>FR989927.1:22755335-23955335 GCA_905404155.3 Plebejus argus
ACACTCAGAATACCACGGGTGCTATCAGAAGAAGTGTGTTGAACTCGGCTACTGCTCGGCTTTTCAGGTTTTTGGAGTTTATCTAGTTGAGAGGATACACCAAGGGCTAGAGAAATGAAAAAAAATTACTTGTAATATCTATTGCTGTCTCTTACCTCAAGCCTATACCGCAGAGCGCGATAGAGACAACTGCAGAAAATCAACGATTGGTTGTCCCCTGATTTCTTCTCCAAAACTATACCGATTTAAGTACTTTTTTCATTTAAAATTAAAGCAAGG
Source organism: Plebejus argus (assembly GCA_905404155.3). Lineage (NCBI taxonomy): Eukaryota > Metazoa > Arthropoda > Insecta > Lepidoptera > Lycaenidae > Plebejus > Plebejus argus. The sequence goes on from FR989927.1 coordinate 22,755,615, forward strand.
CTTGAGCTGTGTTCGTATGTTTTTTTTTGTATAATCTAGCCAAATTTGTGGGTGTTTGAACACAGCGGAAAATCTGGCCATTTTTTGGGTTTTTGAACGTTTATATCTTTTTTAATAATGAAATCATGAAAAAAAATAGAAACAAGGCACATTGTATAATTAGTGGCCATAGATATTCAAGAAATAAATTGTAACTCTACCGGCATTATCTAGGGAGGAAACAGGGGCAACGTTTGTATGGAAAAACGGCTCTAGAGTGTTAATTGGTAAATTTTTGACAATAGCCTAAGTACTTCGAAACTAGGACTCGATGACAACGAATCGACCATTAAAATATTTTTAACTCTCAGTTAAAATATCGTGCACACGAATATTTTTGAATTCAGTCTTTCTAAAATAAACTTATTTCCTCAATTCATAAATTTAAAGAAGCTGCCATTTGATCTTCCCATATTTTTATTTTGCCCTCCCATTACTTGGAGTCAACACATAAAAGTATTAAAAGCACTCCTATCTTGCAAACATTTAACTTCGAAATAAAATAACTCGGTGAACCCTGGCAATAAACTACTGGTACCTAATGTGAAGGCAATAGATTCTATAATGCCATAACTGGAGGGCCTTGGGGTACAAGCTAAGGTTGCATCAAAGTATTTTCAGCACGTGAAAGCCCATAAAGTGAAGCTTTGCACACGATGTGCCAGATTCTGAATCGAGTCTTTTATTATTTTTCATGGTGTACCAAAAGCGGCAACGGTGTTTTGAATTGCAAAGAAAACTGACGCTACGAAATTTCTTAAATACATTCAATTAAATATAAAAGATGTTCTAAACAAGACTGAGAGGAAAATGTATAATTAGTAGCGTTAAATTAGTAGCGTTAAATTTTGGTTATCGCTATTACGCTACCTCTGCATGTAAAAATGATAAAAATGAATGGATATCTGTCCCCCTAGTTAAAATGCAATCGTCGGTTTTAATAGTGATATTTTTTCCTCAAGTAAACTATAAGTTGCAGAAATACTAACGTGTGGGTGGTTGCAAACAAAGCATGTTCATAAGTACGTACATAAATATTTTGTTCCTTTTCTTAACACTCAAGTGCAGAAGAATTGCGAACGTACTTCTCCAACTCTGTTAAAAGTTAAAACAGCAACTTTAAGATTTAAGCTCCATCAAGCGCTTAAAATCAAGTAAAGCGAAAGCTTATGAAATAAAGTTCGTACGAGCTTTCACGTGGCGGAGTTATTCGTAACTTTTACGGTTCATACGGTTTAACAACAATAACCGTTGCGGGGACGACAACGAGACCGGTTTTATGTTCGTCCCCTCTGTCCCTTCGTCCCCCTCGTCCCCTCGATGTCCCCTACTTCCCCCAGGTGAATTACATTACCTCTTGCAACGCTGAAATGTTTCACCCCGTTGTTCATCCCTAATTTTATTAACAAACTTTAATCTAATTTACACGGTAACAGGGGAAAAATGCATTACGCTCGCGATGCATCGCGCTTCAGACTGGTCATCAGTTATTTAGTATCTCATTTAAAGTTACTATACAACTAGTTTGAGTAACTCCCAAACTAAACGGGTGGGGCGTTTGGAACGAAATATTATCACCTGTAAGACAACCCCTACGGTTATCTTACAGGTGAGAACAAACTATTAAGAAACATGTTGTATACGTGTACAAACTAAGGGGTCAATTCAATTATTTTATACGACTTCAGATAACTAGCAAATACAGACTCAAACTTTAAGCCTTTTATGATGTTAACGTGATAAAATTTTGTGTTTTTAAACCAGCTTTTATATTTTACGTTTTACAAACTTACGAGGCAACCTCTCTAAATATTGACTTAAAATAAGTAGGTATTTAACTTTGACATCACTTTGTGTAATTATTCGCTACTAAGTCCTGTCTGCTCACTTCAGAGTGCTTAGTGCGAGTTCAACAATTCATGTCAAATTACTTCACGATTTCGTATAACGAATAAACTCTACTAGGAGTGTGCGCCACATTACAGCGAGTGTGAGTTGCAATCGAGTATGTCCATTCGATTGACGTTTCCTCATTGCAAATAGTGAGACACAGGCGATCAATTTTTACTGTAAGTTGGTAGTTCCGTAGCGTCCAATATTAACCGACCAAATTGATGTCCTTGGTAACAATCGCCTTTTCAGTGGATAGAGGTGTCTTCCAAATTTGAATGGATAATAAAGTGACGCCATTATTTTTTTTTTACATTTTCATTTAGAACTAAATATACTTTGACTTTTGCCGGAAATACAAAAGAGTGACGTTGTGTTTTTGTATCTTTTTCTTAATTAAAATTGTGTTATTTCGGTTTTGTGTAATGTTGGTAGAATATTAACCATTAAATAATCGATGTCATGCACAAGTGTGGGCTAATAGATACAACTTCAAGAAACGTGCTATATTTTGTGTTTCTTCCAAAACTCCACCGAAAGTTTTAGTAAAGGGTCTACCACTTTACTAAAACATCTGACTTCTTCTCTCTGAAATCCGGGGTTTTCACGCGTCTTGTCCTATTTTACAAATTTTAGAGATGGCAACCAAAAAAATTTTAGGGTTGCCATCTCTAAAATTTGGAAACTACGGTCATCTTGTACATCTTTCGCGAGCATGTTCCAAGCGAAAAAATAATATGCCGCCATCTGTGTTACTATAGAATGCTATTTTAGTCACCTATAATCTCAGATTAAGGTATATATTTAGATAGATATCTTTAAATTCAAAGATAAAACCCTTCTCTCACCATAAAATTTTAGGTGACAACTTTACTTTAGAATGCCGAGAAGTTTACGTAATGTTTGTCGTTGAACTGTCAAAAATGTGTCAAACAACAGTCTCGCACTCGCAAAATGGCGTTTACGTCCGAAAACGTGTAAACAAGTCGATCGCCGCCATTTTCAATACTACTCGATCGCATAAAAGTTAACTTTGTAAAACTCCCACTCACAAATTTTAGTATCCACATTAGCCAGTAGACGGCGCTGCTTTGATCCCATATAAATTCGCGTTTACGCTCTCGATGTGTATGATCGAATAAAACTCGCACTAAGCACTCAGTTCCCACGGGTTTACAGCAATAAATGCGAATTCGGCTCCCATTACCAAAACTTTAATTGCCTCATCGAAGTTGGATGACATATAAAATTAGGTCAAACGTCTGACTAGCCTGTGGTGAACATATTGAATGAGCATTACCTTTAATAATAATCATTATTATAATTACGGTCGAATTCACATGTAGAGGCACCACCGTCCACCACACAAGCGTTAACTAGGCCCATAGTCCTTACTAATAACAAGATACAAGTATATACTGTCCATTCAGACGTTATATTTCTAATACTATGTTATGTTCTCATTAAACCATTATATATTTTTTGTTAGTTACGTTTTGTAAATATGATTTTCTTTGCCATTCATCCTCCAATGGAAGCGCTAGCGTATTGCACCGAAGTCGTAATATTTTGTGCTTGTTGACAGCGATCTAAAATAACAAGATTCGCGAACAAAGCCTCCACACAATAACTATCTCAAGTGCCACTTCTCAAAACTCGAGACAATCTGTTGCACAGTGTTGTGAACATCACAACAGACTCAGAACAACCTCCATGCATAAAATAAATTATATGCAGTAGTGAGTAGACTATATTTATCGCAAAAGAAATGACGTTGTGGTGCGTTGCATCTTTGGACGGAATATAAAATAAGACGCTGACAGCGCAGCTCATCATTCACTCTCTTACTTTTTGTCCTGGCCACCATCTTACCACAACACCAAGTCCGACGACGCAGTAGCCTCGCTTTTTGCCGTCATCTCTTTTAAAGAAGTAGCACAATGCAAAATCACGCCGTACGCGCGTTAAATCTATCGCTGTGCTAAGCTAGTTTGCTAGTCTGATTTCAAGGACACTGTTAATCTTCTTTATGTTATTTATACTATGTCTCAACAGTATTGTGAACATCCTAGTTTGGGGACTTGTTGCAACTTCAGCGGTCACCCGGTTCACGTGTAACTTGCAGGTAGATTGGAAAACTTTGACCAAATCTTGTGGTTCATAACACGATTATGAAATTGGTTCACCACCCATGTTCTCGGTCTAAGTTCAAGTCATCAAACTATTGGTAATACAGTTATCTATAGCTTTATTAGTAAAGTTACGCTAGTCATGGATAACCTTAAGCATCTACGACAAATCTAACAAGGAGAACATATTTTGGAGAAGCCCCACCGTTACTTACCTCTTTTACCTTTGAACAACATTATCGCTTTTTTACGGACCTGTGGAAATGAAATAGCACGTAAGTGAAAAAAGTAGCCATTTTCTAATTTCTCTCCCACGACTCTACAATTTTGATCAAGATCAGTTCAGTGGTTTTAGCGTGAAATGGAAAATAGACAACATGTTTGCATAATATAGGATATGAACGCTCATTTTTCTGATGACTTATTTAAACATAATAAGTTAAAGACTTAAAATAGGCTTTAAATAATTATTGGTCATCTGCTGTTATAATCCTCCAATAATTGAATTCATGTATGCTTCAGCACTTGATCTCGGCTTATGAGGTTCAAGTGTTTTCGTTTGAATCGCATTAATAGGGTTTCGATAAGTATTTAAATCTCACAATAAACCTCGTTTAATTTAATTATCCTATTTTTAAAAGGATAATTATTCTGATTTCAGTTACAATACTGGTTAGTAACAAATAACTCGTTATACCCTAGCCACATTTTTTTGGTCTATAAAGTTGCCGCTTGGCCACGCAAATATTTGTCTCGTAAACGCGGAAACCCAACTCACGACCTCTGAGACATGAATTAACCACTAGACGTTAGAGGCTTTAATGTAAAGCCACGGAGTATATTTATTTATCCACTATCCATTGCAATTTACTTCAGAGACAAGTTACCCACAACTAATAAAATCTTCAATGTCTAGTGCAGTTAACAATTGGTTTAAAAATGTCGCCGCGGCCCGCGACAGCGAGTGATTCAATATAGCTGAAGCGGGGACTGTCTTCAGCATTCCAACTTATACCTACGTGCTATTCACGCTTTATTTCCTATCAATACAGTGTAAGATAAGAGATGTAGCGGATATATTGTTTTGCTTGATAGATAGTCATTCGTTTTTCTTTTGATGACAAATGCGGAAGACTGTCTGTTAAAACCTAACCTCAGTATCGCTTAAATCTCCAATTCCAGCCTGTAATATTTTGATAGTAGCGACTATATTCGAACTCTACCACCAATAATGATAATGTGAATTGCACAATGTCTAAGATGCATGTAGTTCTCCCAACTTACAGAAATCATGATATATTACGCATTTTATCTTATGCTATCGAATTCTATTATTAATAAGAGATTTTATATGTGTAGAATATTCTACAAAAAAACTTTCCGCTCGCGCTCACCGCTTGCACCAAGCTAACTAACATCCAGTAAGTTGAACGCGACACTTGTAAAGAGTACGACTGTGGGACTTGGATGAAATTTAATTGAAATAGTTCACCCAGCACTAGACGGCTCTAATTAATTTTTACTTATTTTTACTTCAACGACCAACTTAAACATTACTTCATCGAAGTTTTCACCTGAAACTGTTTTCGTAATGGCGAAGAGAGCGGACGAAAAACTTGTGAACTATTAAGCAGGTAGAATTTTGCAAAAGGTTTTTTAAATCTTTTATCGACGTTGATGCAATGTGCATGATGTTACAAGTTTGAAAATATAATGACAATCATACTGAGGGACGTATTAAAAATATCTACAGAAGAACATCCTTTTTGAAATCGACTGAAAAGACAGGCGATATTCCGATATGAAAAATTTAATAAAGAATTATAGCGGACATCGGCCTTTGTTTGCCGGAGGATCTAGGCACGGCTTGTTTACAGACAAACACGCCAATCAGTTGAGTGTGTGTTCTTTTATTAAGGAAATTTTAAACAATCGCTTGTAAGGGATTAAATGAAAAACTTTGCACGCTACGTGTAGTACCAAAGTGTGATTATTTTTTTTATAGTTTTTGTTAAAATTGATTAAATGTATTGCAATTATAGCGGTAATATATGATAAGGGATACCCTAAAATTATTTTTCCTTACTTTAAACTTTTCATATAACTTTACAATACTATTCAGAAGGTCGGGTAAGAATTTATAAAAAGGCATTTTATGAAAATCGCATTTAGGTATTTACGATTATGTTAAAACAATAAAAAAGTGTTAAAATTTAAACTAAAACACACACTCAAATAGAAAACTTGCCTGGAGGCAATTTTAATACCACTCCAAATAGTAATTTGGTTAAAATCACACTGCAATCTGTTTTAATTCTGCGCGGAGGGACTTTGATTTAAATTTCACAGGGAGCGCGGCAGAGAGCATTCATAATTTCTGAAGCGCCATCGAGAACACGCATGTACCAATTTGTGAGTGCACGTGGTCGTGAGCCGAGTCGTCAAGTGCCTGCAATCAACGAGCCAAATACTTTTAATTTATTTCAAAAGAATTGTATGTAACGCGCAGGCTTTGCATCTTTCATGTAGAGGGATAGAGTTTGCAATTTAATCCAATATCAACGTAGCCTTGATCTGGATCGCATCTGATTTCGGATCACGCCGCAGGTGTGATCTAAATAGAGTAGAACAGAAGGTAACAGCAAAATATTTATCTCATATTCGTCAAACTATCAAAGTACGAATGTCATGGAATTTGACCAATCCGAAAGTATGTGAAGTTGGATCCAGATACTTTTTAAGGTTCCGTACCCAAAGGCCAAAGGGTGAAAACGGGACCCTATTCATGAAACTTCGACGTCAGGACGGCCGTCCAGAGGTCTGTCCGTCTGTCTGTTTTCAGGCTGTATCTCAAGAACCGTTATAGCTATGAGTTCTGAAATTTTTACAGATTATGTATTTCCGTTGCCGTTATAATAATAATAATATAATAATAATAATCATTTATTTCGGACATTATTCATCCATAATTATTGGTATTAGTTATTTAGTAACAATTTTTTATTTTAGTATTTGTTGTTATAACAACAAATACTAAAATAAAAGTAAAATTAATATTTAAAGGGGGGCCCATACAACAAACGTGTTTTTCTTTTTTGCTCGTAAACAATAATGGCAACAGCTAGACGCTTTAAATTTTCACAAAAAATCTCAATTGTATTTGTAATTTAATTATTCATAATAAATTTTAAATAAAACAAGTATGTAATTGGGGCTCCCATACAAAAAACATAATTTTTAGCCTATTTTTCTCTATAATGGTACGCAACCCTTCGTGCGCGAGTCCTTTGGCCGATTTTTAACCAACTTCCAAAAAGGAGGAGGTTATATTATGTTTGACTGTGGATATTTTTTAATTATTATTTTTTATGATAATTAAACCGATGATGCATCGAAACGATAGCAAAGCATCATCAACAGAATCAGTAAACATAGTTCTCTACCCTCAACCAAGATGGTCCATGCTTTTGCTCGTAACTCGCTTTTGTCTTAACACAAATAGACTATTCTAAAATAATTAAGATAGCCCGGTAAAACAGATAACAAATTCCATTAGCCTCTGAAATTTGTCAATTAATTTCAGCTAAAATGTTGGAGCATTACCAAAAGTGATATCCCCCATCAATAATCTATTATGGTCTACATCAATCTCCACAAAACAGCCAGTCATATCGAATTACATACCGAAAAAACGATCTAACGAAGAATGATCGCTTTTCTTATTAGAAACTTAGTTTACCCATATCGTGGATGAGGCATGGTGCGATTTTACCTTGTCAGCGACAATGTGTAGATTTATGAGAATTTATATTGAAAACTTGTGATACAGTGTGTAAAGACAATGATAATCCGAGGCAGTAACAGAATTTGTATCAAAAAATATCAAAGTGTCAATTATGTTATTTCTCAGGTGAAAAGTTATCTGACGGCTGAAAAATCACCCCTAATCTGAAAATTTTCTAAAAAAAACTCCAACAATATTGTAAAACACAATAATGTTCCCTAAGATATTTAAGAATCTTAAAAACTTTGGAAGTTTCTCCCCATTTCGTAGCGTTACGCAAGTATACAATTTCGTTCGCTCCATATTTTTTCTTTGGTTTATTTTGTTTGGCTAAAACATATTCTTCTATAATTTAATATCGGAAGGTTTATTCATTTATCTTCTTCAAGTGCTCCCGAAGGGGCCCGACGCTCCGGTTATAAATTGATTTTTATATCTTAGCAAATTTCATTTTGACTTTACGACGGTACAGAAAATTAGTGTAGTAGTTTACTTTAAACGTCTTCTGAATGCTATCAATGTTAATTTTTTTTTCTTTTCATCCATAGATGGTTTATGTTTGGATATATTCAAAATCACTGCAGGTACCAGAATCCTCGTCATAAAAATGTTATGTTCACAATATATGCACGTTGTAACTAAACTAAGTGATAATACTTTTGGGTGTGTATGTGTTCCTTGTAGAGAGTTCACTGTGAAAGTAGCAGCGCTGAAAGACCATTTTTTTTACTTTTGTATGGGCTAGCGCCCCAGTGACGAGACTTTCCCCATACAAAAGTGAAAATAAATTTTGGTCTTTCAGCACCGCTACTTTCACAGCGAACTCTATGTAAGGTCCTAAAGTTTTATCACTTAGTTTTGTTACATTCTGTATACACTTCAAGCGATATAACACCAGTCACCAAAGTGACATACGCAATGTAATTAAAATTGTTTCATCAGTCATCACGCAATAATATTATGGCGCCTCGTAATGAAACTCAAGCACCATGTGTAGGCAATTAGGATTGACGCTAAATAATTTGGCAACAACTCACGGATTTCATACACACTCCGTCATCCTTACATTGATCTGTCGTCTCCATGCTAAGTTCAAGAGCTCTGTCTTATGTTTACAAATTATATTGTCACTTTCATTCGTATTATTCAATACGTGTTTCCTTGTTCATACCGGAACGGAAAAAAAATTGCTATGCGCCTGTCTGTCATCAACTCATCACTCATCATAATTATGTTCCAAGACTGGATAGTTGAAATTGACACAGAAGTTTTGTAGACGCTGTTTCCATGACTTGCAGAGACCACCTTTTTATTGACCCAGATTTACTTTACCCAGATTTTTTATTGAATCGCACACAATTATTAATTAATGTTAGTAGTGACATTTTAACCTCATTCCAACAGCTGATGTAATTGAAATTCTAACTATGAAAAGTGTATGAAAATCTAAACAAGCAGCCTTTGTGTGCTATGTAGGACGGCACATCACGTCATAACTAAATGCATTTTTGTATTTCACGCTCGTTGTCGTAACTGCAACATTACAATACAAGTAATTACTAGTCGTAATATAGCTTTATTAGTTACAACAATGTCAGTACTGAAACACCAGATTAGGCCAATTAGTTTCAATTGAAACAAATTGACAAAACTTTTCGATAAGCTTAAAATAGGTTACAATTTTTCATCTCGAATATACGACTCCGAATCTTGTAATTTCGTGATAGGAAATGGTCCTTATAGGAAACTGTGTAAGAATACCTAACCCATTTAACCCGTGGTGAACAAAGCTGGCTCTCATCATGAATTGGCAATGATAAACGAACGTAATGCCCAACAATAGTGTCCGTACTTCAAACGGCTACCTCGGCTGAAAATAATCCAGCCGCAACGATATGAGCCATTAAATCCGTTGGAACAGGCCGGACATCTTAATGATTCGAATGGCTGGAAATAACAAGGCTTTTTAAAGTTTCACGTAATTTTATTGTTCCAGTCTCATTTGATGAATCCGCTGAAGTATGCTGGAAAATTTAAATTTCTGTCTGCTTTTTGTTGAAGTGAATTTATGCCAAGTTTTTGATGAAAAAGTGCCAATGCAACGTTTGATGGATGATTTCGGGCTACTCGGGGTAGAATATTTTAATCTTCTAATAATATTGCTCTGGAGTTATGGTAGGGCTTAAACTGAATTATAGCGTTGGAAAATTATAGAAAAACTTAAGTTAAGTCAACTTTCCCGTATCATTTCCACTCAAAGAATAATCTTTTGCCACTTTGGAATAAGTTCTATCATTGAACACAATTATTGTAATTTGTAAATAAAGATAAAATGGGTTTATGCCGTACGAATGAGACGCGAATGTTATATTGTGCAGATTACTGCCATAATATTATGTGTGCAATAATTTGAACCTTTTTTCTACCCTTATGACGTTACTTCTGTAATAGTATTCAGTAAATCAAGCCGGATTTTTCGTTACAAGGAAATATTGTTGATGAAAGTCATTTCGTAGGAACGTTTATTAAATTGGCTTCTTATTTTCGTGTTTGTTGATGGTGATAAATCGGTTTACAAGTAACGCAACAGGTACGATATCGTCGGGTGTTACGTGCACGAGCGCCGCCGAATGCCCAACAAAATGCTGTCTGCACACCAAATTGTGCACGAAAATTGCTGCGACCTTTCGTGGCGTTCGCTGCATTTTAAACGAACAGAATAAATCGAGACCCGAAATCTGGTCTGCATTGTTATTTTTAATGCAAAAGAAGGACAATGGAACGTGTAGACGTGGTTTTTATTCATAGTAGATTTCTAAGAAATATGCATAGGATTTTGGATATTTTTGTAGCTTGAAAATTCAATTTCACCAGGACACGCTTAACGTTACCTTTATTTTGCAATCAACCTAGAAGATTCTAGTGAGCGAAGTCACGTCAACAGCGTTACCTTACCACACGCGGCATATCCCAACACCTTTGCGATTCGCGCGGTACGTGAGACGTGTTTATTAATCTGCAGTACGACAAATTCCTTCCAAGGTTTGCTCAGACATGTGTTTCCACGCGACTTGCCATAGAATAATAACCTCGAGTATACCTTGTCGTTGCAGATCCATGGATATTATCCTTCATATATCGCACATGAAACCCAATAGTGTATTATCTCAAAAAAGTGGCAAATTCACTTTTAACAATCAGAAATACAAGCATTTTTTTATCTTTAAGTTCGTCTATTCCATGTTTTTTTAACTGCAATATTTCTGAAGATATTTCGTTTTACCACTGCGTCTTTCCTCCGTTTTGCCCTCCCTGCAATAGGCAACAGCGGTGTTTTTGAGATACCACCTGTTTAGGTGTATCAATGAGGAAAGGTACACAGTATTATTTTGAGATATTACTCTTTTGCCTACTCGTGCATACCTCAAAATCTTGTTTTATTTTGACATAACACCATGTTGCCTGTTTAAAACTTTTGTATTTTACAATCGTCGTTGTATTATTTAAAGATACTACTGTATGGCACTGTACGGCAGCCTGTAATTTTGATATATTACTCTTTAGACTTTTTTAATTTGCAATTTTAATGTGTTAAATGAGTTAATTATACTGTGTTGACTATAAAAACTGCGTATAAGCTAAATATGCTTGTATTATTGTATCTGTAATTTTCATTTCAGACTAATACCAGTATGGAAAAGGACTCAGAAAAGTCTTTTTCCATAGTAATTGTATCTACACCTAGTTTGTGGTTACTAAATACAGACAGTTCGTTATGATGTCTTAACTCTTAGCACGTGTCCCTGACAATCGTAGTCGTGTATCCTCAAACGCCTAGGTGGTCATTACGAGGTCTGAACAAAGAGATCCTGAAGGAGGCTGTAATAGTGGTATCCTGGGCACTACTGCCTACGGGTGGGGGGCCGAAGAGGACGCAGAGTGGCTAAACAATGCCATGCAGGCAATTTGCGATGTGTGTATGCCGATGGTGCGCCCTCTTGGCCTCGATACGGGGCGCATTGGTGGCACCCGGAGATAAAACAGCTGTGAATTGCACGCATGGCTGCTGGGTGCCAAAATGTCAGATATAGACGGAGGGGCTATCGTAGCCAAGATGAGAAAGAAAGGCTGTACGATACCGGTACCGTGCGACATGTCATGCCTTCAGACAGCATCAGAGATCCGAGCCGAGATCAAAGCCTGGGAGCGGGATCCTTGAGGTAGGCCCTTAAATGGGTAAGGCATAAGTTTCGCCCCGCCGGCCCACCACTCACCAAGAGTCTCGATCCAGAGCTGCGCGAAAATGTCGTTTCTGCCCTTTTCCATCCAGAGCTGACTGATCACCACTGATAATGGCCCAGTCATCGGATGACTCCGATAAGGAGGAGGTTCCACATGTGACCAGAAGTCAACCATGACGTACCTACCTCTGCCTGGTTCTTGACAGTCACTGGACGTTTAAAAACCGCTTCAAGCAGCTGTCTGAAAACATAAAAAGACTACTGGAACATTGACATGGTTCCTCCCGAATCTCGATGGTCCGATCCTTATCTGCAGCCGTCTTTACCTTGGCGTCATTAGGTCGATGGCATTAGTTACCACCTAAAATTTTTTCTGAAGTCGTTATTAAAAAACGGGCAAGAGAGTATTAAAACAAAAACATATTTTTAATCCCGGGCAACACCGTAGTATCTTCAACCATTTTTTTTAAAGATGGGTTTTGTATAGCTTATCCTCATTTTTATAGCTATTTTTTTATCAAAATTGATAGTCAAATAACTGATGAACAAAACTGTATTTATAGATTTCTAATCAGATAAGTAGTATTAATTCTATGATTTTTTGAAACTTTCAAAACGCGTTTTCTCGAAACTCACTTTTTTGAGATAATACGGTATTTGGTTTCATGTGCGATATATTTTGCAGTTTAAAGGGGTTCGGGTCGGAAAGCCGATTATTTAGACAATCATAGCGGTACGTAAAATCCAAACGAAAGCCCACAAGGTGCTTTGCAGTAATCCAAACCACAAATCACAATGTATGTTTGCAAATGTGCACGAGTTGATGGAATATCTTTAAGCTGAAAAGATAAAATGGCGACCGAAATACACTCTCCAATGGATGGTACCATTCTGTCTTCGTGGTATTAATATACACGAGAGATGATGAAGATTTCGCATTATAAAAGAACTCCAGAGGCTGGCTGATGATAAAAAATCGAATTTACATTAGACCGCAATTTGTCCAGAGTAACGCAAAAACTTAACGGATCCGGCCGTTAGCGTTTCTTCGAGATATTAAGCCGTAACCTTATGATGGCGAGACCCGGACCCTTTTCGAATAAACAGCTTTTATTAGATGTCTTTTACTATTTCAACTTTGATGACGTCACTCGGACCAGGTTCAATTGAAAGTTTGTTTGGGTTGAATCGATTTTGTCTGTCCCTCGAGTTCAGGGGGATCGTTGTTCTTTATGGAGGGTTAAATTTGTGGACTCGTGTTATTTTATGGACTCCAAAGCAGGCATGTCCTTTAGCTTTTACAACAGTACGGCTAGGATACGTTTACAACCTGATAAAGTTAAACAAATGAACGATGGATTAATTAACTTTGTTATTTGGGAGATTTGTACGTTTCTTCAAAGAGCTATTTAAGGAATAATCACTTAGCACAATATTATGGCGATACGTTGAAATACCAGCCTTTATCTCAAAAAGCCCCTCACTTTTTATGTCACGAGTAAACCTATATTTGTTTCAAAGATAATTTGAACAGATTCCCACCGCATTGTACGTATTTAAGCCCGACATGGCCAAAACAGAGAGGTTCCATTGAAAAGCCGACGGATTAACAGTTTTTAAAAGAGGGATTTTCTTCCTCCGCCGACCTAAATTTCGAACGTTTAAATGCCGACGTTGATAAATCTCTGTGTTTCGTTTTTACATGCTCTGCTTTTATTAGTGAAATAATAATTGTTTGAGCTGAGTTAAATGTATTATTAATTGTTAGTGAACATGTTTGTCGGATTTGAATTTGTCATCTATCCGATGTTTGTCATTGAATGGATTTGATGCGATTGAATGCACATATCCCATAAAACATTGTTACAATATTTTTGTTTGTATACATGGAAATGCCGTGCTAAAAAATGTTTATCTATTGACTGAAAATATATTTTATCAGATTTTACATGACAATAAATAATAAAATGATTTGTACCGTAATAGTTTCCTGAATAAAAATTCAAAGCAACAAATAGGAAGAGATTAATCGATCATATTATCGAGATGAATGCAGGCGCCAGTTACATTACGACGTAATCGGAAAATCGACCATAAATATGTCGTAAAGTACGTTTAATACCGAAACAAATCTGTTATAAACCGGTTTCATTGCATCCTACTATTGGTTCTCGATTGGCTGTTGTAGTATAATAGTTCCCGTTAGTGATTTTACGCACGACTTCGAGGCGAATTTCATTTTTGTGTTGAAAAAATATGTGGTCTGCAATGTGTTAATTTAGGAAATTTAACTAAAATAGTAAGAGCAGACGTACGACGTCTGCCGCTTCGGAGAGAAGCGGATATTATGGCGCGGCGCGGGCTCTGTCTCATCATTCTATTGTCGCGAATTTAAGATTTTCTACCTGTCTCAAGAAAGTGCACAGCGTCTGTAAAGAAGTTTTCACTAATACTTACATTATATTCTGTTTTATAAAGAACGTCAAATGAGTTAGAACGAAACCTTGGGGAATCGAGAAAGTTTTTCCTTCGTATATTTACATTCGAGAACCCGTCGTAGCGTCCACTCCCGTGAATGAACGGATGACGTCACGCGATGATTTATAGCGTTTTAAAAAGTCTGGAGCGGACGACGCGGCACGATGACGGGATCACGCGGCCTTTGCGTGAATAAAAATTCGCGATGAATAGAAATAGAAATACGCTGCGGATTTGAAAAGGCCGCTCGCGCTCGAGTTTTTAATTTATGAAAATCTTTCGCGACGTCAACTCTTTGCCGTATGTGGATTGTGTTGCACATGTAAACATGGTTTGCGAGAGTAATAAATGATTTTTATATCATTTTTTAAAGCTTTATGACATGGGTCATTACTCATTGCTGAAAAATGCTGACTCGTTTTGTATACCCCAGGAAATTGATTAATAGGCAGTTGACGGACCTACGCGTCAATTGGTCGACCTATGTCAATTCAATATTAGCTATTCGACCAATTACTTAGGTGCGCCATCTGCCTAGGAGTCACTTCTCTGATAGTACATTCCCGTATGCGTAGAGTGTAGACACTCGACAGACTCCGTCCGACCGTCGCCGTCATAGTATTAACTTATAGTATATTATCCCTTACGCCTCGATCTAACTCGCCTTTACAGGGTACTTTAACATTTTAATATTTTTTTTTGTAATTTTTAATAATAAACAAGATGAATGATGATGGTTTTATTAAAATTAATTTCAGAATACTTTCTTCTAAGTAATGGCCCGGGTGTCATTGAACGGATATACATTCCACACTAATATTTTAAATGCGAAAGTCTGTCTGTCTTTCTGTCTGTCTGTTACCTCTTCACACCCAAACCACTTAACCGATTTTGGTGAAATTTGGTATAAGTATATATAGATACTTTTTGTCCCGGCAAAAAGTACGGTTCCCGCGCGATAAGCGATTTTTGGCGCAACGGAGTTGCGTGCGTCATCTAGTTCGGAATAAATTTTCCAGCCTTATCCATTCGTTTTCATGAGAGAGCACAAATCGAGTACTAATCTGGTTTAATAATGAAAACGGCGCGTCAGCAATTCCGCCATGAAATGATTGACGTCACTCAGTTATTGTTTATTCAGTCTAGATGCCAATTTATCTTCAGATTGTAAGCAATAATAACTTCTATCACCAAGGGATAGGGTTTAATGTGGTCTGTAAAACATTTTGCTTTGACTTTATGGATGTTTGGAGGACTTTTGGGCTCCGTATTACAAACTGAACGTATCGAAATAGTTACTATTTTAATTAAACCTAGTTTCAGACTTCCAGGCCTATATCCGAATTTTCACGGTTGTAGAGTAGATGTGGTTGTAATTTGATACTAATATCGCTACAAAACAAACATATTTGAAATGAATATCTTAAAATTTGCGGTCATAACAGCCGCATGCATGACTGCTGGGCAAAGGACAGGACAGTCACCACCGAACAACCGCAGTGGTGGTTGGTCTCGAAAAAGATGGCGAAATAAACTGGAGCGTGACAGATGGAAGACCTTAGGAAAGGCTTTTGCCAGACAGTGGCTCTTAAAAATCGTACCATTTAATAAAAATAAATACTTAGATATAAACCTATTAAATTAAATTGAAACGTAAGAATAGAATCATCAAGTCAATAATCATGAAAGTGGATCAAAAAACTTTTGAAACGGGCTTGTTTTGATTCGAGCAAGTTGAAGGCGAAACTCCGCTCTGTTGTCGGAATCCAAATCAAACAGTGCGCCGGCTGAACTTTTTAATTGAATCCAGTTACCTTCCATGTCGATAGGCGAAACTTCTTTAATAATTACACTACCTGATCACTTTTGGTCCAAGTTAGAGGCGATGGCGGTGAGTGGTGGCCTTGTAGCTGTTTGACCCAGTCTATGTAATTGCTGATCGTTTAGTGAATATATTGTCTTCTTTCAATTTTCATGAACATCATAAGCTACGAGTGAGAAAATATAATGGGTAATTGATCAAAATATGAGATTGTAGTTTTTGTATATTATAATATAATATGAACTGCTATTAAATGCATGACTCTTCTTGTTAACTTCCGTTTTACTTCAGCTGTATGGTCTAAACTCTAAAGCCTTTTAAGCCACGCAACTGAAGTAAAACTTCTTGAGCTCCATCTAAGTATATTATGTATGTATATTGAAAGAAGAAGAAGATGTACGCGCGCACCTCTCCGTTACGTTTGCCTCGTTCGATCACACTTTCGTAACGTTCTCGTCACGCATTTACCAGCTTACTGAAAATGAAAATACTGAAAATACTGATTCTTATAATTGCGCATCATCAGCTTTAAGAACACATAGCTAGTCGCCGTACTGAATAGTGCCTCGAAACGATTTGCTGTATCTTTCTTTGTCCAAGCTCTTTCACAACCGCTTTCCGCCCATACCTCGTGCCGCTTTTGATTGGCACGGGTAAGGTGATATCGCTGCCGGTTTAGCAATTAAACCACCCCGTCAGACTAATTACGTTTCCCAGTTATTATATTTTCAGTTTACGTTTAACTTCCCTAACTGAACACCACTAACGTATCGTCATTGACTTTGCACTAACTGTTTCATTTCGAAGAAACAGTTTAATTTAACTGAACTATGGTAGTTTTTATTTAATTTTGTAGAGAATATTAGTATGGTAGTTACTAGTTAAGTTAGAAGAAACGAAAGTTTCTTTATAATATTATGTTTTAGTGTGTGAATAAATTTGCTGTACTTATACAGGGTGTAACAAAAATAAGTGATAATACTTTAGGGTGTGTACGGGTTCCTTGGAGACAAGAGAATTTTTTTTCACTTTTGTATGGGGAAACTCGTGACGCTCGGGCCTTTGCCTATACAAAAGTGAAAAAAAATTACTTTCACAGTGAACTCTCTACAAGGAACACGTATACACCCTAAAGTATTATCACTTATTTTTGTTACACACTGGATACCTAAGCCATGTTTGCCTATAGAATCTTGCGATGACCACCATAAAAATTCATTTCGTCTTCTCAAAAGTATGGTTTGGCAATCACGTTACAGTTTCTCGCGAACTCTCTCTCTCTCTCTCTCTCTATTCTTTAGACTCAAGAAATCATTTCAATGTAATATGTCAATTGTCATACCAGCCTGAGCTATTAAGCGTGTCTTGCCTGGATTAAATCTTAATATATTATACGTTCCTGACACATCTATTTGTTCACTGAAAAAATATTTTACTGCATTGAAGTGTTTGTGAAATTTTACGTAAATAATATTCGTCGAACTACGTAGAAATATCAAAGGGCGGGGGTGTAACTACATCGAACAATGCCGGTTAATGGTATACAATTCTTCTGCTTGAAATATCGCGTGATGAAGGCCTTATTTACGTAAATTAAGGCGCCTATCATTTGATTACGCGCAATTCTCGACTCTATTACGAGTGTACGAGAGAATCGTAGGTTTTTTTAGTGCCGAAAATAAAAATTCATGAATCGTGTTAAAGTTGTCTCGTGCGAATAATTTGAGTTTTGTTTTACAGTTTTATGTTTTAAATGGTCGGCGATAAGTGGGGAAAATATTATGTAAATTCGATTTTGGGGTTTCCCAGTTCGCGATGATCTGCTACGTAACAGTTTGCTTTACAAATTAGAACAAACATGTGACCAAGGGCTCGATTCTCATACCTTGAATGTCGTTTCGATCGCGCGTGAACGACCTGTAATCGAAGCATCGAGAATTTTATGTGATACAAGAGTAGCTAACACTCTTAGCATAAATCAAAAATTACGGAAACAGAACACCCGGGTGGTTCTGCAAACAAACAAATCTTCCTTTGAACTAAAAGTCGATTTTTACAAGTAATTGTAGGTATAATAGTAATATTATACTTAAATACTTGGAATATAAATGAGCGCGTAAATATTTCAAAGATCTTCCTCGTGAATTATTTATAGAGAATCTCTCGGGTGCTCTCACGTTCAAAGTACAGGATTAAGTCGATAACATGATTTTATAGCCGCGATGTATCACATTCACTCCGGGTAACTTATCAAATAAATATTCAAATACAAGAAAAAATATGTTGAAGGTACCCCATAATATCTACTTCATTTTTCATTGCGGGTTCAAGTTACTTTGGTATAGAGCTTGCCATCCAAATATAGAAGTAGACGTTTAAAAAAATTCTGTTAATTTTTTTTCATATACAACTTACCGACCAAATTGATCAACGTTAACTGGCGAATAAGCAATTTGACGAATAAACTCTCTGTATGTTATCGGAAAAGTCCTATAATATTATACGCGCTAGCAATAGATGCCGACCCTTTTTGATATCACATTCTTTTGTCCTTGAACTTGACTCTCATCTCACATTTATCTTTTTTAAATCTTAATGAATTAAAAAAATTATAAATCTTAAAACATAAGACCTAGACCTGAGAATCTTAACTCAAGAATAGACGCTGATGTATTTAATACTAAAGTATTCGACTTCATTGCCACGCCAGATGGTTGTCTAAGCTAACCACCTGCCGTAACAAACTTGGCAGAAGCGAGAGCCAAGTGTTCATAAGCTGAGGCTTACATTGTGTTCGCTTAATAACTCTTATGTAAGTGTTTTGTTGAAGTCACAGTATCTCTCTATAAGTTGGGCTACATTGATTTCCTAGGCTCACGCAATTTATATTGTTCAATGTTCATGTTGATGTACCTACCATCGAAAGAATTGATTCATAGGTGGACCTATGTCATTTGGTCCGTTTATGTCGATTCAATGGTAGTTGTGATCGGTCAGCTGAGTTTGACATAAAGTGACCAAATCCGTCTGGATTTGGTAGTAGTTCCCTAGAATAACTTCTCTGATAGTACATTTTTTATTTTGTTGATATTCTGGTGGCAAACAATAAAACAGATATTAGATTTATACTTTAAGTACTCTTACTCGCATGGTTTTTGGGTGACTTTGTGATTTCACAGCCTAATATCATCAATTAGTATGTGTGAAATAGGTTTAAAGCCAGAATATTTTTGCTGCCCGAAAAATGTGATTTCAATTTTACGCCATCTTAGGCCAAGGGCATTTGCGTATCGAACCCGTATTACCGCAAACACTTTTCCTGTTTGAGACTGACAATTTGTAAGCGAGCGTAACATTACCAAAATCTGAACGGTGAATCGAAGGACAAAAATTCATAGAAAATATCAAAATTTGTAAGATATTTTGTTTTTCGTTTGTTGATTATAGCATAATTTAAGATTTTTAGCCTTATCAGACAGTAGAAGTGTAAACTTTGGAATGTTTTTAGAGTCAAGCAGATGTGACACCGCTGACCGCACCTACATGTACGTTGAACCCTTGTTTTAAATGCCTCTATAACGGACCATAAGAAATCCTGCCCTCTTTTTAAATAACCCGTAAGCATGCATCCAAATCACCTCGACTTAAACCACCCACACAGACATTAATCACTCCACAAAGTGTCTTTTCGCGAACCGTGATTCTCAAACGTCAAGGCATTGTGTGTTTAAGATCGGCTTCTTTAAATAAATCACAGCGTTCTCCCCTCGCGACATATTATGAAGGGCGTTACATCATTACCCCGGTTCAAGGTCCTGTCATTCCGTCACGTCACTCCTGTAATTACAATGCCAATCATGTCACGTGACTGTTTTCGATTACTTGTAATCTTGTATATAAAATTCTCGTGTCACAATGTTAGGCCGCGTACTACTCCGAAACGGCTTTACTGATTTTAACCAAATTTTATATTCATATTCAGTGAGTCTGAGAATCGGCTACTGGGTACTTTTTATATTGATTAGTGCATTTGTTGAATGAATAATCATAAATTATTACAACTCGAGACTGACGGCGACCATTGTTTACATGCTTCAGAATAGCGATCGACGTTGTGACATGGTGACATACTTATTAAGTCACTTCCATAAAATAATATGGGCGAAATACTTTATAGGTATGGCAAAACAACGTTTGCCGGGACAGCTAGGGTCTTAGAGATATATTTTTATAAGGGATCTCCACGTAGGCCCATGGTGAACCAACACAAGCGATAACGAATTATAATGAGGGAGCCCTAGAACATTTTTTTGTGATTACTAACTAGCTAATTTTTTGTGAGTAGCTTTATTTTGATAAGACGAACAACATTTTAAATTTCGAAAAATCTCGAAAGTGGTAGCTAACAGAGATAGAAAGGATTTCATACTTTGACTTGATGGTCCTAAAATATGGATTGTTTTATTTGTAGGACAAGGTTACTCTTAAATTATATAACTATAATTAACCTACCTATATACAAAAAATCAGCTGGTTAGGGTTCCGTTTTAGGGTACAGTAGTCAACCAAGTTTTGTTGATTACAGAACCCTAAAACGGATTCAAGGATCTGCTGATAAACCAACAAACTATAACCTAGTTCAATATTATCGTCTGTAATAAATTTTCTAATTTAATGTTCTTTGTTTCAGGTAAACAGTCAATTTATTGCTACAATTAGGTATGATATCAATGTTATTATTACTTATTCCATGCATATTAATAGAGGTGTATGAAAATTGTACCAAAAATATTAAAATTGAGTTCCAAAATTCCACCCGAACTTACATGCTTACAATATGTAACATACAGAGCAAGTTAAATAAAAGCTTTTAAAAACCAGCCGCAGTCTGGGAATGGCGGCAGTGGTAAAAATTAAACAGCAGAAGCAGGCATCCATTTTTCCGTGCGGCAAAATGAGAGGATATTACTTTCTCTCCTACGCCGCGCTGGCGGTCTATTCTCCTCCCTATATTTACGACTTCGATCAGAGGGGTTAGTGCGAGTTTTATTCGATCATACGAATCAAAGCAACGCCATCTACTGGATAACGTGGATACTGCTTTGATCCCATATAAATTCGCGTTTACGCGCTCGATGCGTGTGATCGTATAAAACTCGCACTAACCCCTCACACTGATCACATCTTGTGCTGACGCGAGTTTAACGTTTTGTAGCTATAAGAAAGTGAATTACACCGCTATAGAAGTTTTTTTAACTTCAATAACCTTTAGTCATGTCGTGAATATCTGACTGATGTGACAGAGCCTTCACTCGTTATTGTGAGAAGCCAAACGCACTTCCTCCTCATACTCATGTGAATGTGATGTGACGACAGAGGGACAATTACTATGTGATAGTATCTTAATCCTCACACTTGATTGTCCTTTTGCCAAGAATTTATTTTAACTGCCATGGAAGCTATAGTAATTACCGAGATATTGTATTGATTATGTAGACGAAAAGCCAACATTCATATTTATTAATTATTATTGAGTACTAAAGATTTTTCTCAGATAAAGAAGGAATGCCCTAAAACAAATCAAAGTTACTATAATCTAAAAGTTATAAATAACCTCAAAGTTCTTATTCTTGTATGGCTCGACCAGACTTCCACTATCCAGAGTACCGAGCATATTTTTTTTTTTGTAAAGAAGGCAGGTCGCTGTAGCCCTGACGTCACTGCGACCCATAAGGATCTATTGTGACTCCTTCGCATTAGAGTATCATCCCCAGCCCAATACTGCTCATAAATTGAACGATGTGGTTGGGGTTGGTGTCACGAATTTCCTCTGTGGATGAGTATTCGTGGCGACCAAGATGCCTGTTCCTGCTCTGTAGTAGAGCAGGACAGTCGAGGAGAAGGTGAATAGGTGTCTCATCCTCCTTCTCACAGAATCTGCAAGTCGTTATGCTACAAAATATACCCATATATTTTATTATGTTTAACCCTGATTCATCTTAATAAGACGTATATTAAGTAAGTTACATTGACATTGAACAGTAATTTATAAATATCTACAAAAAAGAAGTCGAGTTCGAGAAGTCTTAATTAATAGTCCTATTAAGTATTCATAATTGCTATAATCTTAGATCAATAACCCTGTTTTTACAACCTATTACTATTCAGTCCCGATATCGGGCCCATTGTTACCTCACAATGCAAGGGCAGAGTGCACCGATTCTTATTAACGTCGTAACAACACGATACTGGTTTTGACCCACATTCTAGCTGTGAAGATTGTTCTTCTTTTATTTATAAAATAAGGATGCAAACGAGCAAACGGGTCACCTCATGGAAATCAACTAGCGTTGCCCATGGACACTCGCAACATCAGAAGAGCTACAGGTGCGTTGCTGGCCTGCTTATGGCAAACGTTGTTTTGCCATATAAAGTATTTCTACTTCATCAGCTGATACAAAATCTTAGCCCCTCTTTTGTCCCCTAAGAGGTGGTGGAGGGGTGGGGTGGGGGGGGGAATTTTGTACACCAGATGTTAAGTTTAAAAACACAGTAAATAATATGAAGTAAGTCCAAAGAAAAATATTTGATACAAAATCTGACTCCCTCTTTGGTCCCCTAGAGGGGTGGGGGGAGGGAATTTTATACACCAGATGTTAAGTTGGAAGAAGACAAATATATCTGCGAAAACCGCATTCAAATCGGATCAGTAGTTTTCGTGTGATGCTGGAACAAACATACAGACAGACAGACAGACAGACAGACAAAAAACTAACCACAGTTTTGGCTTCTATAGCGATGTAGTAACACCCCCTGCTTATTATTTTTTGAATATCTTCAATGTACAGAATTTTCATTTCTACAGTTTTATTATATGTATATAGATTATTATCATTTTGTGATAATTATTGTTGTGACAAAAGTTATTTATTGCGCCGGACCGTTAATTTTTCCGGGGCAAAAAGTATCTTACGTCTTTTAGTTCAGTGGTCGGGCGTGAAAATGTAACAGATAGACAGACACACATTCGCATTTATAATATTAGTATGGATTGGTTTTGGTCTAGGGCAGTCTTTCCCAAAGTGGGCGATAACGATCCCTTATGGGCGCTAAAGGTCTAAAGAGTGGGGGGTGTGGGATCCAGAAAAAAATGGGGGCGTTGTGTAGACTAGGGGGGGTGATTTGTTTCAGATGAATGCTATTTAAATTGGAACAATGGGGGCCCTAAAACATAATTAGTTCTCAAAGTGGGCAGTAGACATAATAAGTTTGAACCCCTGGTCTAGGGAAACTGAAGTAACCTTAGAGTGGTTTTTTGTTGTATGTGGAACTCGATTTTGTTATTCCTCAATGAAGAATTTCGGTAAGGCCTCCGTCTGCAGAGCGTCTCTGGCCTCTGCGTCTGCGCCTCTTATGGCTGGTTTACACGTATTAAGTTGATAAGTAGTCAACTAAATTTTAACTTAATTTTAAATGACTTAATTGAATGTAAACACAACATTTTTAGTACTTAACTAAATTTTAACTTGCTACTAAATTTTGTGTTTACATGCAATTTATAACTTAAAATTAGGTTAAAATTCAATTAACTATTTATCAACTTAATACGTGTACAGCAGCCATTACGCGACCATAGACTGATTTTTAAACGCATCACAAAATTTCATAATTTTTGACTTTGATTATTTTTAGTTTAAATGCATTATAATATTAAGATTCAAAGTATGAAGACTCGCATTAACTTATTTAATATATAATATCTTGTAACGGCTTAACAGACAATAAGCTAATGAACCGCCTATGTCACTCCTCTTGGAATAGTCTACTCTCTCTGCTATCTCGTTATTATTTCAAGCGTGTCACAGTAAGGAGCTTATAGCATCTGGTCCCTACAATATTAGCCCTAGTGTTGTTTGACCTGTCTTGAAGTTTGCCAAGAAGTGTTTAGCTTGTCAATTGTAGTGCCTTGACAGGCATTACTTGCTAAATGTTTGTCTTCATCATTGAAATCTCTATCATCAGCTTATTTATCATTATCGTCTTTGTAAACATATATTACTATTTTTTATTTCTCCTACCTATTAAGTTTATGTCAGTCTTACCTTATACTAACCTGAATTTGCACAATACTAAAACCTAAATCTATGCACATGCACATATTTTAAATTTTTCGAAAATTGAATTATATATTAAAAAAGCTTTGCAATTGTTATTACATTTTATTGTAAGTTTTATTAAAAAATAAACATTTTTTTCTTTTAAAATAATAAAGTTGCAAGTATTGAATGAAATATAATTTCTGTCATAATATTAGATTCCACAATATAATCTTACATTCTTTAATCCCGCTATTTTAACCGAGTTTTTATTTATAAAAGTACAATTTAAATTATAAGTATTAAGAACAAAGCAAAGTCAGACTCCTAAATAAAAAGTTTTAACACACTTTATTCATAAAGTAATCCAGATAAAGCTAAGTAGAGCTTTTCACTTTCTTTTATAACATTTTTCTAAGTTTTGTTACATAATAGAAAATTTCTACTATAAGATTGTACCATCGAGGAAATTGTTTCCTAGGCAGTTGACAGACCAACGTCATTTGGTCGGATCATGTCAATTCAATGTTAATTGTGATGTGTCGGCTGGGTTTAATGTAACGCGACCAAACAACGTAGGTCCCTTATCTGACTAGGAACACAGAATATATATTATATTAGTAGTACCAACTAGGAATCAACTTCTCTGATAGTACGTACCTACTTATGTAGGATTAGCTATAACGTTCACTTTTAATAACAACAGTTTATTAAAGATTTACAATATTACCACGTTAAATTCTCGAAATGTAATCTAGTAACGCTCACAATTTGTAATACACATGTCAGTATATCAACATGTGTAGTAATTGCTGGGGAAATTAGATTTTAAGTTGTTGAAGAGTTATTGCAGCTGGGTTCGACCTTTGCACCTATTCATGTCTTTATTTGAAGTCAAATAACTACACATCACGAATGCATTGACTCATCTTTTGAAGTGTAACCTCAATTCTCGTATTGTAAGAAGTATTTTGTAGTTAATATCAGCTCGTGCATAGGAACTCTGAAGGTTGAAGGCAAAATAAAAGACGCATGACATATACAGGATGCAATTAAACCTTCCTGCCAAATTTTTTCCAGAGCTTAGGTATCATTAGGAGAGTCCATTTAACCAAAAAAAAAATTGGGTGTTATTTATTGGTGCACGTTACGCGCGGGCGCCGCATCGTGTCCATTTAATTATTGTAGCGTTTTAGTACTGAGTGATTATAAAAGAAAAAATACGTGTATTTTTATTTTTAAAAAGGATCAATATATCAAAATTTGTCCGGAAGGTTTAATTGCACCCTGTATAACTATTTAAGTTTTTCTGTTTTTAGGGTTCCGTAGCCAAAATGGCAAAAAAGGAACCCTTATAGATTCGTCATGTCTGTCTGTCTGTCTGTCTGTCTGTCTGTCCGTCTACGGACGGACGGACGGTACGGCTGTGACATACGTGTCACAGCCACTTTTCTCCGAAACTATTAGAGCTATACTTACTATTGAAACTTGGTAAGTAGATGTAGTCTGTGAACCGCATTAAGATTTTGATGCAAAAATGGAAAAATTATTAAAAATTTTAGGGGTCCCCATAGGTACAACTGAAACAAAAAAAAAATTTCATCTAACCTATTCGTGTGGGGTATCTATGGATAAGTCTCCAAAAATCATATTGAGGTTTCTCATATCATTTTTTTCTAACCTGAAAAGTTTGCGAGAGAGACTCTTCCAAAGTGGTAAAATGTGTGTCCCCCCCCCTCTAATTTCTAAAGTAGGGGCATTACAATTCTGAAAAAAATATATGATGTAGATTGCTATAAAAACAACCAACGAAAATTGGTTTGAACGAGATCTAGCTAGCAGTTTTTTTTATACGTCATAAATGGTAAACCTTAATCTAAATTTCATTAAATCGACTGAAATATAAAAATAAATCAAAAACCTTTTAATTTCATAAAATTAAACCTTATTGCTGCTGCGGAACCCTTCATGGGTGAGTCCAACTCGCACTTGGCCGCTTTTTTTCTGTCATGCGGCGCTTTCAATATGCAAGACAAAGGCGAGTAGATTTAAACGTACAAGAAGAGCAAGAAGAGTAGTAGTACTAGTAGTAGTAGTAAGGATACTAATTGTAGATCATTCTGAAGTAAAATAAATATGAATAATATTATGTAATACTTAAAAACAAGATGGTAATGTCCAACAGTACGTTTATAGCCCTATATTTTTATCATTTTATCGTCCTAGTTAAACATTTACGACGCTTTATAATCCACATAAAGATTATAATGGCATATTTATGATTACCACCGATAAATCTAATGATTACGATTTTAAGTCGCATCGAATTGTCCGAGTTTATGCATATAACCCGGAAATTAGGTGACAGTTGCAATATCTTTAAGCTTTTAGTGCTTCTCTATAAACTCTATTATTGTTAGTCACGATTCCTGTTTCGTATTTGCATTATGTACTATCAGAGAAGTTGATTCGTAGGCAGATGGACCTTAGTAATTTGGTCGCTTTAATACAAACCCATCCGACCGATCACAGCTAACATTGAATTGACATAAGCCGGCCAAACGACGAAGGTCCGTCAACTGCGGCCTAGGAATCAATTTACTCGATGGTACATGTACATAATATTCTGTCTAGATACAGCTGTTAAATCAAATATTCGTAAATCTGTGTAGGATTTACCTATAGTTTTTATAAAAACAATACAGTGTATTAAGTTAGTAAATAATTCTGAAGTGTTGTACTTCGTAGTTCGTGGTGCACTATTTTATTGTCTAACGTTTTGAACGTTGTTATTTTGTTTAATTATTTTTTATGAAATAAAAAGGCAAACGAGCAAACAGATCACTTGATGGAAAGCAACTACCGTCGCCCATGAACACTCGCAACATTAGAAGAGCTGCAGGTGTGTTGCTAGCCTTTTAAGAGAGAATATGCTCTCTTCTTGAAGGTTTGCAGGTATCCGGAAATACTACTGTTGACAGTTCGTTCCAAAATTTTTCAGTGCGCGGCAGAAGTTACGCGAAAAACGCACAGTGGAAGACTGCCACTCATCAATGTGATGAGGATGGTATATTTTTCTACATTGTCAGTATTGTGTCAGTTCTAAAATATTCTGACTAATGGTTTTGACCTAACGACAGCCTAGTGTTCCAAATTGATACCTAAGTAATAAATACCAAGACCTCGACCTGAACAGCAAAAGTAATATTTTAGTGTGTTATATCTTTCGTACTCGCAGTACCTTGAATAGATAAATAGATGGAAGTGTTACCCAACTTCGGGCAAATCTCTCGCCTTCATAAACATCAGTTTCAATATTTACAGTTTGTTCGCGGTAGTAACTATCGGAATTTTGTTTGAAAATGTTCATACTTTATGCAAAACTAGACGTTTCGCGCGGCTTCGCTCGCGTCAATTTGGAATTTTACGAAAACCGTACATTTTCGAGCAATAAATAGCATTTGTCCCTCCACGTGGACTCTATATTTGTGCCAAATAACATAAACATTTCTCCAGTTGTAATTTGTGAATCGTGAGATAATAAGCACTTTAACATAATTTTCGCCGTTAATTCCAAATTTTCCTATGTTTCATTTACTTTCAATATTTTACATTTTTCAATATTAAATATAAAAGTTTCTGTTTGAAATAATTTATAGTGCTCAAAATTCTTCCATATAGTTTCTTGACCAATCGTCGAAGTTCAAACACGTTTAATACAAACACTAGACTTATTCTGACCTTGCTGATCCGAGAACTGTTGAGCAAAGTGCTAATTTCATTAGCGGGTAACGTCTAATTATTTGTAGTTGCTTCGTTTAGCGAAAATAATTGTTAGGAGCAAACAATACTTGATATATATTACATTTCACACAAAAATTCGCACCTTGCTAGTTTTTTATCTATTTATTTAATTCGGAACCCTAAAAATGAATTTTAAAATATTTTGTTAGTCTCTCTAAAACTCGAGAACGGCTGAATGGATTTGGCTGATTGTGGTCTTGAAGTCCAGGGAAGGTTCGGTACAGGGGGAAAGTGATACTAAATTCACCGGGTCATGATATAGTTTTTAATAATTATATGAAACTAGTATGCAGAAGTTGATTCTGCTACGTAATCTTACAGTTTTGGTCTCAAGTGCAATAAATTATTATAAAACAGTCATTTTCAGTTTATAGACTTATGGCCGTACCTATACATTATTCCAGTAAATATAAGAATTTACTAATAATACACTTTTTGGAATAGATTTTAAGATGTATTAATTTTGAGTTAAAATAATTTATATGACGACCTCTGTGGCTCAATTGGTTGAGTGTGTGGCAGCTCAAGCCGGGGGTCACGAGTTCGAATCCCGCCGACGGAAAAAAAGTTTTCAATGTTCCCGGGTCTGGATGTGTATGATATAATAAAATTTTAAATATATGTATAGTATAAAAGTATTAAATATATTTCCGTTGTCTGGTCGACGCGGTGTAAAGCGTCCATAGATATTATCATGGACCAATTGTATGATTGGTCCATGATATTATTATTATTTAGGGTAAGGTCACATTTTCGCAATAGCCAAAAACGGAAAATCATCGAGGAAGTAAAAATAACTATCAAAGAAGGTCGTATGAAACTCGAAACAACGCAGAATTAGTATAATAGTTCTGACATTGAATTTGACTTTGAGGAGAAAAAACCAGTGTTCCATGAAGCTATGAATTGCGTAAATTTACATTGTTTGAAAGACTTATAATTAAAAACGTAATTAGTGGATATAGCGAGTAAGTAACAATTTTAAAATCAACGTTTTTTACATAAATAGTGGCATAAGGATCGAGAAAATAATTTGAAATAAAAAAGTAAGGTTTTCATGTATAACCAGCATACATAATCTAGACAAGGGGTTTCCAAACTTTTTTGTCTACTTCACTTTGAGAACAAATTTTATTGTGTTTTAGCGCCCCCATTGTTTCAATTTAAAATGCATCCAGATGAAATAAATCACCCCCCAAGCCACTATACGAGGACCCCATTTTTTTGGGTCCCAAACCCCAATTTAGACCTTCAGCGCCTATAAGGGAGCGTTATCGCCCACTTTGGGAAAGACTGAGCTAAACAATGAAGTAGGTACCTATTACGTAACTAATAAGGTTTATTTAAATTACTTGCGAAAAAATGAGCTATTGTCCTTATGTTATAAAATATTATTAATTGTAATTTTCCATATTTTTTGTAAAAGATGGCCTCGTGCGAGTTTCTTACGCCGGTTCTTCTCGCCGTGTTAGTTCCCGAACCGGTGCGTAGTTTCCTCGTTCTTTCGACTTTCAAAAAGTGTATACACTTTTTGAAAGTTTAAAATAGGTATCATGAATACATTCATGATACCTATTTTGAGTGAAAAGACATCTTATTTTATTTATTTTGTTAGTTGTCCACTTCATCCACTTACGTCTTCAATTATGAAAGGTTCTGAATCTACCAATTAACTGAACAAATGTGTTATTACTTATTAGCTATTGTTGTAGCCTGAATCGTAATGATATTCTAAAGTGGGTATCTCCATTGTTCCGGAAACTACTTGATGTGCTTGTGTTCGTATATTATTTTTTTCCTATTTGGGCGCTGGTGGCTTCAAATATATTTTAAGATTAAAAATCTGTACATACATCCAATTATTGAGTTTTAATTGTATCAATAATATTATTAAGAGTATCCAAACTTATTATACATAATATACAAGGTGTAACAAGACTAAGTACTTTAGGGTGTGTATGTGTTCCTTGTAAGTTGTAGGGAGTTCACTGTGAAAGTAGCAACGCTGAAAGACTATTTTTTTTCACTTTTGTATGGGCAAGCGCCCCAGCGTCACGAGTTTCTCCATACAAAAGTGAAAAAAAATATTGGTCTTTCAGCGCTGCTACTTTCACAGTGAACTCTCTGCAAGGAACACATACACACCCTAATGTATTATCACTTAGTTTTGTTACACCAGGGCCTATAGCCGAAACGTTTTCGTTTTCGCTTCGTTATAGAATCGCCGATCAAAATGTATGGAATTGACATAAGACGAGTCGAACGTCAACGTCATATTAACGAACGCTAATGTCAATTCCATACATTTTCATCAGCGATTCTATAACGAAGCGAAAACGAAAACATTTTGGCTCACCCCCCTGGTATATTATAAATAGGAAAGTGTGTCTGTCGGTCACCTCTTCATGCCCAAACCGCTATCTTAAATTTTGCTGAGATTTGGTATGAAGATAATTTCAGTCCCGGCCTCCCGGGACAGGACAGGATATTTTTTATCCTGACTGAATTTCGTCGCGACGGACTTGCAGGCGTCATCTAGTTTAATATTTCTTTATAATGTACGAGCTGTTGCCCGCGGCTTCGCTCGCCTTAAGAAGTATTATAATGTACAAACTTTCATCCCCTATATTAACCTCTTGGGGGGTAGAATTGATCAAAATCCTTTCTTAGCGGATGCCTACGTCCGAACGTTTACCTGCATGCCAAATTTCAGCCCGATCCGTCCAGTGGTTTGGGCTGTGCGTTGATAGATCACCATGTCAGTCAGTCACCTTTGAGTTTTATATATAACTAGATGTCCCGTGCGGCTTCGCCCGCGTAAATTAGGAATTTTACGAAAACCGTACATTTTCCCGCAAAAAATACCGAGTTCTGTCCCTTCACGTGGTCTTCTTTTTTCATAAAAAAATGGTACTTGATAGTGATGATGATGATGATGATGACGAATGTAATTTGCATAGTAGAATCTGCTTTCCGATCAAAAAAAAAAAAGGCCGGCAACGCACCTGCAGCTCTTCTGATGCTGCGAGTGTCCATGGGCGACGGAAGTTGCTTTTCATCAGGTGACCCGTTTGCTCGTTTGCCTCCTTTTTTCATAAAAAAAATGGTACTTGGTAGTGATGATGATGATGATGATGACGAATGTAATTTGCATAGTAGAATCTGCTTTCCGATCTTAAATCAACACCGAAACTCTCAAACGTATATCTATGAAGAGTCAGGAGTTCTCCCAGCAGCTCCCGAACCATGGGTGGGTGTCGCTGGGTCCAAAATCTTACTTGTTGTTAGCATATACTCGGAATACTTCTCATGAAACCAAAGTCACCACATGTTTCCATATAAATTTTGAGGAGTTCCCTCGATTACCCATGGATTCCTTCATCAGATCACCATTTTTGTGAACATGATATTAAATTGGGATAATGCCCTATACACCAAAAGAAAAATTTTGAAAATCGGTTCACAAACGGCGGAGTAATCGTTGAGCATAAAAAAACGAACATAACACCTCCTCCATTTTGAAAGTTGGTTAAAATTATAGCCTATGTGTTATTCTGATGCATAAGCTATATTGTTGTAAAGTTTCATTAAAATCCGTTCAGTAGTTTTTGCGTGAAAGAGTAACAAACATCCATACATCCATACATCCATACATCCATACATCCAAACTTTCGCCTTTATAATATTAGTAGGATGTGTTATTCTGATGCATAAGCTATATTGTTGTAAAGTTTCATTAAAATCCGTTCAGTAGTTTTTGCGTGAAAGAGTAACAAACATCCATACATCCATACATCCAAACTTTCGCCTTTATAATATTAGTAGGATATAGACAGATTTTATTGTTTATAGCTCACATAATATTAAAGTATTAGGTATTTAAAGAATCGTCAGTTCATGAATCACATTTATGCCACTATAGTTATGAGATGATAAACATGCGAAGTATCTAGTTGGAAATACCCAGATTCAGGACATGCTTATTAATAATAATTGCTATAATTATGTATATTATATGCTACGAATACATACTAATGATATCGTAGTAGACGCGTCTAATCAGCGCCTAATGACCAGCCCCCTTAGACAATGTATCTTTAGTTAAAAACGATGACGAAATTCGTTATCAAAATGTATGCGGTTTGACATAAGTCATCGCTAAATGACATTTCGCTTGCGAAGACTAATGTCAAATCCCATACATTTTGATAACGTATTTCGTCATCGTTTGTAATGAAAGGGACTTTGTCTACTGCCTCTGGCCATTTAGCCGAAACTTTTTCGTTTTCGCTTCGTTATAGAATCGCCGATCAAAATGTATGGAATTGACATAAGACGAGTCAAACGTCAACGTCATATTAACGAACGCTTATGTCAATTCCATATATTTTGATCGGCGATTCTATAACGAAGCGAAAACGAAAAAATCTTGTCTCACCCTCCTTATGTTTTTCACTAAAATAATGATGTGTAGCTGTACGTAGATATACCTATAATATACGGTAGCGGGCACTTCACCTCAGTTGATTATTATTATTGTACAGTGTCTAATAATCTGCTTACCTATATATAAAATTCTCGTGTCACAATGTTAGACCGCGTACTCCTCCGAAACGGCTTTACTGATTTTAACCAAATATAATATATATGCATGTTCAGTGGGTCTGAGAATCGGCTACTGGGTACTTTGTTGATAAGTGCGTTTGTTGAATAAATAAATAAAATAAATAGTAAATTATTACAACTCGAGACTGACGGCGACCATTGTTTACATGCTTTTTGTGGTTCGTAATATGTAATGATATTCTTTTTTCTCAGTCGACAGCTTGCAATTCATTACTATAAAATATATGTAGTAACTTTATATTTTTATTCTGCCTAATGCTTATAATAATATGCATACGTGGTACGAGTACGTACTAGTCTTATGATTATGATTGAACATAATAATTGAAGACGTGAGTGGAAGAATCGAATAAGTAACATTTCGTAACATACGGACAGTAACACATTTTTTTCCTAATTATTTCAATCAAACTTGTAACTTATCTACTTCATAACCTAGCTAATATATCTGGCTACACATACAATCCATAGTTTTTCTATTTCAAATAATTTTTCCGGCTTAATTTTTTTTACTGTAAACGTAAGTGTAAGTTTTACAGTTGACGTCGTGCTATTAAATTCATCTCAATTTTGAACATCAGCTGTTACCGTTCAATTGTTTGAAGTGATGTGAGTGTTTATTTTAATGGCGTGATTAAGGCGACCTAGAAAACTTTAATTGACTCAATTATATTGCCGATTTATTGGATTGGATTGGTTTTTAAGATTGCTGTAACGTTAACGTTAAAAATTCTTAGAATAATGTTCTAATTTTGTAAGAATTAAGACGACGCCTTGATAATTTGGCTGTAGCGATATCGATTTTTCTCAGCAATGACTAAAGCTAAGAAATTTAAGTTCATTGTCAGTATTCATCATGTCTTTGTCTTTGAATTACCCATAGCATAACACGATTGGTCGACTTCTATAACACAGCATAATTAATCAAAAAGGAACTTTCTTTAGAAAAAGCTTTAATACTTTCATAGAATTTTTATAGTCTTCATGACAACAGTATAATATGTATACTGTTGTCATGAAGACTATAAAAATAAGACATAATTTCGACACCGTATAAGCAAAACAACATTTTTCGGATCAGCTGGTATAATATACGTACAAGTTTTGTTGAACTTCTTGTTTTCCAAAATTATTCGTTCGTTTATTGGACAAAATATTTTATTTTGGGATAAAAATTATCCTATGTCCTTTCCAGGGACTCCAACCTTTTAGCAAAATCGGTTCAGCGATTTGGACGTAAAGAGGTAACAGGCAGATAGAGATATTTACTCGCTTTTAATATTAGTATGGCTTAAATAATTAAGACGTTTGCATGTAATGCACGCCCTTTCGAGCTGTATGAACTGTGAAGTAGCATGATCACGTAATTATCTGCTATTTATTCTCATTTCCATACTTTACTGTAATTATTATATCGTTTCAATACAATCACAGGAAAGTATGTCATTGCTGTATATAACTGCACGATTATGCCATATTTATGACTGATGCTACTGGAAATAAGAATTATTATGTGGTTATTTGTTATTTAAATTATTTACAGTTTAAATTTATTTAGCTTCTTACTGAATCGTAATTATCAACGATCAGGCACCTTAACAAACAACCTGTGTGCCAAATTTCATAACGCTACGACAACTGGAAGTGGCCTAGAGGTTTTTATTACCGATTTTTATCTCAAATTCATAGATGAGCCGACTCACGCTTGACCAATTTCTCAAATTTCTTAATTTTTTGTTAATCTACATATAACAAACAACCTGTGTGCCAAATTTCATAACGCTACGACAACTGGAAGTGGCCTAGGAATTTTGATTATCGGTCAGTGAGTCAGTGCCAAAATTAGCTATTTTTACAAGGAAATATTTCAGGATCTAACAAATCTATATGTATGAAATTTGGTATATTGCGTAAGTACTAGTATATAATTAGGTAGGTAAAATTTTATCTTTGCTCTCGCAATAGGCACTGAGATACAAGGGGGTCAAAAGTGCGTCGAAACCGTTCGTGTAAATAGTGCACGGCATGCGCGCGGCCTGCTGGAACTTGGCCGCGCACTCCGTGCGCTTTGATGCACGGCATGCGCGCGGCCTGCTGGAACTTGGCCGCGCACTCCGTGCGCTTTGATTATCTCTGTTTTGTTACTTCACCTCCAGATATACATAAAAATCTCAACATACAATCATAATATTTCTTCTTTTGTTTTCCCTCTTTTTCCTATCTGCTACTAATATAACAAGTTTTTATTCTGATTTAATATTCCAATTACAAAATCCCTAAATTAAAATAATGATCTTAATGATCATCACGGTAGTTTCATAGTCACGGTAATCGTGACGCGTGCTTATACCACAAATATATCATCATTAGTTATATCTTAATAGCTCATTATGTACAGGATGCAGCCTGTATGATGTCATCAATTATTGTATTTACCTTGTATGTTATTATTGTTAAGTGAATAAAAAAACTCTAATTAGACCGTGGAGCGTAGTCTTCGCTCATTCATTTCTTACAAAGTGTACTATTAAAAGCAGTAATGTGCTAGTTCTTAGATATCATCAACTTGTTTTTCTACTGATCTTAATTTACTATGAATCAAACATTAATAAAAATATCAGTGCGAAAATTCTCTTCATTAAAATCAAAGCGTTCGACGCGGAATCCACAGCAAACAAAGCCGGTGACGAACAATTTGCCTTAGTGAAATCTCTTTTAGCCGAATGTCCATTAACAAAAATAGATATTGTTTAGTGAAATGTCGCGTCGAATTTCCAACGTCAACAAAAGACCCAAACTGAGCCCATTGTCCTCCGCTTCATAACGCCGAATACCTTTCATTCGCAGCTTTGTAATAACGCGCCCCGTCCTGAAACCGACGGACCGGCTACCCCGGGGGGCGACCACGTGTGCATACTTCCATCTCTGTCTATTCGCATATATGTCACGTCGCCCGTCCCTCTCGCGCCGAACAGCGCACGCATTGCAGGTGAACTCTACTATGTCCCTCAGTTGCTTTTTGACCGCGAAGTGAGTGGGTCGCGTCTCATCACAAATTGTTTCCCGCGAAAATTTACGTACGATTTTCTTTTCCCGTTCATTTATCGCGTTTTAGTTGTTTCAAACGCCAGTGAGCTGTTCGAGTGTATGTAGAGCGTGGTTTTGAGTATTTGTGATTTTCTGCAATTTTCCCCTGAGGCTGAGACATCTTGACGGATTGCGTTTATTATCTGAAAAAAGTGAGTATTTTCATTGCAATAAATTCGAAACAGCTTATAAAACACTTTATATAAATGTTTTATTAACAGAGAAAACGCAGCGCTAAAGTCATGCAAATTTTCCTCGTAATTTTTACAACCGGCAAGATTGATGCATTTTCGGGTCGCATGTTTCATACGATTTGTAAAATCGTGGAAACATTTATTTGACATTCATTAGTTTTAATAATAAATTGTTTCATAAAAAACGGTGCAGCTGAATTGATGTTACAACGGTACACGGTCGGTAAATTTTTCATTTACCGCGTGATATTTACGACCAATGTAGTTCTATTTAATTTAGGCGGGTTAGGGTAGTTTTAAAACTGTTATTAATACTCCGTGTAATATAATTTCATTTTTTCGTAGCATTATTTATATGTGTTCATGATTTTTCGCAGTACTTTTATAAGTTGCACTTCAATAATTTATTTTGCTGACTATGTAACTCTATATTTTATTAAGAAGTAGAATTTTTCAGAAATATTAATTAAACAATTAGAAACATTATATAGAGCTGTTCATAAGTAAACGTTGCCTAAGTTTAGTCTCGATTGAGAAAAAAGTGAGCGATTTAAAATATTTTTATCTTCGTCCTTACTCTACATTTTTGCTT
This sequence comes from Plebejus argus, assembly GCA_905404155.3. Lineage (NCBI taxonomy): Eukaryota > Metazoa > Arthropoda > Insecta > Lepidoptera > Lycaenidae > Plebejus > Plebejus argus. The sequence goes on from FR989927.1 coordinate 22,792,397, forward strand.
GATAATTTTTATTACCCCGTAAATTATAGTGTATCAATATTTTATTGTGTAGATTAAAATATAATTTATTTGTTGACAAGCTATATTAAAACATTTGTAGTTCGTAGTTATTAGCTGTTGTTGAGGCGTAAAAATATTATTGGAAAATGTAGAGACGCTGCCTTTTCTTACGTTACCACAGAATACATAAATTAGTACAAGACGTTATCAACTAAAATTTATATACGCTTAATGTAATTTAAAAGTAAAACCTACATAGCATTATTATAATATAATAATAATATCTATGGACGCTTCACACCACGTCAATCTGGCCCCGTGGTAAGTACCTGAAGGACTTGTGTTACGGGTACCAGACAACGGAAATATATTTAATACTTTTATACTATACTTATCTGATCTCTCGCCGGTCGTGTCGGTCTGCCGTCCCACTGGGTTAAGAGAGTAAAGGAATAGAGAGTGCTCTTGTGTACTGCGCACACACTTGGGCACTATAAAATTACTCCTGCGTAGCTGGCCTGGTTTCAATGAAACCGGCCACCGTCACCGAAACCGGTGTGGGAGCTATTATTATTATTACTATACTTATATTTAAGATTTTTATTATATGATAAATATATTTAATACACATCCATGACCCAGGAACTTTGAAAACTTTTTGTTCCGTCGGCGGGACTCGAACCCGCGACCCCCGGCTTAAGCTACCAACGTGCTATCCACTGAGCCACAGAGGTCGTCAATATTAGTATAAGGTACGATTATTTAGTTGTAACAAAGATTTGAATATTGGATAAGTACTTCAATTAAGTACGTTATTATGCCAACAGTTTAAAATGAGACTACATTATTTTCTTTATGAAAAACTAGTTGTAGCCCGCAGGCCGCAACTCCGTTCCGCAGAAATTCATTTATCGGAAGCGCACACTTTTGAACATGCTCACAGTTTTTAATTAAATTATTTAAAAACAGATAAACAATAAAATATATTTTTCTATCCAAAGATCTAAAATTGATATCATAAGATAGATGTGCACGTAAATAAAATTCCTACAATGTATTTCTCCACTACATTATTGATCGATTTCGATTGCGGCTGATGGATGTACCTTAGTATTCCCACGGCAACCCTGCTTTTTCTAGTAGTGTTGAATCAAAAATAAATAGCAAGTGGCGCAACCTGTTCTCTTTATTAGCTTGGGAATAACTTGGAAAGTGTTTTTATTTATAGATTTTCTATTTGCAAATAGTTTTATTTTGCACTTAGGCACATCGATAGTTTTTTCTTATCGTTGTAGTTTCCGTTTATAACCTCAGATTAAACGTAAAAGATATTGGGAACACGTTCGGTAGGAACTAGGAATATGAGAAAAAGAAAGAATAGAAAAAATATTTTAAAAAATCATTTTGCGACTCATACCATAATGTTGTAACTGAGGTTAAACATAATAATCTTTCTTAGGTGTATTTAAGTTATATTTGGCGGCGTCGGGTGACAGATGGACCTGTGACTGACACCCTTCTTCCTGACAACCGCCAAAATGGAACTTCCGCGTCCTAGCTGCGTTTTATGTGATATGTGATTGTGAGTGTGAAATTGATGTAATGTATCTTAATAAACGAAGACTTTTTTTATTAAATAAGGGGGCAAACGAGCAAACGGGTCACCTGATGGTAAGCAACTACCGTCGCCCATGGACACTTGCAACATCAGAAGAGCTGCAGGTGCGTTGCCAGCCTTTTAAGAGGGAATACGCTCTCTTCTTGAAGGTTTGCAGGTCATATAGGTCCGGAAATACGCGAGTTGAAGAACAAGCTAAGTAACAATAAAATTGCCGTTTTCATGCATAATTGGACGCTTGGCCCGGAAAAGCGATTTGAAATAAAAAAAAACTAACAGCTAATATTGCTAAAAATAATAAACTAAATTTTAAGCTATGGATTTCCGCAAAGTAACGCCTGATTCTATTAACTTATTTCTATTGAAACGTAAAGAGAACAAAAAGCCAGATATGAAATACAGCAAGGAACACCCAAGGCTACCCTTTATCAGTTCTAAATGTGTGATTACCGGGATTTCCATATCACAACTCACAAGCACATCCAAATGGCACCGTTTTCACGGTTTGCGTTTACTAGATTCTAGTAAAACCACAGAATATACAACATAACTGGTGAGAATTTACCGATACTTATGGAGAGTACTCTGTACTCGATTCTCATTATAATTATGTAAGTAATAAAATTAGGTTCTTAATTTTTTCCGAATTTCCCAAAAATAAATGAATCATGGATACTAAGTAAATTACGCGGCTAGGCAAGTAGGCATACTATGCGGCCGGTGCAGAGGCGTGCGCTACCAAAGAAACACCACACAACTACCCCTCCCGCTCGCGGTGTCCATGCGTTGGGTAAATAATTATTTAACTTTAAGCTACATTTACTCAATGATCAATTGATATTATTTTTTTATATTATTTTTTTCCAACTAATATAATAGCCAAATATCACGTCCTCGAGTATTGAACATGTCTCGCCAGTCACGCAGTATAATAGTTGGTAAAACGTAAAGAAAACACGCCACACGTGAGAGACAGCAAGGAACACTCAAGGCTACCCTTTATCAGTTCTAAATGTGTTATTATGGTGTGACATGAACATCCCGAAAGATATTCATCGGGATTTCCATGTCACAACTCACTTCCAAGTGCCGCAAATTTCACGGTTTGCGAAGATTTGAAATAATTATTACGAATATTTATAGCGATACATCAAAGATACCCTCCTTCTGCGAATAGACGAAGGAACATATTGTCTGCTAAAGCCGAACCGCGTCTATTTCGGTCGCGACAGATAGTTGGCGAACGGACCGCCGTCTCGTATTTTATTTTTACAAAGACATTCTCTAATACCTTTTGTTCCGTCTCGTATAATGCGATGCCAAGATTGATAATACCTGACGTGCTGAGGTTTGTGTAAAAATACCAGTGATACTGGTAATTGTTAGGCAGTTGCGAACAAGGTCCGAAAATCTAGGTGTCAGTTTTCTATTTGAACTGTCTTCTACTTGATAAGGTATTGCGCAGTGCGCTAATGAATACTAGTGACCCCTTTCCCCCCTTAAAAATTTCAGCCAATTACCACACTTGGTTAGTGTCTAGTTTTGTAAGCAAAAGCAACTTGCAGAATTGAGAAGTATATTTCCACTCCTGTCCATATCTCTATCATGCTTATCATTTTTGTGTTGATACATCTGTTTGGTCGATACTTTAATCTGTAGTTTTTAGGGTTCCGTACCCAAAAGGTAAAAACGGGACCCTATTATTATTCATTTTTATCAGCAAAAGAAAAAATTTACGACCTTACCACGAGACAAAGAGCAAAGCTCTATTTTTCAATCTGTCCAATATACCGTCTACTTACAGAAGTTTCCTTCGACTGTGTATAGGTAAATTGAAATCTTGTGAAAACCATACATTTTAATAAAAAGTTTGTTACCATTTTAAACTTTCGCGTTGCATTATAATTAAAACTTATTAATCGGGACTTAACGCGACTTATGCTAGTAGTAATGCTACTACGAGTACATACTTTTTCTCGACGTTTCGGCCGTGTTGAAACGTCGAGAAAAAGTATATACTCGTAGTAGCATTACTACTAGCATAATTCGCGTTAAGTCCCGATTAATAAGTTTTAAAAAGTTTGTTACGTCTTTAGCCATGGTCAACTCTACACCTGTTCTAAATTTTATTAGAAAAAAATGCGTCCAGTAGTTTCGGAGCCTATTCGATCGAAACAGTATATCTTTTAAGGCTTTAACCTAACCTAACATAAGCATAGGTTAATATAAAGTGTAACAAAACAAAGTGACTTTAGAGTTTAGGGTGTGTATGTGTCCCTTATAATATAGACTTCATTGTAAAAGTAGCAGCGCTGTAAGAGCAATTTTTGCGATTTATATGGGCAAGCGCTCGAGCGTCGTGAATTTTTCCATTCAAAAGTGAAAAAAACAGTTACTCTTTAAGCGTTGCTATTTTCACTTCGAACTCTACATAGGGGCACCCATACGCACCCCAAAGTATTACACTCTGTAGAAGTATAAAGAATTTAATATTATTAAAATTTTTACGAGAGGTGAGTGATCTTTTTAGCGAGATATGCGATTTACGTCAAAACTAATTACGTAGCTGTTACGTGCGCATACGTATGCCAAGCTTCGGGATCACGCTATCATTATTTATAATCTGCCTTAGGTCAAAGAAAATATACACTACGCTTAGGTTTCCGTAGGGTCAAGGACTGTCTTTGAATCAGGCCCTAGCACAATGCACAGTTTTAATGCGAAAGTCAATCCATTCCTCCATACTATCCATACTAATATTATAAATGCGAAAGTTTGTATGTCTGTCTGTTCGTCTGTCTGTCTGTTACGTCTTCACGCCCAAACCGCTGAACCAATTTTGCTGAAATTTGGCTTGGATATACTTTGAGTCCCGGAAAAGGACATAGGATACTTTTTGTCCCAGAAAAATGTACGGTTCCATCGCGATAAATGAGTTTTTGCGCAACGGAGTTGCGGGCGTCATCTAGTAAAACATAATATTAGAAGTGCCAGCTAGTGGCTACGCAACTCCTCTGATGTTGCGCATATCAATGGGCTACGGAAGTTGCTCCTCATTAGGTGATGCGTTTGCTCGTTTGCTCCCTAATGTCATAGAAACTGTTATTTGTAACTAGCACGGACTGAAGGCTGAAACAGATGAACACGAGGAAGTTAGTTTTTTGATTGATTGAGTGTCGCCTGTCAGCTGTCAAATGTCCTATTTTACGTCTAATTATACCATTAGACGCATGTAATAGACACAATAGACATGTCATTTAGAGGCAAAAGCGTGTCACCTAAAAGGTACTCGGGGTTGTTTTAGGGCTATTTGGAGTTTTGAAATTAACGTAGTTAAAAAGTGAGCGTATTCGTTCCTAAAAGACCAGTAACGCACCTGCAATTCTACGCTACTATTTAATATTTTACTAGTAATTACAAATCACGATGGTAAACTACTCGATACGTCGATACCTCGATACTCGATAGATCTTCATAATTAAATAAGTAACGATTTAAATATCACGATAAATATCGAGCATGTAGCATACAAGTTGACCTGTCATTTTGTACTGCATGTTTTTCCAAAATGGCGGTAAGACTCAACACAGTAGGGTAATTAAAACTGAGCTCATAGTTAAGTAGTGCTCATATGTAAAGAAGTTCGCCTTGACCGGTGTGCAACATTGACATTTTGACTGCGTTTAAAGTAGGCCATAAGTACTTAAGTGCAGCTGGCGTAGCAACTGACACTTTTTGTATGGAACTACATGTTGCGAAAAATCTCGGGAACCGTACATCTTCCGATTACCCGAAACTTTTCCTAATTTCGGAATTAAACATGGCTTTTGCGTTGTTCTTCAACATTATTTACGCCATTGTTTGTATAATATATTCCTTTCAGTGGTACGGGCGTAAATTTAAAGCCTTTTCTAAGTAACTTTGACACGTACGACAAATTTCATCATATTCCATCCAGCCGCCAGAGGAGTTTGATTACTAATACTGGAACTGAAGATTTATATTATACCTACGTATGAAGATAAAGTTAATCTAATTAATGTAATCTTATGATTTTGTTTTGGTTCATCTCGTTCATGGTAATTTATCTTTTTAATCTTATTTTATTTGTTAAAATTAATTGAGATGTGTAATCTTACGCTTCACAAGATCACATTCTATGACCTAAGAATACACAAGATTAAAGATTAAAAAGTTTATTTTAGTAACCACAATTTATCTTTCTTATCTTTAGTTAACTCGGAATAGTTTATACATAGTTCACTAATTAATTGCATTACGTTTGTGTGTTCAGTGATGTGTGAAATTCCTTCAAATATCAAAGAAGTTTTTCTACGAACTATGAAGTACCTTTTTATTACTAAAGCCCAAACTATAAGAGAAGACACAAATTTTCATATTACTTGTCAGTTTTGTGACTCTTCTTTATGCTTGGGCCATTATAGATGTTTCCGCGACTTTGCAAACGCTAAAAAGAATTCATTTTTCTATCTTATGTCCCTTCTCCTTGGCCATGTACTTTCATCAAAATAGATAGGTACAGAAATTTCTAAGACTATTCGATACGCTCTTACGAACAAACAAATATCTTGCCCTTTATATTATTAGTATGGAGTAGTGGAAGTTGCGTTTACCCCCGTAACTCCGGGCTCCTGGAAATTTCAGAATAAAATATAGCTTTTGCGTTGTTCTTGAACATTATTTACGCCATAATTCAAATAGATCCGTTCCAGAGATGTAGACGTAGTATAACTAGGGTACAAAGTCTTACATCTTACTATTCTCCGCATAGATGAGAAGAAAATATTATTAAAATAATATTATTGTTTACTCTTGTACTGATGACTAAACTTATCATAATATGTGGATTTAATATTATCAGCTGTAACCACGTTGATTTTAGTAACAAGCTATTTATCAATATATTTCTGTGAGTCCTTCGTCTGTAATGTGTAAAAAAATTGGGTAACAATTTTACGGTTTTGTAAATGCTTATCATCATGCCTAAACGTACGTCTTCGTTTTATAATATTTAATGCTAGTTTCAGTATCATATTAATGTTAGGTGTGTTTAATAATAATATTTTGAGGGTAGTGTGCGCTGAGCCAAATGACACGTTAAGGCCAGGCGCAGACTGTTAGCGTGCTGTCACACCTATTTTTGATTTTTTTTCTTTTTTAACGGTCACACGATGACATTATTATGTTAGCTTTTATAATTCAGCAAATAGTTGGCGTGTTGTAGGCGCGTGTGAGCTAGAAAAAGTTGTCACGGCCGGAGTTTTAATTATTTAAACACGAAAATGTTTTGTGTGTTTTATTAGGATTTTGATGAACTAATTTTTAAGGGTGATATTAAAGTTGAACGAGTATTTTGGTAACGCTGCATATTATTGTGACATATTTAAGGTGACGCCTTGATAATTTGGCTGTAGCGATGTCCATTTTTCTCAGCAATGACTAAAGCTAAGAAACTAAAGTTCACTGTCAGTATTCATCATGTCTTTGTCTTTGAATTACCCATAGCATAACACGATTGGTCAACTTTTATAACACAGAATAATCAATCAAAAAGACCTCTGTAAAAAAAGGGATTCCTATTTTGCCAACAGAGGAGAGTGATATAAGCTTCCAAAATTTGTACATAAATTGGTTCTAGTATACACTTTAATTTGCCCATAGCTTATTTGAAATGTGTTTATGGTTTTTAAATTACGCGACAAAAACCATTTTGTCGCTACGCCCTTTCCATTTTTTGCTGTTCCATTGCTTGTTTTCTATGAGAGGCCGGGCCAGCCTCGCATAGAAAACAAGCAATCTAAAACACATCCAACACGATTTTTTACTTCAACATGGCGTCACCTTAAAATAATGTGTCATTAATGTGAATTGTAAGGCTTTTAAAAATAGCCGCTCTACGTACTTGAACACATTCGTAGGAACAAAATGTATTTCTATATCATTGTTATAATATAAGCCGTTTTTGTTGTCTATTAATGTGTTATGTGTATACAATATTTAACTACCTACCTAATACTTAGTACTACTAATACTTATAATATATTCTGTGCCAATACCTAAATTCAATTGCTTATTTTTGTATGTCATCTTAAATTCTATTGAGTAAGGTCTCTGTTGTTGTATGGGCACCGAAATCGAATTGTGGCGTAGTAAAAATAAATCAGTAGAATAAAACGAAACGTTTTGTGAGCAAGGACGCCGCGTGGTAACAATGTGCTAATTTCAGAAATAGTATTTGCGAACTGCTAAATTTTGACAAACCAAATCTCCTTTTAATTCTTGTTGGGGCATTAAAATCTTTTATAGCACTTTAGACTTCCGCTATTAAATTTGTCCTTGAATCTAAATCTAAGTTATTCCCACTTAAGACTTGCGATAATAATTTTAAATGCAGTTTTTGCACCTTTTTTGTGAATTTATCTTAGAATTGTTTCAAGACTACCTAGCACTTAATTATAATTAACGATTGTTAGAGAGAGTGATGAAAAGATTATCTAGATCGTAGAAAATCCTTACGATTTAGATCTTCACTGACTTCACTTACTTACCGATTGCGAAACGAATACTTAACTAAATTAAGGAGGAGAAAAAATACCGGTCCTCTTACTCACTTAAATTTAAAAAATGAATATTTTCTAGAAATTCATGTCATATGATTTAGAATTTAAGCCAGCCCCCTGCCGAGCTGACCTACTAATGCTAGTGTTCTACCTGACATTGGCACTTACAGTCGTAAATTCTCGTATTATTTACAGTAATATTTAACCGGCGCTATTCCCGGCTGAAGCGGTTTTTATTTAGTTCGTTACACAATGAAACCGAACATATGGAAGTCCAAAATATACGGATCACGGTGACAAGTGTGACAATCAATCATGCTTGTCACTCGCAATAACGACTCTACTGTGATGTTAATTAGGTTTAATTTTAAATGTGTTCTATTTGAGTGGAAACTAGGTTTCGTAGCCGTGAAACGAGAGTTGAGATATTTCCGAAAACGTTGGATAGAGTCAGTATGGGAATTTAAATGTTCCGTAGAATTGTATAAGGGTCAGTTTTAAATGAAGATGTTTTCCTTTAGCGTCGTTTGCGCATTTTCGGGATGGGTAAATATTATAAAACTCGAGTCATCGGACATCGGACACGTGACCATACGTGATGGTCGAAATTTGTAAGACAGATAGAGCTTACACCAATTTTTGTAATCACAAGGAAAATAATATGAAAATCTGTTTATATTTCCACTTTGATTTTCAGATTAGGGGTTTTAAATAATTTTCATTTAGGTATCTACTCCTAAGTAGATAGATAGACCCCTAGGTCTTACTTAAATTTTTATCAAGACAGTGTAAGTACATTTTACTGACAAAATATTTTATTTTACATAAGATTCATCTTAATAGTTTGAGTAAAACCGGTTGTGGTTAAGTTCAAGTACATTTTTTGTTTACAATAATACATAATATTATGTTAGTTGGTGCGTAGTTGAACATTTTATGCACAAAAACGAATTTTAAACTCATATTATCCTTGATACGACCTTTAAGTGCTCATTATTTCATAATTACTGTTTTTGCTGCGTTATTCAAGAGTAGGTATTATATATAATACTAGCTGTCCCGGCAAACGTTGTTTTGCCATTTAAAGTATATTTTCTACATCATCAGTTGATACATGTTTTACCCCCTCTTTTGTCCCCTAAGAGGGTGTGGGGGGGGGAAGGTCATACACCAGATGTTAAGTTGAAAAACACAGTTAATACCTAATATGAAGTAAGTCCACTAAAGAAAAAAGTTGTATACAAAATCTGACCCCTCTTTGGTCCCCAGAGAGGGTTGAGAGGGGAGGGGGGGGGGAGGATTTTTATACACCAGATGTTGAGTTGGAAGAAGACAAATATAATATATCTGTGAAAACCGTATGCAAATCGGATCAGTAGTTTTCGTGTTAAAGAAAAAAGTTTGATACAAAATCTGACCCCCTCTTTTGTCCCCTTAGAGGGGTGGGGGGAAAAAATTTTATACACCATATGTCAAGTTGGAAAAAGATAAATATATCTGCGAAAACCACATTCAAATCGGATCAGTATTTTGCGTGTGATGCTGGAACAAACATACAGACAGACAGAAAGAGTGACAGACAGACAGACAGACAAAAAACTAACCACATTTTTGGCTTCTATAGCGATGTAGTGACAAAGGTGTAAATTCGGGTGTCATTTAATATCTTCTAAGTACAGAATTTTCATTTCTACAACAGAATATTGTCTTCCCCGCACGCGCTTTGGTGACGCCCACTATCGTAATATTTTAATTTCGCCATAATTTCAAAACCAAACGTCCAATTTTAATCATTCAAAGACCAAATATTATCTACATAAACTGTACTTAGTGATAAAAGAATTTATTTTGATAAGGATTAATAGCGTGAGTAAAATATATCCATTTTATTGTAGTCCAAAAAAAATTCAGGATTTTTAAATAAATAAATGGTTATTGTGCCTCACTCGACATAGATAGGTATAGTGTGTCGCGGACTTTTTTGTAGATATTTATAAGATCTACAATTACTTAGAACATTGTATGGTTCTATCTTTTATAGTTTAGGCAGCGTACGCAAAATAAGTAACTTTTCTAGCAGATTTTTTACACCTTGCGTCCGAAAAACTCAAATATCTTATGGAACCCTACTTTTTTCCAAAATAAAATGTAGCCTATGTTCAGCAGAAATAATGTAAGATTCCAATAGCAAAAGAATTTTTCAAATCGGTCCAGTAGTTTCGGAGCCTATTCGACTCAAACAAACAAACAAACAAACAAACAAACAAACAAAAAATCAAATCTTTCCTCTTTATAATAGTAGTGTAGATAATGAGATATAAAATATTTAAAGAGCAAAATATGCTTATGTTTCCTTAAAGTAAAAAGTTTGAATGATAATTAAGTTAATAGTTAATAATAAAGTGAAAACAAAAACCAACCCAATGCTGCTCACTTTATGAGTGCTGCTCATAAATTGAGCAGCATTGGGTTGGTTTTTGTTTTGGGTTGGGGTTGGGGGTTATTGGGTTGGGTACGGTACTCTAATGCGAAGGAGTCACAATAGATCCTCAAGACGCAGTGACATTAAGGCTCCTTCAGGACAAAAACAACCCCGACCTGATGAAAAGTCTTTTAGTTTTGAATAAGTAATTGTTTTGTCCTTATCTGATTTGTTAGAAGTTGTTTGACAATACGGACAAATCATTGCATATAGGCACAGAATACATATTAGATAGGCCCCTGGCATATTTACTCGTATTATGATTTATGATGATGATGACTTGACTGGAAACATTTTGTGTAGTCCTCCATTCACGAGTCGGATTAGCCTGTGACCAGTAACAGATTCGATGGGCCTTACCGTATGTTTATTTACTGTAATTTGTACACTGTGACGCGATCTTGCAGCATTTTTTCATCAGAATATACTAATTTTGACGTCTCCTTTAGGTATAATATAATGCGATGTTATATTATATTATTATAATAGTTTTCAACTGGGCCGAGAATATATGACTGGCGTTATAAAATGTATATTTCTTCAGAAACCACTCAAACGTTGTGTAACGTTTTATTGTTACTACGCTGGAAAATAAAAATGTACATATTATTTTAATACATAATATTATAGTACTAGTTGATCCGGCAAACGTTGTTTTGCCATTTAAAGTATTTCTACTTCATCAGTTGATACAAAATCTTACCCCCTCTTTTGTCTCCTGGATGGGGGGAAAAATTGTGTACACCTGATGTTAAGTTGGAAAATACAGTTAATAATATGAAGTAAGTCCATTAAAGAATAAAATTTGATACAAAATCTGACCCCCTTCTTGGTCCCCTTAGAGGGGGGGGGGGAGTTTATACACCAGATGTTGAGTTGGAAGAAGACAAATATATCTGCGAAAACCGTATGCAAATCGGATCAGTAGTTTTCGTGTTAAAGAAAAAAGTTTGATACAAAATCTGACCCCTCTTTTGTCCCCTTAGAGGGGTGGGGGGAAATTATTTTATACACCAGATGTTAAGTTGGAAGAGGACAAATATATCTGCGAAAACCGCTTTCAAATCGGATCAGTAGTTTTCGTGTGATAGTGGAACAAACATACAGACAGACAGACAAAAACTAACCACATTTTTGGCTTCTATAGCGATCTAGTGACACCCCGCGCTTATTATTTTTTGAATATCATTCACATTTCTACAGTTTTATTATATGTAAGATTCTAACGTCATAGCTGAATCAAGAATTTTTTATATTTTAAAGATAATTTCGTTCATATCCCGGTATTTTATTGTTAAAATTTATATTTAAAATTGCTTTTTCGATTACTTATTTTTTTGATGATACAGCCAATCTATATTGCTAGTGATAAGACAAACACCTGTCAAAAAAACCTCAGAAACTGTGCATTAATCAGTTAAAATCAAATATGTGAGTTAAGGTTCATACCCAACATAATATGGAGCTTTGTTGCTCGCCTCGTGATTTCGACGAGACGAGAAAGCTACGACAATTGACTGCATTATAGCTTCAAGAAAACAAGGACCAATTTTTTTACTATCAGTATAATGTAGTGTTCAATATTTTTTGTTGTTTCCTTGATATTAGATATGCGTTATACTCCGAGCGATCAATGATTACTTTTAACTTTAATTTAATGAGTAAGTATGTCAGACAATGTATTTAACCTTTATATGTGAAAATATTCATTCACTTAAAGTTAAGTTGACGTTAAATCGCACATGGCCGGCATATGTTAGTCCAAGAGTAGACTATAACTTTTCCGGCTCGATATCGTGAGAGCTATGATCGCACAGTCGCGTCATTGATGCCGACCTTGTGACTGTGAACTTGAGTCGTTCGTTGTCTCGCTAATACTATGTTACTAGTAGCCTCGTAAGGGTCAGCTTACAACGGCACGCGACGCGCCGCAGCGTTAATGTGCCGCACTCAGAGACGAATGTTAATTACTTAACTGGAATTAAATGAAGATTTTGACAAGTAATGTATTGTGCTTAATGTGTCAAGCTATTCTTTAATTATAGTAAAGTGATTAATATTTGTCTCTGAGTGCTGCATCAGCAGCAAGACTTGTTACTAGTAGCTCAGTACATATATCCGTACGAGCGAAATGAAATACCGCTGGACAAAATATAATATTTTACAGTTGCAGCTTAAAATTCGAAAATTTGTAATAACTGTTATATTTTTCACGCTGCGTAGCATCGTCCCTCGGTAAGCACTGACCCTTAATCGGGTCTTTCATTAAATTACGACACTACTGCTAACTTCTGTCGTAAAATCTTGTTTCTAACAAATCCTGTTTTACCCTTCTGTAGTTTATTTAATAATAATATAAAACGATTAAACAGTGAAATTGTCGTATAGTGTCGCTTAAAAGCGACTACATACACAAATTAAAGTTAGCCATTTGCATAGATATTAGATAAGTCTCTACTTTCTTAACCCGAATACAGTTAACGAAAAATAACAGTAATAAACTTTGTCACTAATTGAACTGAAATTGAGGCACATGTATTGGATCAGTTCATACCGAAATGAAACAACGAAACGCGATAATACATAGTTGGACGATGTTAAGCATTCGTGTACTAACCCACAAAAAATTACATATTGAGTTATGAAAGCAGTTATGTTCTTTAGATGATTTAGAACACACAGACTGCATTCAAAATTTAACAACAAAATAAAGACGGGTTGCACTCCGGGAGTGCCGACAGAAGTGAAAACTTGATTATTAACAACACTACTCTCCAACCGTCTTACGGTTTTTCGATCAGCACACGTGACCTGACGCGAGTTTCACAGTTTTTACCCATCCCACAAAAGTGCTCAATGCCGCTAAAGAAGTTTTCAAAAATTGTGGGTTAGGACACTAATGCTTAACAGCGACTAGTTATAGTAACGCCTCGTCACGTTTCGTTGGTTTGCGAACCGACCCTTAGGGTGAAGCCAAACGAGCGTAATTTGTGAGTTGTGCGTCGCGGAATTTCTGCCGGGCAGAATTCTGCTGCATTCAGTAATCAGTTTCATACAAAAGTCCTGTTTGATTCACACGAGCGTAATTTTGTGAGTCGTGATTAGTATGAAAAGAAATTCTGCCCGGCAGAAATTCTGCGGCTCACGACTCACAAATTCCTCTCGTTTGGCTTCACCCTTAATGTAAACAAAATACGGCTTGTACTACAATTAGCTCTTCCAGAACCAACGCAATTCGTCTTAGAATGAAAATTGTTTACAATTTAGCCGGTTAGTATTTTCGTCATGCACGTCCGAACTATAAAAACTAGTACGATCGCGGATCGCTATATCATTAGCACATAATATCTGTATAATATGGCGAGTGTGCTAAATGTAATCTGAAACTCTATTTAGCACGTATGAACCGTATTCCTATAGTAATAAGGCTCAAAATGTGCACAGTATAATGGCTACAAATGCACCTGGAATCTATTGGATAACGATTACGGCTGTTTACATCATGTGCAAATAATATGTCTGGGCCCTACATTTCTATGTAAATTCGAAGGTTTCTGAAGATTTGTTCTGATTTTTTGCAGAAATGCTGGACAGATTTAGATGAAATAAATTCGGATAGTTCTGCCTTCTCTAAGAACTGATTGAGAGGATCTGTTCGGTATGAAGAAGTTAACTACAAAGCGATAAGGTCAACTAACTACTGAAACTTACCGTAACTTTAGTATAACAGTTTCAATAAATGGTGAATTGGTAACTCATTCCATGCTGTACCATTTACAAATACGATAGTATATTAATGCATTGTTTTCACGCTAGAGGGCCTCTTCAACTCCCAAGAGGCCACATGTGGCCGCGAGAACAATAGATTTTCAAGAATCCACGATCAAAGGAAAGCACCAGCATAGACAGTAAACAAAAAGTTTTGTTCGGCGTTTGACAACGTTTCTGTCAATACTCTGATATGACGTGCGCATGCGCAACTTGTCGAATTTTGGTCGGATTATTTACTGTACGTGCTAGTAGCGCGCTCAGCTCTGACCTTAACGTAATATTCCCTACCGTTATAGGTCTACCAGAATCTGGTGGCAAATTTTGACGGCAGATTTTCAAAAAATATCCTTGATCATTAGATAAATTCATATTAATATATTTGCATGTTTCACACACAGAATCAGCCGCTGTTAAAATGTTTTATTCCAATTACCCCGGTATTGCTAGAGTCAATTTATTTTCTCACTTTTTGCCACCAGATTCTGGTAGGCCTAGCTCCTTCACGGCAAATCAAATCCACTCAGGATCTCTGATAAAAAGGTTTCTGTTCTGATTCTATCATGTAAATTAAGACCTAGGTTCTTACCTGTCCTTATACAAAAGGGATCAACTCGAACGAAAAAGAAAACTTTAATCTTATTTGCGGTAACGCCGTTGCATTTTCTATAGGCACCGTATCCGGAATAGATTTTTTTATAATCTGTTGTTTACGAGATTTAATTTATTCGTCTTCTATTAAATCTTATTAGACGACGTAGATAATAATTATTTATTATGTTAAAACGTATACTGAAGAGTTTCTAGTTACTAAGATTCATAGTAATAGCTATTATTATTTCTGTGGGGTTATAACGGCTGAATGTATTATCATACCAAACATATCCATCCATACTAATATTATAAATGCGAAAGTGTGTTAGTCTGTGTGTTACCTCTTCCGTGTTATGGAAATACTTTAGAGTCCCGGGAAAGGACATAGGATACTTTTTATCCCGGAAAAGTATGCGATTCCCGCGCGATAAACGAATTTTGGCGCAACGGATTTGCGGGAGTCACCTAGTTCTCAATAAAAAACTGTTATACTATTTAAATACGTTCATGTTAATACTTGACAAAACATGATGTTATATTGTCATCCAGAAGTTTTGCTGCTTCTTATATCATTCTAGGGCACGAAGACATAACTTTCGGTTAAACATATCACTTATTAGGTGACAGTTAAACGGGTTTAATCTGATATTTGAAACTTCATTAACTAAACTGCGACGACCGGTGTAACCAGTTTAACGTTCAGTTATGCTCGTAAATTAACCAGTTGTTTTGGCCACGGTTGCTTTCATGCGCTGTTTGCGTTGTTATGGTTTATGACTTCTGAATTTAGAATCGTGTGTGCAGATAATTCAATATTCCTACTCTTTAATGCCAGAGACCAGTAAACTTTATCTGTTTTTAATTTAACTAACGAATTCTCACGGGAAATCGTACAATAATTCGTTGTAAAGGCGCAACGTAAATAGTTGCATATTTCCCCGTTGTCTCTTCAACTATGGTTCATCAAAATCTGTACAGTTGTTTTGTAGCCTCTCATTCGTATTTCCTATGTAATAAGCATAAACATAAAATTAACTTCACTTTTTAACAAATATTAACCGGTTAATTAAAAGACATTTTTGCGCTGTTTCCGAGAATGTCTCGTTATTTCGCTTAGAAGGAAATTCTCCAGCCCGCGTTCGTCGCATGCCTACTGTCGAACTGTAGTTACTGGCGACTGCTGCCATAATTCCGCCACATATTTGCCAGCAGCTGCCATAATTTCTCCACATACTTGCTAGCCACTGCTACAATTTCGCTATAAATTCACTAGATGTACATTGTACAGCCTTAGAGCTTCCGTTTAAATTATGCAGGTACGGGCCTTATCTTCTGTGATAATTAGCTTTTCCTTTATACTTTATGTTTGCGGTTGCCATGGCAACGGCATACATAATATTTAAGCTCAGTCGACAACTGTTTCATGCATGTTTTATTGTGCAGTAGATGACAGAGGTGGTTGTTTACGCGAAGGCGCTCGGATGTGAATTTATATTTCACTGGAACTACTGTGATTCTTCATGTCATAGACACATAGGTTTCCTCAGCGACGAGTAACGACAGATGTATAAAAATCAAAACTGAAAGATTAAAATAACGTATAATTAATTGTTATCTAGGAGTGAGGCTCAGGTCACACATATCGTTGGTGAAGCGTTGCACTGTCGTTGTCTTATTTTTGCTGATGGCCGTTGCAGCAACGCAGCTACACATACAATGCTTTATTCAATTCCAGTGACTTACAGCAACGCATCAAAGCAGTGTAACACTCCTCGGATAAGTTTAATTGCGGCTTAAGGTTGACAAATTGGGCTGAGCAGAGGTGAATGTGGCCGGGACATTAGTCCGGGAATCCCCGGGGTCGTTCTCGGGCTTGTCGTTGGCAACGCAATAAACTGCCACGTGATTGGTGGACCGCGGTGAATTTTGGCTAAAGCAACCTTGACCTTGTATTATTGTTTTGTGAGTTTCCATAGACTATAGTCAAAATATTCTATGAAGCTTCGTGACACGTTTCGTAGCTTTGACATTTTTCATGAAAAATACTAACAGAGTAAGAAAATTATTTTCATGGGTCGGAGACCGGAGTACATTAGGATGAACAAAGTGACAGAGATAAAATTATTCTTTGGCCTTTTTACTCTAGCCATTCTTGTTCTGCTGAAAAAGTTTAACCGTGTTGGCTGAGAAATGCACGTAATAATGTTAAGAAGTAAAACCCCTTTCATTCGATAAGCCCGTGCGATTCTATGAATGTATCTCACGTTAGTAAACACTCCTCATAAGCCGCTTATTTCTAGACTTCTCTACTTAGCTCCCGGAGCCTCTTTAGCGCTTACACATAATCTGGTTTTATTTACAGGCTTTTGTACTTTTCCACACTCTTTGCAAGTTTATAAACCTAGCTCTCTTTGTATAATTTAGTCTAAAACTACAATAATTGTCAGTATGTCAGTATCTGGAAGGATAAAAGATAAACAGGAGGTATATCACTTCTTAAACAAAATATTATATATTGTTTAAATTATAATTTAATTTTAACGCTTTAACAAGAATTAACTTTCAATAAAATAATAGAGTACTTATAATATAGAAAAATCCATCGTAAATATTATAACAACCTGGTTACGAAACAGTTAAACGTTTGATGAATTATTTGCATCTCTGAGATCATACGCGCTGGCACAATTCGCCAAACGTATTGTACGGTATCAAAATTTGGGTCTCATCCAGCTCATACAAACACAATTATAACGGACCATACTCACGGTAAAACAGGAGCTTTGTGGATTGTAGCGAGTAATTTTGTTACCTTTTCCAGGGAGAGAAGCGAGCACTAATTTATGTAGATAGCCGCCAAATGCTCAAAGAAAAGAATTGTCAATGTTCGTGCCTAAAAAGGGTAACTTTGTGTTTGTAATGATATATGTATCTGTCGGCTATGTGAAAATAGAATTATGTATTGATATGTCTGATACAAGGTGGATTCTTCCATTCCATCAGCTAACCCTTAGGTTAGATGGTGGAATGGCTTACTCTTAAGTAAGTCAGAGATAAATTTGAATACAGTCAAACTGAACCCATTAAAAACGAAGAGTAAGTTAAGAAACTTACTGCCGCACTCAAAGTAGAACATTAATTACTTAAATGTAATAAATTTAAAAATTTGACATACTTAAGCCTCATAACATTATCTGTCCAAACTCTACGTTAAATTGAAGGTTAATCATAATTAAATGTGTCTGAGTACGGCGGTGACAATATCGAATTTCAAAACCAATCGATATTTAAGTATTCACCGCGAATTTCACGAGTCGGTGACATATTGCAGCGGCGCGGCGGCCTCAGAGGGCATCCCCAATATTTAACGGCTTCTTATTTATATTGCTCACGAGCCCAGATGCGGGCAGGAATACTAAATAAGCCGGACTTTGACCGCGTAAGGGATAATTAGGGCCTTATTTACACTAGCGTGATCAATCTCCCTCTGACTAATGTGGGATCCTTGATCAAAGGTACAAGCTCAATTATTATACGCTACATACACAGACGCTTATAGAATGTGAGTGTTGTAGTTAGGACTTAGGAGACTTGATTCCTGATTAAAAATGGGCATTGTAAGTGCTAGATTTGAAATAATTATGAGGCGCTAAAAATAATATTATAGCTACAGACCTGACCTTAGAATGTGTTATTTACAAGAAAGGGTATTGATGAGTACTAAATACTGAAAACCTTTAGCCTTACCTAAACCGTAGAAATGTAATCGTAATATTTGTGCAACTGTTGCAATGATTTACCACAATGTCCATATCTGCTGGATAATGGGTAATATATTTAATACTTACC
Source organism: Plebejus argus (assembly GCA_905404155.3). NCBI lineage: Eukaryota > Metazoa > Arthropoda > Insecta > Lepidoptera > Lycaenidae > Plebejus > Plebejus argus. The sequence goes on from FR989927.1 coordinate 22,811,289, forward strand.
ATAACGACAACTAGAATGTGGTAATAAATAAAATTAATAGAATACAGACGTCCAAAGACATCCTTATTTATGAGATGCTTAGGCAGGCCATTCGTCATTATTTTAATTGCCTCCGCGAAGGCCTCACAGCAACCAGTAACCAGTTGCGGAGTCCAGCAATCCAGCAGTTTTGTAAGCATTGCATCAAACTCTTGCAATGTTCAAGTCTAAATATTTCAAGCTAGCTTGATTCCTTGATTCCGATTTACTTTATGTTGTTCATCCAACGTTTGCCATAATATTCTATGTGAAGGAAAATTAAATTTATATTTTAGCAAAGATAGTATCTACTAGTATCTATTTTTGTCGAAAATTATTGGAAAGAATGCTAGATTTTAGGAATTTGTTCAGAAAAATTGGATGCCATAAAGAATTCATTTTAATTTATGAAAACAGCTAAAACAGCGAAAGAAACTTCAAAGGAACCTAGAACATAAACCGGGGACCATCGATGAAGATTTCTGATTAAGTTTCGATATAAATATTCCAGTGGAGCCTTTTTGGGTCTTAATATTTTATCGTCGCGTCCTTAAAACGAAATCCGAAGATAACATCTCTAAATAATTCGCTTCTTTATATAAGACTAGATTATACAGGCCCGATTCTATGAGCTAACAATAAAAATTCCGACTGAATACCAAACGATGACGAGCGAAATTCCGTAGACTATATCTTACAGGACTTTTTGGACGGCTCTTACGTGATAAAATTACATCGCATGGAATTTCTCCCGGGAATTCGCTAATGATCATCCTTTTAACAACTTGGGGGACGTTTCTTATAAAGTTACTTTAGCTAAGTTTATTTGTAGCTTTTTCTGTTTTATCGCTTCTACAGTGGTGGCGATTGGGAGTCAATTTGTTTATGATGTCAATAGATTCAAATAATTATGTTTGATACGTCGTAAATTATGATATGACGTATCTTTAAGCTATGTAACGTGCAGCTACAGTGACTGTAGCTGCACCACACCGACACATGACTAGATAAATTTTCATAAAAAAATAAGAAACAAAAAATGTACGCACTCAGAACAACCTTTCATAAAAATATGTGCGCGCCTGTTTAAGAAGTATAAAGATTTTAATTTAGCTGAGTGTCGGAGATAAAATCTGCATTGTATTATTTCTATTGTGTTTAATGAACACGTAATACGGCCGCGGCTCGGCCCGCGCCCTTCAGACGTAATCGTCGACGTGAGAGATCTAGATGCGGCTGTTCCACGATGGGCTCGGCTCGATCCGTCAAAGCTGCTGTAATGACACAAAGATGAGTTGCCGCCCGATTTCGCCGCCATTCTCGTTCGAATCTGCCACTCCCTTTGAAAACGTCGTACATATTCATCAGGATTTGTTCATTCCTCGTGCACTCGCGACGGGAAATGGTTTTTTTCCCCGACCGACGCGAAGTGACATGCCGGTATGTGAATGAAAATTTTTAATATGAAATGTCGTTCCATTTTACATCTAACATGTGCGAGTAATGAAACGGAATTTTAGCGAACATTTTAGTTATAAAAATATTGTGTACACATTTTTAGAGCCACAATATCGCGTACATCGTACGTTAATTAAATTAAATTCCATCCGTTTGATGGCATTCATGGAGTTTGCGATTAGTTTAAAATTTAGACGCGATGACTTTTCACAGATAGGAATTTCGTTTCTCGGTTGAGCTCGATAGCGCAGTAACTTAAATGTACTCGGAGAAGTGTGGTAGGGCTGGAAAAGTTTCTCGGCCTCAGGAAAGCTTCAACCTTGGCGTTTCAGCAATCTGATATTCGATCGGCGGCGTGCGGACAGTGATTAACGCTGGCCCAGATTGTTGGCCACGCGACCAACGTAATCAAATGCACCCACCCCGCTCAATCAAATTATGCGTCTCCGGATCTTAAAACAATTCCTGTCTGTTAATTCACCTCGTTTTGCAAGTCGCCTGACCTTGGAGCAAAATTCTCCGAACGGCTGTCAGTCTGGAAGTGCTGAAGTCTCTGAATATATGATCAACCGCGTAAACGAGATTATAAATCAAGATAATAATGATAAATTAACACGAATTCCAGGGGATATTATTAAATGTAATAGTACCCCGAGGGCCGAAAATGATCCCGCGAATGCGGTAATATAGGTAATGAAAAATGTAATTACGCTCGAGTGCCCTCAAAATGTTGGGCATGAATCATCGTTTTTTCTTCAGTTCCGCGGACCGCGTGCTTCTCGCGTGATATCCGGGCCTTTTCACTTTAGCGCCTCGAAAGATATCGCAGGGCCTACTCCATTAGTAGGGCGGAGCGCCGATATTTCTGGACACTCAACAAGGAGTTTTAATAGAGTGCGTTATTTATGTAATTTAGGTTCACTCCGATCTTTATAAATATCATTGTTGCTTCTGGCTCCTAATGCTTATGTGCCATTTCGCAAGATATTTATAGCTATCGACACGTTTTTGGACGGTGTCTATTTGCTGTGATTTACTCGATCATTTTTGTTGCCAGCTGCTTGCCCTTGAATCTTTAAAATTTAAGTCCCATTGTGTCGTTATTCGTCAAAGTTATAGTAATATTCACATTTGAACTAGTATTGTATTAATTAATTATTATAACATACCGAATCGAGTGAAAAAATTCTGCAAATCGTAATTTTACGTACGTTCCCATTGCGCAATTTTGCTGGCACGTTTTGCTGCAAGCATTTTTATTCAAAATCAAATGTTCGAGTTATGTTTTAATTTTAAAAGGTGTCGCTGAGTCTCTCCGTTATTATATTAATCGACGGTTATAAATTGTCTAAGTTTTAAAGTAATTCTCTATCGATATAATATATTTATTGCTCTATTTTGTAATGCATTCTCTTTATTATCTTTACAACCAATTTTTCTGTTGTATGACCATTCTGAATGTGATTATAAAGTATTTTTTTCTACTAAAAATCGTAAACTTTAAACGCAGCGCAGTTACAGAGGATAAAATCATTAGCTTTTAGTGCTTTATAGTCGTCATACCTCTAATATGTCCCCATTAAGATACCATCTCGGAGTTTCCCTCCCGAGCGCGTAATGTTGTAAGACGTGCATTAAGAAATTCAGCTGGTACTTTGTTTTGATGAAAATCGTGGCCATTTGCTCCAGTGTCCCCACTATTTGGGTCAGTGGCGCAGTGACGTTGATGATACGGCTCTTTATTGTTTCCCTGCATTTTACATTATGTATCTTGGCGTGTGTTTTCCATTTCTGAATTTCTCCGGGATATTTTGCGCTGTTCAGTATCGAGCGTGTCGTGTGTAAACTGTAACGAGCGTTGCGTCGTTGTATATTCGTTAAACAAGGTCAATGTTAAACCAGTAATTACCAACAGAATTATTCGTTACAACAGACCATCTGAGAGGCCGGGACCTACAATATTTAGGTGCATTATATAATTTTTAAATCCTCGTATTAAGGTCGCCCGTTATTGTATTAACATTGGTGGCATTACGACACAGTTTTAATGTAATATTGAATTTATAATAGCAGCATCGTTTCGTCTTCGATACATAATTTAGCCGGCAACACGCGAGGCGGCCATTACAACGTGTCAATATGAACTGGAACTATTACTGCTTTTATTACTTGATACGCCTTTTACGAGCGTTCGATAAACTTGATATGCCTATGTATATTTTATCGTTTACTTCATTTATATTCGAGTGTAATATGTCAGAGTGATAGATTGTGGGAGCTCAGACAAGCCTCTTTTAATGAAGTGATACCTCAAATTATTATAAACTTTTAGTGCACTTTTATCTTTCATTCATTATTAGAAGTCATATTTATAATCATAACGAGCTATTGCCCGCGGCTTCGCCCGCGTTAAGAAGTATTATTATGTACAAACTTTCATCCCCTATTTTAACCCCTTGGGGGTGAAATTGATCAAAATCCTTTCTTAGCGGATGCCTACGTCATAACATCTACCTGCATGCCAAATTTCAGCCTGATCCGTCCAGTGGTTTGGGCCGTGCGTTGATAGATCACCATGTCAGTCACCTTTGAGTTTTATATATTAAAAGATGTTAACTTGACTTACTGTAATACTCGTAGTTGTTAGTTTCAATATTATTAGACATATAGCTGCAGCAGTCGCGTTTTAACCTAAAATTTCGTGTTAGCTCTACAGAAATATACAAGTCAGTGCGGCACAAATTTTATTTGACGAGTCGGAAATCGTCTGCAGCCGTTCTTAGGTCGGGCTTAATTTCCGATCCGGCGTTCCGGTGCGCCCTGAGAGTGACGAATTGAATAAATTTGTCTCGAATGTCGCATTACCAAAACATCCGTGTTTGTTGCTCTTTCTTTCTTCTTCTATTATGACTTGATTGTAAAATGTTACTTGTATCAAAGTTTCAATTGTAACAATAGTTGAACCATTATGTTACCAGTTTATTGTTCCAATCATCCCTATTTATGATCCAACAAAGTAAGAAAATTAAGTGCTGAACATTTTCCTTTTTAACGTCTCAATTTCACAGCAACGTTATGAATTGAGATTTATTTATAATCCTTTCAAAGAGAAGCCAAATTCGTATTGTTTAATGTTGTGTTATAAAGTTTAATTTTTTATAATCCGAAGCACTTCTTTAGATTAAATTATCCGACCCGCGGTAGGATACCGCTTTGAGAGGAGCTATTGAAGAAAATTAAATTAAAAAATCTCGAAATTTACAATATACTTCATTAGCATAAAAAGCTAAAACTCATTATTTTTATTTGATTAAAACGAGTTAAGTATTTTATGGAAAATATTTTTTGCTATTAATACATTTTCAATGAGGCAAAGATATTATCTAAATGCACGAAGTTACTTTAGAGTTTAGAAGCTATTTGTTAATAAGTAATAGTTAAAAAAACTAAAAACACGCTTTCTATATAAAGCGTTGGTTACAAACAAACATACAAACATAGAAATTGAAAAATGGAATAATTATATCAAATTAGTGTATTGTCATCGGTCCTCGATAAATCTACAAAGTTTGAACGAAATTTGGCCGTTTAAAGTGGGTCAAAATCGCGCCCAAAGAAGTCGGTTACAAACAAATATACAGGTGAACCTAATGAAAAGCGTATAAAGTAAATAAAGTTAATTGTATTGCACTTAAATAGATAGCTCCGTGTTATGGCTTTGATTTTACTAAATGAATGTTATTCATTAAATCTTGTACTAGAATCTAGATGGAACTGATGGAACTCTCAATAAGATGCATTGTGTCCATGGATCATGAAGGCCAGAAGGGAAGGGTTTAAGGTTAGATTTGATTTGTTCGCGTGAATTTGTTAGAGCCGATTCACAGTATTATATTATACGTTGTAATTTGAAACTTAGTGGAATTTATGCTGATATTTATATTTCTGCTGCACTGTAAATCATGTAATAACCAAACACTAATAAAACGGAAAACGCTAACAAAAATATAGCTGGTCTTTAAAATTGTTTATAATAATCAACTTTTTCAGCCTACACAAATCGTGTGCATGTTTTTCGAGTGAATCTCATCTTCTGAATATTATCTGTGGCCATAAAAGAAAAGAATTTCAATCTTCATCCACCTACAAGTGTTTTCGGATAGATCTGAGATTAGCTTTAATATTATTGAATGGTGGAAATCTCGGCGTTGCGGGAAAGTGAATTGAGTTTCGTAAAACGAGGCTCGTTTTCTCGATAAGGGTTTTAGTTTTGGGCTCGTGTGTTACGGAGTTGAAGAGAGTTTTCAACAGGCTCAAAAATTTTTAATGAGAAAAAGTAATATTGGGAAATAAATAAAATATGATTGTGCGTTCAACTTCACTGTTATGTTGTAAAGTTTTTTGCGTTAGTAGCTTTAATTTCAATTTTAAGTTAAATGGCAAAGAAAAAATGAGATTGGAAAGCAAATCACTTCATGGAACGTTTTTTTTATCTTCTTATACATTATTGGTATTGCTACGTCAAAGAAGTCTGCTTTAGAACCCTCATCATTTCTATAGTTTTCAATAATCATTACAATTTATTCGTTCAAAGCTACCTATATTGTTAGTTCAACAAACTATTTTATCGCCTGCGTCGATGTCGGTGCCTCTGCCAACTATAATCGTGTTCGGAGGTGTCACCAGATCATCTTCAGTGTTCCTATTGTTTTCTTGGCAATGGATATCCATCGTCACTAGATCTTCGTTCGTTCGGTTTATCTGTTATCGAATGTAATTTATGTGTGTCTACTGCCAATGCACTCGAAAGATAGGGAACTATATTATGTGGTAAGAAAGCAGACTCTTTATTACTAATATAATCTCTACTATATTCTAATTGTTCTATTACAATACTTATGTGCTAATTAAATTTACATATTATATCCCAATTTTATTTTCATGTGTCAAAATACATCTTGATAATAAACCACACATTCGGAGCTACCTCAATTTCATTACTTCAAGAATTCCAAACGTAACATTTCGATATCTTTTGTGGGCTATTCATAATCCGTGTGGTCTCGTTCATCCGGAGATCAGACAGTTGTGACGTACGCAAATAGACGCGTATGCGCTTTGTCCAGCAAATCGCGCGTATTTCAGTGCACTGTTTCGTAATGGCGTCCGCGTCTGTCATTCTTACGATTTATTTCTATTCGGTTTTTATTGGTGGATTGACTATTTTTGTTATTTCTATTTCGCTGATGTTTGAAGTGATGATTGATTTTGTGATTGATTTATGATGCGACTTATTGAAGTGTGTATTACTTTACTTTGCTTCACTTAGGAAGTGTTTCATTTTTATTCCAACATAAATAAGATTTTGTAATATGGTTTCAGAGGGAAAAATATATACCTTCTTAAATAAGGGACAAACTTCGAAGTACCAGTTTCAGTTAACGATTTGCCGGAACACGTTATTCAAGAGACTTCCGTGGTCGAAGAGCCGCCCTCCAAAGATTACTCGTACCTACACAAACGGTTTACGAGAGTGTTTCTATTTAACTGGCTCTTAAACTATTTTACTTGAACAACTTATCGGTAACTAGCTTCCAAAACTTAGTAATCAAAATCTCTGTAGCCAAATTGTTAAAGATTTCTATACTAGTCTATAGAGTATAGATTATAATTATGGGACCGTTTTTTCGTTTTTTTTTTTGGCATTCAATAAAATAATAGACTTTTTATTGCAAAAGAAAACTAACTTTATCAAGAAAATTTTAAGTCTGTATGTGGTCTCTTCATTTTTTCATCTTCCGATAAACTTGGAGATAATAAAATCAGTAATAACTATAAAAATGTAAACAAGGAGGAAAAACTTATGCACTTCTAAAATGATAAATCATTCGCAAACGAAGTACTCACAGATGAATAGAAATTAATTGAACTACTTGAGAGTGAAGACGAAAATACTTTAATTAGTTGAAACTTTTTAAACAAGCAATCAAACTAATTGCAAATCTCATTAAACTCCAAAACCGCGATTTATGCTAATTTGTAATTGAAAAACAACGTTTTTATCGCTCGTATTAATTAAACTCTCGATATCTTTAATAATAGAGTGTACGTTGGCAATACACCAGAGACGAACAATGCGTGAGATATTATGTTAAATAATGGTTGCGAGTGGTAGTTCTGTCGTGTTAAATATGTTTATTGAATTTTGTATTTTGATTGCTTATAGCTCCGCGGTCAAGCTTTCATATATTATGCTAATAGTCAATATATTGCTGTTTTTATTGTGTAGTTTGAGGATCTCGGGACGATTCTCAAACTCTTGTTGGTTTATTGTCTTTAATTAAAATAGCTGATTCGAAATGTTTTTTTGGAATAATGTGAGAAATATTTTCAATTTCATTTGGTGTTTCCGAAGCATAATTACGGTACTTGTAGTTTTTTTCGGGCAAGGGTGACCGCGCGACGCCAGAGAGGATAAGTGTCTGTTTCACCACTTTCTGATAAAGCACCGAATAGGCTATTCACAACTTTTTTGACAGATTCTTCATACTTCATCTGTCAAGTTAAGTGGTGCATAGCCTATTCGGCACTTATTAGGAAGTGGGGAAACAGGCTCTTTAGAATGCACCTGACCCTAACTTGACTACATACTTAAACCTAGATCTCAAAATCTGTATAAAGGTCTAGAAAACAGATTTTTTAATATCTTAGAAGGTATTGACAAAACCTAAAGCTCAAAATACTTTTTTCATAATCATTATAGTTCGTATTTTATCTTATATCTTTAAACGAGCAATTCTTGTTCTAAATTGGAATCTCGGAATTGGCTCCAACGATTTTCATGAAATTTAGTATATAGGGGATTTCGTGGGCGATAAATCGATCTAGCTAGGAATCATTTTTAGAAAATGTAATTTATTCGTGTTTTATCGAATACCGAGCAAAGCTCGGTCAAATAGCTAGTTCATAGAGTGAAGAGAGAAGGACGATGTTTGATTTTTTGGGTTAGTAGGCCTCATAATCAGTTAACAACATCATCATCTAGATTCTAGTGTCATCTTTATATTGAAGGTCGACTGTCAGTTGGTTAAATTTCTTCCGGTCTTGGGTTAACAACAATACACATTACACACACACACATTTATTTTTAATTATGTAGAACAACCTCGTCTCCTGTCATCTCTCATCGGTCACTTCTTCAGCGTTGAAATAGTTCAAGGTATGTAGTGCAAAGGCAATATTTAGAAACTGTTCTATAGCCAGAACTTGGTTGATTTTGTAATTAACACCTATAATATTAATTTTATTACATTAAACATATTTTGATGTTGTAATGTATCAATTTATTCTACACGTCGCAGTCCACACACTAAATAATTTTTATTTAAAAATTCACTATATTCGAATCATTGTTCATCAAATCATGCTTCTGAATTATTATCATAATGGAAATGAGTTATTATTTTGCCTTTATAATCATGAACTCTCAATTAATATTCCTGAAAATGCACAATAGCTTTTTACAACCAAAAGAACTATGGGAACCACAGAGGACTATAATAGAAAATAAATTACAAAATATACTCAAGTATAATTTTACAATAATTTTTACAATTTGTTATATAAACAATGTACTTACGTGGATCGGCAAGGTCAATTGCGAACATAACATTTTAATTATTTTTATTGCCTCACTAAGCACTATTTTATTTTTAGCAAAACAAGGGAATATTTTATATTTTAATGTCGATCATTATAGCTGGGCGTGATTTGAGAGAAACGTGTAGGCTACTGCTTATAATTATATTGTGTCAATATCTGCTTAAGTATTAGGTACTCTACTTTCATAGAACTTAAATTTTCTTCTGAGTTCTTTCTAAAAACGGCAATGTATGTGTATGTTTTTGTCTTTGATTATTGACACGTGTAAATAATCAAAGGTTTTTGTATGTTTTGACGAACTTGACACTTGTAGCACAGAATATAATATATTAGTAGTACCAACTTGTAGTGCCTATAGTCAGAATAAATAATAGTACCGTTAGGTACTATTATTTATTCTGTGCTATAGTAGAGATCCGTTCTTGAATTAGGAGTTAAGAGCTTTTGTATAATTACGAAGCCGGGTTGTACTTCTCCTTTTACATTTTGGGGGTAGTGTCTTGTTTGCCGATATTTACGAATAATAAATAATATTATATTATATTTTTTTAAATTTTTATTTAGGAAAACAAACAGTACAATATTATAATGCTTCACTACTTCCATAAACTTGTGATAATATTATGACAACAATCGTTTATAATGTAATGTTAACATGGGAAATTCGTTGTCAATTCGTTTGTAAATAGCCGCGCGTAATGTGCCGTTACGCGCATGACGCAACTGCCCAACGCGCACGCGCATACAGACGACGTGCGTGCTTGATAATTATATGGGACGCACAGTGGGCTGGATCAGATAATAACCGACTTCCAAAAAGGAGGAAGTCATATTTCTTTATATGCAGTATACACCTAACACCATAAGCAATTTACAAAGGCGGGCTTGTGACATTCTCTACCAACCTTATATGTTAAATTCGTCTGTATGTATTTTGTGTTTAGCGTTGTGCACTCTTTGGGTTGGGTAAAAATTTCAAATTCGTGTCGTAGTGTTGCGCGGCGTAGGTGAGGAAATAATATTATCTATGCACTATCTGTTTCTACTGCGAGCCTCCCCTGCTGTTTCTTTTGCACTTCAGGAGTGTCGGTACAAGTGATCTGCTCTCGAAGTGCAACACGTTGTTTTTTGCTGCCCAAGTTTAAGAGGATACAATAGAGCCGTTCTTCCATACAAACGTTGTCCCCTGGATAATGCCGGTAGAGTTATAATTTTGTTCCTGAATATCTATGGCTACTATTAGCATGTCCCTATGCTTCCTTTTTTTTCATAATTTAATTATTAGAAAAGATATGAACGTTAAAAAACCTAAAAAAGTCGCCAGATTTTCCGCTGTGTTCAAATGGCTAGATTATACAAAAAAATTAAAACATAGGAACACAGCTCAAGCCTTGCTTTAATTTTTAAATGAAAAAATGTAATTAAATCGGTGAAGTTTTGGAGAAGAAATCAGGGGACAACGAATCGTTGATTTTCTGCAGTTGTCTATATCGCGCTCTGCGGGGGGAGGCTTGAGGTAAGGGAGACAACAATAGATATTACAAGTACTTTTTTTTCATTTCTCTAGCCCTTGGTGTATCCTCTTAAGCTCTATAGCGGACCAGAGGAATCATACATACACTTAAAAGTCATAACGGAACCCTCCTTATGGCGTAGTCGTGTAAGCACGTTTCACGCCAGTGTGCGCCGCGCGTGACGAACCGCGACAAATCATTTCTCTCGTCCTTGAGTTGTGTCACTTTCGTTGATGCCGCACGATGATTGTAATTTGTGTCAGTGTGTCGTCGTCATACAAATGAAATGCATCGTTATAGTCGAACATATTATAATATAAAAGTTATTTAACATTAGAGACCCAGTAAAACCTCTATAGTCTATAATATTTACTTTTTCCTGCGCCCATGACTAACTTTTTAAGGAGTTCGCGGGAAAACGGAATTTTTTGGATAATTTGATCAAATTTTAAATTTGAAAATGCTTTGATAGAACGCTATCAAAACCCGTTCATTACTCGCGAAAGAATCAGACCTATCCTCGTTACGAGCTTATTTAGGTTAACCCAACTAACCTAGCCTAACCCCTAAACTAAGATAGATTTCCTTCAATCTACGAGGCTTTGATATAGCTATAGTTTATTTATTTATGATGAATGTGTATTCATATAAACATAATCGGAATCCAATCTGTTGGCGCCCGGAGCTGCCAAACGCTATCTCAATAAACATGTGATCGAAATAACAGATGTATCGTTTATGAGGTTATCACGCTGGACTTACAAACGCTTCAAAAGTCATCTATTCTATAAAGCTATTTATCTGAAGAGTTTGTTTGTATGAACGTGCTACTTGCTAGTCTCACAAAGAGTAGGAGCGATTTTTGTGTAATTACTAATTTGGCACAGATATAGAGCAGAGCTTTTCACGGTAAAATGTATGGTTTCCGCGTAATTCCTTACGTAGGCGAAGCCGCGTGGATTGTCTAGTAACTAGTTGTACTCTCTCTCAGGTCTAGCTGTCCAACGTTCGTAAAATATACTTGTGTTTATTAACAAGCATGTCTTATGCCTTCTTTCGTATATTATGTTGACCTTGACATGTCTCGACCTTAAAAATTATGCAAACTTGCTCCAATATTGCTCGACTTGAGAGTTGAGATCCTTCGTTGGATAGCAAATCCTATAAGCCAATGTGAATTTACGCCGGCGGCGTAAATTTGGCCTAGTGTGTTTACACTTACTTACTTACAGATTACACACCGCACGGTTTTGTTACAAGCAGCTGATTGGATTCAATATTATTGGATTTATTTATTTAAACGCAGGGGAAATCCTCATGGGTCCCCCCCGGGTTGGGTTTGTGCCTCAGCACCCCGGGGGTATGTGAGACTCCTACTCACTAAAACCACCTGCGGTTCGCCTTCAACCGTATAAAGGAGGGATATCCCGGATCTAACAAACACGGGACTCCCTCCACAACCGGCCGGTTTACCACAAAAGGGACCGGACTTCAACCAAAGTAAGGGAACGCTTAGGCAAACTGAAGCGTTCCCCTTGGCGCCTGGGCTGGCTAAGCCGGAGAGTTTTCCATCCTCATGCAGCATGCAGCGCACCATCTGGAGCGAGAGGTCCCCGCCTAGCACTGCCACGAGATCGTGGCACTGCACGGCCCAACGATCGCCCACCTCAAGGGTATGCTAGGCCGTGTCCTCCGTAGCGTCGCACTCATGGAAGGCTGGCGATAATATTATTGGATTTAATATACCTCATGATATACCTACACGAGCTTACGCTACGGAACCCAATGTTGCGTTTCGATGCACGCTTACCCAGCTTATTGGAAATTGCCTGATCAGAAACAGAAAGTGATCGGTCCGGTTGTGGTGTAATACTTCATCCTCGCGAGGTCGCCACATAATGTCTTTTTAATTATGATTTATACGTAAATATTGATTTTGGTAAAGATTAATAGTTCCATTTGAAGCGATAACGTCTATAAATCTCAATTTAATTGGTATTGATTGTTGATTTAAGTTATTAAGCGCTGACCATCAACGTAAATGTATATTTTTACCATATTTATGTTATTTGTAAATGGGTTATTTTGATGTTATCTATAATATTATATTAATACGCGAGCGAAAAACTTTGTTTCCCTTTTGACGAAAAATGGGGAAACGTAGGTGATTGAAATTTTGCAGTTATAATTTTAAATATGACGAAGGAGTGCATCGAGCTAATATTATTTTGAAATTATGCTTTTATCAAACATTTTTTTAAGAAATAAAACATTACACACACTACAACACACACACATATAGGAGATGACAGATTTTTGAGTGACAAGCCTATACATACGAATTATATACTCTTTTATTTAGGGTTAAAGTCTGTTGTCAAGTTAACAAATTATTGAAAAATTTTTTTATTGAATCTTAGGCCGGTATAAATAGTCAGCACTCAAGGTGCATCTCGGTCTCAAGACACGGTTCAGGCTCTGTGATTGGTTGGCTGTCAAAATTTGGACCAATCACAGAGCCGAACTGCGTCTTGAGACCGAGATGCATCTTGAGTACTGACTATTTATACCGGACTGCGATACTATTAGACAATGCTCTAAACACTGCCAGTCTGAGTCCCAGAAACAAGAGTTCAAAAAATGTGATAAAGTCAATATTTTTATACAAAATATAGGTATCCTAATGTCGTTGAAACTAAGGTCGAACTTCGACCATTGGGCGATCTCTAGTAACATCAAAACAGCCCAGACACTAGACAGTATACGGTCTTTTACCACTACGAGTGAAATTCTCCCAAACTTTTTATCACGTAAATGTTGCCGTCATCGAAATATTTTAGAGAAATATCGAGCAATAGATATAATATTAGCAAGATGTTGAAGTAAACATTCCCCATATGGGATCTCCGATGCGGGTAGGAAGATAATTATTTACTATATCTAATCCGCTTATTGAGATGACGGACGGTAACTGACAGGTTTATCCGGCCAGATTGTGTGAGACGTACGAGCGGGTTATCCTACAAACAAGTTTCGACCTTATACTGTTCTTAATAAGGTTGATGACAGTGCTAGAAGAGGCGCGTGTAACTCAGTCGGGCTATCAGACATCATGATAATGCCGGTACAGGGAACAGTACAATGCACAATGTAAAGTCACGAGTACATATTTTTAACCGACTTCCAAAAAGGAGGAGGTTATATGTTCGTCTGTAAATTTTTTTTAGAGAAATGTACTATCAGAGATATTCACAGACAGATCTTCCTTATTTGGTCGGGTTATGACATATTTATTTCGTCGTAAACAGTTTAAATTTTAATCGATTGGGCTAAATTAAATAGAATATTGAATATTTTAAAATAGTTTGTTAAGCAAAATATAATATTGCCTATGGCTTACTTCAGTAGACCGTACGGTTTGTCTCATATTTTTATTAAAATGGTACATTTTTGTGTTTTTCAAATATTTCAATATTTTTATAAACCATTTCCCTAAGGGTTAAAATTTTCTCGAACATTTTAAGCCATACACAACACAATGCCAATTTGACCGCACTTCACACAATATATTACACCCTCAGCGCGGACAAAAAAATAATTTCAACTTTTTTAGACCTTAATTCAATTACGACAGGTGTGTTATTTAATCTGTTTCACGAATTCTGGGACTTATTCGTCCCCAGATATATCCTTTTGTTTTATTGTTTTATACCTATTTTTTATAAAATTTGGGGGTGAACGAGCAAACGCTAACATATTAGTAAGTAAAAATAAGGCAATTCAAATTCTGAACACTGCACTAGAACAACAAGAATCTTAAGATTTCGCACACATGTTCCTCTTATTCAGTTATCCACTGAAAAAGCGTTCTTCAAAAACCTTATCCTAAGGCTATTGAGAAAATCTAAGTTATTTGATAAGAGCTACTTCATAGTTAATTTTCAATATTATGATGATTCTTCAATTTTGGATAGACTACGAACAGTATGTACTATGTAAAGTACATATTAATTGCAATTTGCAACCTTTCGTAGCATAACCTAAATAAACAGTATTTTTTAAACAAATCCCTAGAAAATGTCAACGAAACCTAAAGAGACTTTAAAAATCTAGGGTTGAAGGTAAATTAAGGGCTTATACTTACAGAGAGGAAATTATGCAAATTGGTGGCAAATATCGAACTCGTTCAACTCGCGGTATAATCAACCAGATATTTATTCTCTCGTTTGTTTTTAACCAACTTTTGGGATTTCACCCCGACGGTTTTGGATCGTAATTTATTCTCTATTCCGTATTTTCTGACAAAGTTTAACTGCCGACGAACATTTATTAATTATTATTAGTTAATTGTAATTAAATGAAGATTTTGAAATAAGCCCCATACATTATCTGTCCAACTCTTCTTTAAAATGAAACTTAATCATGGTCTCTGAGTGCGGCAGTTAGGATTCCATATACACAGGGTTTCATAGAATCTGTAGATGTTTCTGCATGTGATATCCAAACGGCTCTCCCGTTTGTCCCGTAATGAAATATTTACCTACAAAGCTTTGATGGAGAATATTATTTTTATTATATAAAAAAAAGATTATTTTATAATATGAGCCCTGGGAAAATTTTGCCGCCATCTCACTTAGGTGCGCCTAATATCAAATTCTAAATTTATATTAGCTGTAGCCTGAACCCAATATAAATTTTCTAAGGGTGTAGCCAAACGAGCGTAATTTGTGAGTTGTAAGTCGCAGAATTTCTGCCGGGCAGAATTCTGCTACATTCAGTTTCATACTAAAGTCCTGTTTGATTCACACGAGCGTAATTTTGTGAGTCGTGATTTGTATGAAAAGAAATTCTGCCCGGCAGAAATTCTGCGGCACACGGCTCACAAAATACGCTCGTTTGGCTTCACCCTAACTGTTGAAATTAAAGTATATGTACAGAATGTTCTTTTTTTTGCAATAATATAGAACGTGCCATAATTTTTTCCCCGGTCGGAAATCGGTGTTCTCATACATGAATTTGTCAGCAATATTTAGTGTTCATAAATTGTCACAGCAATACGTTATGAGTTGTGAACAGTAAACACGTGTAGGGCGCTAATGAAAATTATGTAAACCAAGTTAATAACGAGCGCCAACTACCGCGGCTTGTTCGTGTTTTAAATTATTACAACCAACGAAATACATCGATTTCAATTTTCAACAGTAAAAGCTTCTATGTCATATTTGTTTATTATTGCAATACAAACATCTAAAAACCCTGCCGTTAAATAGCTTTTCGCTTTTCCTATTCGAAATAATAAAGGAAAGTGTAAAATTATGGCCTTTAACTGTTGTGGCCTGTGGGGTCAAACTCTTTACATTTTCTTCGTCTTCTTCGTATTTGAAGTCCTTGTTCTAATGAGAAAGGAAAGAAAGAAGAAGAAAATTTGCGCTCAATTATAAAAATAATCCTTCGCCCAAATACTTGAATGCCCTAATGGCATGACATGCTGCCATTCTGTCGATCAATGACCAAACCAAATAATTTAAGCCCGTAACTTTACGACGCGTTGAAAATTTGGCCGTTAGACAGACTGGAGAGTGAATATTCGTAACGATGTCCGCAAAATCCATAACTCGTGGACGCCTGCCAGCGGGGTAATGAGCAAAACTATTGAAGACGTTTCCGATTGTAGTTTGTCAGAAATAGCTCGTCATAGCTCTAGACTCCAGCTGGGAGTTAACGAACTGGCTCTGGTTTTTATAAAGTAATTAACATTAGAAGAGAGGGAGAGACAGTTGAATTATTCTTTAAGACGAAGAATAATAGTTTGTAATAGTATATTTATCAATTTACTCTTGAGATGTACAACAATTCTAATTCTCTATTCGATCCAATCCTCTTTTTTGTCTAATATTTCTATATCATCCAACAAATGTCCAACAACTGATTTTTTGGGTTTTAAGTCAATGATTAAAATAATTATATTTTTTGACAATTGCTACTATTTCGGAGTTAAATAAACGAATAACGTTCGAGCCGTATTATGGATGTTGCATTAACATAGCAGAATTGAGTCCAGTTTTCGCTCTGCATATTCATTCCTGTTTAACTGTGGTCTCATTACGACTTTATCATTTCCGAGGCTTCGTTAATCCGCTGCCCATTATCGTTGGCGGGTCACTGTCCACTGGTGATTGTTGATAATGATGTAAAAATCATCGAAAATACCAAGTGTATTATGGGGATTAAAATATTATTATTTAATCATCAGCAAAAATTACATTTGATGCTCGAATTTTTAAAATATGCGAAAATATTGTAGTTTGTCTGGTTACCTCTTTATGCAATCCGCTAAACTGAGGTGAGGTGGGCATAGAGATAATCTCTATCTATGGACGCTTCACACCACGTCAGTCTGGCCCCATGCTAAATACCTGAAGGACTAGTGTTACAGGTACCAGACAACGGAAATATATTTAATACTTTTATACTACACCTACATATATTTAAGATTTTTGTTATATCTTACACATATTTAATACACATCCAGACCCGGGAACATTGAAAATTCTTTGTTCCGTCGGCGGGATTCGAACTTGAGCTTGATTTGCCACTCACTGAACCAATTGAGCCACAGAGGTCGTTTTTATCCTGGTAAAAATTACTCCTTCCTCGCGATAAGCAAATAAAAAAAAGCTTATAAAATTGTGGGCACCATCTATTGCTGTATAGTGCATAGGTAATGTACCTGTAATATAATTATTATGTAATACCTACTTATATAATATTATTATTATGTAATTTATTGTATTGTGAAGTGCAGGCTAAACATTGCGTGCCATCAGCTGAGATGATGAGATTCCTTTTTCAACAAAATGTAGGTACACCTCATTTAGTTTTGATAAAATAATCCGCTATAATATTATAAAGGTGCGAGAATTCTCTCAAATTTTGAATGTGTCAGCCATATTGATAATTTTGGAGTTCCATAACATTTAGGCAGTCCGCATGGTCGGGCACTCGCTGTCAGCTGCTGCGAACTTTCTGCCTCTACACGCTTTTATGAAATAAAAACACCATTTTCGAAAATGTTTTTGGTGGCTTTTTATATTGACGACCTGCTGTAGAGCACTCTTAGGTGTTACAACCCACAATATAATCTGTCTGATTTAGTACAAGGCTGTTCGGAAGTTTCCTTAATGTGTCCTTGCTTGATGCTTTGGCTCTACTCTCTAGATACTTTCCCTTTTACATAAAAAGTTCCAGAAGCAAAGAAAATAAATATCAGCCAAGACAACTAGTTTAACATAATAAAGGCCTCCTGACCGATATCCTCGTTTTGTCCAACACCATTTCTGTAACACAATATCAATCCCAATTATTCCGGACAATATAAATTCCACCGCAAATAGAATTGTATTAAAATGTAGCGACTGTGAGAACCCTCTATATATGGATTAAAAATATGTAACTTTTTGTTTACAGGTAAGTCCGAGACGGGTTGCTGACTAGAAACACAATATTTGTGCAGTGCGTATGATTTTTATTTTATCCGATGAATGTAGGACGAGTTTTTGTTGAAAAAATAATGTTCGATTTCTTTACAAGGCTTTTTTACTACCAAGGTTATATTTTGTTCCAGTTTATTGCTTACTGTGAGGAAATATACCAAACTTATAACTATGCAGTATGGTGGATTGGTTGAATCGCGTAAATAACGAGATGTATAATAAGTTCTCTCGCAGATGAAACAAAACGAAATAGAAGAGTAAAATGAAATCACATGTTGAGTCGCATTTGCTAATCACATCTAGGAACATAAAGGTATCAAATGACAGGACAGAAATAGGCGGGAGCTGGTTCTGTTAACTCTCACGAGGCGGAGAACCCCGCTGTGATAAATATTACAACGTTACACGTAATGCAATACGCGCGATGATCTCCTTAAATTGTCGCCATTATGATTCCCTTAATAGTTTTTAATTTGCGACATTGCGACAACATATTTGATGCCATAAAAGTCCTGCGTCGTTTTGTAGTTTGCATATCGTTAAAAGTTGTGTTAGGACGAATCCTTATTTTCTGATATATGCCTAATCTGGACTTGGGATCAAATGAGACTATAAGAATAAATAACTAGTATAATATGTTGTTACATTAAATCATTCTCAGTACTTTGTCATGAGAAAAATACAGAAAATTAATCACTGTAATGGATATTCCCATGACAATTCGTTTCATTGTCTGTAAATATAACGATAAATATAATATTTCGTCATACGTCAGCCTCAATCTCGGAATTACTAGGGCCGCAGCAATGATAAACGTCTGTTAAAATCGCTAAATGATAATGAATGCCTGTCCCAGATGATTCACGGCGGACATAAATCAAAGAATCTGCTTTGGCGGGAATATCGGTATTATTCGGTATCGGGACCGTCCCAATACCGACTCTCCCTGTGGTCACCTTAGTAAGCTATTATTGGTTAGTGCGTTAACTGTATTACAAGGTGATTACAGTGTAAACTCTACTAAACAACTTTTGCTGAAAACTTCGAACATGAGCAGCTATAACACCTTGGGTTATGAATTATGATAGTTACGGTTTGTGATATTTCTGCATTAAAATAAATTATACTTACGTTTAAAGAACCTATAGTTGCTCAAAACTTTTTCTCCTTACATTTAGAATTGAAATTACTGTGTTTGTAGGTAAGTACTAAAGTTTAATATTTTAATGTATCGTAGTTTAAATATTTCTTAATCCACTTAACAAAAATATTACTACCTTATAATATTATTTACGGTATAAGTAACGATACAAATTACAGAAGACGAAAAATATACGCAACAACTAGTAGGTAATGAGATTACTTCGGACGTTATTGTGACGTGATGAACGTCTGTTGAAATCACTAAACGGTAATGAATCCCGATGTCCGGATGATTCATGCGGCGATAAATCATGGGATCCGCGCGTCGGAACCCGTCCCGCTCTGCCCCGTCTCGTCCGCCGCCATGGTCACTCTACTCGCTAATTTGTTACTATTCAAATTATTGCAGAATGTGGATGTGACTTTTATGGGGGTATATTTCTACTTTGCGTTTAGTTTTTTTGCTGTTAAGAACGCTATCACATAAAAATTAGCAGATCGATGCCTGTCAAGTGTCAGTACGAAGATTAAAATAACATTCATATTATTATCAGCGCGCCTTGTACAGTGGCGGTTACTACGCTCACCGCGTTCTTGATAGGGCGAAAATGTATGAAGAAATTTGAGAACGTTTCCTATTTTTCTTATAAATGGAAATGTTATTTATTTTTAATAAAAATATTTAGCACTTCGTACAGGGGACTAAAATATAAGCAACAATTTTTTTGTATATTTTTTTCCTTAGTTCAGTGAACTTCAGTGTATTTAGCTATACCTATCTACTGGTTCCTGATCAGACCCCATTTTTTTTATTCTTTTGCGATTATTGTGATGGTTAAAACGTATTTATTTACGTGAAAATGTTGTATGCGGCTATAAATTTATGGTGTAGACGTGGAGATGAATATATTACTTATCTTTCATTTGAAACCAAAATATCCTCGCAGATCGCAGTGACTCCTAATTCTTTAAAATGGTACCTGTAAATCGCTGGTATTTGTGAAAAAATGTGATAGCGTCCTTAAAGGTTTTTTAAGCTTTGGCCTTTGATTATCACGAGCGTCTTCAAAACAGCAATGAATATATTGTGGTTAAATAGCGCTGAGAATTAAACACATAAAAATTAAGTTTAGGAATAAGATAATGTATTAGCATGGACTTATATTTTCAGCGCTATTTTTCAAAACGCAGTACTGAATTATTATGTGAGAAGCTCAGAGTTGAGTATCACATTCGAAACAAAGAACAAGGAAACTCTCAAGTTATTCTGCTATTTACATACTAATTAATTCACTCTAAAACAAAGTAGGTACTACCCAAGTTATAATTTCACGGCGAAAAATGATTGTATTCAAAACCTCGAAACAACACGAGGACTTTGCTTGTTTGATGTGTCATTTAAGTCTCAAAGTCTTACGAAGTTTTCAGACGCTATAATGCTATAATATTATCTTCTTTCAAGGATAACCTAAAAAAAAGTAAACTTTAAAAACGTGGCTTTCATCCGTGTTCTGCTCTATGTCTGACAAATTTCCTAAAAGATTAAGTCATTTCAAAGCCTAAATTTAAGATAGTAGTCAAATGTTGCATGAGAGTGAATACACACTGTTATATTTCACAACAGAAATGAACAAGTGATCTTCTTAGTACGACAGTTGAAAGTAGTCCATGAAAGTAAAATGTGCAATTTTCGTAGGATTTTCTTATGCGCCCACGAGTTTCTAACCTTCTAGCGTCTAGTCAATCCTAGCTCTTAATATCAATCAATACCCCAATTTAGAGTTCACAAATTGAGGTAAAACGGAAAGAAAGAAAGATGGAAGGAGGGAGAGAGTAATTAAGCCCACCGCAGCAATTACCACACGTCCGAAGACGGGGGTAATTGGTTCGATTCCTTTTTAATGGCGATCAATTGTCTGCTCCGGTTTCATTACGGTTTCATTACCCACACTCGGGGAGACGTTAAGGGTTTTTAAAATGTGGATTCGCCGTATAATTCTTCGATGACATATAACTTTGTGTTGCACAAATTAAAGTTAGATTACCTAATCATTAAATCCAATTTTGTATTAGATTGTCTGAGGTACAGGCATTAAAGATAAAAAACAATGGATAAAATATAGCTACCCCTTATTTGAAAGTTGGTTAACAAGCTTAGACACCTTCTGCGGGTAGGTTACTATTCCTGAAAGGGTTTAAGTCGTGGGTGAAGAAAAACAACATTTTCGGTAATACCTTATCTAAAGTGGATTACTGGGAGGTCAGAAGCAATCGCGTCGCCCTAAGCCCGGCTAGACTTCAAATCTAGTCTAGATTAACTAGATTGAAACCTAGATTAATAAGCGCTGAAATAGAAAATTTTGAATTCTCCATCTTTTTCCGAGCTTTAATCCCCCGACATTAATCCGGATCGCTAAGAACGTCCGAAATAAATTGGGCTTCGTTCAAAGTTTTTGCTGAATTTTTATATAATTTAAGCGCAAAGGAAATAAGATTAACTAATATTTTGTCCTTTTGTAACCCCTGCTTAAAAGCAGTACTTGCTACTCTCTATGATAGTAATTATTGTGGAGTAACGGAAATCTTCTGAATCACTCGACAAAACCCAGTTTTACGCAGCTTCTATGGTAAACCCAACCAGAAGCTAGCCCAATCGAGCCGATTCGTAGCTCTTTTAGTAGAATTTGATATTATGTTATATCTATCGTCAATTTTTTGCAACTGTACGGCTAAAGATAGCTAATCACACTGCCATCTTTTAACTGTGATTATAGAGTCCAAAAATGCGCTGTTAGGCGACCATATTACAAAGATAACCCTACTCGTTGAAATAATGAGTTTCAAAACATTGTAATTCTGCCATGGCCTCGTCGTACTGCCAATAACATCAACAATTCTATATAATGTATATAATTATATTCCCTTACTTGCTACTTTGGGCAATTAAAAATCACTTGCACGTTCCCTAACTGAAGGTTAAGTTAACCTTGGTTTGCCCATCAAGTCATCACGCTGACGGCTGCTAATCGCCGCTTGAGTACTGGATCGGTAATGGTTTATGCGTGAAAGAGACGTCAGTAAAGACAGATTAAGAAATATTCGATATTGTAAATATTACGATATTTTGCCAACAACATTTTTGTAACGACAAAGTGGGTTTATAACGACAAATTTTCTGGACTTTCCTTACCTTGACTAAAGGGATCTCTCAAATTCAATTAAATCGGTTATTAATTCTTTAAATAATCAAGGAAATATATTTAGTTTATAATCTGTTTATTCAGTAAAAATATACTTTTAATATAATATTCATTCAATATCTTCAAAATCGTGCATAACATTATGTCAAACAAACATGGTTGTCTACAGTGTGGATGCACCATAAGAATGTATCAAGAACTAAACGACTGCAAATAAGTAGGTAGTCTCGCGTCCAAAAGTATTTAATGATAACCTTTATTTCTGACGTAAACAATATAATTTATACGTATCCCGAGCCCCCGGCGCCCCTGGCCGCCATCTTCATAATTAAATACTTTTTGGTTACTTTCGCATTCATGAAATATGCAGGTGAATTCGGAAACTTTTCCTTTTTTAAGTCTAATTTAAAGATGATGTTTTTTAAGATACAATATTCAAACTCCGACTCGCGTTTACGTGTATTTTCATCCATATGTATTGAGATAAGTACATTGAATCCTGGAAAAATAAAGGTTACTTTTTGTCCTGAAAAATATACGGTTCCCGCGCTTAAAACGAATTTTGGCGGGCGTCGTCTAGTTCCATTAAATACATCGATTTATAAATAGACTGATCATCCCATTACACTTAAAGGCCGTCACAGACTTAGCTATAATATATATTAATATACCGTACTAAACACACTGAGACCAGAAATATATATTATAGCTGAGTGTGTGGTCACGCGAAAATTGTATAGAAAATATATAGTAATATGCCTAGCTATAAACATATTAATATATTATATTATAGCTAAGTCTGTGACGGCCTTAAAGCATAACAAAATAAAGTTATTAAAAATTAAAAAGAAATAATTGAGAGTGCTACGTGTCAGCTAGACCTTGTTGTGTGTGGCGTAGGGTTCTTTTTCTCACAACATAGTAATACATTAAGCCAGATTAAGTTGAGGGCGAGATCTTAATAATATGAAACGTAATGGACGATAAGTTGTATCGCCGTCTCCGAGGGCTGAATGTTCTTAATACGATGAAATGGGCTAATATTGAGTGCGTATACTCGTGAGGAGAAGCGGTAAGAAACATTTTAGTCATTTAATAAAATATACAGGGTGTAATAAAACTAAAGCTAATACTTTAGGGTATGTGTTTTGCATAATTTTAGAGTTCTTTGTGAAAGAAGCAGCGCTGAAAGAGCATTTTTTTTATTTGTATGGGCAAGCGCCCGTGCGTCATAACTCATAACTCAAATTTTCCCATACAAAAGTTCACATCGAATTGTTTTATTTCGGAGTAAATTTGGAACAATTTTTATCAAAATGTCTAGTTGACCTACCATTTACTAGCTAACCCGCTCGGCTTTGCCTACGTTAACATTAACATGATCTCTAAAAATCCATAGTTCTTTATCCAAAAAAATCTTGTATTGCGCCAAAATTCGTTTAATGTATTTTTTAGAGATAAAAAATATCCTTTGTCCTTTTCCGGAACTCAAAGTATATCCAGATCAATTTTCCGCAAAATCGGTTGAGCGGTTTATGCGTGAAGTGGTAACAGGCAGGCAGGCAGATAGACGCATTTTCGCATTTATGATATCAGTTTGGATATTCTGGCTGTATTATTGAATGTGCTGATAAAAAATGCTTTAAACTTCATGCACGTATGTTATGTCGAAGTGCGACTAGACGGTTCGCTGTGAATAAATACGATACGAGGCCACGGTAGGTCAAAGGAACGGCCGGACCACACTTTTCTGGACACAATATTTTCCATACGCTTCTCTCGGTGAGTGTACCGTGAATAAATCGCGGCGGTTTGAATGTATCGGCGCGGGCGCAGTATTACATTAATTTTGCGATAACTCGCGGTTCGGACCGTGATAACTAAATGAGACAGATCAGTATTTAATGCTCCTTTATGTTGACGCCGAATCAATTTATTACACGTGTCTCACTTTTTTACTTGGCTGTACCAAATCTACAATGTAATAAAACAAAGCGATAATACTTCAGTGTGGGGTGTATGCCTTAAATCCTTTATAGAGTTTACTATGAAAGTACCAGCGTAGGAAGAACATTTTTGTGATTGGTATAGGCAAGTGCTCCAGGCAGCGTCCATAAATTTGACCATACAAAAGTTTTTAAAAAAGTTACTTTTTCAGCGCTGCTACTTTCTTAATGCTGGGGACTCATGTCTCATACACATATTATCCTGTATTTAGACAATGAGGATCCGTTAAAATAATGTTGTTTCGTTCTTAGTACATGAAGGTATCTAAAGCCATTATGATTTAGGAGCAAACTACTAGCTTCTGATAACATTTTAGTACCATTACCAATCTTGGTTACTTTATTTTATGCGTTTTTGGAGTGAATTTAAACGTTATTCTAGCCAATTTCCGAGCTCGTTTCCGTGGGAACACCTGGGCCCGCTCTATTTACGGATAATACGGACGGAACGGAACGGATTTGATTCAAGTGGGTTAAGATATTAATAAAAATAAATGGGTGAAATTTATATCATCAATCAAATTTGTATACAGCTAAATACACAAATGTAGTATAAAAAATCGAGCTCTAAACCACTGAACTGTTTTATAGTTTGGCACCTTTATGAAGCAGAATATTTTATACCTACCTCTTTCCAGCCCTAGGTGTTTTTAACTCTTACGCTTTTAGCTGATAAACACAGCCACAGTATTTGTATAAAGGTTTCACTGATCTATGCTACTACTACCTTACCTACATAGACTTAGAGTTCGCAACGCTCTCGCTTTTCTCTATGTCTAGGGCTACTACGCTTTGCGACAGGTTCTATCGTATCTGCAACGGGGCCTTAGGGCCTGATTACACCTAACCGAGAATGCCTTGCCAATGTTATGATCCGTAAACTCGGTAGGCTCTAAACGGGGAGTAGAGTACCCCATGGTACTCTACTTTGGTGTGGTTTTGGTGGGTAGACCCTATGGAGAAGTCCCACATACCCCGACCGATATCCCTACGATAATATCCCTAATCTGCCGGCCTTTTAGGAGGGAATGCGCTCTCTTCATGGTTTGTAGGTCATGTTGGTTCAGAATTACTGCTGGCGTCAGTTCGTTCCAGAGTTTTACTGTGCGTGGCAGAAATTTAGGCGAAAAAGTTTGCGAGCTAATCATAGTAAGTATTAACCGTCCAACCTCGACCGTCAGCTGCGGGCAGGCTGTGGCAAGGCTACCGGAGGTTGTAATTTGCCGGTAAATAATGTTAATTCGTCTCGTACTTGCGATGTATCCTGTAGACGCTATCAACACCTTATCGACCTTTGAAAATGTTGTTATAACTTCAGTATTAGCCATAAGATGAGAGGATGCGACCGCGGTTTTGCCTTGACCATTTTTGTCCGTTTTTCTTATTTTCTATTTTTCTTTATTTGCTTTGTTTAGCCTTTTTCGTATCGGCTGACGTAGCGCGTAGTTCTAGAAACCTTAGAAAGTATATAATTAAGAAAATCTAAAAAGACACACCACAGAACAATTATTGGCGCGTAATTTATTACTTATTTATTAGTAATGTACCTTAAAAACCTACTATACACAATATTTACATGTATTACACATAAATCAATTTAACCAATTTAAACCTTGATTAATACCACGGCGGTTCTCCACACTAGCTTTAATATTATAATCTTCATACACTGTAGGTAAGATACTTTATGATATAAACTTGAGCTATTCTATTCTACTCTATTGTAATTGTATTAGACAGATTTCTAACTACAAACAGTTTATAAAAATTGCATAACGCTTTTTATTACGGAAAAACTGTTATTAAAAATTTGAAATATTTCACTTGTTTACAAACTCCGCCTTAAAAGTAGCAAGGTATGCTGACTTCCGTACTGCTACAAAGTTGGGGCAATCTATAAAATTATGAACGTTTATTGGGAGATAAAACTTTGATGACTCCTTTTAATGCCGACTAATTGTACTTCAAACAGTTTTAAACCGTAGCTATTAGGGGATTGAGTTGAAATTTATGTGACAATACAACTAATAAATTATGTAGCTGCTGAGTGGAGTTATCTAGTATTTTCAGTTGTTTCTAGGTGCAGTTCCTTACCGTTGTTTATTTGCTGCTGGGGGGCTATTACGACCTCTTATATCCAGCCAGTTTCCAGCCAGTTTACAAGCCGTGTCTATGCAACGGCCTGTAAACTGACTGGATATAAGAGCTCATAATAGCCCCCCTGGTCTCCAAAGTTTATCTAGTTTTATCTGGATTGGCTACGTCAAAAATACTCCATCAGCCTTTTTAACTGACATACGGTAAAACCAAAAGGGTAAAGATTTTGGATAAGCCATTTTTGGATCGCCAAACTCAAAAGAAAATCGGACATTTAAAAGCAGGCAGATCATTTTATAAAACTATTTTTACTACGCCTGAATAAATGGGAGATGAATAGAAGCAATATTATTTTATACAAACAGAATATTACATACTGTGCTTTACGTCAATGGCTAGTAAAGGAACTCAGTTCAGTAACAAACAATTTGTTGTGATTCTCGCTTTACAACTTACAAGGCCGCTTTTTGTTAACACTTAAAACGTTATCTGTTTCTCAAAAAGTTATTAGATTTTTTGTATTGATTCAAATGATATGCTGATTTCGGAACTGATTTGTAATAGACGCATAAGTTTGTACAAGTCGCGCACACATTTTTGGTCGTTTGGGCACAATGCAACGTTATACATATATCTCTAAATATATTGTATCATGTTTGCAGTGTTCGATTTTTAGGTTTTCTAAATGAAATTCAAACTTCTGAGTGAACTTGATCTAAAATTTTTGCGCAGCCTAAACTTTTTGAACGTGTATGTATCTTTACCGCCAAGCGAAAACAACGACAGCAAAACCAGCATAATTTTTAATACTATGCTATTTTTATAATGTAATGCAGCTTATTATTAATGCACAATATCCTCTGCCGTTTATTTTTTCACCAACGGATGTGTGGGATGTATCTCATTTACATAATCGTATATTAAAACTGCACACGTCGTATTTAATAATGTTAATGTACGAATATGCTCTGGGATTATGTGCTTCATAATCACTTAAGTCTATTTAATTGTATTTTTTTTTGTTGACTGTACATTAGAACTTTAAGTAATCTTTGTCTCTGGTGGATAACCATGTTTTCTACTTTTTTGATTTAACTTACAATTGAAGACGTAAGTCATAAGTGGATGAAATAGAATAAGTAACATTTTGTTACGTAATAAGGGCAATCACACATTTTTTCCCCTTATAATTTGAACAAACCTTGTAACATACCTACTTCATCATCTGCTTGATATATCTGGCCAGTGGCTAAACGTAAAATGCACGTTTTTTATTTGGAATCATTTTCCCCGTCCCAAGGCCTCCATTTATGCAAAATATAAAACGTTTCAAATTATCAGTTAGCCACTTCATACACTTACGTCTTCAATTATTGTTTACATAAGTGCGATATTAAAAATATATATAATTTGATTATTTAACAACATAAGCACTTACAAGGAGCCTATGAAACACAAAATTACTCACAACTAGGTATTTATTAACCATTTACAGAATTGCTAAGTTACCAACCATGGTGTTGATACGAACTGCTAATATTGAAAAACTTCACGCTTGAAATTTTAAACGTTTTTAACCATGTGTTTCATGGCCGTTGCAAATATAAGTATATTTTATAAACGAGTTTTTCACCAAACGTAGATTTTACTTTATAATATTATGTACTTTTACTGACTTATTAAGTTATTATACTTTTTCGTTGGCATATAAGCTCTTAATAATTACAATTATTATGTTTAATATCTAAATCCTTCCTTGTAGTTTTACGCTATGTCTAGCATAGAGCGAGTCGACGGCTACTTTTGATCAAAGGAAAATGTACGGTTATACCTGTATAACGGCAAATAACATCGTAAAATCCCATACGTCTAGTCCACATAATATCTCTGCTAACACAATAAAGTATTTCACGACATGTATTCATGAGTAAATCTTCATTGAGTCGAATAAAACATCTTGTCAACAATAGAACAGTCTCCTTGTGATTATTGGGGTCACGACTCACGAACAATTACCATGGACCAGAATATTATGTTCATTACACCATGTAAAAGGAAACCACCCGCCTAAAATGATATGAAAAGTCGATATCCTTCCCCTTTGTTCTGATCTATTAATGTGACTATTAAAATCGGTAAAGTATTTTCGGAGCTTTTTCAGTGCGTCTGCATAGAAATCTTTCATCTGTAATATGCTAATTATTAATCTGACGCCACAATGATGGCTTGATTACCACCATTTTCTATTTCAATGTGCAATTCTTCGAGTGCCTTGTTTGGTCATATTGTTCAGAAGCGTTTCACACCCTACGAGAGGTATTATAGAGATCTACATCCTTAGAATTGTCGAGTCTCAAAGTTTTAAGCTAAAATATTTAAATGGTGTCGTTGAAAACTGAGACAAAAAAATTGAGTCTTAAATTTACCAAGCGGCAAAAAATTAATTTTAATGTTTTAAAATCTACTTTAAACAAGATACTTTAAAATAACGAATTGCATTTAAAACACTAATGGCATCCTACTAATGAGTGTCTGGAGTCGAGTATTGCAACAAAAAATATCAATAAAGAGTCCCAAGTTTGTCAATACTGCGCGCATAAAAAGAGTAAAATTTGGTCCCAAACTGGTACGCAGTTCAGTCACCCTCCATAATATATCCTGTTTTACCTTTTTACATCCATAATTTCTCGGGCCATGTTATGGAATACTGTATTTATTGTCCTTTTTCCTGATTAAGGAGATTAATTTCATATTGCGAGTGGTATCGTACATCGTCTGTTTGCATTGTGTGCGGAGTACGCCGCATTAAATAGATAATATATTGGTATCTTCACGTTTGGATGCACACGGGTTTTTATTCCACTCTTTATGTCCCAATGTTTTGTGATAATTCGCCGATTAAGAGTAGGAATTTTATTGACCCGTTGATGGCTTTTATCTTCGGTAAGTGTTGCAACATTGTGTAGAACGTTTTTGTCGGGAAGTGTTAATATCATTATTTCTTCTATATCAATGTTGCCTGATAATGCACTGTTTGTGAAATTGTTTTCTTTTTACACATTATCAGTATGTCCTGAATGCGTACGAACTGCGACTGAATGCAAAGTATAAAGTGTTTTGTTTAAATAGAAAAAATATACGCCATGACAAGTCAACGCCTTTTTAATGAAACTCTGGTTTTCTTGTTAATTGTTATATTAAGGATACCTATACCATACTCATAGTTATAGTTAAAACGCTAATGTGTAAAGGGGTTTCTTCAACCTTACACTGCTTATGATAAATTTTAGTAGAGTCCCTGGTTCCGTAGGATAGTTTTTAGTCACAGGAATACACAGTTCGCAAAAGATGAATTTCCAAGCGAATAAAGTTACGGAAAACATCTAATAATAAATAAATGTGAATCTCAGTCGTGTGGTTGATATCGCATGCATGCATCTAACGCTCGCATGCATCTCGCTCCCAGTGGGCGACTGCTCAGTCAACGTAAGTTTGAGATACCTTCTTCATAGAATAAAAGTTTTTTTGGTACACAGAAAGATAAAGTATACTGACAACAAGTGTCTGATTGATTGCTGCTGACGATCTAGGGCAGTCTGAAACGAGCATCAGCATTCATCACCGAACAGGATTGAGTTATGCCTTATAAACAGTATCTGAGGTTTTTTCGGCTGGAGTTTAATATAAATTACTACCGCTGATTAGCTAAAAGCCAGTCCACACGACGCGTTACGTAAGCGTTGCATCGACGCAGCCCTGCCGTTGTTTTACATACAAATAACCAAGGTGTTCACACGGCGCGCTGCGTCGTCGTACCTCGTAACGCACACATGACGGACAGCAGCCCCCGAGTCGAAGTGGGTGGAGATGTTGACGTTAAGACCGCTTTGTACGTAAAAACGCTGCGATTGCGCAGCGCCCGTGTGACCGGCTATGCGTCAAAATATTTGTGTTGCGACGACGCAACGCGCCGTGTGGGCTGGCTCTACTGGAGGGATATACTCGTGTAAAAAACTTCAGAAATTGGGCATTAGCCTGTCTTATGTGGTGCAAACCTTAGAATAACAATATGTACTATATTATGAAGACCTATTTGGAATAAAAAGAGCATTGTTGTTGTTACAAGGCAATATCGTCAGCAATAAATCGCACACTAAAATCCGGTATTAAACATAATTTTTACGGCGTTACAGCCATTATGCCACTGCATTGCGCTTTATATCCGAATGAATAATTCAATATCAAATTGTTAAATGGACTGATGGGATGATAAGGACGTTAAGGTTGTTTTCATTTGGTGACAAATTATGTTTCTTCTATATACTGCTTACTAAAATTTAACGGAACCTAGTGATAATAATTGTAATTTGAGCAAATAAATAAATACATCTATCATGAATCGCAATAGAAAATTCCACAATAAAGACAATAATGTGTCCCGTGCTACGGTAAACACAGGAGCATTTAATAAAAAATCGGCCAAGTGCGAGTCGGAATCGCGCACGAAGGGTTCCATACCATTATAGAGCAAAATTAGGCCATAAATTGTGATTTTTGTATGGGAGCCCCCCTTACTTTTTTATTTTATTTTAATATTATTATTAAATATTAAAGTAAACATGTAACTAAGGATTTTGTGAAAAATTCAAGTATCTACCTGTTGCCATTCTTGATATAGAGAAAAAAAGGCCAAAAAAATCACGTTTGTTGTATGGGAGCCCCCCTTAAATATTCATTTTATTTCATTTTTAGTATTTGTTGTTATAACGGCAACAGATATACATAATCTGTGAAAATATCAAATCTCTAGCTATTACCGTTCTTGAGTTACAGCCTGGAGACAGACAGACAGACAGACGGACAGACGGACAGACAACGAAGTCTTAGTAATAGGGTCCCGTTTTTACCCTTTGGGTACGGAACCCTAAAAATCGGCTCAATAGTTTCAGACTTTATTCGATGAAACAACCAAAAAAGCATAAGTAGTTAGTTGGTATAAGCAATATTATTAAAAGGCTTTCAATTGCATCAAACCCATGTATTAAAATTGTAGAGTAGGAAAAGTGAATATTTAGTCGTTTATCCTTAATTACCCAGGTAGACTAATGGCTAATGCTATTTGGCAATGTGTGCCTTAAATATTCATTTTGAAATTGAGAGACATCTTCTACTATTCTTTCTTTTTCTTCTATTCCCCATCTTCTACAATCCGTTCCATTTTCGTCCTGCAAATTGTGATTTCACGTTAAATCACCGATTGCCGAAACATTCAAGGACCCGAAACCTGTTCGGTTCCCAAACGCGACGGTTCGTTAAACTCGAGTGTAAAGTTACCAAAACTAATTAGCTCTCGGTTTCGGAATGCATTTTTCGATATGGTGCCGAATCGGCCGAAGGTATTTGTTTGCATTTTTGGAAAAGAAATACAACCGTTCCTTTTTCAATTCAGGGTAAAATGACCAAAGTTTTAGAGAAAGGAACCTTTTCTTTGTTTTCAAACCACCTTATACTTAAGGTTTACTAACCCTACGAGGCAAAGGTTGATGATGATAAACATAATTCCAAAGGCTTCTATCCACAATATATTTGTAATCTAATGACCAGGTGGCGCTGTCAGTTGGCCGTTAAAAAGTACCATCCGAAGAAAAAATTACCGTCCAATGCAAAAAATCGTCGTTGCAAATAAACGTACAATTCATTTTGCGCATCGCAGCAATTTGAGCTTTAATTGCTCGTTTTAGAGTTTATTGTAGTTCGGTGTATGTACGTTATCAATATTTACGAATACCGTGTTAGGTGATGTGTGATCAATTAAAATGCAGGTGCTGGCTAGTGGCTACCAGTAACCCATGAATCAATGTCTCGGTGCATTCCCTGAGCATATCCAAGACGTATGGGAGGAATCGTGCGGATTCCATCTGCTCCATAGTTTAAGGATATCCAATTATACCTATTCAATGGATATTTTAGATATTTGCAGTTTCCCAGGACCTGTCTAGTGTCCACCCATCCTCACATGTCTGCCAAATGCTTTCGTCATGAGTGGATTGTACATTTTTTATTTATTCTTTCTTTAAATAGAAAATTTTATTGCGAAAGTTTTTTTACTCTGTTTTATTTTTTTATACTTTTCATTAAATAGCTTTTAGCTGGAAATAGTCTGTGCCATATATTAATATGTAATTGTAATAAAGTCTGCTTCTAGCCGTCTGTTATTACTTATTAATAAACCCAAATAAATAACATCTTCAGATAGATTTAATCTCGTTTAAAGATTTTGAACTCCTCACTCATTGCATGCTACCGCGATTTTTATTCAAATTGATTTGCCTTTCTTTACCTTTTAAAAATGTTTAACTATGAAGTATATTGCTTCTATGCAATAGTGAATAGTCTAAGCATGACAAAGAAGAGAAATATTCACATACTTCGAGTTGAACGTTTGAAAGCTCAATAAAACCTCAACAAAAACCCTGCTGTCTCCTTTTAGGTGCTCGAGCATTACCAATTTCAGTTGCCATTAAAGTTAAAGGGAACAATTAAGTGCCCCATCATTTTGCACGTCGTCCCCTCGACGTATACTTATCCTGGAATTGCCGATAATAATAACTCTATATTCAATAAAGATGTAAAGTAAGTAAATTATTTTAAACGACTTAATGAAATATTTTGCAGGCTATTTTCGAAGCTAGTTGGTTTTTAATTTTACGTTCAAAGTTTCTCGAAGTACAGAAATTGATTTATCAGCGCCGATTGGAGTATTAAGTGTTCTATGATATTATGTGACTTCATCTTTATAAAGCTCTCTACTGATTTCTATTTTCTTTAGAGCTTCTTATTTTACATCTATGTAGGTACGTTAAAATAGTATTTTACAGCCTGGAACATAAATAATTTTATCTTCACATTCTTAAATTTTGTTTAAGAATCGGTGCTCTCACTTGACGAACGTGATAAAACTAAATTTTGAGTTGCACGAGAAATACCAAAACCTATAAAATAAGTTATGACTCGTGGATCCTGTCGTCGAAGCTAAGGGAAATAACTGATCAATTCCCATCTAAATAGAGTTCAAATTCCATTGGCACCAGAAAGTCGTGAGAAGTGGGAACTTTGGGCTATTTCCCCGTAATTTTACGCTTAATTTTTAAACGATCGAGTTTTTTAATAAAACAATAAGCATTTAGCTCGGCTTTTTACATGAAATTTCTTGTAATTATTGTCGGATAGCCGACATTCTTGAGATTCAAGAATTCGTGCGTTCCTTTTGTAATTCTTTTCGCAAATATTTGGGAGTGAGGCTTGCCACAATCAAACCAAAAAAGAGGTGATAATCTTCTTTGGTTCATAGCAACTCTGTGAAGATGTAAAGCTAATTGCT
Organism: Plebejus argus; assembly: GCA_905404155.3. Classification (NCBI taxonomy): domain Eukaryota; kingdom Metazoa; phylum Arthropoda; class Insecta; order Lepidoptera; family Lycaenidae; genus Plebejus; species Plebejus argus. The sequence goes on from FR989927.1 coordinate 22,845,261, forward strand.
TAATGCTATTTCTCCTATTTGTCCTAGGGATTTGACAGTTCATTTGACTTTTTGTTACGGTTAAAGTCAACCCACTCTTACAGATTGAACCACCGGTTAACCCCAGTCGGCTGATCCGGCCGAGTTAACAACCTCGAGTAATGATCGTTGCGTAACAATATTCACGTACCGACGTTTTATTTTAACGCGTTTCTTTTGTTGTAGCCGGCTGTAGGGTTGCCTCTGCTAAGATTTTTATTTTGAAAAAAAAATTATCTAAAGGAGGTCGGACCAGGAATATTTTAAAGGATTAGCAATCACTAGAGACTTGTCCGACGATTGCTTTGTATTACTCTGTCAAGAGATGAAGGCTTTGAGACATCTACTATTAATAGTACTTAGTTTATTTGTTGCAGCTGAATAATATTTTACAAAACCGCCGATATACATGAGTGATTTGTTAGAAGTTACTGTGGAGCAACTCTTCCAAACTTTATACGAGTTACTCAATGTGGCCAGAAGCTCAATTCATGATATTAAAATGATGATTCCAAAACATAGCGTTATATTCTTAAAAGTAAGGCCACTGTTTTCCCAGCCCTAAATCTGTATATTATCTATTAGTGCCGATGAACAATAGCTCGTAAAAAATCATAAAACTTAGATATATAATTAATTGCTCCCGTACCTTATATTCGGCTTTTGTTCTATCAATTTTATTGTTTTTATCCTCTACTTTATCTAGTCATGCTTATTAAGCATACTTGGCCTTATTTATCTCATTTTAAAATCTAAGTTTCTAAGAGTAAATTTTACTTTTGAGTAAGTTTTTACTTGGCTATGTTATGTACATTTTATTTATTTTAAACTTAACATTAATAATAAACTCTTTTGTTTCAGGTTAGTATCAACTACCAGCTTCTCTCCCAAAATCCTTAAAGTCAGTAAGTTCATACAAAATTCTATGATCTTCCGTTGCTCGTATGAAGTCAACATCCCAGAGTTATTACTCAAAGGAAATAAAATGTCGGTCAAGAAAATGTTCGCTCGCAAAAACGCAAATAGATTGCGTTCGGAACGCTTTTTGCCAACATTAATTACTCAATGGGAAACCAAAGCACACGTGTTTTTGTAAGTACCACTCACCACACTATTAACTATAGCAGTTTTTGTGTATGCTATTATGTACTCAAATTTTATAGCACGTTGGGCAGAATTTGCGTGCAGTTTTTGTGAGTATTGGGAATACGGTGACGTCATAAAAATGTTCGCCATCTTCTTTAGAGGAAAATTTTTTTTTCATTAAAATCATTCGAAAAATTGTTGTGAAATACTTACTAATAATAATAATAGCTCCCACACCGGTTTCGGTGACGGTGGCCGGTATGTTTATATTGCCAGTGAAACGGCAGACCGACACGACCGGCGAGAGATCAGGCGCAGGACCGACTTTTTACATGCCCATCCGACGCATGGATCATCTTACTTGTCAGACAATCAGGTGATCAGCCTGCTTTGTCCTAACCAAACTTGGAAATAACATGTTTCCAACGCGGGAATCGAACCCACGACCTCCGAGTCAAGAGCCGCGCTCTGTACCACTAGGCCACGGAGGCGTTAAATACTTACCCTCTTACTAATAAAAAGTTACACACCGTGTATAGAGGGTGCATAAGATTTTTTCTACTAATAATCATTTTTTGACATAAGGCCTGTATAACGACGCTGTCATTTCCATACAAATATCTCTGTATAGACTCTGTGTAGCGTGTGTGTAACTTAAAAACTCCTGTTTAACTATTCACACGTTGAACGCATGTATAAGAAGTTTTTATTAGTAAGAGGGTTACTATTTTAGTGATAAAGAAATTGGTAACATTGTCTTGTTCACCCAACGACACCTTTGACTTTATGATATGTTCTAGGTTCAATATTTTAGAGTCAGAACACTCGATGCTAGTACAAGTCGCAATGTTTATACTGCACGTTTGAGTAAATGTTTAAAGTGGTGTGCATGTATGAGGTCACTATTTTACACTTGACGTTGTACGTGTATTTGTAAATTGTAGTACGTTATAACAATAATTTTATTTTATTTTGAAAATAAAATACTTAAAAATCGAAAAGCATATCATTCAATTCAAATTGACTAAAAGATAATGATTAATACGCGATTCTAGTGCAGCCAAAATAAAGATTTTACATATTATATTATATTTGCCTTTGCCTTTTATAGAATTTATTGAATTTTTGCAACATACAAATCGTCATACTTGTATTATTAATATTAAGTATGTAGATTTTAATCGTCTCAAATTCAATCTCTAAAACTATTGATCAATTGTTTAGTAATTTTTTTGGTTACGTATTTTTTGTGAAAATGTCAGACTTGACAATTATGTGGTAAGCGGTGACATTATGGTTGCGCATGAGAAGCTTGTTCCAAATCAGAATCGAACCAAATATAGTGTAGTCTCTTCTCCCTGACCTACAGCTACCATTTTGGAACTTTCCATAAAGGGCAACTTGCACCGTTTAAATTAGTTTAAGTAATTGGTGTGTAATGTGTATGTACTATGTGAACTTTTATGAGAAATAGCTTTATTTTACAGATTGATTAGCGTGAATGATGGCACACAGTAAAAAACTCTACACACGATTAGTAGTGAATGTGATTTATTTTTAATAGTAGTTATACAGTACCTATTTCTCAGTACAAAGCGAATACAATTTTACTATGTTCTGATGGTAAAATCCGACCACACGGACACACAGGCCCTTACGCAGTAAATATTTAAAAATATAACACTTTATTGTTATTGCTAGATACTATAAGGAGAACTATTATTTATGTAAAATTAAATTTTATTGACACAACAAGACCCTTTTCAGAATCAGATACCATAATCCTATTTTGCTGTCTGAAGGTGCTCCCTCACCGGGAGCATTCTCGTGTAATGTAACATTATAGAATCGACTTCATTACATTACAAGGTGCGCATTGTAATGCTCGATTCTCCTCTCTCACTGATGTAATGCTCGACTCTGTAACATTACATTACAAGCGAATGCTCCCGGTGAGGGAGAACCTTTAACTTTTTTACTTTGAGACAAAAATTATTCAAAAAAATTAGTATGATATTTGCGTACGTCTGTTAACTGTTGAGCAATACATGTCTTATTTTGCGCGCGGCTGCGTAATTCATCATTATTATGTGCAGCCCGTCCGCCATTATCGATTCCAATTGATTGTTTACTCAATGGGTTGTGGCGGATAGTGCTAATATAAGTGCCTAATGCCTACATTCTGTTTATAAAATAATATATTAAGTTAACATCTAAGTAATTGTGGTCTTCAAGCTACTGATTTTTCCGTAGATCCGATCGAACTGATTAATTACAGGTCGACAAATCGATCGTCGTGGATATGGGAGCCTCATCAAACTAAAAAAAAAATTTAACTGGTACCATCCAGAAAGGTGAAATCCAGAACGGATCTCATTAGATATTTGTTTGGTGAGCCAAACAAAAGTTGAACGGCTTTATTATTAAGCTTATTCAATAATTAATTATTCAATATTCAATAGTTAATCAAAGGGTGTCCTTTTCAGGAACTCTCTGTTGCGAAGTAGAAAATAAAACAAACTACTAGAAAACCAGCAGCTATATTTAAGTCCACACAAACAAATTTTCAACCCCCGCTCGTTTTTTATCGCGTTTGATTTTAGCTCTGCGCTAGAATGCGCGCGGTCAGTATTGGCCATTTGTTTCATTTCAACGGACCGGACATTTTTCAGACGCTTTTTTCCATTTAAGTGCTGCTTTAAACGACGTTGAAAAATCGTCCAAATGAGGCCTCGTATGTGCTAACGACGTGTATTACGCTAGACGTAGTAATCACCATAATTATTCAATTAGATCGGATCATAGATATTTAAAAAGTCATTACTGTCACGCGACTATGGCAATTATATCCCGGATGTAGAGTTCTATATCGTCTGCAGATCTTATCAGGTGACGTCACAGGTGTTGATAGCTACCAGGTAGTCATTACAAGACCTTGTAATGACTACCTGTTAATTGAAATACAAAGATCGATTGACTAAATGTAGCGATTAATGAACGGATGGTCGGTCTGATATTGAAGGTTGTAAGACATTTCTGCTATCATGTTTATATTGGACATCATGAAATCTTCATTATCCTTTGTCAACAACATCATAAATAAATAAAATAAATAAAAAACTCTTTATTCAAACCATTAATGAAACAAATCAGTTGACAAAGGTTACAAAGAAATAGAAAAAAAAAGTTTGAAACTTGTACTGCTATCTAATTATCATCTAATAATCTACTTTCTACCTCTGTAGAGAGTACAGCTTTAGCATCATCATAGACAGAAGTTTTTAAGTCGCTAACCGAAAGGATAATAATATTATGGCCCACTGCGGACACTCAATAATTATTATTACGGATACGGGATACTAAGTTTATTAACTAGAAACTGTCATCTTAATTTACTGCAATGACAAATACACCTCGTCTAGGGTGTAGTGTATCCGGTGTGAAGCATTAAATTGTTGCTACGGGCGACACAATTTTTCACCTACACGTCGTCTTTGATCAGGTTTGCTATATTATGTGTAGAAGGTAGCTATAGCAAACTTAATCAGTACAAGGTAACTGAGAGAAGTCTTCATGAAAAATCTATCTACAATAATATCTTGAAAATTTTCCTTTGAACGCTTTACGCTACCTTCTTCGACGACCTATGTAGCTTAGTTGGTTTACGCGTTGGAGCCCAAGCTGAGAATATGTAGGTTCGAATAATAGAATTCCGTCGAGTGGACTAAAATTTCTAAATATTCTTGGGTCATAGATGTGTTAATATATTAAATTGGACGTCTGTGTTTTCGTTGTCTGAAACCCGTAACACAAATTCTTCGAGAAATCTTTGAATAGTAAATTGAATTTGTTCTCTACGAGGAAGAAACTATCACAAAAAGTTGTTGTAATTACATTTGAAACCACACACCGTGTATAATACATTGATTATTTTCAATACGTACATGGTTAGATGTATTAATAGATAGGCAATACGAAATTGATTTTTTGCCACCTTTTTCATCTATACTTCTTTGTTCTTTAACTTTGTTTTTTAACTTCTTTGTTTTTTAAGATGTTATCTACTTAGTTTTATTCAAAGAATATTTGAGATTTTATAGATTTAAGGTTTATAGTTAAGTAATGCTACAATGATAAAAAGTGTACTTTTATATATTATAATAGGTATATAAATATAAGTATAAGTGATGTATGCTAGAATGTTTATTGTACAATGTACATTCAGATATTTTAACAACATTGAAACCGACCATTCATTACAATACAATGTATCTACTGTACTATACCTAAACACAAAAGTCAAGTCTTACACTTAGTGAAACATGAATTTCCACCAATAAGTTACAGTACATTCAATATCATATACAAGTCTTAATATTTATTACCTTTGGTACCTTTCTTAGAATTGCAAAAACTTGGGGTCAAGATACTATCAAATCCAAAAGTGTCTTGTAGTAAAAAAAATCTTCATTATTTTTTCTACAGTATTTAACCAGTAACCATCCTATTTAAAATCAAAAATATATTAATGGTCATTTAATTTAAATGTAATTTATTTAGTAGTATCTAATAATCTATCTATCCGGAGCCTAAGTAAGTTACTATACGCTCATGATTAAATTCTGCTTAGTAGTTTTTGCGTGAAGAAAAATACCCATAAACTTTTGACTTCAAAATATTAGTGGGATCGTTGCAGCTAAGACAATCTAAGCAAGCTTTGATCTATAAAGGTTTACAAAGTTCGTACACCTTTACGATATTTTAAAATATGAAATATCAGGTCTCGCATCCCCAAATATATTATTTAAACTTGTTATAATATGGCGCTTCGCCCTTCAAAGTTTTGACACAAATGTTGTTAAACAGCTTCTAAAAGCACCGCGTTTTCGCTTTTAATAAAAGTCTCATTATTTTTAATACTCTTTTTTCTCATCAATTAAGAGTTTTAAAAGCTCTAATTTTATTTTTCGTTGTTCATTCATTAATTTTTTATGAAAAATTTGTTATTTTTTGTATTTAATTACAAAATATTTTGTACCTCCTTTGACCTTCGGCGTCGTCGCTTCGCCTGGTTTATATGTAACAGTATTCCATGGTAACACTATACTAGCTCTCAGCAGCATTTAACCTGATAAAAAAACTCCTGGTTATACGAAGTCATGTTATAATCTAACCTTTGTTTTTCTAGAGCCTTCTTCAATGACCAGTGCCGAATCCATATTTTTTATGAGAGAAGGCCACTTTATTTCCGCCTAATGTACGTAATCTGTAGGGTATCTGTGGACGCAGCCGCTACTAGGCCGTGGCCAATAACGGCCTAATTACTAATCCGGGACTGCTTAAATCTATAAGTTCATAGGAACTTAGGAGCAATTGACAGCTACCGTAGCATTATCGACAAAGACTATAAATATTACGACCTTGCCCATACATTTGACATCCGAAATCGAATTGTAATCAGTCGTGCCCGCTCGGCCCTCTCCCATCACTATTACGCACGACCGACCACGCATGGGACGTAATCGCTTCTCTTAATTTCGATACAATATGATAGGTTGAGGGATTGGCCGGGAAGTCATAACCCTCGCTCCAGTAGACGCTTTGTCCACATCGATACACCCGGCCACGTGGAAAGCCATTAAGACTTATTGTATACGGCTAATGTGGTATTTGTCCGTTTCAGGATAACAATTACTTTTATGGAATAGAAGGGCATCGCACTACTTTAGGTCATTTTGTAATCTGTGATAGTTGTACTATCGTATCTCGAGTTTTGCTAAGAAGATGTGGTATAAAAATACAGAGATTTAAAAAATATGTCACTGGGCTACTTTACCTTTGGCTCTGCCTAAAGCGGAAAGTAGGAACACTCGTTGGAGTTTTAGTGTGTATGCCCAGCGCGGCCTTCGCCGTCCCCAAACTGCCGGGGATGTGTAATTGCATTTCCCCAACAATAAAAAAGGCTTTTCTACCTTCTCGAAGGTAGATCTTCCCGTGGATTTGGCAAGGTCGGTGCTTTTAGAATACCCCCGAGTTTTGGTAGGTAGAGCTGCACCCACTCACCTTCTCTTCGGGCATATCGAGTTCTAGATAGTAGATAAGAGTAGGGCGCTCCCATCGTGGATATCAATCCACGATGGGAGCGCCCTACTCTCCGCGTAAAGCGAAACGCTATTTCTCGACAAAAAAGGCTTTTCTGCCAACCCATTTCCTCCCAATATTCCATCTGACCTTGAAGTACTCTGCATGTGGTATTTAGTGGTATATGGACAATTTCGGTAATGCCACACACTAGGGCGGAATGGGGTTAACAATGGGGTCTTATCGGCCTGCCGCAAACAATCGTAACAATACTGCCCGGATTGGCTCTCCAAGTATTTAAGCCAATTTGGTATTAACGAGGCCTGCGTTTGCCTTACTGTATGATTTATGATCATATTCTGTAGAATGTGCCCTATTTATGTGTACAATTTCATATATTCGCGTCGCTTTATTATATTATGTACATAATAGCTTAGCCTCTTTCGTGAATATTTCGGAAGCAAAGAGAATCTTAATGGTATATCGTACGCTAGGAGCTCCAACTAATTACTAAATATGAAATATATTCTGGTAAATTATATTCAAAGAATGGTAGCTTTGATCTTTGATAAATAACGTAGCGTAACATGATGGAGTAATACCAACGATTCCGAATATGTAGAGTCTATGATTGCATATGTTCGACTTTGATTGTCCACGCAGTTAGCTTCCAATCATGGTGGACCATGGTACATCAATCTTGGTCCGTCGTGGCGAGGAGCCTTTAATTTCGACGACAGTTTCTCAAATATATTTATTAATAACTCGAAGTCGACAACCCTACCGTACAAAGTAGATCCGACTCGATGAGACATTATTTTAATTCTTTTAGTTGTACAATCGATAAATAATATCGATTCCACAAACGTTTGTTGGCTTTGTCCGACCGAGTAATCTCCATTGTCCCGAATGACAATCGATTTTTTTGGACAAATCCTATGGCGAGTTTTTGTAGCTCTGATTGCTTTTTGTGCTTGTATTTATGTAGAATTTATAATTTCAGTTCGTTCCCCACGTCCATCCTAGTCATGATGACGTCGGGGTATTCTATTTGTTCTTATAATGCGTTTTGAATCTTGACTAAATGTGTACTTGTAAATTGTAAATAGGGTTGAACATGCATCTTTGATGAGTATAATTCTAATTTGGATTATAAAATGTACACAGTAATGTAGTAATTTGGCTAAAAATTAGCATGTGCGTAATTAGTTAATTACTATGGAAGATTTTTATACCAAATTTTGGTATGCAGCATCCCGCCTAAAAGTAGAGTTTATTCAAAGTTATTGTACCCTTGAGTTAACGATACGAGTGATCCAAAGGGATCCACCCGGAAACCACGGATTGGACTTTTGTAAAAAGTACAAAGGTACTTTTTACAAAAGTCCAATCCGTGGTTAAAAAAATTGAATCAGCGGTACTTAATGTAGATTGTAGACACAATATAAATAATAGGCAGTAGATCATCTTGGGACCTCGACCACCCGAAACGGCGGACGCACACGTATAAAGCGTGAGTTCAGATAATCAAGATTTTTTTTTCAAATGTGTGTCCATATAATAATAATAATATCTATAGACGCCTTTACACCACGTCAGTCTGGCCCTGTGGTAAGTATCTGAAGGACTTGTGTTACGGGTACCAGACAACGGAAATATATTTAATACTTTTATACTACTTATACATATATTTAAGATTTTTATTAAATGATACACATATTTAATACACATCCATGACCCAGGAACTTTGAAAAACTTTTTGTTCCGTCGGCGGGATTCGAACCCGCGACCCCCGGCTTGAGCTACCAACGCGCTCACCACTGAGCCACAGAGGTCGTCATTATATGCAGCTGATTTCATGGAAACGCCTGAGTTACCCTACCGTATAATATTATTGTGGTGTTATTTATTAAGACAAAATACGCATTGTCCTCATTGGGCGTATCTAACACGACGTTATCAACTATAAAAACACTTCGCCCAACCATTAGTGTAGTTATCAACGCTAACGAGCAGGTTAAATGCAAAAATGGTGGATGTTTACATACGTACGGTCGACGACATGCGTAGTTTATCATAAAATAATCTTATTGCCCTGGTAATAAGAGCGAAAAGTGATTCCGTGCATGGGTATTTATTACCCCAGGGTAATTTGTTGCAGTAATTGTTGATGTGGGTTACGAAGGTTAATGTTTAAGTGAATGTGTTATTAAAAGTCGTTTTAAAGTTTAAATCTTCGGCATCCATCACTTGGGAGAGTCACGACATGACAGCTTGTTTAAGCTGTACTAACTATTAGTGCCTTAAAATAATATGCATAGCGGTAGGCCATACTGCATACATTAGTTACATTAAGCATTAAGGGGGGTGGTCTTACTCTAGCTAAATATCACCAAATCTCTCTTGGGAGGGAGGAGACTCTCAACAAAATATGCAAAATTTATTTGAAAAAAAACTTAAAATATGAGCCTTGTCTTCAAACTTACATTTCTAGAAAATCCACTTGCACACGTCTGTCTCATGTTTCTTATATTCAATTTATAAAATAAAATAAACTTTCGTGTGATTCGGAGTACCGAACCTAACCAAGGTGGTCGAAAAATCCTTTAAAAAATGTTTTACGAGTTACGTAGTTTGGACACCCTTTAGGTACGTCAAAGGACTCAGACAGTCAGACCGTGTACATTTCAAACCTCATTTCAAACTCATTAGGCTATTGACCTACCGTATATAATGCTATTGTGTAATGATTGTATTCTCTAATTTAGTTTCAATTTATTGGCCCTGGTCCACAAAAAATGCACAAGGAAATAGGTAATTGTTTTTTTTTTTAATTACCTAGATAAATAGACTTTAAAATCAGTATCGTTTAAGAAATGGTGTTCAGAAAACTTTAAAAATAACTTATAGTGCAGTCTCTCTATGTTGGCTCATGATGGATTAACAAGCGATTACGAACGTACAGATGGAGATATTCGTCTATAGTAACAGTTGATGTCGATTGGTATTTGGTGGTATATATTTGGTAGAAATCTTCGCAATCATGCTGGCATAGTTACCCATCATTCTCCTACATGTAAAGAGGCCTTAAGCGACATCCTATTTATTTCTCCCTAACCGTACGCTCTACACGCAATCGACTGGCAGGAAATCGGGTTTCTTGTGATGTTGCTATTTTTACAAGTTTTCTTTTGTTGATTTTGATTGGCGTTTCTGGCGGGGTAACGTGACGGATAGACTATTTGTTATGTGGGCCGTGCGCATGTGACGCGTCGCCACCAATACAAAGGGATTTATTATAGTACTAGACGTTCCGCGCGGCTTCGCCCGGAATTTCACAGACAAACTTAGAATCTTCACGTGGTCCACTTTTTATATATTATGCCAAATACCATAAAAATTTGCTCCAGTAGTTCATGAGATAAGCCCTTTCATATAATTTTCCCCATTTTTCCACATTTTCCTCCGTTTCTTCGCTCCTATTAGTATTATATTTAGGACTACGTTTATCCGAATGTGCCCAAATATTACCTATACAGCCATATTTTAGATAGCTGGGATTGTCCATTCACAGTCCAGGACGAGTCGTGACAGCGACCAAAAATATTTAGACAGTTCAGTTCATAAATCACAAGTTCGATCTCGTCTGTCCCCTTTCGTCGGAGTTGAACGAGACTCAACGACGAGACACTCCTCGTCGTCGACTCGACGTTTTATTTTGGCCGGACTGTTTGAATATTTTATGCAGCGATATGAGCTTTTTATGTACAGTCACGTGCATTTTTAAAATAATCGTGTAGGCTTTTTAAACCGATTATATTATGTGTGTATAATATTTTTCAGGGTGCTAAATAAATGAACAACTTATAATGTAGAGCCTATGTTAAAAAGCCCTCAAACGGTCGATCATTATTCATTAGGTAGGTCAATCGAATGGACGGCAACGGACCCGTAACTTTGCATTTTTAAAATAAGTGTGAGAGAGTAGCAATTTTTCCTGAGAAGGTATGACTCGTATTATTGAAATAGGTTAAAATTTAAGCTTCAATTACTACGCTAAATAGCAAAAAGCTTAGCTCTCTTATCGCGTCACGTCCCAATGTAAAGTTATCCTTAGGACGTCAAAAATATAAAGTCTAGAATTACAAGAATACAAATTTTACTTTTGTCCGCAGGTACTGGTGCAGTGCACCCGGTTCCATGCTAGCGCGGCGATAGTGTAATCGCGCTGGCGTGGTACGGCGGGAGCGGGGGCATGCAGGCGGGCGGCGGCTGGTTCGTGCCGTGGATGGGCACCATGGGCATGCAGAAGTTCGCCGTCGCGCTGCCCATGGGCGGCGTGGTGCCGCTAGTGCCGCCCCTGCTGGCCGCCCTGCCGCCCGCGCCGCCGCCGCTGCGGCTCATCGCGCCACCGATGCATCAGCAGCGGAAGGTAGGCTGATGAGTGATATGCCTTAATCAAAATAATCATAGACAGATGGTGGACCAAATGACGTTGGTCTGTCAACTGTCTAAGAATCAATTTCCTCGAGATTGTCGCGAGATGATAGTTTCCGAATCCGAGTCGAATTACGCATTGTGAATCACGGTCCGAGGTCAATGTTATTTATGATATGTCGGCTAGATTTGATGTAGCTCAACCGAATTATATAGACCTCCTGTAGAGATTTTAGAATGAGTTGCCTAAGTGGCTAGTTAATTTCTGCGTGTTGTATATACATCTCAGTTTATAGAATGATTCGTTAAAAACTAACAATAATAATCGACCAATAGACTATCAGGTATTATGTAACATAACGACAAGTGGAGCACTACAGCAAATGGCATTATGACCGGAACCGGACGTTGATAAGGGTAGAATTAGTGGGATGTTCATAACGGGCCCGTTTTTCCGGGTAACCTTTTGCGGGTATTGTTTTGGAAAGGTTATTGATGATGGAAATATGAGAAAATGAAATATTCAGCCCTTTTCGCAGGTTCGATCTGGTGAAAAATGTGGATTTTTTTTTATGTTACCCGTGACTTCGTTGCGCTACATTTGGTTTGTCGTGCGGGAGCCGTACATTTTGCAGGCATAAAAATTCTATTATATACTATACACAAACGGTCTAGTGGTCTAGAGCGTCGCTCTTGGCTCGGAGGTCGTGGGTTCGATTCACGCGTTGGAAACATGTTATTTCCAAGTTTGGTTAGGACAATGCAGGCTGGATCACCTGATTGTCTGACAAGTAAGTGGTATGAATTCAGTCTTTTAATTACTAATAAAACTTGAAATCAATCTGGTACCAAAACGTGGATTTCCATAATTTTTTTAAATAATTTGAAAAATTCATTCTAACGTAGCGTAAATCCATTCTAACGTAGCGTAAATCCATTCTAACGTAGCGTAAATTCATTCCAACGTATTTTAGTAGCATAAAAGTGAGACATTGTAACTAAGTTACTGGGTTTAGCATACTTAAAGCTTCGCCGGGAGGTTAATTTCTAACCGCGGTGTACTTAACTGATAGTTACGGGTTAAAAATACCCAATCTATTCCCGTTAAATCCATTACCCGCGTCTAATAACAGGTGGGGAGATTAGCAGTTTTTCTCTTATTTGCTGCCACTGATTAAGTAGAGACAGAAGGTTAGAATGTGTACCTCTCGTGGTTGTAGTAGTGCGATGTAATAATGTTTTTTAGTTGTTCAAGTGGTGAAAAAATATTATTTCTAGTTTATGGATCAAGAACTCAAGACTCAAGCAACTAATAAATTATATTCTGTGACTTAAGGTAGACTTAGCACAGTAAAACTAAAAAAAACTTTCTTTGACTAAAGTACAGAAAATATGCTACTTTTTAACCGACTTCCAAAAAGGAACTTTATATGTTCGGCTGTGGATATTTTTTTTTACTCTAAAAATTTTGGTCAGCTTGAGTTAAGGGTTCTTCTTAAAACAGGCTTTGGTCCGCCACACATTCCCGCCGCTGTATATCTACTGTGTCGCCAGGAGCCCGAGGGACATGCTTAAAAGCTGTCTTGTCTCTCGCATAGAAATTAATCAGAAGAAGTATTCTTCATAATGCTGTGGAATATATCAATCCACAGGAAGAACGGAGTTCTGTATTTCAGAGCGCTGTTCCTTCCGTGGAAGATGAGTGAGCATAGAGTATGGAGCTCAATAATAATAATAGTATAGGTTACGTTACGTTACATCAATATGAAGCTAACCCTCTGTCTCTCGTTATTCTGTGTCGCTATCTACAGAAGATGCGCTCCTGCTAATTATATTTCGAGATTACGATAAGCGTATGAATGTGATTAAATATTTTTAAATTAGTCGTCCTACAACAACATCTAGACATGCTAATCTTTTCGTGTCTGGACTCTGGAATTAATTGATAAGAATACATGCGCATTTTATTTCAATGTTTATCGTTGCGTCTGAGTAGCAAAAAGTTTGCAAGTCTGAAACTTTTAAAGGTAATTCGTAATTAATATTTTTTATTTGCTTAATTTGGTAAATAAATGACTTCTACAATTTTATTACGTGTAATTGGTATACGAAGATAAGACCATTCGTTTATTGCGTAAGAACTGTATTTTTTAAGAAATAAATACTAACCTTATACGTATACCGATTTACGTTTACCAAGTCTGTAATTATGGCGGTTTTGAATCACTTTTATCGTCGTAGCCATTAGACATCTTCGCTAAAGCCCAACTAGCTTGTATATCCTTTACAAAAATGCTTCCTTTACAAAGAAACAGTTTTTAAGCATAATACGGAGCGTGAAAGTCTTTAGTTTTCTCATGGTGTCCATACTAAAGTGACTATTCAACATACGAGTATAGTGGAGCCAGGGGTCCAATTCTCAGCTGGAATGTCGCTTTAGACTACGCGTACTATCTCTCGTACGAGTGAAGGCCCCCATATACGGGGATGCCGACTGTATGTGATCGGACTGATCGCAGGCCGAGTGGACCGGACACACATAGGATTGCACAATGTAAGTCCGGTTAGGTCGGCTTGCGATCAGTCCGACATTTTCTGTCAAACGCCTATATACATTGCTGTTGCAAGACACATCGTCCATCGCCCATCGATCGGCCTCACCCTACATGGGGGCCTATAGACATTAGACAATCTGAGTTCGCTTTGACATTCGAAGTACAAGATCCGACCCCAGCACATAATTTCCTGCGCAATAATATACTATCTAGGCGCGCTGGCAACAAATCGAATGTTATTAGTTTTTATTTTATCTAACCAATTTCAATGGCCGCTTTGCACCTGCTCCGCGGGAATCTCACACGAAGATTACTGGCTGTATAAAAATGTAAATAGGACTTCGCTTTCATACAGTATTAAAAGCTTTTATCGTAGAGAATATTAGTTAATCCATATAAGGCTGTGTGTCTAATGTTTATTTTTATTTCCTTGATTTTCAATGGATAGTCTATTGTTTATATTGTGTGTAATGTTTTTGTTTTTGCTGTTCATCGCCCAGCCGTGAGGTAGTATAGACTCTTACAAAAAAAATGTAATGAGGATGAGAAAAATTCTGAAAGTTATGGGGAATTTATTGATTGTAGCGTTTTAAAAGTTTAACGCGTCTTTGATTGAAGCTTATCGGCATTTTTGGGATAATTTTAACGTCATCGCAACAAACTCGGTGATACAAGGCACTACAAAAATAAAATATCAAATAGTGTGACGCGTTGACATTTACATTTTGTAGGTATCGCAGTTATGCATCTTCAAGTCGCGTCGCGTATCGGTGTGAACTGACCCTAAAAGGGCATTCGAATATATACTTCGGAAACAACAACACAATTGGGATAATTTATTGGCTTATATTCTGTGACCCATCTTTGTCCTGTGTTATCTTATTACCTCTATTAACCCTTCCGGGGTACTTTGTGTCAGTTTGACCCATTTATTCTAATCCTGTGTAATCATCATGTTTATATCTCATATTATAAAATTGTATTAATGTATGCTTTTGTGGATGAAAATAATGGATATTGCCCGTTGAAAAAAGTATTATTATTGTTCATTTTTTCGAGATCTATTGTGTGTCTCAAAATATAGAGATACCACACCATTTAATATTACCATCCAAATCGGTTCCGTGGCTTAGTTGTGAAAAAGTAACAAACATACAGACACGTTCGCATCTTTAATATTTAGTACAAATAAAATGACACAAAAATATAATGTTACGTGGTTTTTGAAAAGAAAATCCAGCAACATTTTATTTCGCAGCAACCTTTTGGGTTAATTAGCATCTAACCGCGCATTTTACATTTAAATTTTGCGGAGCATCTAAACTTTTACTCTTGTTGCACGTCAGTGGATGTCCGTCTGTCTGTCCGTATTAAATGAACATGTATTCGCACCGGGGTTTGCTCGCCTTTATAGCGGTATTTAAGTTATAAATCACCCCGTAATTACTCATGTGAAGACCGACCCGCAAATTAAACCAGTGTTGCTTGACCGATTTCGATGTTAATTTATTGTTTTCAATCTATCCGGATCGTGTTGCGGTTTTTATTTTTCGTACGAGTAATTACTATGTTTTGACGTCTTTAACGCTGCGTTAAGGTATACGAGTTTTCGACCCGCAGATTGCGGTATGAAATCTTTTAATAGGCGAGCATTTTAGTGTCAAGTACTGTTAAGTATAAATTGTTCGTGGGATGTAATAATTAATTTGAAGTCTTCATTCCGCGGTAAACTCTGGGCGGCTCGCTTGATCTCTTCCTTATTTTATGTACCTGGATATACCACACAGAAGATTGTTGATTTTTTACTACCCGACCATGCAAGGGTTATGTTTTTCGTCTTTATTTTTCTGTGCCGCGCTCTAAAGTTTGAACAGATTGTTTGCATTTGAGCTTGTAGAATTGACTTAGTCATGAGAGTAAAAGGTTATAAAGGAGACAATTTTCTTGCAAATCATATGTAAGATATTTCAAACAATGTCTAAGTTACTTATTATATTAAGGTTTAGACACAAAACAAAGCCAAAGTAATGAATCTGTCTCGACTGTCTCAGAATATCAGTGAGGCAATATGTTTTGTCTAGGAGTCCTACCGGGCGTCCCCTGGAGAGCGGCCAAAAAAGCGACTGCGTGTGACATAGGGTTGATATGGAAGATAGGCTACATGTAAATACCTCGTAAATCATCCCATATAATACGGAGATAAGTTTGAGAATAAAAATATGTTTTATTATATTTGGATACGACTGGAAATATTTATTTGGCAAGAACTCAGAACATTCTAACTACTAGTGACTTCATAGTAAAATATTATGTTTTTTTTTATTGAAAGTAACTATGTTTATTTTGTGATATTGTGCTGGGGCCTCGTATGCCGTCAGTGTTTAAAAGTCTATGGGCTGGTCACAAAGTTTTCTATTTAATATTTAAGTATTAAACCCTTACGTTCTTACCACAAAAGAATATAAACATCTATTGAATAGTTGTTTTGACAGCATCATGTACTGATTTTTTTTTTTAATCAACTGTTCAACAGGTGTTTAAATCTTTTGTAGTAAGACCGTTAGATTTTATATTTATTATGTTTACATTTGCAGCCTCTGTATTGCTTTGCAGTTTCTAAGATCTCCAAATGAAGACTCAATTCGAATGATAATTATGGTTCTGAGTTTCAATGAGGCATTAAAAACTGACAAATAAATTAAATATGATTTAGTACTTATTCAAATTTCAACTATGGCATAATAAACTTACTAACCAACGCGTAAGGGAAGATTAATTTGAAAAAAACGTTATTAAAATCTCTAAAGAATACCTAATACTTCTTACTTCTATTTTCTCCTGATCAATTTCGTTGCGGGTCCCAAGACACCTTTAGCATGTCCCTCGGGCTCCCTGAGATCATATCAATGGGTTTTCATGGTTGGATACCGCTGTCGATCCTGGCGACACAGGAGATACAGTGGTGGGAATGAGTGGTGGGCCAAAGCCCGTTTAAAAATAATATTAAGGGCCTGTTTCACCACTTTCTGATAAAGTGGCGAATAGGCTATTCATAACTTTTTTGACAGACTCTGATACTTTAACTGTCAAGTTAAGTGGTGGTAAGTGCCGAATAGGCTATTCGGCACTTATCAGGTAGTGGTGAAACAGGCCCTAGCCCCTAAGTAAAGAAAACTTTATCCATTTATATTTTCAGCCCGTAAAAAGTAATGTTTGTTTTAGTTATAACTGCGTAGTCGTTTATAGTTGGCAACTATGTTCTCGTATGGTATTCGTATACTTTATGTAAATAAAATAACACGATAATTTTCTGCGTGATTACCAGCAAGTTTTTTTTTATGAAATAAGGGGGGCAAACGAGCAAACGGGTCACCTAATGGAAAGCAACTTCCGTCGCCCATGGACACTCGCAGCATCAGAAGAGCTGCAGGTGCGTTGCCGGCCTTTTAAGAGGGAATAGGGTAATAGGGGAGGGTAGGGGTGGGAAGGGAAGGGAAAAGGGGAGGGTAGAGAAGGGAATAGGGTAGGGGATTGGGCCTCCGGTAAACTCACTCACTCGGCGAAACACAGCGCAAGCGCTGTTTCACGCCGGTTTTCTGTGAGGACGTGGTATTTCTCCGGTCGAGCCGGCCCATTCGTGCCGAAGCATGGCTCTCCCACGTCAATTTTGTTATCTTATAAACTAGGATCTAGATGATGACCACAATTTCGTTGCATCAAAATTCGTGTATCGCGCGAGAACCGTACATTTTACGGATAAAAAATATCATTTCCCGTTACTCAAAGTGTGTTCAGCGGTTTGGGTGTGATAAACAGACAGATACACGTTTGCATTTATAATATTAGTATGGATGTAAAGAATGCGATAATTTTTCTGCATAACTACCAGCAGCTTTATCTTATAAATTGTAAAAATGTTCTAGTACAAGATCTTAGCGCGAGGATCGCTATGTGTTCCCACGATTGTAAGTTTTCATGTTAATATTATCTCACCAAAAACATACCTGTTAAAACGGGGCCAAGTTCCTATTCACTAATTGTTCGCCTTAAAAAAGAGTTGAAATCCAATTCAATGCCAAGTTTAGATGCACTTCCAAATCGATCATAATCATCTTCATCAACAGCCTGATCCTAAATACTTCTAAATTTGAACTTGGCAGGTTAATTTAATCACATAGATATCTTATATTTAAATTTAAAAATTATACAATAATTATCAAGTGCTACTAGCATGAAAACCTGCCAAGTTCAAATTTCGAAGTATTTAGGATCAGGCTGTTGATGAAGATGATTATGATCGATTTGGAAGTGCATCTAAACTTGGCATTGAATTGGATTTCAACTCTTTTTTAAGGCGAACAATTAGTGAATAGGAACTTGGCCCCGTTTTAACAGGTATGTTTTTGGTGAGATTTCAATACTTTTTTTAAGGAATCATACCAATTTGTTTCTTTCCTCCTCATCTTATTTCAGTGTATTTACTTGTACATATTAATTTTTATCTCAAATTCATAGATGAGCCGACTCACGCTTGACCAATTACTCAAATTTCTTAATTTTTTGTTAATCTACATATAACAAACAACCTGTGTGCCAAATTTCATAACGCTACGACAACTGGAAGTGGCCTAGAGGTTTTGATTACCGATTTTTATCTCAAATTCATAGATGAGCCGACTCACGCTTGACCAATTTCTCAAATTTCTTAATTTTTTGTTAATCTACATATAACAAACAACCTGTGTGCCAAATTTCATAACGCTACGACAACTGGAAGTGGCCTAGAGGTTTTGATTACCGATTTTTATCTCAAATTCATAGATGAGCCGACTCACGCTTGACCAATTTCTCAAATTTCTTAATTTTTTGTTAATCTACATATAACAAACAACCTGTGTGCCAAATTTCATAACGCTACGACAACTGGAAGTGGCCTAGAGGTTTTGATTACCGATTTTTATCTCAAATTCATAGATGAGCATACTCACGCTTGACCAATTTCTCAAATTTCTTAATTTTTTGTTAATCTACATATAACAAACAACCTGTGTGCCAAATTTCATAACGCTACGACAACTGGAAGTGGCCTAGAGGTTTTGAAGCCGACTCACGCTTGACCAATTTCTCAAATTTCTTAATTTTTTGTTAATCTACATATAACAAACAACCTGTGTGCCAAATTTCATAACGCTACGACAACTGGAAGTGGCCTAGAGGTTTTGATTACCGATTTTTATCTCAAATTCATAGATGAGCCGGCTCACGCTTGACCAATTTCTCGAATTTCTTAATTTTTTGTTAATCTACATATAACAAACAACCTGTGCGCCAAATTTCATAACGCTACGACAACTGGAAGTGGCCTAGAGGTTTTGAAGCCGACTCACGCTTGACCAATTTCTCAAATTTCTTAATTTTTTGTTAATCTACATATAACAAACAACCTGTGTGCCAAATTTCATAACGCTACGACAACTGGAAGTGGCCTAGAGGTTTTGATTACCGATTTTTATCTCAAATTCATAGATGAGCCGACTCACGCTTGACCAATTTCTCAAATTTCTTAATTTTTTGTTAATCTACATATAACAAACAACCTGTGTGCCAAATTTCATAACGCTACGACAACTGGAAGTGGCCTAGGAATTTTGATTATCGGTCAGTGAGTCAGTGCCAAAATTAGCTATTTTTACAAGGAAATATTTCAGGATCTAACAAATCTATATGTATGAAATTTGGTATATTGCGTAAGTACTAGTATATAATTAGGTAGGTAAAATTTTATCTTTGCTCTCGCAATAGGCACTGAGATACAAGGGGGTCAAAAGTGCGTCGAAACCGTTCGTGTAAATAGTGCACGGCATGCGCGCGGCCTGCTGGAACTTGGCCGCGCACTCCGTGCGCTTTGATTCAACTGTTTAATGTTTATTACAGATATCATTTATTTTATTTCTTCTATATTTTATCTTCATGTGCTAGTGGTTATTTTGCAAGACTTTTTTGCTCTTACTGTGTGTTCCTATAGAGAAGCAATTTATATTCCTGCGTAGAGCTGCTTCGAGAACAATATTTAGTTTTATATTTTAGTAACTTCGATAGAATATGTGATTTTCGTGCCAAATATTATTTGGCATACTAATAGTATTAATTCGGGCAAGAGGACTACCTACATATTATTATGGTTGCTTCTCTTTACCAAAATAATAATAAAGTTCAAACATCTATAATTTGTGGTTAATTGAACTTACCTTAAGTGAACTTCAACCAAAATTATACGAGTTGCTGCATCCGTAGAGATTTAATAAACCTGTAGTCCGAATTTTGTGGTACTGCATCATCACACGCCATTTAGATATTATTTATTTAATTTAAAACTGAAAAAAGACAATCAATTGGTTTTATAGTACTTCCGCCTTGCTTTCCTAGATGGCGGTGTTAGTTCGTCCGTCATTCTTTTTAGAGAGGATAATAATTCATAACATTTTATCATTCCGCAAGTAAAGAATAGGGGCAACAAACTAAGAGAAGTGGGTGGGGTGGGATTTTAAATCTCTACGGATGCAGCAACTCGTATAATTTTGGTTGAAGTTCACTTAAGGTAAGTTCAATTAACCACAAATTATACTTCGTTGCTGCATCCTATGAGATTTAATAAACCTGTAGATGTTCAGCGCGTAATTGCGGAATGATAAAATACCAGATTAATTACATTAAGTTAATTAATTACGGAATTTAAAATGATAGGTATAACATTATAGACATCATAACAATTTTTATTTAATAAAGTATTGTACTTCTAAATAATAATACTACTTAATTAGTTTGGATATGCTATGAATCAGAATTTACATTAAAAATAGCTTCTGCGAAAGCTCTGTCTTGTGCTAAATCTGGTAAAGGTAAGTTATAAAACTTAGCAAAACAAAGTGATGAGCCGGCCCAGCCAGCGCATCGCTTGATAATGTCGACGGAGACTCCCGCGCGGCGCGCCGCCGACGTGGAGGCGTGTCGCGTGCTGTGCGCTGAATAAACGCCAATCTCTATGCCACTGTCCTTGAGGACACTCTTTATCCAGCGACTTATAGATTGGGAACTGGCATTATGAAAAGGCTTTCTAGTTGTTAAAATGAGCTTATCAGTAGCTGGGCCATTTCTCAGCTCTTTTGTCTTATCTAGGTACACAGATAAAGCTTTAGCTGGGGCTTGATGAATAATTATTGATAGTGATTACGATACGTGAATTTTCGGAATGAACGTCTTCTGTTCTTATGAGTGATAATGTCTGCACCCGTTGTCCCGTCGACAACGAGTTGAATTATTATATATAATTATTATAATATTAGAATGAGAGTTACCATTTTTTTTTTTTTTTTTTTTTTTTTTTAAATTTCTAATGATAGTAAGTATCGAATCTTACGGATAAAATTTAGATACGTACTCCAAAAGTTTATAAGGTTCCCTTAAAAATGAATACTTTAGGAAGCTGGGCTTACTCCTAAAAACTCCTTTAAAAAATCTTAGGATCGTTATTGCAACGGGATTTACCAATGATTAGAGACAAACTAGAGTCTAGACCTATAACAATTTAACATTCCGCAACTTGCTTTTTCATTAAGTTTTTCTGTTAAAATTTAAGAATTCGTAATAATATTATATCAGCTACGGATCCTTAATACAAATCAATATTATTACTTTGACAAAAATTAAACCAATGTTTTAATCCTGTATCATACTGATTAATTGTACCTCCCGATAACGGTTTTAGTATGATATTGTCAATAGACATCTCCGGTATTCAGCGTCTTAGGTAGACTTTCCGCACAATACTGCGCACGCCAGAAGGTTTTATCTGGCCTAAAATAAATCTCGTCAGATTTGAGAAGCGATCAAAACAGTGGAAAACACGGCCGAGACACGACGGCCAGTACGGAACGACTAATTTACCAGTCGCTTCCTCTTCTATAATTTTCCTAAGACAGTATGAGCGCGAATGGCGGAAAAGCATAGAAAAAATAATCGTGCCATGAAATTGTAAAAGCAAGGATGATGAAGGCACCTGGGTCTTGTTTCCAAGAGACATAATATCTTAGCAGATAATAATATAGCACTTATTATTAAAGCACAACGCGAGTAAGTACGGTATCAGCCATCAGGTTGTCAGGTTGACCGAAGCTCAATAAGATCTTTAGTAAGTTCCTATCGTTACGTTACGTAAGTACCTAGACGCCTGGTCAGCATCTGTGTTTTTATATAAATAAGAAGCAAATAAATTATATATGCGTTGTTTCTCGCACTACTGCCATATATCTCTCGCGATTTCATTGAGATGATGAAATTGAATACTTCACATTATAATATTAATATAAGATAATATAATTATGGCAGTAGTATTATTTATTCTTAGTAAGACATTTAAAATATTATCACAACGATGAAATGAAAAATGATTTCAATCCCTAGGCAGCCAATAATTCAAGATAATTGATATGATGGCGAGCTTCATCCGCGGACCAATGGCATCTAGTTACTACTCCATCGCACGCGGCGCCCCAGCCGGTGAGTGACGAGTCTGTGAAGATCTCCAGCTCGTATAAACTTGTGTTTATTCTAATAAAAAGCTTACTTTATTAAAAATAATATTGCACCACCAACTGGTGGTACACATAAGGTTTTACAGGCATGATGGAATCAAAATTATTATTACATTTTTGTGAAGCTAAAAACTTATCTCGTTCAAAGTATTTAGTACGCGGCCAGTTGTATCAAAGAATATACAACTACACATACATATGCTATTGCTGGTCATGCTGAAATTAAAGTGCCAATGAACTTCGCGAAATCGCGCTTTGTTATGGATTTCGTTGGCTAGTTAGAAAATTTCTGGAGTAACTGCATGACTTGAGTATTTAATATTATGTCAAAGCTAATATAATATCATTGGTCAAAGCCAATAAATCTACAAAGTTGTGAAGGCGTCATACTAGTTTTCTCAAAGTTGATAATAAAACCTAATTGTTTCAATTTTGACCTTAATATATTATATAGTAGCATAATCTTTAGATTTCGATTCGAATTTCGACCACTAGATGGCCCTGCTTTCTTGACCACATAAAAAGAGGCTTTTGAAGCTTTACAAATATAAATGGCACAGAACTTAAGCCGTACAGGAAGGCAGTTAAATTCACAAAGATTATCATGAAATCGAAATCTCAAAAAATAATAATAATAATAATAATAATAATAATAAATTTATGTAATGTATGAATCGGCACACCGCACAAGCAATTCCTTGAGATCGATTGAGATTTGAGATTGAGATATGAGGAATATACATTTGGAAAGACCAATTTTATAGCAGTGCGAATATCTTCCATTTTAAAAGTTGATTACGTGCAAATTAAAAATGTATTTAAGTAATTTTGAGTTGAATATAAATCTTAACCCACCGATACTTTTCGGTGTAAGAAAAATGTATGAAATAAATTGGTCTGGCAAATTTTCATTACATACTGAAATAGCACCTAATTGTTTGAGTTCACTTATTGCTTTGCTCATCTGACTCTTTGTAAAAGGTGGATTACTTGGTTCCACACGTTGGTAAGGTGGCTTACAGAAGGGACTTATAACTCAATGCAGAAGGGTATTTTATAATATCCTTTAGCATAAGACAGCACTGCACCGTGCTATCGGAGGTTATTAGAAGCCAATTGCGTAAAAAGAATTGGATGCGGCCAGCGTGAGGTACCTCTAGTAGCGGCGTCTCCTGTCGTTGCTCGGTCTGGCGCTCGCGTAGGGGCGGCCGCGGCGCGGGGGCTGCTGGGCCCTCCTCGCCGACGTGTCGACGGCTGCGGCTCGTGCGGGCGGGCCGGCGCTGCTGGCGCTGGCCTCGCGTACTGCTGACGAGGAGGAGCTCGGGAGTTGCCCGGCAGTGCTTGTTGCTAGCGCTTTTCACCGAAAAGGTAGACGTCGCTTTTTTCGCCTTGGATTGTATTATGAAAAAAAAAATTTATCGGTTTTTGCAGCCT
Organism: Plebejus argus; assembly: GCA_905404155.3. NCBI lineage: Eukaryota > Metazoa > Arthropoda > Insecta > Lepidoptera > Lycaenidae > Plebejus > Plebejus argus. The sequence goes on from FR989927.1 coordinate 22,869,463, forward strand.
GCTGTAGAACTGCGGCTACCTCTTGATTGAGTTTAGGCGCTTGTGCCAGCGAAAAGTTAGTCGGTATAAGGATCTTCGCCACAAGCGACTCCTTGTATTCCTTGGCCAAACCATCGACCAAGATTTTACCCCAACGTTCAGAGAGTTCGGTGGGAATGCGTTCGCCTAGGGCTTTCTGTTTTATTGGCCTTGCCAAGAATATTTAGTATTTCAAGTGGTAACCTGGGAGTAGATTCTTGGTTAGGATCTACTGGCACGGTGGCTTCTGGTTGGCTCAGCGGTGCTGATGTCGGCGGTGCGGCCTGCGGCGACGCCGGTGCAGGCGCGGCCGACTCCATATAATCCACGTCTTCGACGTCGGCTAAAGATTGTGGAGTTCCACAGCAAGATTGAGCCTCCCGCGCGTCGATGTCTTCATCGCGCCTTTTGTCGTCGGATGAGTGCTCGTTATCGCAGCGGCCTTCCCGGGAGGAAGACGCTGATGACTCGGATCTTGTCCGGTGTGAATAAGCAAAAGCATAAAGTTGCTTTCAGGATGATATCACGTATCATCACGACTCAGTTTGTAACCTGGATAATATCGCGTATTACCCCATTAAGGTACAAAAGGTTGACTATCTGGTTAATATCACGTATTAACCCTTAAGATAGTCTTTTTTTTAACGTATCGTTACCATGCCATAGTTTCCAATCGCCGTATTTTGCGGCGAATATGTTCGTAATCATCCTTATTCTTCCTTTTTCCAATATTATTCGGCGATTTACACTAATTATAACACTTTAACACTGTAGAAATTAATTTAAAAAGGATAACGTGTTGACGATGCCGCACACGAAAAACGAATGACGGACGAACTAACACCGCCATCTAGGAAAGCAAGGCGGAAGTACTATAAAACCAATTGATTGTCTTTTTTCAGTTTTAAATTAAATAAATAATATCTAAATGGCGTGTGATGATGCAGTACCACAAAATTCGGACTACAGGTTTATTAAATCTCATAGGATGCAGCAACGAAGTATAATGGCTAAAAGAAACATTTACCATCTAGATTCTGGTCCCAATAAAAAAAATAGTGGTGAGTTTTTGCCGCAGTTTTAAAATAACAAATAATTAAGTTTACGTTAATCGGAATATAAATAAGTGACATTAAAACCTGAATCGCAAAAAAGGCAAAACATAAAAACCCAGAGAACTTTACGCGAGTAATTAAAATGCGTTTTAAATTCATCGAACACTCGAGATTGTTGATAGTACCGCAGGATTAAGGCCTGGGGCTCAATTCTCTAGCTTCGAATATCGGTCGGAGGCTATCCTACCTGCATATACAATATACATACATACATACTACAAGTCGCCTCCTTTGCGCGTAAGACAGTTCTTACCTGCGATCAAAACGACTCGAGGCTCGAGAATCGGGCCCCTAGAGAGGCCACCTGGATAGGCCATGGCCCTCGAGGCCCGGGCCACTGCTTATGATAATATCAGGCCTCAATTTACGCGACGCCCGCACGCTAAAGCGGTCAATTTATATGGACGTCAGCGTAATACTGGTTCCATACACAAGATTCTCACGTTGTATTTGCTGTACACTTTTTTATGTCGCCCCCGTTCGAATTTAAACCCTATCGATGGAACCTAAAGTCGATATTCCCAGACCTGTGCTCATATTTTCCCTGGATGCGAATTATAGCCTGCATTGTAAATTCAACTCTACGTGTTTACAATAAAGTAGATGTTCCTCCACCTGTGTACCTCCTGAATGAGAAACAGCTGATACAAGTCCAATATATTATCGTGTCTAACAAGTGTTGTGTCAGGATTATCAATCGCTTGTTGATTTCTCTAACTTTTTCAGCGTCTTCCCCGTACAGATTGTTTGAAAGTTTCCCGGTGGTTTCCGGGATCGATCGTAGCTGGTTAGTAGTTTAACACTTTGAAAATTTATATTATATTCAGTCAAAGATTCTAAATTTTATTTTTGAAGTTTCTTTGCCTCTTTAAAAGTATTGTAAGTAAAAAAAATCTACACTGCCACCTACTAAAAATTATAACTTGTTTATATAGGTACAGTGCTCCCAAAGTGATAATGCGCATAGAAATTTTCGTCATTGTTCGGCAACGATCGTTTTTCCCGAGCGTCGGAAGAAAACCTTCTATTGCCCATGTCCAAATCATGTCATGCCATGGCAACGCCAACTGTTTAAGCAACTTGTATGGCATGACATGATTTGATATGATATTTACTTCTATATCTTTCGAACAAGGTGCAAAATTTAAAAGCATTATTTGGGGCTCTTACGTTTCATAGATTCGGGTGTTTCCGTAATTACTACAATTTGCGAAGATTTGCATGCGCATTATTAATTTGGGAGTACTGTACATTTTCTTTATGTAAATTTTCCACCATTGTGTATCAAAAATTGTAACGATTGTCCGTTGACATTTCAGTAGGTGTCAATATTTTCACATTGTCAGAGTGGACACTTCATGAAATGTCAATGTTTACGTACCGCGTCGGACAACGACGTACAATTACATGGATATCGCAATTCAGTTCCGTTCCAGTAAGCATATGAACCGGACATTGATTCATACTTTATTCTTTTATTGTGCTAATGCCCAAAGTGGGTGTGTTTTTTTACAAATCAGGAATTATTTATTGTTTTTATTATATCGGAGTATCAACGACTTTTTTTCTCTTTATTTAATACAGTTTTACCACAATATATTGCGCAAAAATTGGTTTATAGTGCGGGAATATTTTCTCGAGATACAAGTATCCTATGGCATTTCCCGGGACTCAAAGTATCTTGATTTTTAATTGCATCAACATTTGAAAAGGCAGACACACTTTCGCATTTATAATATTAGGAATTATTTGAGTAGTTTTTACAATATCGTTAAAGCGTTTGAGGAAAATCGGATGTGGGCGGTGTGGCTGATGGACCGATAAATATGTTTAGCGAGTGTCCCTTTTGTTTGTGTTGGGCGGCTTTCCCTTTTAAGGCATTAGCCTTATATCTAGTTATAAACGTCAAGTAATCATTTGTTTGGTTTCTTGATTTATTATATTACTAGCATACTTATTATTTTATTACTAAAATAATATGTTGCACGTAACATCGTTTTTCGCGTAAGAACTTTTTGGGGATAAGAAAACTATCATATTTTGTTCGTTATTCTCTTAATTTTATCCAAATACATCGGGTGGTTTTAGAGTTAAGATATAACAGTCAGCTGTCAGATAGATAGACAAACCGACACACACGTTCGTATTCACAATATAAATGTATAATGTACGAGTATATGTATAGCCGTTAATGCACATTTAAAAATTACTATCAAGTTTTTTTTTATTTTACAGAAAATCTCTCACGCGCTACTTTACTTGCGCTTCACATCTTACAAAAATAATAATTAATCGAATAATAAAAAAATCGATAAAAGCAAAAATCGAGTTATATTCTAGAATCGATTAGATCGTCACTATTCCGAGCACGCGACATCACTCGTCAAACGTCGTGTTCGTGCGCTGAATCGTAAGAGACCGAGCCCTTTTCATCGTTGAAGGCTTTGTTGTCTGTAAAATGACCTTTATGTCAATGAGATTAGGTTCATGATTACAGAAGCTAGAGGTAAATTAATTATGAACATAGTGTATGCTGGAACATTGACAATTTCCCCTTCAGTCTAATCCGCAGTGGGCTTGTGAGGGGGTCATTCATGTATTTATCAGTAAATAACCTGCGAAGGATTTGTAAAAAGCACTACGGGAGTACCGGCCGAATTGAAATCGAAACATTAGCACGTCATATTATGCTAATGTTTCCAACAAAGAAAAAGAGGGCATTCCTTCCTCTTCTACGCTGCCCTTAGGGCTTACTTCAATAATTACAGTAATATAATAAAATATATTGCTGGAGCAAATTTTTAGAGTTTATTGCCGTTTGCGGTTTTTCCTTACTTTATACCATGTATTGGAAATTTCGCTACAAAGATTCCAAACAGATACTCAGATATTATAATTAGACTTACAAATAATAACTTATGTACAACAATAATTGTTTACAGTTTCGTGCTTTATAATGTTTTTCATAAATCATAAAAAATTCACCACGCAACAAACTGGTACCAAAACCTCTACCACTTGAGTGAAAACCCGAGGGATTTGCCACAGCCCACAAGGGCACTATAATATACTTTAACAAGATTAGGCAAATATGGAATGGAAAATGTCGGTGGTTGGTAAACCTTTCACGATATTAAACTTAGTGACGTGGTTTAATTCAATATTTTGGTAAAAACGTCAGGGAACAAAGTTATTGGCTTGGCACTGTGCCACCACATCAGGTGTTCAGGCTGATTGATGTCAACCACTTACCCGAGTAGTCCACTTCACTTCACTTCTCCCCTAGTGTATGGGATGTTTGTTAGAATAAAGATAGCGATTTGTTAAGAATGCATAATTCGTTGATACTTTAATTCAATTTGGTTATTCAAATTAATTGTTTGCCATTTCGCTATTTTGATGCTATTGTTAATATATTTAAGGCGATAGATATTCCCAATCAAAAACAGTTTAATACTGCGTAACATACTAGAATGACAGTCTCTAAGTTCCAGCCTGCAGTCAGCGGCGGCGCTTAAAATATTTGAAAGTATAAATTAGTGTTAATAAAGTAGTAAAACAATGAAACATTAATTGGTCAACTTGTAGATTTTTATCTCTTTCTTCACGTCCAGAATAAATAACGTTTAAAATAAATACATTTATTTATTCGTAAGTCAGCAGCAATTGCTTAGCGGTCTGAAGTATGCAATTTACCTGTAAAATATGTCTGTTTTTAATCAAATACACGAGTTTTACTTAATTACGTAGAAAGAGTTAAACGCAATTAGCGCGTTGAAAAATCGCACATTCGACGCCAGTCGCCACTCCAGTGACTTGCTAATTGCTACTAGCCTCGTGTATTTTATAATAAATGCAAGCCATATACATACAGACAAATTGGCAACCTCTAATTTCCAGGTTGGTTAAATAAAAAATACTTATATTATTATTTGACACCGAAACCACAAGAGAAAATTTGAACCGTAGAAACCATCCATCTAAAATGTAGTTTAGTCGTTTGAACTTGATTTTTTTATTAGGGAGCAAAAGACTTAACATAGTGGAAAGTAATTACCGTCACCCATGGACACTAGCAACATCAGAAGAGTTGCAGGTACGTTGCAGGCCTTATAAGAGGGAATAGTACATTTAATCTCCTTAAAAGTTTGCAGGTCGTATTGCTCCGGAAATACTGCTGACGACAGTTCGTTCTTATAATGTGCGTGGCAGAAAGGTACGAGAAAAACGCACCGTGGAAGACTACCACTCATCAAGGTGATGAGGATGGTATATTTTTCACGCGGAACGATGGCGAAAAGTTGCAGAAAGCATGATTCTGAACAATTCCTCGGAGCACAGCCCGTGATTATTATCTTTGAAGCTATAGATAGATTTACTAAGTAACATTTATTGCGCGAGAAAAAAGCTTTATCCAAATAAGGCGATCGGAGAATTTAGTCTGGCAGGTGTGCGGGACAATACGAATACATTTTATGTCCTGAATTAATGAGCTAAGAACGCATATCGATTTTTAATGCAACCGGTATTAGTTATACAAAGGATTAATAGTTATACCCAGTACTAAACAGTCCATGCGTTGAATATGTGATAAGTAGGTACACTTTTTGTTAGTTATAATGGGATTGACATAACCACGATAATAATAATAATAATAATATCTATGGACGCTTCACACCACGTCAGTCTGGCCCCGTGCTAAGTACCTAAAGGACTTGTGTTACAGGTACCAGACAACGGAAATATATTTAATACTTTTATACTATACATATATTTAAGATTTTTATTATATCATACACATATTTAATACACATCCAGACCCGGGAACATTGAAAACTTTTTGTTCCGTCGGCGGGATTCGAACCCGCGACCCCCGGCTTGAGCGACTGACGCGCTTACCACTGAGCCACAGAGGTCGTCAAAATATCATAATATTATGATCATTGATCATGCTACCTCTAATACGGGATGGACAATAATAAATCAATACCAAATTGATCAAAGATATGTTGATTCTTGAATAAAATTAGGAATTTCACTCGGAGTTCAAAGAAATAGGTTATATTACTGCAATGTTTTCACGCTAGAGGCAGCACCAGCATAGACAGTAAACAAAAAGTTTGGTTCGACGTTTTGACTGCAACGAGCCTGTCAATATTCTGATATGACATGTTGCACAGATCGGAATTTGGTCGGATTATTTGCTACAGGAGCGCCCTCTATCTTTGCATTATATTCCCTATTCAAATGTATTCAAATTTAATTTGTTAGCACTTCACTGCTACGCCTTAAGCTTTCATTGCTTAAAGTAACTAATGGCTTCCACTGAATACCTTATTTGTCGAGAACACCTCACCCTTTCAAACCGATGCCCTCCATTCATAACCAAATAAATCTTATCTTGCAAATCAAACGAATCACAGCAGAAAAGGACCCGCCCTGCCACTCATCGGCATTGAAAAATGAACTCTTGGTGCCACGGTTGAAAATCGAAGTTATGGTACACGAGTATAATTGGAAATGTTGAATGTTTGGAAAGCAATTTCCGGATCCCTTTTATATTGTTATGTGAGTGGTTCTAGCGGTGTCTGGCGCGTGTCTGCTTGTGTGTTGAGTGTCTGCCAGTCTGGCACAGTCTGGCAGTCTATAGTTATGCCAGACTCGATTGCAGAATTCAAAAGACGCCAGTAGTGTCTCGAAGACTATCTGTTTCGCCTAATAAATTGATGTGTCACATGATATTACTTAATGTGTGGGTATAAATGGAGATATACATATTTCATGATTATCAGAACGTATGTATCAATAATACTTGGTTCTATAAACAGGGATTCAAGTATATAATGATAATTAAAAATACTTATGTTGCGTGCTCTATAAGAACATGAAAATAAAGTTAATTAACAAAAAGATAAAGTTGCGAAAAATAAAAACAATGCGTGCACGCAAGCCACAAAAACTTAGCATAGTTCACTGCGTCGGCCGAATTGCCTACGTCGAACTATCCCGATTAATTTTGCTCCAAATCATTATTCTCTAGATTGGTGGGCTAAATATTTTTAATGAAACAATTCTCTGCAAACGTATTACATTTTTGCAAGAAGTTATTTACAACCAAATTTAAACCAATGCAGTTGAATACCAACTGTAAGAAAATTTACAAACTATGTCTTCACCATTTGAACAGATTGAACATAATAATTTTAACCAGTTGCAGAACTGAATTATTTATGTAGTGTTATTATAAACCCCATACAGACGTTCTAATTACGTATTATAATCATAAACAGATTGTGGGATATAGTAGGCTTCGCTTCGCTCGCCCTGATATACAGCATGACTGGTGAGTCAATACCGATATTTAAGGAGAGTATCCAGTACTCGATTCTCATTATAAATATGTAATAAAAATTAGGTTCTTAATTTTTTCCGAATTTCCCAAAAATTAATGAATCATGGATACTAAGTAAATTACGCGGCTAAGCAAGTAGGCATACTATGCGGCCGGTGCAGAGGCGTGCGCTACCAAAGAAACACCACACAACTAACCCTCCTGCTCGCGGTGTCCATGCGTTGGGTAAATAATTATTTAACTTTAAGCTACATTTACTCAGTGATCAATTAATATAATTTTTTTATATTATTTTTTTCCAACTAATATAATAGCCAAATATCACGTCCTCAAGTATTGAACATGTCTCACCAGTCACGCAGTATTGTCGTTACACACAATTTCTTGTAACCTCGCTGTGCAGCGGCCGGGCCGCTCGGTCGCGCGGACGCATAATATATAAATCGAGCCTTACAGTCTCAATTCATCAATTTGAAGGTGGGCTTTAAACTTTTTCTTAAAAAAAACTAAAATTATGTGGATATTGCAATGCGGACGACGGTTTTCAACACACCGGCTCTACGCCCGGGGCTATTTGCCCTCTGTATACGAGGCCCGACGGCTCCGCCTACATAATGACAGGCTAAAAATATGTGATTTGTTGCCGGCATTTAGTAGTAATGGATGTTTGTTAATAGATATTCAGGTGAGGTCGAGTACGCGTACCTATAATGATGACTCGTGCTACAGGCACAGTTAAAGTCTTACTGCTTTACTCAGAGACACTAAGGGTGGGTAATGGGTTGCACCAGAGGCGTAGTTAAAGTTAAAGTTATCGTCAATAATGACAACTATAATGGACTTTTACTAGGAATTTGACAGTTCATTTGACTTTTTGTTATGGTTAAAGTTATAGTTAAAGTAAGTAGGTGCAACCCACTCTTAGAGTGAGTTGCACCAACCTACTTTAACTATAACTTTAACTTTAACCATAACAGAAAGTCAAATAAACTGTCAAATCCCTAGTAAAAGTCCATTATGATTGCCATATTTGACGATAACCTTAAGTTTAACTTTAACTACGCCTCTGGTGCAATTCACTCTTAATGATGATTAAACTTCAATTTAATATTTTGACAGATATGTCTAAAGGCCCTATCTCAAAATATTCATTTAATTATAGTTAAGTTAGATGGAAGAAGGATTTGGTCGTTGGGTATGTAGTGTATGCGCAGAGTATCTATATAGTAGATACTTATCATTGTCTCACGAACACCGAGTAGTAGGGTGCAGTCTATATAAGTGTCTGTCTGGCTGCCAACGAGTCAGTCGTGCAGTGACAGTCAGAGAGTGAAGACGTGTACCTATGGTCGTACTGGATGTTGTAGTGAGCCAGTGTCTCGAGAATTCTACAGGGTATATCTAAACTTCTTAAAGTTTACGCTATTTTTCTAGCAATCTATCGATCATTTCGAAGTTATTCATATTAACAGAATGCAATTATATGAAAATTTCAAAACCAGTTCATACCAGTTCTATTTTTTATTCGAGTTTGCGACGAACGAAAAAATCCATTGCAAATTATTATTCGATCTCTGTTACGAAATTACAGCATTCAAATTTCGTTTGTTAAATCCCATGCAATTCATAATTTAGCATTCAAATTTTGCAGCGAAAAATATGTCATGAATACTAAATTTTGCATCAGAATTTGTGCGATTTTCCCCTGCAATTACTTGGCCATCGTGAAATTATCTCGGCTAAACGCCAGGTTTACCTGTGTCCTAAACGCCAGGTATACCTGTGTGCTAAATGCGGGGTATACTTGTGTGCTAAATGCCAGGTATACCAGCTGTGCCGTATATTCCTCCTACGGGCATTTATGGCCCTAAAATAATTTCGTTCACAGACACTTTAATGTTTCCTGAGTGGAACAACACGTGCATCCTAAATAATATGTAAACTATGGTGAATAATTTTGTGATCATCTTTTATTCCATATTGTTATAGTAAATTTTGGATATTGTAATTATTTGACCCTCGTGCATGTAAATGGTTGGATTTTGTTCAATATCCTTTTTGTGGGTTGTGTCTGCTGACTGTTTTATTAACTTTAATTAGTTTTTTTAGCTGACTTACCTACTACTAAACAATTACCATAGAAAATATATTTATGTCCTTTGCCTTTACATAAGCATTAAATGTTAATTTATATTCAACGTTTATGGAAATCAGCCGGAATTAATATAAGCCTATTCCTATTAGCATATTGGTTTTAAACGCATTAATTATTATTTTAGGTATTACAATATTTATATGTCGAACTGTCAAAACGGTATGTCGATGCGTCTGTCACAGTAATGTATTTGGTTACATAGTGATTAAATCAAAATAAGGATACACTAAATTTTAACATTATATTATTATGTATTATTAAGAAGTTTGTCTCGATTTGCCGTTGGGACTGTTCTGTGAATTGTCGTACAAGGCGCGTTGCTGTGCCCTCGCGTTTTCGTATAAATATTTGTGGGCCTCGCTGTTTTATTTCCATTCTTGTCGCCGTCACAGTTTAGCATTGTTGCCCTTTTTGCGACGTATTCGTTAGCGGCGCTCTTTTACGTTTTGTCGATCGTATTCCGCTGGATTTCGGCGAAACATTTTTTGCGCCGGCCTGTTTTATTGCTTTTGATCTTTTGTTTTGCGTGGATTTGCGAGGCTTTCTTTCGTTTATTGTTCATATTTTTGACTCGCATCAATCTGCGGGAGGAGAATGTTGAAACGTCCGAAAGAATCTCATGAAAATTATTTTTAGAGGTAGTACTCATATTGTTTTGTATTACCTAAATATGTTTCCATATTTTTAGTCTGTGTAACAGTTTTTTGCTAACCGTTGTTGTTTCCGAAATATATCATGGTGTTCAATAGGTCGTGACACGAAAACGGATAAAAGTTATTTTTTATCCCAATAAATCTTTCAGCATTTTCATTTTGCCGGTCGGCGGGTATTTTATTGTTACTGTCCATTATATATTTTTGTATCGGTCTTTCAAGGTCTTTCAATTACAATATTATTGTTGTTCCTACTTTTGAGTTATATTGCAATCATTTAAATCTAAATATATTAAAGCTCTATAATGGGATTGACATATCTTCGGATAAAAATCCCTAAATAAATATAGATAAAATATATATATATATATATATATATATATATATTAAAGCTCGGTATCTCGGTAAGTCGGTAATAACCGTGCAATAGAGAAATACATTGGCATATCAATGTGGTCGAAGATTTCGTTTACATTTTCGTCAGAATAAATTGATACAGAGTATAAAAAAATACGGTGAGATAAATGATAATTTATACTAACGTATTTTCAAGAAGTCTAAACAACTTCCAATGTACCTGACGATTTCTGTACCTTAGTGGCACCTCGAAATTGTTTATAACATACTTAGCACGGGGATTGATTTGCTATGATGCGTCCGCTTTGTAAAATCCTGATGAACTAGCAGTAGTCTATCATGGTAAACCAATCATGGCCACATTGTATAGCTACGTCTCAGTAGTAATCCATGAGTCGGCTCGGTCAACTTGCGGTGAGGCAATATATGGTTTCGGTTTAACAACAGCGATCACTCAAAAATTTTACGAGCGATTCCGCGTATCGACGTTGTGGCGGTTACCATTGTGTGCCGAAATACGGACAAAGGTAATGGCTTTCACGAAATAACGAAAGTACTTATTTTATGTAATAAAGTTCGGCGGTTGATTATGGTATCGTGACGATTTTCTACCCGCACGAAAATATTGGCATCTTGTTTACACACAATCGTTGTGGAGATAAGCTGCTGCACATCAATGACCGAACTTCTCTCTATTCTGCAGAACTTTACGTTGCATGTTGTAAGGGCTGATCCTAAGTTAAACGCCGCGCGCCGGCGTAAAGTAACACTTGTGCAAAAGAGCTATTAATTGGGCGATTTCATTATACCTACGCCTTATGAGAAACGGCCCACGCTCTGGCGATATTTACTAGATACTTTGGGTTCTTATTTATAAACTTTACCAGATATTGGTAAAACATTTTTGTACTTTACTGTAAGCATTATGGAGTAAGTATACTGAACCATAACTTAAACTGAAACTCACAAAAGGAACGCAATTTCGCGCAACACAATCAGTTACATCTTATTGCGTTTCGTTAAAAAGTGTATTGTTTCGGCGCGCGGCACACGGCCGCAAAGGGTCTCTAATATCGTATTGTTCTTGTGCTCAAGTGAGGTTGTTCCCTCATTGTGCTCTTGTGACTAAGTAAGGACTTTGAATATTGGCAGATTTGAAATATAAAAATTATTGATGGATTTTTCTGTTCTTAATGTTAAGTACTGAAGTTAGTTATTGTTTTTTTTTTGTTATGAAATTATGAACTACTAGATGACGCTCGCAAAATTAGTTAATCGCGCGGGAATCGTACATTTTTCCGGGATAAAAAGTATCCTATGTGTTTTTCCGAGTCTCAAAATATTGAAACACCCATTTACGCCGGCCCAGCTGTTTTAGGAGAGGTAACAGACAGAAAGACAGACACACTTTCGCATTTATAATATTAGTTTAAACAGACGTCGGTACATATCCCATCCCTATTGCAAAATGTAAGTTATGATTGTTGTAAAAACACAGTAAACTTTATTGCCTGACGCGCGTTGTGGTGAGTCAGACTGTGATTGAATATGGACTCTACATGGACTTTTCATTTCTACATGATGTATGTAAATACGTTACGTGTCTGGTTTTTTTAGATCCTGGTAAGCAATATATATCTTTTTCTGATTCGTGTCGATCCAGAAGGGCTATTTCATACCCTTAGATTAATTAATGGTCTCCGCGCGCTACAAATAGAGGCGCTGTAACGTCGATGATGGTATGTGATGCCAGTATCATTCTTGTTTCTTATAGTATTTTTTTACATAGTTTCACTTCGCAAACTGGCATTCTGCTACGGATGTAACAAAGTTATCGAGACGTCTACCTCACTCGAAGCTTCCAGCGCGACTGGCGCGGGTACGCCGAGTACGGCGTACAATTTGCTGCCGCATTTTTCAAGTACTCCGACAGTATCTAGTCGTAGCGCGTGGAGACCTCATTAATCTAAGTTCGTGCCTATTGAAAGCTAAGTTGTGTAAGTGAGAAACGAGACTTTAATTAGTTGTAAATCTCGGTCCCTCATATCGATCGATCGCAGATGATCTGACATTGATTGTTGAATTCACAAGCAAATTCATATTATTATTCACGACGACAATTATTAATAACTTCAAATTGAAGCTGTGGCTTTTAATATTGTGATATTTTTTTATTTTTTTTACTAAAGTTTTCTCATAATTATTTGTTGCCTCTTATGCTTTTGAAAGAAACATTAATGATATATTATGTTAAAACTATCTAGGGCTCATTATATACGGCATTAAGATAGACAGACAGACAGACATATTGACTGAGAGCAAAGTCTTAGTAATAAGGTCTCTTTTTTACCCTTTGGGTAACCCTAAAAGTTACCCTAAACCCTCAGGGAGCACCGTAGTGAGCGAGGTCAGTGCTGTGACGTCACACGTTACGCCGTGGATTAGGCTCGCCACACACTGACATGTTTTATTAAAGGTTTTATAGCCGATAACCGCTTTATTGCGCGCCGCCTGATATTGATGTGTTTCAAAGTGCTTCGACACGAATGGGCTGGGGATATATCGCGTAATTAAAAAGTCGTTTTAAAGTTTACATAGTAAAGGTGGGAAGTGACAAAAACTCAGTATATCTATGATCTGAGCTGTGATTATGTATCTCAGCAAAATTGACTTTTAACGCGTAGGTACTAATTTCTGAAACTTTGAATTTAATTAGAAAGTGTGTCTGCCTGTCACCGCTTTACGCCAAACCTGCATAAATCTTCATACATTTATCGTCTTCAGATACTTTTACGCGATAATTGTGTGAACTCCTAGTCCTACTACTAATACATATATTTTAAATGCGCAAGTGTGTTTATCTGTCTGTCTTTTACCTCTTCATGTCCAAATCGCTGAACCGATTTTGCTGTTTGAGTCCGGGGAAAGGACATAGGATACTTTTTATCCTGGAAAAATGTGAGTTTAACGCGCGATTGCGGGCTTTGCGCTGCGGGCTTTGCCCAGTCTAAAATATATCCTTGGGATAGCATTTACTACTAACAACTGCCGTTTGAATTGTAATGTAATAATACGACGTTTTTGGCGTCCACGTTGAATGTAAGTTCCTCCAGTGATTGACACATTTGGCGGCCGCCCAACTGTTGAATAACCGTGTCTTGTGCGATCGGAAACGTTGGAGTTGATTTTGAAGGCCGTTCGTACTGAATTTGAGGTTAGACTATGTCTCCAGTTTCTTAAAATATCTATTTGAATATGAGGAAAATAGATTTTCTCATATTGGAATGTTTAAAAAATCTATTGCGCCTGTCTTACATGTAAGCTTGTCTAGCAACTGTTTTTATAATATTCTTTTGCCATTATAATATTTTTAATAACTAGGACATTTAGTCAATATTCTTTTCTCAATTTGTATTATGGTTGTCTATGTCCACTGAACAAATTTATGCGCAATGAAGTAGCTAACAGCATCTAGCCATTAATAAATGATAGTAAATGTAGGACATAGGCATAGAAAAGTCCAGTAAAAAGTGTTGGAGCCATAAACAACGGCCTAACGGCGCGCGTACATGCCGCGAACTGCGCCACGGCCGTGTAGGGCTGCCACAAGCTTGTGAATATTGTAATGCAGTGATTTACATTGATATAGTAAAAGTAGGTGATGACTGGTGTTAGAAGGTTTTAGTGCTGATTTACATTGATTCAGTGAAAATGGGTGATGCTGGACTGGATTACCATTTACCATAAGCTGCTGCAACTTGAACTTGTCTACAATGATGCGTTCAAATTTATTTTAGCCGGATGAACAGCATTTAGGTTTTTGAGAAGAACATAAAGACAAGTATGACAATATTTCCACTTCTGGTCTTTTCGTCAGTATTCCCTTGACTCTTTATATTTTGCTTCAAATTTGGGTACATTTGTTCATTTTGTGTATAACTTTCACTTGCTTCCCTCGACTTTTTGCCATATTGCCTAGCTATACCTGTAGTACCTATGTAAAATAATATAAATTCTCATATCCTTTCCCAGTTTGTAGACTGTAGTTTTCAATAACTAGCGAGTGGCAGCCCTACTTCCGGGCAGAACATTACTCGTCCAGTTCCGCGCACTAAATCTACGTTTGCGGAAAAACTAAACAAAATAAATGGACGCGTTTGTCGGTCGCTCCGATACAATATATAATATTAATAAGATCCGACACGCTTCATGAAATTGTATTAGATCTGTGGAGAGGTCCAATCGCTTGCGTTACTTAAATCGAAAGGTTTTTATGGATCTTGTTTCGAAAATACTATTTCTTTTTTGTTACCATCATTCAAGAGAAGTAGATAACAAAGAGATTTTAATTCTGTTGAAGTTTCATCTGCAAGGAAAAGTGAGAGTGACTATTTAATGCACTGTAAAAAAAATTGTAAAATCGCGTAAGCATATTGCTTTTCGTTCGATATTAGATAATATTATAATAAAATCAATGTCATATTATGAATTATCTAGATTGTGCGATACATATTTCTATCTCTATAATAGTTACCACTTACCGACAAGAAAAAAAGGTATCTATATACGATCTACAGTTCTTTTATGTGTGCAATAATTTGTCGTCGTTTGTGGACTTAAAAAAATCTTTTTTCACCAACGTAAAGTTTATATTTATAAATAACACATACAAAAACAAGCTGAACGTTAAATTGCGCGTCGCGATGTTTATCGGCGTCTTTAATGTGGCATTCAGATTATACGCGACAGTAAAATATCTTGTAATTCACTTAATTAATTGAGGTTATATGCGAACAAATTGCATACCCGGTTAATTTTTATGATGATGAGCATATGAGTCGAGATCACTAGGTAGTACAAAAAAATTTTTTTTCAACTAGGGTCTCCTCTAATAAAAAGAGCAGCCCGTCCTGTTCTTAGGGTTCATCCATAAAGTATGTCACACCTAAAGGGGGGATGGTCGACGAAGTATGATATAGTGTGATAAGGAGGGGCGGGTCTTAAAAATGTGAGCACCTGTGACAAGGGGGAGGGAGGCGGGGGGGTTTAAAAATCATGAAATCGTATGAATGACGTACTATATATAGAATAGATGGTCCTTTGCCAGTTTATTTGCTACGGATCGAAACGATAATGAGTGGTTGCCCCAAACTCTTTCATCTTTCTTTTTCTTCTTCTTCCCAAGCATCTTTCTTCTAGAATCTTGCAGTGAAAGGTCCTAGGGTTGCTGCGCTGGAAAAGCGTAATTTTTTATGAAAACGACCTACAAATGCCATTTATTTCGCAATTTTTACAACTACAATGAATGTCGTTTTCTGTTACTGCAGCCCAACATTGCGCTGTCGTGCCCGCGAGTTACGGCCCGTATAAACCTCATAATCTCTTAAATATACATTAACTTGATTTACGTTGTTTCTTCGTGTTACGGCGTTTTTATATTTTTAATATTGTTCTCTTTTATGAGACATTTCGTATATTCGTTTTATTGTTCATCGGTGCGGTTTGTGCTACATTATAAATAATTGAGCGTTTTTTTCAAGAATTTCATGTCCTACCACGTAAGGTCCCACGCATGGGCATGGGTAGATAAAGAGAATGTAGAGAACAATTTCAATAGAAAATTATATATTATCTAAGCTGTGCTATTAAATAATTTAGACATCATCATAGTATTTTTTCAGGTTACTCTTAATGTTTAAAGTCTAAGAGCTGTTGAAAGTGCAGTTCTTATACTTTGGATAAATAATTAATACAACCACAACTCTTTACGAATAAAGATTAAATCTTATTTTAGGTTAAACTACATTTTTGTTACGAAGCAACAAAATCAATAACACAAAGCCAAGGGCCAAGTGACAAACCCTGATTGATCATGTTGTAAAGACGAGACAAATGTAAGTCTGTAGAGTGTAAATAGACAAGATGTATTGGGTAATGTAAACTCGAGGATCGAATTATTGATGTTTTCCGTTCTAAGTTTCTATTTATTTCAATTATTAAGTATTTTCGATGTTTGAACACCGATGTGACGCTGCAAGCCTCAAGAAAGCTTTAGCTGTAGCTCAGTCACCAAAGACTTGAAAAATCGGACTGTAACCTATCGCCACTTGTCCCTATTTCGGCCGTGAAAATATTACTGTTGCACTTAAATAATCTCTATTGAAATTAAATAGCCAAATATCAGAGTAAACAGAACTATGAGAAGACCGACTCAGAAGAAATCTCAATTATACGTTTGACGTCGTATATATCATTAATTCGGCCGGCGCGTGCCGTTCTAATTCGTTACTTAGCATTGTGAAACATGTCGAAAGTGGTACTCGGGTCTCGGGCCCAACTCGCGTAGACTCGCCCGTTTGTTTAAAATCGATGTACTTCTTAGTTCTTGTCTACTCTGCAAATATCGTGTTTATTCTAAATTCGACAGTTATACAAAGGCATGCAGTTGAGTAAGGACCCGTGTAGCATCGTAAACGGTATTTCCCTATAACGTGGCCCACACCCCCACAGTTTATTTATACATCGGCAGTAAGTTAAGACATCGTTGTGCTCTCAGCGGCGCGCGGCGGGCGATAGTGAATAAGCAATGCGCTGGAAACGACACAGCTTTATTGCATTTATCCAGTAAAATGTGAGTGGCTTTGAATTATAGAAGTCGTTGATTTAAGGTTAAAGTACGGCACTCGTAAGACTCACCTCATTTATTCATTTATCAAAGTATCTTAATATTATTATGTCCTCCTTTATGTCTAAGCAAAATATTATCAAAATCGACCAAGTTGTTTCGGAGCCTATTTATGGCAAACTAACACACAAACTAACTTTTTCTCTTCATATTATGTAAAGATAATATTAAGATATATTATGCGGTATTACAAACTTGAAACTCCTTCTAGTGAAAAAGTTATGCCATGATGTGCATACATTGCGTAGGTGTACATTGTGCAGGTATAGTATACACCTATGCACATCAATTACTAGGAGTGCATTTTAATTATAAACCCCCGAATACATCATTAGTGTTCGCGCGTCGTCGCGTCGCGCGTCGCTCGCACTTTTGTGCGCGACTTTAATGACGGCACTATTTCACACAAGCGACGAATCAAAGGAACGAGGGTGGATTTAATTGTATGTATGGCTCGATGTAGGTGCATATTGTACTGTAACTCAAGAACGGTAATAGCTAGAGATTTGATATTTCACAGATTATGTATATCTGTTGCCGCTATAACAACAAATACTAAAAATAAAATAAAATGAATATTTAAGGGAGGCTCCCATACAACAAACGTGATTTTTTGGCCTTTTTTTGCTGTCTCCAGGCTGTAACTCAAGAACGGTTATAGCTAGAGATTTGATATTTTCACAGATTATGTATATCTGTTGCCGCTATAACAACAAATACTAAAAATAAAATAAAGTGAATAGTTAAGGGGGCTCCCATACAACAAACGTGATTTTTTGGGCTTTTTTGCTCTATATCAAAAATGTCAACAGGTAGGTACTTGAATTTTTCACAAAATCCTTAGTTATAAGTGTACTTTAATATTTAATAATAATAGTAAAATAAAATTAAAAATAAGGGGGGCTCCCATACAAAAAACACAATTTATGGCCTAATTTTGCTCTATAATGGTACGGAACCCTTCGTGCGCGATTCCGACTCGCACTTGGCCGATTATTTTTATTTAAAAATTGTTCCTTTTACGTGTATCTATAAATTTTGTTTATAATTATAAATATTGTTTATAAAAACGTTTTTATTTCGGTCCACAGACCGAAATAAAAACGTTTTATTTTTATTTATTTATTTATTTATAAATGAACTTTATACAATTGTACATCTAAATGCTTTGAAATGCTAGTTTTACAATTCATTAAATAATATCAAAATCTTTTTTCTATTAAATTTCACAAAGTAGTATCATGATTTTTTTTCATAAGACATTGAATTGAAACCTTTTCAATTGGAATCTATAATTATTATTCTAATAACGTTTGAAATACTATTTGTGCATGACGTACAGCTCCTGTAATTTAGGATGTAAGTGTATGTATATGAATTAATATGAATTAACTATTATGACATCTGTATGATTTCTAAAAAATGTATCAATGTATATTCTTATTTCTTGTTAGTATACCAATTTAAAAAATTATATAAAAAATACTTGTGACACTCGGAGACTGCCGTGGTAAAGCTATTGGATAGCATTTTTTATCAACTTAGTGCGTTCAATTCTGTTGACTTTGACATCCTACTCTCAATCCTGCGCTCCCTTAACTTATCACCTTCAGTGATTAAATGGCTCGATTCATATCTTCGGGGACGCTCGCAGCGAGTCCGCTCCGGCGAGGGTACCTCGGACTGGTGCGATCTTGATGTGGGTGTGCCCCAGGGTGGCGTTCTTTCTCCCCTCCTCTTTTCTATTTTTATAAATAATATCACTTCTATAATCACATCCCACTTCCATCTCTACGCAGACGACTTGCAAATCTACCGTCATTCACACATTCTTGACATCATCTCTGCAGTCAAAGACCTAAACTCTGATCTCGAACGAATAGCTAACTGGGCTAAGTCTTTCGGTTTGTTGGTTAACCCCAGCAAATCGCAAGCTATGATTATAGGTAGCAGATACATGACCCAAAGATTATGTAATGTGCCGAGTGTAATTTTCGATGGTACTGTAATCAATTACACAGAATCGGCCAAAAATTTAGGCGTAATTCTAGACAGCAACCTGTCATGGAATCCGCAAGTGACCGAAGTGAGCAGGAAAGTACATTTTTCGCTACATACGTTGAAGTGCCTCCAAAACTTCCTACCCATACAAACCAAAATATTCCTTGTCCAGACCCTCATCTTTCCCATTCTTGACTACGCCGACACCTGTTACCTGGACGCCACTGAGGAACAGTTAAGTAGACTCGAGCGTCTACAGAATCTTTGTATACGTTTCGTGTTTGGCTTGAGAAAGTTTGATCATGTCTCGGCCTATCGTTCTAAACTCAAGTGGCTACCAATCCGTCTCCGCCGTAACTCTCACATCCTGTCCTTACTTTACAACATCCTGCACAATCCTCTCGCTCCTCCATATCTCCTTGACAGGTTCAATTTTTCCCGTTCTCCCGATCTCCCATGTAGGTCCAACGTCCGGTCAAATCTTTCCCTCCCCTCACATCGTTCCAACTTTTACTCCTACTCATTTACTGTTCATGCTGTCAGATTGTGGAACTCGCTCCCTCACATCATTCGCGATAGTCCCACTATTGCGGTTTTTAAAAGACGTTTGAAAGAGTATTACCTCGAATCTCAATCCATTTAAATACTAGTATTATGTTTGTTTATGTAAGTATATATATATATATGTGTGTATGTGTATATGTATATGTATATATAGTATATTTTTATTTATTTTATATACAATATTATATGTTATTATATAGATATAGCATCTTATATGTATAATATATTCTATATATAGTTAATTTAGAGTATGTGTTGATATATTATTAATTATTATATTATGTAGGTATTCTTAATAATAGTGCACGTCCTACCTGCTGTCTCAATCCTATCTCTCTCCGTAGGGCTGCTGGAAGAGATTTCTATTAGAAATAAGCAGACCCTTTGTGTCATTTTACTGTGTATACTGTTATATTGTAATTGTTTCTTGTGCACAATAAATTATTAAATAAAACTTAATATGCAATTATAATTCGCAGACGTCTAGTCGCACCCAAACAAACACCGAGCCGAAGTCTGCCGAACTGAGACGACTATTAAATACATGTAATAGTGTTAAACATAATAGTGGTTTCGCTACATTTCCGAATTTCCGACGTTAGACGAATGTTAGGTGTTTTTCGTCACGGAAATTTTTGATTCGGTCTCAAAGCTCGCGATAAATCGTCAGTGTGCCCTCGCCTCTATGCCCGTCGTAGCCGCGTAGCGCTACGCCGTAGACCGCCGTAGACCGTCGTAGGCGTATTGATCCGCGCTTCGACGCCCGCCCCATACATTTCGAGTCTCATATTTTGTAGCAATATCTCCTCTATTGAAAGCTTTTATTTGTGTTAACTTATTTAAATCGACGCTCGAATGGACTGTCTTTGAAGTGTGTAAAAAGCTCGTAATTTATGAATTTGTGGTGAGACTTGAAGCGAATGAACTCTGTATACGAGCAAAGTTCGCAGCTTTGAATGAATGAATCGATAATATAACTTATATCGGAAGAAACTAACATAAATGTCTTCGATATTAACAGAGACCAGACAAGTGTATTTTCTCTATAATAATAAATCTTTTTTATAATACTAGACAAGAAAAGAGCGTATTCCCTCTTAAAAGGCCGGCAACGCACCTGCAGCTCTTCGGATGTTGCGAGTGTCCATGGGCGACGGTAGTTGCTTACCATCAGGTGACCCGTTTGCTCGTTTGCCCCCTTATTTAATAAAAAAAAAAAAAAAACGACGCCTGGAACTCCGTTGCGCCTAAATTCATTTATCGCATTACATTACATTTTTCCAGGTTAAAAAGTATTGTTTGTCCTTTCCCGGGACTGTATCTATACCAAATTTTATCAGTAAAATTCATTCAGTTGTGTGGGCGTGAAAAGGTAAAAGACAGACAGACAGACTTTCGCTTATAATATTAGTATAGATATTGGATATTTAAATCTGTAAAAGCAGAAAAATGAAAGCTTAGCACGAATGGTCAAGTCAATACGAGAATAGGATTAGTGTGGCCCCAGCAGACACAAGTGTGTCCCCACTACACGTGACGGGCCGGGGCGTGATGTGTCAGTTCCCCGAGTGGAGTCACCCACATGAGTGATGGCCCCAAATTGATTGCTGCGGCCGCCGGCTAGAGGTGTAGTACAGGTTCCTTAAAACATATTTTTGACCTGATTACTATCAAACTAATTTTTCGTGAGTAGCTTCATTTTGATAAGACGAACAACAATTTCCTCTGCAAAAATTCTCGAAAGTGGTAGCTTTACAGAGATAGAAAGGATTAAATATTTCGATTTGATGGTCCTAGAATTGTTGATTACAGAAACCAAAACGGAACCCTAACGGAATTTGATCTGTTTGGAAAAAAGCGAACGTGTGCGTCGGTTAATGTTTTTTTCTACTGATTCCGTGCACTTGGAGATTTCCGAATACGGAAAACTAATTCGGAAATCCGTCGATCGTGGAAAAACGAGACACAAGCTTATCTTTTGCTATCGCGGTTGCATGCGACCGCTTGGGGCTTGATGAATTAAATGGAAAATGTGTGCATGCGGCCAGTCTAAATCTATAAAAGTTCAGCCTAGTGACGTCACTAGTGCCCTTCCCCCACTACCGTAGATGCCCCTTAGGAGCGTGACGGATGTCGGGGACCGGAAGTACGCATTAATGTTACGACGATCCAATATTTTAGGATAATAAAAAAATATATCCACAGACGAACGTATAACCTCCTCCTTTTTGGAAGTCGGTTAAAAAGTACAAAGTAGTGTCATTATTGTAACAAGATCCATACTAATATTATAAATGCGAAAGTGTGTCTGTCTGTCTGCTGTAGGTAAGGAAGAGTCCTTGGTTAAACTGATTTTACTGAAATTTGGTATGGAGATACTTTGAGTCCTGAGAAAGGACATACGATATTTTTTATCCTAAAAAAATGTAGGGTTCCCGCGCGATAATACGAATTTTGGCGTAACGAAATTGCGGTCGTTATTTAGTACATAATTATAGTATGAACACGGACGCAGTCATATTGTGTTTAAACTAGTTTATTTTTTAACCGATTTTAAAAAAATATAAACAGACGAACATAATATAACCTCCTCCAGGTTATATGTTCGTCTGTTTATTTTTGTTTTGTGTGTTCAACGACCACTTCGCCGTTTGTGGGCCGATTTTCAAGATTTTTTCACTATTGTATAGAGTTCTATAATACTATAGACTCTATAGAGTTATAGACTGTAGGTTATAATCCGAATTATATACCATGTTCATAATTAGTTATAGTAAGACATTCAAACAGACACTCCGCCAGTTGTAATTATACGAGCAAGTCCGCACCTAATGGAAAGTGAAGAAATTACCTTCGGAACGTAGTTGTGGACAACTTTATATGAACTTTGTTACAGTTTACAGTAAACACTTACTTTAAAGACTTGTTTGTGTATTTAATTGGATTTTGTTTGCGATTTAAGTTTCGTTGATGTTGTTGAAAAACAAAGAATAGATAAGATTTTCTTCTAGCTTTGTTTTAACGAGATTGTTGACTAATAGGTTCTTACCGTCAGTAAACTAACTAAAGTTTAAGGATGGGTTGCACCAACTTACTTTAACTATAACTTTAACCATAACAAAAAGTCAAATGAACTATCAAATCCCTAGTAAAAGTCCACTATGGACGCCATATTTGCCGATAACCTTAACTTTAACTACGCCTCTGTAATCTGTATGCAATCCACCCTAAAACTAGTAAATATTATTATTTATTAGAGTTAGCCGCATTTTGCATTACCTGAGTTTCCATATACGAGTATCCATATTCGACGCCTCCGTGGTCCAGTGGTCTAGAGCGTCGCTCTTGACTCGGAGGTCGTGGGTTCGATTCCCGCGTTGGAAACATGTTATTTCCAAGTTTGGTTAGGACAATGCAGGCTGATCACCTGATTGTCTGACAAGTAAGATGATCCATGCGTCGGATGGGCATGTAAAAAGTCGGTCCTGCGCCTGATCTCTCGCCGGTCGTGTCGGTCTGCCGTCCCACTGGGTTATGAGAGTAAAAGGAATAGAGAGTGCTCTTGTGTACTGCGCACACACTTGGGCACTATAAAATTACTCCTGCGTACCTGGCCTGGTTTCAATGAAACCGGCCACCGTCACCGAAACCGGTGTGGGGAGTATTATATACGAGTATCATCTATATCATGTTTAATTAATGTATTTTAGTCATCGTACTTTCATTTCGATGATTTCGATGTGAACTGACCCTAATCTAGGTAATAGTAGAAGTAATAGTAGTAGACCCTAAACTAGTAATAAACCAGCGACAGCTCGTTTACCCTAGCTTAGGGTCATATTTTTTTATCACTTTTTACATCATGCCAATCACAATTCGCGTATTACCTATAATATATCATTCGAACCTTTTCTCAAGAAAGTCCACCTGTTATTAGGATCGGTTTCCGGCATCTCGGAAGCCGGAAGCCGGATGCCACCGTGGTCGGACTCTATATTAATGCAATAACGTTGCGTAATGGAATCGTACGAATTTATTCATTCCTCCGAGTTATTGGAAGTGGGCTCCACGTATTTTTCAATATCACCAATATTGGATATGACTTTTATTAGAATTATTTGTAAGTATAGCAATCATGTTATTTATATGTCATACAAAAGTGAGCAGATCTAAATCCAAACTGTTATTAATGCGAAGCCTTGGCTGT
The DNA here is from genome assembly GCA_905404155.3 of Plebejus argus. NCBI lineage: Eukaryota > Metazoa > Arthropoda > Insecta > Lepidoptera > Lycaenidae > Plebejus > Plebejus argus. The sequence continues at coordinate 22,893,570 of FR989927.1, forward strand.
ATAAATATTACCTTCTCGGCGTTCGTGCTTAAACGGCTAGATATATTTTTTAAATTTAGTATGGAGATACTTCGAGTCCTTTTGGTATGGAGATACTAATTCGAATCTTGGAAATTTATATAGTTCTTCGGTGCAACGAAGATGCAGGCAACGCCTAGTATAAAATATTATCGACAAGATTTTTTTAGTTTTTTTAACTTTCCCTAATTCTTTGTTACAGTTTTTAAGTTCAGTAAATGGAATTGATATTACTTATTATAAATCATCTAATTTAAAGCAAAATAAACGAGAGAATCCATTTAATAAGTATGAGTACCGAAAATTGACGTCGACAACGTCCAGAAACACGAAAAAGTCTTTTGTAATTTCTAATATAAATTTCATATTCCTTTTAAATTTTCGTACCACGGTAAAGCAAAGTATTCCTCTGGGAAGGTATGTCTGGATGAAATTTCATCCGCAGAAAATATTAGACAAATCCTACCGATACGCCTCCCTAGAGGAGATATCCACATTTATTAAAGATAGAAATTATATAAGTATCTTTTTTTACTCGGTTCTGATACGACATAAAACTAATAACTTCGGGGTATATTTTAGAAATGTTTCTTGGAAATGTTATGTTTTGTGACAGTTTTTATGTATGTTTTATTTTATATTCCTCCGAGAAGTTTGATTGATTTTGTATGACTTAAAATACAAAATTACATAATTATGTAATTTTGTATCTCGTCTTATGAGTACTGTGTGCAATGTGCATAGACTTACAAAAGTATTTTGTTGTTTCAGGGCGAGAAGGACAATGGCAAGAACTGTATCCTGTCGTGTGAGAAGCGGAAGGCGGATGACATGGACATCAACAAAGACTTGAAAAAGGTAAGACTTTAAAATATTTCATTCAAAACAATAAGGTGAAATACAAGCTAAAAACTATAATATTTAACAATAGAAACTTCATGCTTTTTTGTTGGTTTTGGCAATTTAAAAGAGTTGTAAAGATATAAAGCTAACTTGTAATGTAAAGCTTACTTGTACAATGTACAGCTTTAATTTGTCTGGCATATTATATTATACAGTAACTTTTATTTTCTACAACTTAAACGCGCTATAACTGACGATAAACGGTATACCGCCATTTAACCTTTCCTCTTCAAAGCTTGGAATAGTGGTTTTACATTGTAAGCGATGATAATGATGATGGTATCTACTTGGCATGACTATTCCGGACGTTACGCACATGTAAACCGCGTGTAAAGTGACATTTACGCCGCGGACGGCAGTTAAAACGAGGTTAAAAAACGATTCGTCGAACGAACCCACTGGGACTCGTGATATTAATGAAGACATTTTCCACCAGGGTCGGAAACCCACCGATGGGTCCCATCACGCGACCTGATAAAATCGACCGAAAACAACCCGTAATGGGTTTTCAACCTTATTTTAGTGGGCTAGAGTAGAAGTTCCAGTAGCAGAACTAAACTACTATGTAAACATCGAGTCGAGTCAATATTTTGTTTGAATAAATATCAATCTTCGAAGACAAAGGTGTCAAGGAGTACGTGGATAGAAAGTTTTATATAACATGCTAATGTTTATACCTACTTGGATGCTTCCTTTAGTTATGTACTATCGGAGAAATTGTAGGAAGATGGCGACCTACGTTATTTGGCCGGTTTATGTGCAGCTTGTTAAACTATTACGTATTCTGTGGTGCAGCCAAGGCAGATCACGACTAACATTATCTTGACATAACTCGACCAAGTACACTCAGGTCTGGATGTGAATTAAATTCGAGATTGATTTGATTTCGCAGAATCCTTAAAAGTTTCAAACGTAACGAAATTTAATATTTTCATTTCATTGGGATTTGGGACACGATAACGATTTCCGAGAAAGAAATAATAGAGGCTGTTTTTACCTGACTGCGCCAAAAAGGGGTTGTTTATTGCTGAATTGAAATTAGTTCGTAGTTATGTGTAATTTAATTTGGTAGAGAATATCAATAAATTAGCAATCTGCAGCATCGGCGCCGTGGCTTAGTTGGTTAAAGCGCCTGTCTAGTAAACAGGAGATCGCGAGTTCGAATCTCGCCGGGGCCTTAGTTGGTGTTCTTTTTAACCGACTTCAAAAAAGGAGGTTACCTATCAATTCGACGCGTGTGTATGTAATATATTTTCCAGAATTGCCCAATTTTCGTATATGTTAGTCTATATCAGTGTCTAAACAAATGTGCCAAATCTCAAAAGTGTATGTATGTTTTTATGTTTGTGTTTGCATATCTCCGGAACTACAAGTCCGATTTAAGTAATTCTTTTTTTGTTGTACTAGGTATTATTCAACTTAGGGAACACTATAAGTTTTATCAAAATCGGTTCGATAGTTTTTGAGATACGGGAATTTTAATTCTCAGTTACGTACAATTTTGAAGTCGGTTTTATCTTTATAAAATACTATTATTGTATGACTATCCCCAATTTCACCAACGACTGTTAAAGTTAACGCTTTCGTTTTTTTCTTATAAATTAAAGAGAAGACATGACATTTTAACAAGCTGCTAACACATTTATTTAAATTGATTATTGAATTCTAATGAGTTATACAATAATTATTGCGATTACTAAGTAAAAGTGTACTTAGTTAAAATTCGCAGTGTGGACAGTCCCTAAATTGTACAATAGACATAAATTTTATTGGCCTATTGTGGTATTATATCACTTTTTGCGAGTGCAACGAAATAGCAATTTGATAACTTTGAAGTATGTTTATAATTTATCTATTTATAGATCTTCAGCGGCATTCATTGTCAAGCATTATAAATATCTTATAATCGTGTATGAATAATTCATAGTGTCTCGTCTCATTTTGCACCAAGGTGTATCATGGTCCCGTCCAAATGCAGAGAGAACTCCTAATTTCTTATAGATACCAGTTTGGAGGTTTCAGCATTGTATTGAGAACGGAAACATTTTGCTACTATGTAAATCACATTCATCATCATCATCACCACTACATCATGCATCAGTATGATCTTATTATTGATACTTGTCATAGTCTATTACATATTATTTTACTTAACCTTCAAGCGGGCGCGCGCTATTTTGTAACGCTAGTGGTCGCGCGTAGTCTAAAAGACGTCTTAGGTGAATTTGGAAAACAAAACTCTTTTTATTCAAAGTTATTTATTATTTCATAAATTTAATTATAACTTTTTCTAAAAGTAATCAATTACACCCAGAAAATTAAATGTATTTTAGTAAAAACTTAGTTGTAAAATCGGGTGACCCAAAGTAGCTTATCTTGTGCGAGCAGGGGCAGAAAAAGTGATCGGAATTTTCTTATCCTAGTTCCAATTATTTTCTTCATTTAGCAATAACGCTCCATGTTATCGGTCAACGACGACTTAGGTTTAAAATGAAACATAGAATTAGCCTCAATTATATGAAAACTACATACAAAATTATAAAAGAGGCGTCTTTTCGACGATTTTACAAAACAATTGAGCTCTTTTCTGCAAAGAGGGTGCGGACAGTAAGACGTGTAAGCTATTCATTTGTTAGATAGATAAATTATGAAAAGCTACTGAGAGAATTATGCGGATTCAACGAGAAATATCCATAATATTAACGAAAATGTATTGTCTATTCGACGCCGTGCGACCGCTTGAAGGTTAAAAACCGCGGGTAACAACGCGGGGCACAGCAGCTAGTCTAATAATAATTTACTATAATTGTGTTGATAGATATTTTTAAGTTAAAAAGTTCTTTTTTTCACAAAATAATATAATTTATAATTTTATAGTATTTTAAATATCAATATTTTGCTTTAGTATAAATCAATAAGCTTTGAAGATGAAAGTTAAAGTCTATGATAATAAATATGGGAGCCAAATTTTTATTTTATTCTGACACGGTTTGAACGAATCGAGTTTTCAATTGCTCCGACAACAGGCAGCTTGCCAAATGTGCTCGAATGCAGCTGATGGTAAGTGATTACCGAAGGAAGGTAGATACTTGACTTCAAAAACAGATTTTAAAACAATATGCTCAACTACCTACTGGTTAACTATGAGTAGATTCTTGATTATAAATACTTGTTTAGTAATAATAGAATTACAACTATTTAAATCTAAAAAGTTCATTATTTTGTTACCTTTATGCACGTACTCTTAGCCTGAGAAATTGTGGTCTTCACCTCAGAAAAATAAGCCTTATGGATTGCTTAAACATAATTTGATAGGTATATCCGTAATGTAAGTGTCGGATTGCTTGTTTATAAAATTTTGTCACTGTCATTCTAAAATTTTCCAATCTCTTTAGCAGTTCTAATGCTAATAGTAACCTTGTGGGTAATTATATTTAAGTATAGTCTTATATCTATAAGCTTTATAAACATATTTTGTATTTTTTACTTCATCCCTACAAACCTATTAAAACGTCTCAATATATTCCTGACACGGTATTTCGTCCTCGTAAAATATCAATTTTTTCCTATCTCTACAAGCGCCTCATCTGAGATAATATCACAAGGGGCGCAGTTTTTGCACAGTAGATATAACGAACCAGTAGACCGAGCTGACCGACTTCAAACAAACTGACAAAGCGCGGGTACCGCTGTAATCATGCTACTAAATCGTGGCGCAGTGTCACGGGGCGCGCGCGCGCCGGCCGATAAGACATACTTAGGACATACTACGTCAAACGTACTTGAGAACACTTGTAAGTCGTCCTACTGGTTTGTTCTGTATATTGTGGGTTTTGTGTGACGTCACGGCGTCGTTCCGTTTTCATTACGTCCGCAAAGTGGCGGGGAAGCGACTGACGAAATTTACGGACACACAATCATCACTTTATTTCTATAACTATTTTAGACTTGTCTCAACAGAGAGTATAGGAATATTACTCCTGCACACAATATAATGTTGGTCTTGCGCCGCCACTGTAAGGGTTTCGCCGAAGACCCTATTTCTTAAATGCAATGCGACATTATTAACGACAAATAATGAAAGCATGGTATATTTTAATAATGAAATAATAATGAATGGCGTTAATGTTTTGGATCAGTTCAAATCAGTTTGTAACTCCTTGATAGTTAAATCAAAGTACAATATGAAAATTGGTCTTCAGCTTCCGTCGTATCTGAAAAATATGCTCAGCCAACAACTAAGCGAAATATCATTCGTAATATTTCAAATCTAAACTAAAATTGGGATTAGTCAATCAACAGTTCTGTACAACTTAAAAGACTTTTGAAAACTTCTCTTACATTAGCTAGTTGAAATTACCATTTGAATGGCTTAATCAAATCACTAAGTTGAGCTAATTGGAGTCGGTATTTAGTATTAATTTCGCGGAGTTTCGGTGTAAAGTTGTAGTTTTGCGCAGTAAGTAATTAAGTTTTCTCGTTATTCGGAACTTTGGAGTATGATCCGGCAAAGTTGGGTAAGAATAGTCTCTCTATTCTTAACCAACTTTGATTTGATGACCCTTCGATTGCCAGGTTCGACGGTTTCCAAAGAAATTTTGAAAGACATTTTCTTTAATTATTGCGGTGACCACGTTGGTCCATAGTGAGCGTGATAGGGAGTTGGCCGTCTATGATTGCCAATCATCGATGTCGATAGCTTTGCAGAACGGTTGCCGGTTGGCAATCAGGCTATTCATTATGGTCCAAGGTCCAAAGTGGTCTTAATATCCATACTAATATTATAAATGCGAAAGTCTGTCTGTCTGTTACCTCTTCACGCACAAACCGCTGAACCGATTTTGCTGAAATTTTGTATGCTTACATGGAATCCCGGGAAAGGACAAAGGATACTTTTTATCCCGGAATATGTACGGTTCCCGCGCGATAAATGAATTTTGGCGCGAAGGAGTTGCGGGCGTCATCTACTTAGTTATTTATACCTAACTAAAATATATTATTATGTACTTTTGATGAAATAAGAAGGCTAAATGAATAATTAATGAAATACGTTATATATAAATTCAAGAGGCTTAATTTTGTTATTTCATCAAACATATCGTATGTTTTTATACAGAATTTATTATTACAATATTCACAGACGTTATAAAATTGAAAACCGAAGTAGTTTTACGTGCTCTTTCAATGTTATCTTTTTCATTTGAAAAGTTGTTCATTTTCCCCGCAACGTAAGTTTAGAACGATACGTATATGAAAGTTGTTTTTTTGTTTCAGGCAAAACTGGAGACAAAAGCGCTAAAAGCGAAGAGGCCGGGATTCACAGACGACAGATACAACGAGACTTCGTACTATATCGAGAATGGTAATGGTCCTTGAGATATTTTCTTACTATACTATACGTAGATATGCATTTCTAAATTTGTATGGATTTGACAGATTTGCAAGACGTCTCACGCAATCAAAATCTGTCAATTCAGTACAAATTTAGAAATGCAATCTACGCGTCGCGTTGCGGTTTACGACCCTAAGGGGCAATTTCACCAAAGAAATGGAACGCGTTCAATGCACACTGAACCGGTTCAAAACGTATATGAACGCGTTTATAACACCGAATTGCATTTCAGCAACATAAACTGAACGCGTTCACATTAAATCAGAGTTTTATCCTCTGAACGCCCAATGTTCAAAGTTTAACGTCATAAACCCGTTCAAGCCCTGTCAGTGTAATGTCATGGCGGATCGAAAAACATAGGCAAAAGAAATGTGAAGATTACAGTTTTGACACAATATGCGTTTGGTTAGTTTATGTATTGTTTGTTACTTGCTATTTTGTTGTTAAATTAACGTGATAACGCTCCAAAAAGATGAAAACATGTAAAATAATCGCGTGACGTCACGTAAACTTAGATTTATTAATCGCGATCAAAAGAAGTTTGTGAAATCCATTTGAAACAGAACGAGATTTACGTCGCCGCGTAAACGCGTTCAATGAGAACTAAGTTTTGTAAAACCAAGTTTTGAGTGTGGTGAAATACCACCTAAGAGTCAGGTCATACCGAAATGCGATGCGTCGATGCAGCGATACAACATCTCGTCTCGTCGCGATACTAATCGACATATCAAAGTAGGTATAGTTTTTAAGTGTCGACAATTCTCTCTTTATTAGGTACGTTTCTTTTCGGTGTAAACTAACCTTAAAGCGACCTTCGAATCAACGCGTCAAGCGACTGCGACCGACAAAAACACAAAGTGGAAAATCTTTCAACCGAGCATTAAAGTTGGGCGGATAAATAATTTTTACGACTAATTATTTATACTCAATAAGCGTCGTAATTCTAAAATATAACCGACGAGAGTTTTTACTGCCGATAAATTTTATGTTTTCGACGATTATCTAAATTATTATTCGCTGCAAATATAAATTATTGAAGCGTTAATTGATCAGTTAATGAGACTTATGAAATATTATTACGGTCGTTTAATGGATAATGTGCCGTAAATATCTAAATTGCTTTTTACTCGCAATTTTTCTGATAAATTTCTATCTCGACGCTCAAGGGAAGTAATAATTTAATTGATTTATTTTTCTTTTTACAAACGGAAGTTGCTATATTAAACACACTTTTAATTGAGTTAAAAAATTCTTTCAACAACGTAAATTTGCTGTAACTTCACAAAAATAGCCATTGCTGCCATATTGATTGCTTAAGGTGATGAAAAAGTCACTTTTTTCCATCACCGCGCTGCTACGCAAAATGCCGAAAGTAGATATTAACGATAACTCAATGATTATTTCAGGTCTCAGAAAAGTGTACCCCTACTACTTCACATTCACGACATTCACGAAGGGGCGATGGGTGGGGGAGAAGATTCTCGATGTGTTCGCGAGGGAGTTCCGCGCGCATCCCGCGGCGGAGTACGAGAGGTGCATCCGAGCGGGGACCCTCACCGTCAACTACGAGCGAGTGGACCCCGACTACAGGCTCAAACACAACGACCTGCTCGCCAATGTCGTCCACAGGTAAGCCCAGCTTCTGTAGACGTAAACCCAGCTCCGAAGATAGCTGGCAATTCACGATTTCCTTTTGACTCGGATTCGGAAGTTTACGGTCATTGGTTAGCGGCGAGCGGGCGATGCGTGATGAAGTTTTCGAATTCGAGTCGAGTCATTGTTAAAGCCCAGAACACTCCATGGAAATACGTAACAGGACACATTTTACAATTAGTAGTTCCGGTTACGAGCATACACATAGCTTGACTCGCGAACTCGCGCTTGTAAGCTGTAGGTCGAGTATACGGATCCTCCGATGCACCAGATGAGCATGCGAGTGCACTTTTTCTTTACAGTGTTAGAGCTACCGAGCCTGCGATCCACATGAAAATTGACTACGATCTCGGAGGAATCCGTTTCTAAATTAACAATTTGTAATGTCATCTTCTTCACTAACTACTGTAATACTCGCAATGTACATAGCTGATAAATCTATCGACTCACCGTCTAGATGACCTCTCAACTCTGCCCGCATGTTCATTTGTTGCGGCCCCGTTATCACGCGAGATCGCCGCAGCGCACGGGACCCCGCGCAGATTTAATACCACTTCCTTACTCGGATGTCCCCCGCCCGACGGCGTGCAACACTACTCGCTAGAATAGCAAACGTTTACTGCAAATTAATTCCCGACGACGAACCATCTCGTAGGATTATCGTACGACGCATCTTATCTCGGATCATACGAAACGGCGCAACTCATAACTTAGAATTAACGTCCCGCTGGATTTAACCGCAGGAGTGTACCCGTAGCGGTGGTGTCCGACCAGCTGTAGCGGAACTAACATTGTGTCGCTTGCCCGGCCGGCTCCGGCAGACCGGCCGGGCGCCGCCTGACGTGTGTATCGTTGCAGGCACGAAGTACCGGTGACCAGCCAACCGATCACCCTCGTCCATATCGACGAGGACATTGTGGTCGTCAACAAACCGGCCTCTATCCCCGTAAGTGGCAATCGAGACAGCCATGCTTGTTCCCCGCATGCGACGTTGCTGCCCTAACACTCAGACCGGCCATAGACGGACCGCAAGTCGCAGTCAGGACTGACTGCTCTAGAGCGGTCACGTTGAAATTTGTACCGACCGCTCAGGAACTGCTCGAGCGGGCCGTGTATTATTTGCGGATATGAATTTAGTATAAAAACTTTAGATCGCCATGCGTCATCAGATCGCATTTTCCAGTCGAAACCAAAATGCGGTCCGTCTATGGCCGGCTGTAGACGTCATCCCCCGCTTGCACTTTTATTCGGTGACGGTATCTAGCCCGCAGGTAAGTCGGTTTTGACCTTTTTGAATTTCGTTCACCCGCTGTTTGTAGAAGGAATAACATAAATGGCTGAGACTGAAATCCGCTTTTCCAGTAAAAGCTTCGCCGAGTCCTTTGACGGTAACGCTAAGTGGCTCCTCTAACGGAAATATTCGTCCGCCGCTCTCCCTCCGAGTGTCTCTACATGCTCCGTGTCGCGGCAAAATTACGCTCACATAATAATTATATTAGGACTAAGGCTTTATCAAAATCAGCCGGGGTGTCGACTGTCGAGTATCATCCCCGCTATGTATATGAAGTTGAATCGAGTTTTCTAAGAAAATGAAATTGATTTTCTCGCCCCGGCGTTTCAGAGTGCTAACGCTTCGTTTTCGAATCGTCTAATGAATTTTACAATCAATTAAGCCCCTAATTAATCGCTTTTAAATCGAATACCCTCTTAATATAGAAATGAATCGTATTTTGCTCCCGGCTCACGTATAAATTTAATATTTTCTCTCCTGTTCATAACTCGCAATAAAGGCGTGATATGTTGGCCGCGAGCTCGACGCACGTATGAAGATCTATCTTATCTGATATCTTACAAGTTTTCTAACGATGTTTTCATTTACTACCGTATCTCAGTCTGTAGTGTATAGCGTCATACATAAATGACAAAATATCATCATTTCTGCTTCATCATTTGCTTTATCATATCGATACCTACTTCATACGGAAAATATGAAGAATAAATGATTTATTTAACTATTTATATAAGCGACACAAAATAAAGTTTTCTTAGATGTCCCAGAAATAGTATAGCATATAAGTAGAGCAGATATCAAATCGTGATAGAATTGAAATAGTACGGTATTAAAAATGGGATATTAGTATATCTGCAAGAAGATCTTAAATATGCAAAGAAGACATAAATCTAGAAATACGCTGTAAAGACCCCTTTCACGATTGACCTTGATGAATTACATAATTTCCACCAAAGCTCTATCCAGTCGAAATCGATTCTACACATTCGTAAACCCCTGGCCAACGTGAAAAAGCCATATAATATAGCTCCAAAAATAATCTGTATGAAATTCTGTTAAGCGTCCCATATAAATTGACGTCAATGTCCTCGGATAAATTCAAAAAGTTTTAAATTACTATTTGCAATTTATCCCCCGTAAGGTACACCGTTGATACACTTTGACAGTCCTTTAACTTGTTATTTTAAAGACCTCACTGAAAGTGACTTTTAAAAGCTTATCACGTTTAAGTAACTTGTTGACGTTATAAACGCAATATACATGATATACAGTAGATCGTCTTAATGCTAGACCGCCTGAATCGCGCCGTACAAATTAGGTTGATTTTAGATAGAGTAAAGCAGTAAAACAATACACTATTTCGTAACATGCGCGTTAAATTTGTTTCTAGGTTGAGCGGGCTTCATTTAAAGAATACAGCTTAGTCAATCTACTGTATGCTTTTTATACTGTAATACAAACGCAAAGGTCGTTTAGTAAATATAATTGCAAGCTGTAAGTGAGTAGCTGGGGTCATGAACTTCTCCCACTCAGTGCTATAAAGAACAGAAATAATTGTTGAAAATATTATAAAAAGCGTCCATTCATACTTTGCAGAAAATAATATTACACTGAAAGTAATTATGCAAAATACCTAGGAGTGAGACTTTAGTAGTATTTCGTAGACTTAGAGCAGACTTACTGTTGCACTTAGAGACGACTATTATTACTTAACTCTAATTAAATAAAAAAATTGACATAAGCCTCATATATGTAAGTTATATGATCACGATGCCAGATTGATAAGAAACTGATGGATATAGCCTATAAAAAGTACATATTATGTATTAAAAAATGATCAGTCCATCAATCCGTGGGTTAGACGTTCAGTTTCGCGTCAATCTTTACCAGATTGATGGATCAGATTGATGAGAAACTGATCGTGTAACCTACGTGATACATTATTATCTGTTAAACTCTTCAATAAATGACAGTTAATTGTTATTATTCACGTCTGAGTGCGGCAGTCAGTGTTAATTCACATTACGAGCATGGCGAGTAAGAATAAGTCGCCACGAATGGTGTCCAGAGGGGTTAGTGCGAGTTTTATTCGATCATACGCATCGAGCACGTTAACGCGAATTTGTATGGGATCAAAGCGGTATCCACGTTAGCCAGTAGATGGCGCTGCTTTGATCCCATACAAATTCGCGTTTACGAGTTCGATGCGTATGATCGAATAAAACTCGCACTACACCCCCAGAACATATTAACAGATTCAAATACTGTGATGCGACCTTCTGCGATAGCGCACATTATGTCGTGGCGCAACGCGGTAGATCGTACGACGTACAAATTACAATGCACCATTGAAGGAATTGATTTTTAGGCCTACGTCATTTGGTCGGATTATGTCAATTCAATATAAAGTGGTGATATATCTGATAGAACATGTATATGATTGTGCAATTGGCGCCCAGCCCGCTCCGTCTTATCAAATATTACGATTTATCGTAAGTATAATATTATACCGCTAAGGTATCTACAAATCCCAATGGCATGAATCTGTTTGTACTCAATTTTTTGCGTCTGCCAGATTTTTTCTCGTTTTTTCTGTTCCATAAAAAATGATTGGCACGTCAAAATTCGACACGGGCTCACAATTGATTTTATCGCGGCTACACCAAATAAAATGCACGAAACATCATAATATAAACTACTCATCACAGAGCCATTCAACACGTTAAATTAATCAATCAGCTTGCAAATAAAAAGGTACGGCCAAGTGGGAACCGACCTAAAATTTATGTTATATTATTACTACCGCATATGCAGGCAAAATACAGAATTTTATTTTCCTGACAAAAAAATTTGCTCGTGATGCGTCGATCACGCGTAAAAAGCTTACTTGCGACAGATCGTATGGAAACGGCCCAACGCAAATAGGTAGCCCTTGCTCAAACTCGTACACAGTGCATTATTCTGTGCATAGTTTTTTTTAACTTTGATAGCATTTGAATCTTCCAACTTCACAAGTTACACTTGTACCGATTTCGTATTTGTATCTGGAAGTCAAAACTTCCCAAACTCTTCCTCAATTATGTCGATTTCCTTTGAACTATTTTACCGTTCCCACCACATTTACGTTACGTCTCTTTGAACCCTAAAATATGGCACATAAAACGCGCCCACTTTGATTTATGAGTCCGAACTATTTTTACTTTCACGAAGGTAATGTAATTAGGCACGCTTATCAGCCGGCCCTGGACGTTTTATTAAATTAACTCAATCAGAGCAGCATAATGGCTACCGAGAATTCTGAAGGCGAAGCTAATATCTTTGATATTATGAAGACGCAACGGATTTTGCAAATCCGCCGGCTCGATTAGGCGCCAAACAAAGGCAGGATTTCTTGTTTATATTCATAATTTTAATTACTGATTACTATATTTAATTTAGTTTGACACAGTTTAATTATTGATGATACACAAAAATGTTGGAAAGATTGATGATGATTTGAAAATGTTTCTGGGAGCTTTCGAAGTGATGCGCATACATTGATAAATTATTGTTAAACGTTCTCGTGTGAAGATCTCTCGAATTTTCTGAAACATTAGCCCGCTACAATTTCGTTACGAGCGTATTACACACATTAGGGTTTTGCAAAAGCCACAACGTAGCCTGTATGTTTAATGAATCCACAATCTGCATATTCATCAATACACGGCCATACACGAAATGGACGATCCAAAAATTACACAAACAAGCAATTAATTTTATCACAAACTGTATCTTGTTCATTTTATAGTCAAGTATCGAACGAACTGAGTTTGAATTTAAAAACTGTGCTTTTGTTCTGCGACTATTATAGCGATATTGATTTTCCTTTTCTTTGCAATTATTGCGACTTCTTCTTCTTGTATTTAAGTTATGTATTCTGTTTTCTGTTATTACTCTATTGTTTTTGTTTGCTTTTTCTTGCTTGTGTATATATTATGATATTTATTATTTTGCTTGCAATCTATGCCATATATATTTTCATCAGCAGCTTGTATATCTTATTTCTGTTTATTGTTAAGTATAGGTGATGGATGTAAATTTTTTATTTTGTAATTTATTTTATACTTTTTTATATATATGTAAGTATTACCGTTAATATAATAATCTGTAAAAGCTAAATGACTTAATTGCGACTATAATAATTATCATACTGCATTTTTGCAAATTAAATTATGCTTTATTGTTAACTTGAGTAATTTCAGTAAATTAAGTTTAATTTCTTTCAACTAATACATTTTTATTGTGAAATGAACTTTAATATGGAAGTTCATTATTTTGACAATTTAAGTTGTTTTAACTATCATAGACGCTTACAAGAATATAATTGGCGTATAAATAATACATTAATTTTTAGTCCCATGTGTGTTTGTCGTTAACTCTTCGATGCTACATCGATATTTCCAAAAATTGTCTCTTTCTATTGCATTGTATATATTAAAATCACTTAACACCGTGTAACAGTTTTTATAAACGTATCTAATATGTAATCTGTTTAGAACATCCGATCCCTGTCAGGGGTGGCCAACCGTCTCTCGCGTTGTAGCTAAAAGTTGGCCACGCCTGCTGTATGTCATTCGATGCCACATCGTGGGGCTAATGTATGTTCTCTCCGGTGGGCCAGGCACGAGACGCCAGTGCTCGCTAGTCCCTTGCGCATCATACACGTGGATGAGGAGCTACTCGTGCTAGACAAGCCTTGCTCGTTGCCGGTGAGTCAGCGTTGGGACCGTTTGCGTCACGTCAGACCCCGTCAGCCCGAGACCAGCGAATGGAGCAGCACTTCAAGCCATGACCACACTAGGAGATTCTGAACCGAAGGGAAGTGTGACACGCCCTTGATCTTTGTGAGAAATTTTAAACGTACCAAAGACGAGTGGGCTAATGTCAGTTTCTCAGCCGGACAGTTTCGCCTAGTGTGGTCGAACTTTTAAGATGTAAACGTGCAAAATACTATTTACAAACTTAATTTAGTCGTTTGTTGATCCCTCGTCGTGAAAACTCTAATGTTGCCCTTCGACATGAAACAAAAACGACTTCCGGGTAGTTGAAAGAAAGTTGGCCATCAGGGTCTGACACGTGATTATGATCAGCACAAAAGTTCGGAACTGTGAACTCCGAACAGATTTGAGATAACTTTGCGGCCTCGTTGAGAATGCCACTTAAAAGTGGTTCGGATGGTAGGCGAGTCCGAGGAATGCCTTTGTCAGTCATCGATACTTCTATAATAATCTTGTCAATGTTTATTAATGTTGTTGTTCCTCCTTCAATTTTTATCTTGCACAAAATTTTGCTGTGACAATTTCCTTGGTCGTTTTCTTTTGTTCGATGGAGATTTTCGCCGAGTTTAAAGTAAAGTGCCTTTTGCTGTTTTGTTATCCACAAATTTGAAGGAAGAATCGTTGTAGCTTTTTAACTTATTAAACATCATTGGCTATTTTTCACACTTTTTGCATGAGGTGCACATTTTTTATTAATCCAAATTTTAGTTTTCTAAGAAACAGAAAGAGACATTTTGAATAGATTTTATTTGAAGCTTTCTGGCAAACCGTGACAGTTGTGCTTGCTTCACCGAATAAGCTTACATCGTTTCATATTGCTTGAAATTTTACGAAATAGATTTATCGTCGTTAAAATGTATTAAGTCATAGTTAACTGTAACAAAGTATAAAGTAATATATGCTCGCTTCCACAGGTACACCCATGCGGTAGATACCGACATAATACTGTTGTGTTCATACTCGCTAAGGAATATAACCTCAAAAACCTTAGGACCATTCACAGACTCGACAGGCTAACGTCAGGTACTTATTTTGTTTTGTGTACTCTTTTTACTAAATATATTATGTAACCAGTTATTTCTATAAATTTAAAACCGGAATGTTGTACAGTTTCTGTCTTTGTTTTAATTATAATGTAACAATATAATCATTTTTATCAGGATTACTTCTATTCGGAAGAAGTCCGAAGAAAGCCAGACAAATGGAACACCAGATCAGAAACAGACAAGTGCAGAAAGAGTACGTCTGTAGAGTCGATGGGGAATTCCCTGAGTAAGTTGAAGTTTATTATGAAGCATTACTTGCAAAGTAAAAACCTTCTTAAAAGTACGATACAATTTTTATTAACTAGGAAGTCAGATACACGTTTTTTTTTTAATATTTTTTATTATTATCATTACTTTAGGGAAGAAATAGAATGCCAAGAACCGATAGAGGTGGTGAGCTACAAAATCGGTGTGTGTAAAGTATCGCCGAAAGGGAAAGATTGTTCGACCGTGTTCAAGCGCTTAGGCTATAACACTCAATCCAAGACCAGCGTTGTGCTGTGCCGACCAAAGACTGGGAGAATGCACCAAATAAGAGTACACTTACAATATTTAGGTAAAGATAAAATGCTACTAACGATTTTGTTATAACTACCTATAAGCTTTTTTTCAAGTGTTCATAACTAAATTTTCTGTTACATCAGTAATTAATAAAAATTATGCCATTTCAGGTTATCCCGTAGTTAATGATCCTCTATACAACCATCCGGTATTTGGACCACTTCGTGGTAAAGGCGGCGATACAGGTGGTAAAACAGATGAACAACTTGTCAGGGACTTAATTGCTATACACAATGCTGAAAACTGGCTTGGAGTTGATGCTGCAGATGACGACATGTTGTTTTCCAAACCAGTATCAGATGACAAAGGTAAAAACAATATCGAATAAGTAAGTGGTATTAAAATTGCAGAAAATAAGTGTGTTGACATTAATATTTCTTTACTCATAGTAGGAGAATACGAGTGTGATACGGGACCAGCATCGAGAGAATCATCACCTAGACTGGAATCTCCAGCACCTGGACTTACTCCTTCGTCTGTGATGACGCGTAAGTGTCCATAAATACTATCCATTTACTCCTCAACGGATATTTGGATATCCTTATGACTGATTTATATGAATAAACACAATACTTTAATAGTAGGATCTTTGAAAACCTGGATATCCACTTGAATTTATAATTTGCTCCAAAACTGAAACTCATTAGTCATTGTACATAAATACTACAATAATTATACCCGAGGCCTAGTTGGTTTCGAGTCTAAGGACAAAAATACCCTCTTATGAAGAACGTTTTAATGCAACTATTCGTGTTTGCATTCATAGCATCACATAAGAATTATGCTTCCACAAAACAAGTCCTTTACAAATTACTTGATAAGCATGACAAACATCCTTTTATCTTGACTACTTTAAATCTTTATCGATTTAAACTTTGAGACAGACGTTTGAGTTGTTCCTATCGACTCGTAAATGAAATTACGGAGGTTTTTACTGTGGGATGTTTCACCAGCGACTCTAGCGAGCCCCTCGAGTGGTGCTGAAGCCCCAATGGAAGAGAGGTCCCCGGCACCGCCGTCGCCAATCGCCTCACTGAACATCAACGAAGACTCTAGCGACGCAAAGGTGGGTCGTAAAATTTCAATCCACGAAATTTTAAGTACAATTTCAAAGGCTCCGTGAAAATGTAAAACATTTTAGAGATCTCGAGCACGACCTTAAGGAATTCGAGCGGTAAATTGGGCGTCAGGAATAAAGGCGAGAATATTATACCCATAATGTGGCGGCCATTAATATTTTACGTAAACATTTAACCGCCATTTTGTCCGTCGTAATTTTTTCTTAAAGCACCTCTTCGTTTGAGATTAGCCAAAACAAATATTTTTATACCATTATAATCTTAAACCTAGAATAATGGGTGCATTTATTAAAACTTTAATACAAGTTATTTATTACACTGCCACATTGTTTTAAATCATTTTAATTTAAAATAATTTGCTCCTTTTGACTACATCTCACCAGCAGATCCAATAGCAACACAACAATAGCAGCATTGATAATGAAATTTAATCTTACAGTCGGACAAAGTGACGGTGGCGACACAGACTGGTTGCACCCCCGCGACCATAGTGCCAAGTGGGTCGAACACCGCACCCGCTGCCACGGTCAGCCAGGGCCCTGCTACCAACGTCGCGGGGGTTGAAGCCATAACCCCCGACCCCCACTGCTACGAGTGCCGGGTGCGGTACCGCGATCCGAGACCCAGGGATCTCGTCATGTACCTACATGCGTGGAAGTACAAGGTATAATAGCGATTTTGATTAGACTTTGAATCTGAAAAATCTTACATTCAATATTGAATTATAAAACTTACGTGGTTTAATTTTTATATTATCTGAGTTAATAAAAATACATAACATTTAATTATGTAATTTTTTAAAATTGAGATTTAGAAATATCTGAAAATCTTTAAAAGAGAACTGAGAAATAACTCATAGTTAAGAACATGAACGTAGAAAAAAAGGCGGACGGAGTCTTATTATACACAGAACTGTGTCTTCAGAATCGGCCACGCACACATTCTTACGCCTGTCAAATGATATGGACTAGCGTCAGAATGTGTGCGTGCGGACCGTGTACATGCAGTCAGCCTGGCCGACTCTGAGGACACAGTTCTGCGTATAATAAGACTCCGTCCGCCTTTTTTTTTACGTTCATGGTTAAGAATATCAAATTATTTTTACTAGCTTTTTACTATGGTCATTATTATCTATTCAGGGACCAGGCTGGGAGTACGAGACCGAGCTGCCCCAGTGGGCGAACGTCCAGTGGGAGGAGCAGGAGAACTCATAGTTGCAGATACTGACACCGCTGCAGAAGCGCCTCGCGTCTGCGCTGCACATTACAAGGAAGTGAATGAGACTCTCGATTAATGTGTAAGTTCGACGAGAAACGATACTGAAATAGTCGCAGATGATGACAATGAACATATATCATAACTTATTATAGTAGTACGTAATGTTGACGAGTTTGTATATACGATATACGAAAATGTTTTTGATATCTTTACGTTTCCGAATGCGAGGCGCGCACCGACGGGGCTCTCCGAGCCCGGCCCAGTAACATCTCGTGTAAAAGTGGCTGTTATATCTTATACTGAAATAAGTTAATCGTTAAGTAGATTTAAGGCGATCCTACGTTCTACGTTATTTGCGACAGTTGCACTTCTGTAACCTATTTTCTAAATTTTAAGACTTCGTAGCACTTTTATTGTTTTAGCGTGTACTAGGTTTTATTTTATGCGTTCAGTTCCTATCGGCCTAGACGTTTCGAGCTACTTAGTGTAGTGTATGTGTAAGACGATTTTGTAAAAATATCAGTACCATTAATTGTATATCGCTTTAACGAGGCAGGGTCTGAAAATTTGAAAAATTTAATATATTGAAGCATTTTATGGACGCCGAATGATTGAGCAGAAACGTTTGTTTTTGAGTCGAATAAATTAAAATATATTTTAGAGGATAACGGACTTCAATGAGAAGAATATATTTTCGAATTACGTTAAGGTTTTCTCTCCCTCTTTCGTAGATTTCTCGGCTTAGCGATATCGCTTGAAATTGTAAAATTTCGGACCACTGCTATATTTTCTTACTTGAAGTCATATTTATAGTACCTACTCTTAAACTTTTTATGGGAAAGCTATCTCTGTAATATAACGCGTTTGTAATAAATAAATTTACGGTAAAATAGTAATGCATTTTTGTAGGCGGTGGTAGTCATCCGTCACGTTTTGGCTTCCATAGTTTCGGGGTAGAATCTAGGTATTCTCGGGAATTTTGTACTTTACATAAATTAAGAGTATCAGTAATTTTGCTACGTCTTATATTCATGTCGCCATTTCTCAGTCAGCCATACGTTTGTTTTGCATTTACTCCCCGTGTTTTATTATCTAAAAAGACATCTTAATCTGATATCGTTTCCGTTGTTGTGACCAAAGTGATATATTTAGTTTCCAAAGACAGTTTTGTTACATATTTAGTGTCGAGTGGACGATCGAGCAGCACACTTAAAGACATGATCCAGTGTTTGTTATTACATATTTCGTAAGTTTTGAGTGAATCTAGTTTTAAGCGAAGCAGTCTTTCAACTTTGTTTGGAATGTTTTCGATTTGGACATTGTTTTGATTTATATATTTTAGTTTTCGTTTATTTACTAGTTAGTTTAATTATTAAAAAGACAATCGTAACTCGATACTTTCATGAGCTTTGATAAATTCTATATAAAATTATATATTTTTCTTACTCTAGCTAGTATACGTAATTTAAATATTATGTAAAATATTTGTTAGTATATAATATGTATTATTTGTTATAGAACTAAGATGTTTAAAAATGATGTGTAATTGTCTATTTAGTTTTCGTTCAAAGAAAACTTCAAAAAATAAAAGAATTTTATTCTCCTTCATTTAAAATGACGTCGAGTTGTAAATCTTCACACAACTGAACACTGAGATTTAAAATGTAACAGACAACTGACAAGACGTGGTCCAAGTTGATTTATGGCCGTTCCCTATATTCAATCTATCTCTAGTTTGACATACAACCGATCGCAGCTGACATAGAATTGACATAAAATATATGGAGCTAATGTCTAATGTGAGCTATTCCTATCTCAATTAAGAGATAGATCAAATATTGGGAACGGCCGTTAGATGATTTTGTTGTGAATTGTCCATGTGACGTCAAGGGCACTGTCAAAGTGACACAAATGCCAGGAATGTGTGAAATGCACAAAATGGTTACTTATCGTTTATATGTAAATTGCGTGTCTATGAAAGTGCTCCTAAAATATTGTGCTTGAAATTGCCATTTGTTTTTGTAAGCTTGACGAATATTGATGGGGCTTATGGAAAACCCAACAACCGAAAATATAACGTCTGTGTAAAATAGAATAATAAACTCACATTACCATAGTACCATATTACCATAACCTTATAAATGAATTATGATATTTATTTTAAACACGCTATCGTGAGCCCCCTTTTAATAAGTAATTTGCATGCATGACTACAATTTTTTTTTCAGTGCCGCTCATCAAATTTCTGTTTGTGTAACTTGTTTCCGTTAAGAGGGGGATGACGTAAACGATTTCCCACTTAACGCAAACGAGCATAGTTATCTTAAGTATTTTACCAGACAGTTTTGGGATCAAATTATTATTGAATAAGTAAGCGTGTCCTACATCGCATACTGCATACAATTGTGCCGGTATCTTTGTCTATTTTAATGAGTTTCATGATAATTTAAAATTCTTGATTTAACAAGAGGATATTCTCAAGTACGTTTTAAACATATTATAGGCATTTGAGGCCATGTTATAAATGTATTTCTATTTTTATAAATAAATTGTTATTGATTTTATTACATTTTATTTGATCGGCACTTCTTAAATTTACATTCTGTAATATAAACTGTGGCATATCACACGCGAAGCTGATTTGACTAGTCAAATCAGCTTCTCACATATTTTAAATAGGATAAGGTGTTAGATATTCGTCATTTGCATACAGTAGATTGGTGACAGACTGGTTATGGGGTAAACTATTAGTGCTGCCGTGCAAACTAGTGATTAAACCCCATGAAATATTACAATAGAAGTCCCGTACAAATATTAGCTAATTTTGAAAACTTTTACTGAACATGAATGGCCCATTAGTATTATCGTCAAAGTTAAGTGTGGTAAGTAGTTACCACGTCAATTTGACGTCCAACTCTGTTACAAGTGTGAACGCCGCGGTTTTTCCTCTGTATCCAAGAATAAAAATTGCGTTAAGTTTTTGATTCACAAGTCACAACGCCGTGTCGTGTTGCCGCAGGAATCGGGGTAATGTAGTTACAGCGGCGTGCTCTCTAATGTCACATGAGCCTGAATAGAGGGGAAACTTCAAACAAACTCTCACAAACATCTGACCTTTCCAAGAAAGGGGTTCGCTCCAGTTGAGACCGGTTCAAACTGGATCTTACGAGGCAAATATTAAATTCAGAACTAAAGAATCTTATTAATTAAAGATATTGTTTCTATTTCCAGTGTTTGCACGCTAGCACTGATAACTATTATTAATCGTGATTATTTCTAGAGAGCCTTGTAGTTTATGTGATAGTACAATTCAGTTGGCTTCGTTCACTTGACGTTTTGTAGAGCAGTTTGTTGCTTTATTTATAGGAAATTTTCATGTGCCTTCTGAAAAATGGAATAGTGAAATGTAAAATTTTTCAGTACGGTTATCGGTAATTGTTGATTAATTAAGTAGGAATATTCCGCGGGTGTCGCGAGAGTGGCTAAAGGTAGAATAACTTTTTTACAGAAAAAAATATCAAGCGGCCCTTTGGCTTTTTATATTGACAATAATGACGTTTAAATTGACATTGACAGATATGTCCGTCTCTTTCACTCGTATGCAGTTTTCGTACCTACCTTCAGTCACACCGTGTCGCGGACCGAACCATGTCATATTTTGCTGAGCGTGTTGTGTTATAGGTGCCATATTGTGGCGCAAACTTTGTTTTGTATTAGGAACATGACATGAAAGACATTTTGTTATTTTTACAATAAGTATTTCGTATATAAGAGTATTATAGTGTTTTCTTCTTTAGATTCGTGTTTCCACATTAATTAGAATAAAATTCATCTTTGAGATATTTTTGTTTTATTCCACTACTTTTTTGTCAACCACCAGACAATAGCAAAATCTTAAGTACCTGAAAAGCATTCAAAAGTCAAAACCAAACCTTAACTTAAGTAAAGCGAAGTGCAATCGCTGTTGTAACAAACTGAATGCGAGAGAACGGGTAAATTATTACCGCTGGCAACATTAGCGCTTCCAGCGTAGGGGTTTTTCCCCAAGCGGCGGTTGGGTATTCCCCGACACTTCTAATCACGGTACATTCATATTCAGTGCCGTTCGCTTCTCGAGGCAAAAGTTTGAATCTGCGGGTCCTAAATTAGCCCAATACAACAATGGCATGGCAACTTTGAAACAAGTAATTTGGGTTCAACTATTTACATCCCGCAACGGTTTCGGTGACGGTGGTCAGTTTTAAACCTGGCCAAACGCAGGAGTAATTAAATAGTGCACACACTATACTCGCAGTACACAAGACTATCTTCCTTTACTCTCATAACCCAGTACCACACCAGCCGGCCTAACATGCGCACAACGAGAAAATTTTGTCTACATGTTTTCTCGATGTTTGGTTTGTTTCTTCATCTCTATTGACCCTAACATGACATAATTTTTTAATACTGCTGGTGACAGTTCGTTCCAGAGTTTTACAGTGCGCGGCAATTGCACTGTGGAAGACTGCCACTCATCAAGGTGATGAGGATGGTATGTTTTTCGCGTGGGACGATGGTGAAAAGTTGCAGGTGGTATGATTCCGAACAATTCCTCAGAGCACTCCCCGTGATACAACCGATAGAGGATGCAGAGTGAAGCTACATCTCGACGTAATTCTAAGGGGCCCAGCTGTTTGAAACACTTTGGCAGTCAACAATTCGAGCGGTCCTTCGTTGGATACGATCCAGAGGGAGCAGTTGGTATTTTGGCGCCCCTGCCCAGAGTTGAGAACAATATTCCATATAAGGCCGAACCTGCGCCTTGTAGAGTTTTAGGCGTTGGTACTGTCTCGCTCTGTTAAGAACACCAACATTCTTCGAGGCTAACTTGGCCTTACCCTCTAGAATCTAGATGATATCGGAACTGGACTTCGCTCGATATGTTGACGCCGTTAAAGGTTCGTTGTTCTTTGTTCATTTTATTTGACTCAATGTTCAATGCTGCATAATTTAGTACACTTATTAAGAGACACATCTATATATAATTTAACCGGCTTACTTGAAATAAATTGAACTAAAAAAGGTGACTTTTTTATTTATTCGTCCGTAGATTTAAGGTAAGGGTAGCTTTATGTAAAATAATGTTAATGAATACCGACTTTGAATTGCCTTATCGTAATTGAGTAGGCCATTTTACGACCGGCTCTTACATCGACTTCCCCACCTTTTTACAGTTTCGTGAATTACTTACAAAAATCCAAATTTTATGACTCCTCAATGGGTCCTTTGCGAGTAGTTACGAAAAAGGTATAAAAGAGTATGAAATTCACGTACCTGGAACCTGTAATAAAATGCAACGTAGTTTCAAGGTTGTCCTTTTGAGAGAGCATTTGAAATTCAAAATTGCACTAAACTGATAGCTTTATTGGTAGATTCCAATTAGATTTACATATTTTGTCCTAATGTTTGCTGAAAAAATGAATTCAGCCTGCCTTCTCATGTCTTTTCAGGGTGTAACGAAATAAAGTGATAATACTTTAGGCTGTCTATGAGTCCTGTCAATAGAGTTCACTGTAAAAGCAGCAGTGCTGAAAGAGTAACTTTGTCTATTTTTGTATGGGCAAATTCATGACGCAGGACTATTATACAAATTAAAACAAAAAACTTTCAGCGCTGCTACTTTCATAGTGAACTTTATAAAATGTGTAGGTAAGGGACACATATACTCACCCTAAGGCCTAAAATATTATCGCTTTCTTTCGTTCCACCCTGTATATAATAATAAAATAACATTTCAAATAGAATGCAGGAAACTCAACACCTGTCTTTTTCAGCTATATTTGAAATATGGACATCCGCTTAAAACTAAAACCTTCAACACGGTCTATGCTAATCCGGGATCGACGTGCAAATAAGCGAGCATATTAAGGCATGTTCCGAAAGTTTACCCAGTACATTGGATTAAAATGACGTCATAATATGTCTAGAATTGATTGACCTATAACTGTTCATTCCTTGCACGGTGTGCGTGGTTGAACTCCTCTGAAACGGCTCGACCGATTTTCAACAGAAGGCTCTAGCGAGTTCGACAGTCGGGAGGGCACAAGAGGGTTCAGGTGCGAGCCCAAAAGATCATCTCTGGTATGAGATATAATCTTTCATTGAAGCCATCCATCAGTTGTTAGAGCTGGGGCCACCATAGTTTCGACGTTCGGAAATTTAAAATTAACTGAATAAAAAATATTTGATTTTTATTTACTTATAATAAACTGGATTTTATTTCGGAACTTAGGTGTTTGCGTGTTTTAGGCTGGTTTTGCGTATTTTTGGTTTGGCCCTTTACTTGAGGAGTGAAGAGAAACAGCAGGCTTGACTTCTTGCGTATATTCAACTAAAATCTTTACAGTTTTGCGTATTTTAAGCGAATAGTTTAAGGGGTTACAAATCGTATTTTAAGATGGAGGATGCAAAGGTGAATGTGATGCGTATGAGGGGTTCTCACGGCAGCTTCGACTGCGTATCACGTCATCGGCGGCCAATCGCTGCAGTTTATGACGTGATGGACGACCAATGGGCTGCTGCAGGCATAATACGTCAGCTAGACCAGGATGGAAGATATCTTATGCGTGAACATACTCCCCGGCCTTGGAATCTGGAGCATCTGCAGGTTCCAACAGTATTAAGATTCTTGAGGAAGAAGTGGGCAAATTTTAGAAAAGGCTCGCCGTACAACGCCATCTGCCTTGCGAATATCGGCAACTCGCGAAACTCCGTCTCTGCCTGGATAGGTTTTGATGATGCGGCCTAGACTCCACTTCATCGGCGGCAAGTTGTCGTCCTTGATGAGGACCAGCATGTCCTCCTTGAGTTCTCCCTTGTTCTGCTGCCATTTACTCCTTGTCTGAAGCTCGGACACGTACTCCTGGGACCATCGCTTCCAAAAGTGCTGTCGGATTTGCTCGAGACGCTGGTATCGTGTGAGGCGATGAGCAGGCACGTCGTATACATCGGCTGTTACAGGTGCAGTCAGTGGACGGCCAACCAAAAAATGGGCAGGACAAAGTGGGAGAAAATCGTTGGGATCGTTGGAGAGAGGAGTCAAGGGACGGGAGTTTAGGATTGCTTCAATTTGAACGAGCACTGTGCTAAATTCCTCAAACGTTAAATGTGCGTTACCTACCACGCGTCGTAAGTGATGCTTACAGCCTTTTACTCCAGCCTCCCACAATCCCCCGAAATGACTAGCGTAAGACGGAATCATTTTAAAATTAATATTTAGCGAAATTGCGTATTCCCTTATTTCATCAGAACAAGAGTCCAAAAATTTCTTGAAATCATTCATCAAGCCGACAAAGTTTTTCCCGTTGTCCGAGAAAATGTCTCGCGGCTTGCCACGGCGACCGATAAATCGCTTCAAAGCTAGAAGGTACCCATTAGATGAAAGGTCGCTCACTAGCTCCAAATGAACGGCTCGAGTAACTAAACAAATAAATAGGCATATATACGATTTTTGTAATTTAGCGCCCCTGCCTTTACGGTTCAACGTAAACACAGGACCAGCGTAATCAGCGCCACAACGCAAAAACGGAAACCCTGAATCTAAACGTTCTTTGGGCAAGTTCCCCATAATAGGAGTGACCGTCGTCGGCCTCAATCGTGTGCACCGCACGCAACTGCGCACCACCTTCCGCGCGAGGTTCCGACCTCCGACGGGCCACCACATCTCCCTCAGAGAGGACAAGAGGAGTTGCGGTCCCGCGTGCAACAAACGCTGGTGCTCGAACCGGAAAAGCAAAGTAGAAAAATCATGTTTTGCGGAAATTAAAATAGGAAATTTCTTATCAAAATTAAAGTGTGGCGAATATTGAATACGTCCACCTACCCTAATTAAATTATTCGAATCTATAAATAAATTCAATTTTGATAGTTGACTACAACCTTTCAAAGGTTGCTTATTTTTAATTAAATTAAAAATATCCGAAAATGAATCCCGTTGACTTAATATTGCTAACGTAGACTCTGCACAATTTAATTCCTCGACAGATAGCAAACCGGTCCGCTTATTGTTTACATTGCGAGCGTTATAGATAAAGCGTAACACATAAGCAGCGGCTCGTTTAAGTCTTATGTACTGTGAAAACCGAGAAAAATTAAATAAATTATTATCATATTGATTAACGGCGTGACAACATACATTAGGTGATTTAATTTCTGGTAAATCATTAAATATTAAATTCGATTGTTTTAAATTCGGTATTTCGAAGTTTAAATCTTTTAAAAATGTCGGGCCAGTAAACCATACCGATGAAGAAATAAGCGCGGATAAATTTTGGCCTCGAGAGACTAAATCGGACGGGTTGTCTTTGCCCGCTACGTGACGCCAGGCATGTTCCTTAGTCAACTCATGAATCTCTGCCGCCCTGTTTTGAACGTAAGGTTTTAATAAATTAATAGGCATACCTAACCAACCTAAAACGATGGTAGAATCCGTCCAAAACACAACTTTATCAAATTTTGAACGCAGCGATTCCTTTATTTTGCGATATAATCGCGCTCCTAGCAAAGCACCGCACAACTCTAAGCGAGGTATAGTTGTAGGTTTAGTAGGCGCGACCTTGCCCTTGGAACATAACAGGTGCACTGTAGCATCAGCTGATTCACAGCTGATAGTCCGAACGTACGCGCAGGCACCGTATGCGATTTGCGACGCGTCCGTAAAAATGTGTAACTCCGTGCGCGTAGGTTCAATACACATTACGTAACGCGGAATGCGTAAACAATCTAGATAAGATAACCCATCAATAAATTTATTCCATAATTGTGAAATGTCATCGGGAACCGGTTCGTCCCATTCTAATTTTAATAACCAACACTTTTGCAATAAAGTTTTAGCGACTGTAATGACCGGACTCAGTAATCCTAGCGGATCGTATATCTGAGCCGCGCATGACAATATAAGACGTTTAGTTATTAAATTATTATTATCTTTACCGCCACGAACCTGGGACAAATAATAAATTTCATCAGTTATACTATTCCAACCGACACCTAAAGTTTTATTTTGAACATTTTTATCAAACAACGATAACTGTTGCGCATTGTTATTGTCTGTATTAATTGTCGGGCCTGGACTACCACGATCATAGTTGTAAACCCATTTGCGCAAATTAATACAGGCTGTACTTAAAATATTACTTACGCCTTCACAAATACTCTCTAATTCTGATGTAGAATTAGAAGATACTATCAAATCGTCCACGTAGAACGAATCGTTAATAGTGGATGCTATGTGCGGATCCTCACAATATTTTTGCGCTAAGTCTTTTAAACACCTACAACTAAGATAAGGCGCCGACGCTGTACCATACGTTACAGTATTTAGTCGGTACACTCTTAACTGCTCTGAGGGACTATCCCGCCATAGGATCAGCTGAAGGTCACGATCTTCTTCAGCCAGATCGATTTGCCGGTAGAATTTTTCAATATCAGCTGAAGCGACATATCTATGTTCACGAAACCTGAGTAATATCGAAATTAAATCGCCCTGTATTGCAGGTCCGATCATTTGCAAATCGTTTAAAGATATGCCAGTACTGGATGGCATACTAGCATCAAACACCACGCGCAACTTAGTCGTCGTAGCGTGCTGCCTAAACACCCCGTGGTGCGGTAAAAAATAATGCGTATCACTATAGGTATCAGCGAGACTCATGTGACCTAAATTTATATATTCGTGAATGAAATCGCGATACATAGCTTTATAACTCGGATTTAATTCGAGACGTTTTTCTAATGCATAGAAGCGTTTAGTCGCCTGTTCGCGCGTATTACCTAAAGTTTTAGGAGAATTTTTTAATGGCAAGCTAACACAGTAACGTCCGTCTGAAAGTCGTTTAGTAGTTTTTAAAAAATGTTCCTCACATGCAGATTCCTCTTGCGAATATAATATTGTATCCTTAGAAGTCGAAGATAATTCCTCTAACTCCCAGAAACTACTAACTAGCTGATCGAGTGACATTATATTATTATCAGCTGTTGATTGCGATAATAAATTACAATTTATATGTTTCACCTTTTGTTTACGTGGAGTAGACTGAACGACGCCAGAAACTATCCAGCCTAGTTTCGTGTTTTGAATGTATGAACCATTGTCGAGGCGAATTTTACCTTCGATCAATAGGTCCCAAAACAAATCTGCGCCTAACAACATATCGATATCTTGTCGTTCATAGAAAGTAGGATCAGCTAAAAATAAATTGTGAGGAATATTAAAATGTTTTAAATTTTGCGTAATTGTAGGTAACTTGGAAGTTATTTGTGGCAACACTAAACATTGAACCCGGGCATTAAAGTTCCCGTCGCGCGATTTAAATTCAATGCTACACGATTGCGAACATAGCGTAATAGAATTACCTACACCGTGAATATGCTGAGTGGACTGTAATATGCGTATTTTTAATTTGTTACATAACGATTGTGAGATAAAGGAACGCTCGCTGCCGCTATCTAAAACGGCACGAGCTCTGTAATACTCACCTGATTGTCCGCGTACCTCGACCATAGCCGTTGACAACATGACGAGTCGATCAGAGTGAACTATCGCATCTCCCTTATCATAAAAATCATCGTGTGCGTGCATAATATTATTGTGTGGCTGCAATTGACAACAGCTGTTCACACTGGGATTGCTAACTGAAACGGGAGGAAGAAGTTTACTTGTACCGTGTCCATACGTACTCGTAGTTAAAGTTACAGTATTATTTTTTGACTGAACAGCATCACAAATCAAACTATTATGTTTTTGATCACATTTCCTACATGGCCCGAAGAGACAAGTTTCCACTGAATGGCCGAAACGCATACAATTAATGCACAGTTTTTTATCTTTAATAAAATTAAATTTATCTTGTGCACTAAGATCCAGAAACTTTTGACATGAGTACAAAGGATGCTGACTGTTACATAATAGACACAACTTAATAAACTGCGAGCGTACTTTTTTGTTTTGCGACTTACTATTTACGTTACTATTTTCAGCTGTAAAATTGCAATTAATTTTAGATGCGTTATGATTATAATAATTAGATTTTTTATTAAAGTTAGGATTATTAATTTTACTCGAGTGGCTAACAGTGAGTGTAGTTAATATGTCAGCCTTCTCTTTAAGAAAATCTAGTAGGTCACTCAAATGTATTTTAGCGTCTGTATTTAATTTATAAAATGTACTTTTGTACTGTTCCCACTCACGTTCTGAGGCGGGATCCAGCTTTGACACGACAATAAAAATAATCAAACTATCCCAGTGCTCAGTGGCCTCACCTAAAATCTTTAGGGAACGAATATTTTTTAGGATAGTGTCAATTAACTTATTTAATTGAACAGGTGACTCCTTTGTTATAGGTGGAATAGAAAAAATAGCTTTAATGTGACTTTGTATAATCAACCTAGTATTGTTAAATCTGTGTAACAAAAGTTCCCATGCTACTTGATAGTTACTAGACGAAAACTCGACGTTTTCAATAACCTCTTTAGCATCACCTTTTAAACTAGCTTTTAGATAGTGAAACTTTTGAATTTCAGGAATTGTTTTATAGTTATGAATGAGGGATATAAATGTGTCGCGAAACTCTATCCAGTGTTCATTTGAACCGTCAAAGCTAGGAATAGATATAGTAGGTAATTTAACAGACTCACCACTATGCGCATTACATTCAGGTACCAAGGAGCACTCAAAAGACCTATTGACCGACCTTTCACTGGTGGTTTCCGGATTTACCATGCAATCTAACATACCGAGAACAACATAGTATTCTTTTTCGAATTCTGCGCGTGATTCGATCAATTTTTCGAATTCCGAAGCCGGGGCAAGATCTTCGAGCTTATTTTGCACTTGATTGAAATCATTCAACAAATTCTGAGCTCCCGGTATACGTAATTTTAATTCTGCTCGCTGATGAACAGATAACTCAACGTTTCCAAAGGAAGAAACATATTTTTTAAAGTTTGTCAACCTACACTTTATGAAACCTCGTTTTTTCTTTAAGTCTTTTAAAATATCCTCAACTTTTAGTTCACTAGTCATGATTGCACTGTAGTAAAAAGCTGTAAGTACTTACAATTTGCCAATGAAGCGTAAATAAGAAACCTTTAGCTGGTGTTTCGAAATTGCAAGTCAGCAGACAGTAGGCAGGTTCAATCGAAAGCACTGAAATTGAGAAAATTGCGGAATCACTAAGGCGAAAAGGTAAAGGTTTAGGAGATTTTAGCTGGCACGTCTTACCGATGATGCACTGTATTCTCCACCAAATAACGTCTCTCAAATAATTGGCTTCTCCAAATATATCCGGCTCGAAGGACCACAATAATTTATGTTTGCGTGTTTTAGGCTGGTTTTGCGTATTTTTGGTTTGGCCCTTTACTTGAGGAGTGAAGAGAAACAGCAGGCTTGACTTCTTGCGTATATTCAACTAAAATCTTTACAGTTTTGCGTATTTTAAGCGAATAGTTTAAGGGGTTACAAATCGTATTTTAAGATGGAGGATGCAAAGGTGAATGTGATGCGTATGAGGGGTTCTCACGGCAGCTTCGACTGCGTATCACGTCATCGGCGGCCAATCGCTGCAGTTTATGACGTGATGGACGACCAATGGGCTGCTGCAGGCATAATACGTCAGCTAGACCAGGATGGAAGATATCTTATGCGTGAACATTAGGCGTAATATTTTTGAACCCATTTTCCGTATTACATATTTTGAACTTACAGTAACAGTACAACAGTGTAAAACGTAAAGTAAATTTACTGTTTTACACTGTTGCAGTAAACTTTTAAGCGATTGTTAGATTTTGAGCTCGGAGGATTTATTTTTCGTCTTCCAGTCTGCAAAATGGAAATACTATTTATGCAGTTTCGGAAATTTTGTTAAATCGTTAAAAAAGGTTGTAATCGCTAGTGAAAAACTTTATGAACCTCATGGGGCCTGATAAGGCTTGAATGTATTGCACTTGACATTTGGGCTAATAGGCTAACTAACTAGTAAGCTGAATTTACTAATACTATCATAAATACTACCCAAATTGACAGAAATATGACTATTCCTAATTAAAGTAGCCTCTTTCTGGACTAGACTGGGGAGGAACGAGGATAGGTGGAAAGCCCTGGAGGAGGAAAACTGCAGCTTGATAAAAAGGCTCAAAATAAAAAAAAATAAGAGCCCTTACAGACTAATGGCACTTGACGACGGCAGCCGAGTGCCGACGGTCGATTGCCGTCAACAAGCGCCGTTCGTCTGTAAGAAGCCTTAGATGAGTGCATCGTCAGTTGCTAATATACTACTAAAATAACATTATACAATATACATACAGTAGTGTCAAATCATCTGAGTGGGAGACTGACACTACTCTTCTTAAATAAAAATAAAAAGTTTCTAGTAACTACCTACAATTCTAATGGCATCGAGACAATAGACAAAGCAGCAAAGATAACTAAATCGATGATAACATTCAAATTACATTTAACTTCATGGACTCACAAAAACTCCCAACTACTTGCGGTCAAAGTACTCTCAAAGATATCTTCACTTCTCAAAGAAGTTAATGGCAATTTAAGAAAATCAAAATCCATGCACCTGCAAATATTCTGCAGTTGCGAGTGTCCATGGGCGACGGTAGTTGCTTTCCAACAGGTGACCCGTTTGCTCGTTTGTCCCCTAATTTTATTTTAAAAAATCTAGTGGCAAACAAAAGTAAATATTTGGTAAAGGTAAGTCGTCCACATTTAGACTTCTCAGCACACTGGTGAGTGGTGACGCCACGTGCGAGTGACAGGGCGGCGCGTCAGGGCGACGGGGCGTCAGACTAGTCCGAGTTCGACCCTGACCCATATCATCGACAATCTGAATTATAATTTGAGAGCTCGTGTTAGTTAGGTAGGGTCGTGTTAGTCCGTTCAAATTTTCTACGTGATGAGACGATGCGACGACTATAAGACGTAAGAAATTGTGTCTGTCTTATTTACTTGATAACATACGATAGGTTTACATTCTACAAAATAGTTACGATGAGATGAATGTCCACTAAATACTAATAGATGATGAATCTAATCTATAATCTATGAAATCCATACTTCATATTATAAATGCGAAAGTGTGTCTGTCTCTTACCTCTTCACGCCCAAACCGCTGAATCGATTTAGATGAAATTTGGTATGGGGATACTTGGAGTCCCGGGGAAGGACATAAGACACTTTTTATCCCGAAAAATGTACGGTTCCCGCACGATAAACGAATTTTGGCGCAACGGAGTTATGACTTATGGACGTCATTTAGTAGAGTATATACGTAAAATGTTCCAAAACACCTACGGTAAACTATATTGTAGCGTATACAAAGGAAAATTAGTTCTTAAATATCTCGAGCACGCCTGCAAGGTAGATTGCATCGCCGATGCTCGCCCATAAAAATTTAATGTACACAATTTATTGCTAAATCGCTCCTAACGGTTCCGCCATCTTCTAAAAAAGGGTTAAGTCACACAGCACACTGTGCACTGTAACGAAACGCAGACGTGACGCGAAGATGCATAGAGCATCGTGTGGTACAAAATATTCATTTTATTTCATAAAAAGGATCCAACGATTCCGTTTTCAATAAAATATGAAATTCAATTTAGTTCGGTAAACCGATTTGTAGTGTAAAATGATTGGGAGCTCCACAAAACGGCCTCAAACTGAGAAGCGACAGCGCGATAAATAAAACCACAGGCGGATGAGCCTTCGCGCGCGATTTCCTTTAAAACACATCAACCGACATCCAGTGTTGCTAGTGAAAAAAATCAATCAAAATTACAATTTTTATGTTTAAATATACATTTCAAGTTATACATAGTAAATTATAGACCTAAATGTACTTACAAAACTAGAAATGCCGCCCAGCTACTCAAGCATCAGTTTTCGCGCAAATCTACACTAATAATATTATAATTCTGAAGAGTTTTTTTGTTTGTTTGAACTAGCGCGTTCAAACAAACAAACAATCTCAGGAACTACTGGTCCGATTTGAAAAATTCTTTCAGTGTTAGATAGTCCATTTATCGAGGAAGGCTATTATAGGCTATATTATTTTATCACGCTAAAACTAATAGGAGCGAAGAAATAGAGAAAAATGTGGAAAAGAACGGGGGGAAATTATTTGAAAGGGCTTATTTGAACGCGCTAATCTCAGAAACTACTGATCCGATTTGAAAAATTATTTCAGTTTTAGATAGTTCATTTATCGAGGAAGGCTATAGGCTTTATTTCATCACGCTTAAACTAATAGGAGCGAAGAAATAGAGGAAAATGTGGAAAAACGGGGGAAATTATTTGAAAGGGTTCATCTCACGAACTACTGGAGCAATCTTTCTGTTATTTGGCACAGATAAGAAATAGACCACGTGGAGGCTATTTTTTGTGCACTAATTTGTCTGTGAAATATCTATTTTACGTGGGCGAAGCCGCGCGGAACGTCTAGTCGTACATAAAATGTATCCTAGTAACTATGTCCTTTGCATAATCGGCCTAATAGTTTCAGAGCCTATTCGGTACAAATAAACTTTTCCTATTTTTAATTGAGGTAGATAATAACCTCAAAGTTAATTGCTAAAATGCTACGAACGATAGATCATATAAATTAAAAGTGATCAAGAAATCTAAGTTTATAATTGCCAACATCTAAATGGCTCTATTGGAAGCGATATCGTTTGTTAAACGTTGAAATCAACGGGCACTTAAAAGATAACTTCCCTGCTACAAATCGCTGAATTTACGTAATTATAGGGAAACGTAATAAAAGGTTGGCAACACAAAACACGGCCAATCGCAATTAGCTAATGAACGGTTCGGCCAATGATCGTGGATTCGCCACATTCCATTTTTAAAATCCTTTAGTCAACATTATTCGGGCGGTATTAAATTTCGAACTGCGCATTGGATGGGAGAATTCGATATATTTTTTTTATCCAAATGATTGTCTGGTTTTTCGTTTCAATTTCTTTAGTTAAAAATTAAAAAGGACAAGTGTTCATCTATACATATAATAAAACTGTAGAAATGTGAATTCTGTACATTAAAGATATTCAAAAAATAATAAGCGGGGGGTGTTACTAGATCGCTATAGAAGCCAAAAATGTGGTTAGTTTTTTGTCTGTCTGTCTGTCTGTCTGTCTGTCTGTCTGTCTGTCTGTCTGTATGTTTGTTCCACTATCACACGAAAACTACTGATCCGATTTGAATGCGGTTTTCGCAAATATATTTGTCTTCTTCCAACTTAACATCTGGTGTATAAAAATTTTCCCCCCCATCCCTCTAAGGGGACGAAAGAGGGGGTTAGATTTTGTATCAAACTTTTACTTTAACACGAAAACTACTGATCCGATTTGCATACGGTTTTCCCAGATATATTCGCCTTCTTTCAACACAACATCTGGTGTATAAACTTTCCCCCCACCCCTCTAAGGGGACCCAAAAGGGGGTCAGATTTTGTATCAAATTTTTTCTTTAATGGACTTACGTCATTATTAATATATTTTTTCAACTTAACATCAGTTTTCCCCCCACCCCTCTCAGGGGACAAAAGGGGGGGGGTAAGATTTTGTATCAATTACTGATGAAGTAGAAATACTTTAAATGGCAAAACAACGTTTGCCGGGTCAACTAGTTATTTATAATTAATAAAATAATTTGTAAGTAAGGTTGTAGTTGATTAGATATGAAAGGATATATTTTTTTATTAAATAAGGGGGCAAACGAGCAAACGGGTTACCTGATGGTAAGCAACTACCGTCGCCCATGGACACTCGCAACATCAGAAGAGCAGCTGCAAGTGCGTTGCCGGCCTTTTAAGAGGGAATACGCTCTTTTCTTGAAGGTTTGCTGGTCGTATAGGTCCGGAAATACTGCTGGTGACAGTTTGTTCCAGAGTTTTACAGTGCGCGGCAGAAAGTTACGCGAAAAACGCACTGTGGAAGACTGCCACTCATCAAGGTGATGAGGATGGTATGTTTTTCGCGTGGGACGATGGCGAAAAGTTGCAGGTGGTATGATTCCGAACAATTCCTCAGAGCACTCCCCGTGATACAACCGATAGAGGATGCAGAGTGAAGCTACATCTCGGCGTAATTCCAAGGGGTCCAAGCTGTTTGAAACACTATGGCAGTCAACAATTCGAGTGGCCCTTCGTTGGATACGATCAAGAGGGAGCAGCAATGGTATTTTGGCGCCTCTGCCCAGAGATGAGAACAATATTCCATATGAGGCCGAACCTGCGCCTTGTAGAGTTGTAGGCGTTGGTCTGGACTAATATAGATAGTTATTAATATAGATAGTTAATTGTGCCCTGAGAATCAAATTATCATTAGCGGCAAGAGGATTACGTTACGGCGGTTCTCAAATTTATTTGGTGGATGAACTCCAATTAAAAATTTAAAAGGGAAAAAACTTGAGCCCAGCAAGAAGTAGAAATTTGTGACGGATTTTGCACCCAAAACATTGAATGGCATAGTTTTGTAAAGTTACTAAGTAAAAATTCATGTATTTCTCGCGGAGCCTATGAAAGCTTTGCGGGGCAACCTCATAATATTTTTCTATCCATCAAAACTCAAAATATTTTTACTGTCGACAAAAATAGCACCGTCACTATTTGTAGCGCAAACTCCGCAACTCGCACTCAGTTTACCTTGTTGATGTACTTTTGACAAAATTACTTGGGAACTTAGCCCGGCGAACATTCGAACAATGATCTCTATTAGATAGCAATAGGAGTTAGATTCGAATACGATTCCTGACAAATTGAGTTTCAAAACTTTGCCGTACAGATTTGCAGTATTAAAATGTTCAAAGTACTTAGTCGTTGAATTTGTATGCAACTTGCGCAGCCTTTTTTAGTGCTTAATGCTCGAGTGTCATCATTTTGTGGTTTTAATTTTATATTCGAGTACCATTTAGTTGTCATTTTCTATCTTGTTTCATCTCGTGAGCTTATTAGGTTAAGTAACTAACTCCCATGTGGCCTTGCCTTTATTTTAATTAATCAACTAAAAGCTGCGTCGTAAAATTTTGTCAAAATCGACACAGTAGTTTTGGAGCTATACCTAGTACCTACTTGTTCTTTTTAGGGTTCCGTACCCAAAGGGTAAAAACGGGACCCTATTACTAAGACTTCGATGTTTGTCCGTCTGTCTGTCTGTCTGTCTGTCTGTATGTCTTGAGGCTGTAACTCAAGAACCGCTATAGCTAGAATTCTGAAATTTTCACAGATTGTGTATTTCCGGTGCCGCTATAACAACAAATACTAAAATAGAATAAAAATTAATATTTAAGGGGGGCTCCCATACAACAAACGTGATTTTTTGGCCTTTTTTGCTCGTAATCAATAATGATAAGAGGTAAGCACTTGAAACTTTCACGAAGGCCTTAAATATAATTGTACTTTAATAATTAATAATAATATTTAAATAAAATAAAAAATTAAGGGGGGCTCCCATACAAAAAACACAATTTTTGGCCTATTTTTGCTCTATAAGGGTATGGAACGGAATTTTTTTAATCGGTGTAGACTGGCGATATGTCCACAGTTTTTCCACCTTGTACGATGTACCGTTTTATCTCAAGTGCACTAATACTTAACAGTTAATACTCTACAGGAACTGTACCTTTTTGTAATAAAAAAAAACAGTCTATTGTGGAGCAATTACTACCGTCCGGTCCCTGCACGATGCATCGCTCTATTGATGCTAAGTGCGTGCAACCACAACCAACATGAACTTGATAAAACCCGACCAAATAACAAAAGGTCCGCCTTCTGCCTATCAAAGTATCTAATATTCTAAATCAAATCGAAGTACTATCCATAAAGTTAATATTAGGTATATAGAATAGAGAAACAAAGGCCTGAGCAAGCGAGATGTCACTATCAGTAACACTGCGTGGTAAAAAGAGACGTGTGATACATGACAGCAGCACTGTTTTTTGACGTCCATCAGCCCGGATCAGCCCCGTTGACAATTTAATCTCATAGAATTCATGTTCAATCATGCTTGTGTAAGTGTATACGTACACATATTTTTCACACAGATGAAAACCAATTTCGGTTTCGTTTGACAACTCGAGTTTGTTGCTCTATTCCGCTAGGTATATTAACTTTATGGTACTATCAGAGAAGTTGATTCTTATGCAGTTGATAGACCTACGACGTCTGGTCGGATTATGTCAATTCAATAAGCAGTGATCTGGTTGGGTTTGACACAACGCGACCAATAATTATTTACGTTGGTCCGCCATCTGCCTATGAATCAACTTCTCTGATAGTACTTCGGTTCGATACTGCTAGATTACATCTACTTTTCGCACGGACAGTGATTAATGTGGACATTAAAAACTCGCTAATGACGATGATATTCATTGTCTTAAGTTTGAGCTCGTTAATATCACCACCTCCGACAGTCATACAAAAGGAAATTACGAGCGCCATAACTCAAGGATCTAAAGATTGTTATTATCATCAATCAAATGTAGTCGGCGAGAAAAAGTTATATCCGTCGCGGAAATCAACTCACTTACAGGAGTCGATTACGGACGCGAGGCACGAGAGATTGCGGGCAAACCATTAAAAACTAATATTATTAATGTGAAAGAGTGTCTGTCTGTTAACTCTTCATGCCCAAACCACTGAACCGATTTTGCTGATATTTGTTGTGGAAATAATTTGAGTCCCGGAATACTTTTCATCGCGGAAAAATGTGCGGTTTCCGTGAGATTTAAAACTAATTTTGGCGCAATGGAGTAGCGGGTGTCACCGTGTCATGTAAGTATTATAATTATTATTAATTATATTTATAATAATATTATAAATATAATAATATAATTATTATTATATTTATATAAGTAATTATAATATCTTATACATTTCACCGCTTAAATATGGCTCTACTAAAGTAACAACAAAGTGACGGTGGATGGTTTTATTAATGAAAACAGGTAAATGCAGGTATGGTGGCGTCCAAACTCCAAGTGTGTGCGCAGTAAACGAAAGCAGAGTGCTCTTCAATAATATTTTGTAAAAACTTCTCTCGATATTTTAAATACCAAAAATATGTCTGTTTAAACGCTAAATAGATTTACATGATGTCGTGAGGGAAAAATATAGGATAGTTTTTATTGTAGCAAAATTTGTGCTTTACTGGCTCTTTTTTGTCAGCTCTTGCCAATCGCTACCGCTCATACCTTGAACCGCTTGCAAAATATTGAAGGGAAATGAAAGTTGCGTCAGAGTGAGACGCACAGCACCAGCCAATCACTCGCAGCCGGAAATGGACCGAGCCGATGATACCATCAGATACCATGATTACTAATTAGACTATGGCTACTTAATTCGGCCTTTCGGGCTATTATTGATAAGTGGTAGTATGGTTTCTATAACTCAATTTCTACGCTTTTCTTGAATTATTGGGTTAAATGTTGCAACGTGAAGTGGCGATATAAAGTATATTTTATAAATCATCCATTGAAAACTTATACGATACACAGCGCACTGATAGACTTAATATCGCCCGCGATATTCATCTGTCCCAATTTTTAACGGCTCATTTATAAATGCCGCATTGTCTCGTCACATTGCAGTGTGCACCGACCCTAAAGGGACATTTTCGTTAATGGGCCTTCCTCCAAGTTGCTTTTTTTATAAAATAAGGGGGGCAAACGAGCAAATGGGTCATCTGATGGAAAGCAACTACCGTGAACCGTCGTCCATGGATACTCGCAGCTGAGCAGAGCTGGTGGAGCAGGTGCGCTGCCGGTCATGAAGGATAACCATGATTGTGAAGTATTTTTAATTTACAAACCAGTTATTTACAATTTTGATAGCCCATCTTGTGTACAACACAAGACAGGCTATGTTATTAAATTGCTACTAGTAAATAAAACTTAATGGTCATTTTGTAATAAAGTTCAATATTAAATCTCTATTTTAGCAGCGTTTAGTTTGGGTGTTAGCTTACACTTTACCATCACGATGACTTTTACTTTTTAACCCCCTACCACTTCAATTTGCGTACAAAAGATGGACGAAGTCAGGTGAAGCTCGTTAGCTACTGACGACGAAAACCGCAATATCACTGTCAGCTTGGGTGTACAACACTGATCTCTATTATACAAGTACGCTGGATAGCTGATTCCCTTTGAAATGACAGCTATTTCTTGTGCCTATTTGAAGCGGAATCAGCGCCCCCATTATTCGGGTAGAGAACTGATCTGACAGAAAAATGACGTTTGAAAGCCGCCATATTGGCGCTGATAGCAGTAGTGAGAGTACTTGGAACTAATACTAGTGATGACAACTGTTGTTATTGGTTGTGGTTACGTCAAATTTAGTTCTCTACCCGAATAATGGGGGCGCTGATTCCGCTTCAAATAGGCACAAAAAGCAGGTGTGTATCAGCTATCCAGTGTACTTTTTTTTTTTTTTCCCGGAGGGGGAAATGCACCAGCGTACTTGTTTAATAGAGATCAGTGGTGTACAATAAATGTATTCATGGGAATGAAGTCTTTATACCCAGGGATATAACGCTGAGTATCGTGTCCAGCTTTGTTTATGGTAAATATAACGTAGTGTTTATTTACATAAAATTAGATGTGAAAATACTTGGAATACTTATAAAATAGTTTGACTATGGCTTTATATTATCATTTTATAATTTTATATTTGTATTACCTTTTCCAATGTAACAAAAAAACTTGCGTACTGTAAAATAGTTTTATTAGGTACTAATGTGAATTATATCACTACCATGGATTTTAGCTAAAGGAATAATGCCTCGAAAGTTATTTTTTTCCGAAAGTTAATTTATTTTATATTAATTGTACTTTAAATCTGCCTTATCTTGTCTCTACATTACCCAAAGCTAAGGTTCGCTGGAAGAAAATGCCTAATCTGTACCTTCATGTGTGCAAAAAGTATAATAAAGAAAGTTTACCTTTGCCGTTTGCATTTTGCACTACTGACTTCAACCTTAAAGGTCAATTCAGACCGCAATGCGAGATCCTTTTGTCATATAATATATTTTGTAATGTCCAAATATTGTCACGGAATGCATTGCACACTTCATTATACTAAACTACCATAAACTACCATATACTAAAATACCATAAGGGTAAATTCAGGCCACAACCCAACGCGTAGATGCATTTTTAAATTTGTATGGATTTGACAGAAGACGTATCACGCAATTGAAATCTGTCAATTCAGTACAAATTTAAAAATGCATCTACTCGTCGCGTTGTGGTCTGAATTGACCCTTATGGTACTTTAGTATTTTAATGAAGTGTGCAATGCATTCCGTGACAATATTTGGACATTACAAATATTATATGACAAAAGGGAGTTGTAGCGCCTTGAATAATAAATATTAATTTAACTTCGGTTAAACCCTGGAGACTATCAAAAATGGACATCCCAACCATGTGCTAACCAGTTAGCGGGTAGTGCTAATGTGAATAGTTAAATGAGGATAAGCGAAAACGTTCTGAAAGCTAAATCCATACTAATATTATAAATGCGGAAGTTTTTCTGTCTGTCCTCTTCACGCTTACATCAATGAACAAATTTAAAGGAAAATTGGTATACTCCATACCAGTTTGAGTCCCGGGAAAGGACATACGTTTATGCCTCTAACGTAAAAACAATGCACCAACATTTTTAACCGACTTCCAAAAAGGAGGAGGTTATATGTTCGGCTGTGGATATTTTTTTTTTACGTTCCAGTTTGTCGGCGTACAAAAAGGGTCACATCGGTTGTCGCATTATTACAACTTTTAACAACCTTAATGATTATGTCTCAAATAATTATTTATTAAGTATGTAATAATATTTACTTAGTCCTAATCATGGGATTTACGATAATTAACGCAAGACAATGTCTCATTACAGAATGTTGTATTAATACAGACTGACAGTAATAATGTAGTCACTAATCAGTGGTTTTTGTGTAGCGACTGGCGGGTAACAAAATATTGAATAAGTAAATAAATACGACCACCGGGAGAAGACGGAGAAGTGCGGCCGCACTCACACCGTACTGTAACAAACAAGATTTGGTACGAGTTCGATTCCGGATAATAATTATGAATTTCGGAAATTGGCGGAAAAAAACTTAATGATTATTTAATTAAAAACATTATTAAGCATTTGTGTATCGTACGAAGAATAAAGAATAATTGTTATTATGAATGCAGTCATCTTCTTTAGATCATTTAGAGATAGACTGCATTTATAACTCAACAAAACAATAATTAATGCTTAACATTTAACAGTGACCAAATATTTACGTATAAATTAACCTTCTTACAATTTCATGATGTTTATAAAGTAGTTTAAACTGCGTATAATTTACTCACATAGACTTTATACACATATAACCATACATTATTAATCTTGTTAAGTAAACTGTGTAATGTGGTAAAATCATTATAATGATTATAAATATATAAATATATAAATATATAAATTATAATCATTATAAAGATCATAATAATGTTTCGCTCGTCGCATTACGACAGAATGAAATAAGGCACATTAATATTTCACTTCCGCGGAGCAAATGCACTCAGCTCCTTCAGAGTTAGAGCCGTGAGTTATGAAATATACATTTATGAAGTTATATCGTTTTAATACGGATAATATTGTCTCTTATTTGCATTTAATGTCAATTTATTCTAATTTTAATATTTTTATACTTATATCGTGGACGTTTAATTTATATCTTATAAATAAGAAAGAGCTAAATATATATTTTTAGGGTTCCGTGCCCAAAGGGTAAAAACGGGACCCTATTACTAAGACTTCTATGTCTGTCCGTCTGTCCGTCTATCCGTCTGTCCGTCTGTATGTCCTCAACCGAACCCTTCGTGCGCAAGTCCAACTCGCATTTGGCCGATTATTTACTTTATGTCCCACAGAGTGAGGTAAGAGGTATATAAACACTCTGTATCAACAAAAAATGCCACAAGATATTTTATTACTCTTTAATCGACAAAAATAAAATATAATCGATAACAGCACCGTGTTACTGAGGACTTTTAACATTTAATGAGAGACCGAAATGAGGAAAGTCTAGATTAGAAATTACATCACCCACACTTTTAATATTGTATTAAATTTAAATGATAAGCTGGATTAGGGAACACAGCTTATAGTAATATTAGGCTTAGGGCAAAATTATTTAGTGGTTAGCTGATTGCTGTGTGTTTAGAATCCGTTTGTTGTATCAGGAGCCAAATAATTAGACCATATTAGCTTCAACTGTGTATTGAATATTTACATGAGCTTAGTTACTTACATATGGCCTAATCTAATAATTTTTAAAGAGTGATTCTTTTTTTATTGGTCTGAGGAGTGATAATACAAATCAACTGGGCGAAAAACGTCATTATCTTTTATTTTAATATTTAGAACCAGTCCGATATGAACTAGTAAAAAGGTTCTAAACATACCCCCGGACGTTGAAAGGCTTGTCTTTTAACCATTCTAGGCAGATACTGGCAATGGGCATATCTAGTTAAAAGCCCTTCGCATAATCCCAGAAGTGCGTATATCCGCCACCAATTCCAATCCGCCAACAATTTCATCATGTCCAGGGTGAACACCAACTCTGTGAAAATCTGAAATATTAGAAGTGTTTATGGAAAAGGACAACGTTGGAAGTAACGTACAACTGAGTGAATATCATAAAAATTGTACTTACATAACAAAAAAAATCGGTAACCCCATCACCAAAACAGATGTAAAAATCTTGTGTGTAAAAGTCATATTGTTAATTATTAAAAAGCTACAATACTCCTTTTGATATAATATAAAGACCAGTTCAACTAAATTAGACTAAGGAAATACAATAAAACCAATTATAATGATGTGAAGTTTTTTTTTCATACAAAAATACAGTGTCACCACGTGCGAACCACACATTTATTTATAGGAATAGGTAGTGTGTTGAAGTTTTTTACTAAATCCAATATCCGGTATCAGGCCGATCATTAGACCAAAAAGTGTTAACTCTTTTCGACTAAAACAGTAATATATTTTTATACTGGTAGCGCGGCGCGGCGTAGCAGCCATTAGCTTGCGTAGCGCGATGTAGCGAGTCGTAGCGACGCGTAGTGCGGCGTAGCGCAGCGTAGCAGCCATTAGCTTACGTAGCGCGATGTAGCGAGTCGTAGCGACGCGTAGTGCGGCGTAGCGCGGCGTAGCAGCCATTAGCTTACGTAGCGCGATGTAGCGAGTCGTAGCGACGCGTAGTGCGGCGTAGCGCGGCGTAGCAGCCATTAGCTTACGTAGCGCAATGTAGCGAGACGTAGCGACGCGTAGTGCGGCGTAGCGCGGCGTAGCAGCCATTAGCTTACGTAGCGCGATGTAGCGAGTCGTAGCGACGCGTAGTGCGGCGTAGCGCGGCGTAGCAGCCATCAGCTTACGTAGCGCGATGTAGCGAGTCGTAGCGACGCGTAGTGCGGCGTAGCGTGGCGTAGCGCGGCGTAGTGGACGATCGTAGCCAATATAACAATAACTCCCACACCGGTTTCGGGGACGGTGGCCAGTTGTATTGAAACCAGGCCAGTTACGCAGGAGTAATTTATAGTGCCCACGTGTGTGCGCAGTACACAAGAGCACTCTCTATTCCTTTTACTCTCATAACCCAGTGGGACGGAAGACCGGAAGGCGGTAGGCGCTTTCGTTAAAAATTCGAATCGTGTATACGAAAAAACAATAGTTACCACATTTGTCATCTGTATCTTCTCAACAGAACAGTTTAATATGTTGACTGTTGTGTTAACATGCGACGTAACAAATGTTTAAGTACTTTATACTGTGCTCGAGTTAAATGGTGAAGACGTCAAAAGTTTAAAGTTCTTTTTTCCTAGTTTAGTTCTAATCTTCTCTTACGCTCGTGTAAATAATAAGCTCTGAAACAAAATATGTAGCTAATCTCTTAAGACTTAATTGGGTTTCTAATATTTATTACAGTATTATAAGAAAATTATTTTTTTAGAATAATAAGTAATCAACGAGTTAAATTTATGCATTTTTAGGTACCCGCTTGAAGTATTAAAAGTAACTCCTGTAAAAAGTTAACTGGAATAAAAAGGAATTATTAATTTTATCGTCGAAAGATAAAACCATAAATAAAGTGGATGACATTAATAAAAAATAAAAGTACTCGCAGACGAGACCAATAAGAAAAATAAATATTTCCGAAATACTCGGCGAATATTCAAAACTCTTTTGCATAAAATTTCGGCATTCGACGCGAAATAAAAATAAACGAAGAATAGGGTTCCGTCGGTGAATGGATGTTTTTAGTTGCAAACAACACGTTTGTTCATTATAGTAAAATACATAATGATTATGTAACTATAATTTTGATTAAACAAAATACATAATAATAATTAATAAAATCGCAGGGCAGCTTGTGGCGAGCTATAGGGGAGTAGCGACCCCACGTACCCGAGTGCTCCCACTTGCCCCACCCGGTGCTTGCCTTCACCGGCCGGCCGGAGTTCACTTCACAGTGTTCACACTGACGGAGAGTCAGGCCCTACCTCTGCCTTGCCTTAAGACGCTATATTGATAGTAATTTTACCGCAAGGGCAATTTTATACTTAATTTGTATGAATATAAAGTCATATGCGAAAAAACGTAATTTTGTTTATTTAAACAATAACTAGGACTACTAGGAGCATTTAAGCAAAATGCTTCTATACGATTTTGGGTTGCAAAAGTGTACATCTATTCTCGTTTAAAAATAATCTTCAAATTTCGTATTTTTAAGAGGTCATTTCGATCGAGAAATGTATCGAGGCAAAATACATTAA
This sequence comes from Plebejus argus, assembly GCA_905404155.3. Lineage (NCBI taxonomy): Eukaryota > Metazoa > Arthropoda > Insecta > Lepidoptera > Lycaenidae > Plebejus > Plebejus argus. The sequence goes on from FR989927.1 coordinate 22,938,417, forward strand.
TCGTGTTTCTGGTTCTTCTCAAACCTAGATAAGGCTATGAAGATATGTATATCACCAGATTTGTAACATTTCTGAGGGTCCTATAGTATTATTTCAAAAAGGACGTCATTATCAATATAGCGTATTAACCGGTCGGTCAGAGTGGAGTCGCAAGAGCTTCGGCTCGGAGGCAGGATGTAAAGCGTATGTGGCGAGTGGGCGACGTGATGGGACCCTCTGAGGGTGCAAATGATCGGCGTTTAAAGTCCAGCGACACCTCTCCTGCCTCAAGCCGCTCTGTCAATGTTGCCGCCTCGGTGCACCGTGCGTAGGGCCATTTTGAGGGGGCCATTCAAAGAGTTGGCGAGTCACCGTCTGCCAACTTTATGATACATGTTACAACGTTGTACCGGCAGATGCCATAGTCCTTCCATAGTCGCAGTTACCCAGTCCACTAGAACCTCACCCCAATAGCCCGATATCTTTTTAATTCCTTTCCTTGCAATGGTCCTACACTGGCCGCGGCTGGCTCTTCTTGTCGTACTCTCATAGTGCGGACAGGGAGAGTCGCCGGCTAGTGTCACATAACATTTAGATTAAAACTGTGTAACGGGCCTCTACGTGTTGGCTTCGGCCCCACGCATGCCTTCCAAAGGTCCGGGTTTTAATTGCCCGTGAGCAAGGAGTGCTTTACATAAATATATTAATAAATAAATAAAATAAATAAATAAACGTTCATTCAGTAATCTGGACATTACACATGGTTCTGTACATTTAAAATTAAAAACACCACACAAATCACAATACAAGTAACATGATAGTAAACAGAAACACAAAAAATAACAACAAAAAAAACAACAATGCAAGAAAAAAAAACAATAAAACAAAACATAATAATGTTAGCAAGGCACCAGATCATACAAATTGGTTGGTGGTGTAATGCCCAAACCATTGAAGTGGAATCCACTCAGGTACATGACTGTGGGCTCCACAGTCCCTGATAATAATATATCTACTAACTTCTAAGTTCTTTTGCCGTAATATATAACCATTATAATTACCTCCATTATGCATAATAATTAATAATAATTATAAAACAAGACTGTACAATAATTAAGACTTTAGGCTATGATTACGTAACATCAAGGAAATTAATACCTAGGCAGTTGACGGACCTACGTCATTTGGTCGGCTTATGTCAATTCAATGCTTGTCTGACAGTACATGACGTGGTTTAGTGTTTATTGCTGACTAATGACCGACCATCCATCACATGATTAAAAATATCACCAGCAAAACATAAACAGTGGTGGTACGGAACCCTACGCCCCCCGACGATCGGTGCTGGCCGGTTTTTATGAATTATAAACTGATTTATTCGTTTTTTCGAACACAACCTCATTCCGTCCGGCCGTGGATTGACATTCGAGGTTTGAATTACAAATGGCGCCATTTGTTACGCCTCGGACGCTCGGGGAACTCCCGGCTCCCCTAAGGATCAGTTCACATTGCGATGCGACGAGACGATGCGATGCATTTTAAGATTACCAATGCTTGCTGTGTTGTTTTAATTCCACGCGATCGGTCTACAGCGGGGTGCCGCTTGGAGATTGATGGGTTAAAAGGCTCATTAGTCATTACAATGTGAAGCGACCTTAATACCCTCTGACAGGTCCTTATTTACTATAACATTTTATACTAAAGCAAGACGATTTCAATATTGAATAATCTTTTAACATTTGCACGTCGATAAAGTTGACAAAATAATAGACACTTTTATGTTTTTGCAAATAAAGAATATTATTATATTAGTATACTATTATACTTGCACACTACACGTTGTCGTTTACTATAAATGACAAATTTTTAGTTAATTAATAATTTGATCCGACTCACATCCGACGCAAAATAATTGGACGCCAATCATTGATTCTACGACGAATAGTTACATCTAGATTAATCATTCAGACGAGCATCTGACCTAGCAACTGGACTGAGTGATGAACTATCTATATTCTGTGGACTGTGGAGACGCAACGTTCGTAAGCATAATTATTGTACGGAGTACCAATCACTTAACACTGTTTAATCCGTCGATCGCGGGTTCTAGGAATTGCCATTGTATTCTATTGCTGTCTCGGTCGCATGCGACCGCTTGGGGCTTGATAGGGGTGGCTCTCCGATCAGCACTCGACCGCAGCTGACGAAAATTCAACTAACATGCCAATTTACGAACTAGGCTATAGGCACAGAATATAAGATATTAGTAGTACCAACTATAGGTTTCATTTTGCTCTACCCCACTACAAAGCATTGGCGGCTATGTCATGTGACATTGCTCTAGCAGCTTAGAACAATGTCGATAGAATATGAAACCTATGTCATAAAGTAGCATTTGATTTGAATTTTGGTCGGTCGCGTTCGTGTGGCGCGAGATTCGGAAAGCCACCTTTAGTCTACATTACGAAGATTTTCAATCTAGATAGGGTTTTTTGTATATCAATGCTACATACTAATGTTATAAATGTAAGTGTCTGTCCGTCTGTTACGCTATTAACGCTTAAACCGCTAAGCCGATTTTGATTTGGTATGGCGAGTTTGAGAGACGGCAGTCGGGAAAGAACATAGGACAGTTTTTATAATAGCAAAATGTAAGGTTATATGTAAGCCTAATTTTACCAGGTTACGTAAAGTATACCATAAGTTAACTTTACGTAACCTGGTAAAATTAGGCTCTCTGCTCTCTCAGGTTACATTACAATTATGAAGGGGACGGCGCGTACGCAGTCCCCACTACCAAAAATTACGCGTCCGAGTTATCCGCATTAGGGATAATCGCAGAGGTCAACCCACAGAACAGATTTACTCCTAGCGGAGAAGAACATTGACTTAGTACAAAAAATTCTCGCGAATACTTCAACGCCATCTATTGGCTAGCCCCCATCAACTTCACGAACCCGCGAATTTTGAACGTATGTCAATTCATAGGGTTCTCATAAGGATTTTATTTATAACTAAAATTGGGTTTAGTTTTACACTAGCAAGAAACTTGTAGCAAATTAAGTTTCTTACTAATGTAAAACTAAGTTACAATAAAAACAACATATAAAATGAAAGTCATTTATTTTCAAATATAAAATACCTATATACACAGTTTCTTTATAATTTTGTTCTTATTTCTTAATATTATGTACCTGTAGACTCAGGTGAATTTAAGCTTCTAAAGTTCTAACAGTGATTAGGGTTAAGACATAAGACATTGGCGATTCACTAAGTAGCCAGTTTTAAAAAAAGAAGGAGAAGAAGATTCAAGAAGGAGAAGAAGAAAATAGGTTATAAATTTATGGATTCGGAATCCTGAATATTATGCTTTGTCCTTTCCCGGGACTCAAAAGCATCTCCATACCAAATTATTGGTCTTACCCCTTTCAGTATTAGAACCTTCTTTACACGAATTTATAACTTAAATGTTCACATCAAATGCAAAGTCACTATCACACAATTTTCACAGCACTAAAGCACGGAGAGAAGCACAAAACACGGAGGAACCGAATCCTAACTCAATGTTAATTGGCGAGCACAGTTTAGTTATTGGAATAATTACAAAAGAACGGAATTACAACAAAAAGCAAAGTCAATGGCAGACATTTTCCTTGTGACAAAATTACACAGAATAGAATATTCTACTATACTACGTACTCATTGGGGTGCCCAGTTGAAAAAATTATGATTTTTTAAAATATTTTTTCATTGGCATCCCAGGTCTGGCCCCCGTTTCATGATTGGCTATAGTAGGGAGCTGACCACCCCTGGGTCAACCCGACCGCAGTGCAATGGAAGGGCCTCGCTCTGGGGGAACCGCCTTCTTGATCACGGTATCCCCTACGCCAGGTAAGTATGATTTCACTACCTCGACCTGGGGTAGTCATTCTACGTTTCGCGTTTTCGATAGCGCGATGTAGGGACTTGAGAGTGACATCTAGCGGACTTTTGATGAACTAAGAAAGACGTAGTGGCGCCACATGTCAATAATTCCAAACACAGATGGCGCTTTTCCTTTAGATAGAGGAGAATTGGCTACTTTCAGTAGATTGTTGTGTTTTTTATTCTATGTTGATTAATTATAAGTTTATACTAGTATATACAATCTAAAATTATATGACGAACACGCCATGTTTAATATTGTACGAAAATAAGCACGAACATAATATTAAACTTGACAGCGTATATTTTCGATGCTCTCAAAGTAAAAAATTGAGGATTTATAGATTTAATTTATTTATGATTGCAAATACATAGACTCTAATATTATAATTATTATGCTTAAACTATTTTTTTAATGTTTGTGTAGATTTTAGAAAATCGCCCATATTGGCACCTTTTTAAATAAAACTTTATAATAATTTATCAAACTCGTATTAATAAACTTACTATACCAAAGATTTTAGGTACTTACATTTTATTTTATACTATTATTCAAGTTTTCTACTCTAAACCCACTCTAAATCAAGATTTAAGTAAGTATATTTTGTGCTAAAATTTTATTTTTATCAACTTATTTTTTATTTTTTTATTTTATTTATTATGTACACTTTTTGCACAAGGTCTAGTCGGCCCACGAGGAAGGATACACTTTTTGTGGAAAATATACGGTTCTCGCGTTATACCTTTATTATACGGGAGGAGCCGCACAGAACACCCACTAATCTAGTTTTAATCATAATTCCACTTTATATAATTTGGAAACATAATTCAGTGGACTAGACATTACTAGACACTAGCACAGAATGTATTTATTACACTAGTATACTACCATGCTCTATTATATTATTATGTATAGATTAGTCCAGCGGTTCCCAATCTTTTTCAGTCTGCGGCGCAGTTACACGTAAAATAATATTATGTCACGGCGCGGCACCCTACTCTACCTACCTAGCTGTTAGAAAAAGGTAATAACTAAATAATAAATATATTTATGATTATAGTTAGTTAAGCAGGTAAATATTTAATCATCTACCTGCTTTACATAATAAATAATATTATAATTTAATTTTATAATATTTATGGTTTCGGATAGTGATGGAGGATCTTTCTACGGCGCACCAGGGCGCCGCGCCGCGGCGCACAGTTTGGGAACCCCTGGATTTGTCTATACAAGGTCTACTAATATAATATATTCTGTGACAAGGTGTAACAAAACTAAGTACTTTAGGGTGTGTATGTGTCCCTTACATAGAGTTCACTGTGAAAGTGCAGCTCTGAAAGAGCAAAGTTTTTTTGTGCTTAGTACTTTTTTGATGTATGATATTATTGTTGTTCCCATACAAGAGCTTAAAAAGTTACTCTTTCAGCGCTGCCACTTTCACATGGAACTCTATCTCCTCTACTAAAATAGGAGCATTTTGAGCGTTATTAACGCTTAATGGAACGCGGGTCGCGAGGTATGTAAGGATTGTAAGGGACACATACCATGAAGTATTATCACAATATAGTTTACACTCTGTAGAATTTAGAAACGATCAAGATGTTGATGATGAGGATTGTACTAACGTATAACGTTTAGTGCGTGAACGATTGCATAATTAAGCCACTCGGGGCCCACTCCAGTGGCGGATATAGGTTACGCAATTTGCCGTCGGGGCCCACACGATCATTTATCATATTTTAACTTCACAGTGGGCTGTCTCGCGACCCCACTCCATTTTTTACCTTCTGACAATGAAGGATTTGTTTTTTTTTACTTGGAATAATCTGTTACGATACGTACTCAATGCTTTTATCTAGACCCGCGGTAGCGTGTCAAGCAAAGTTCCAGCATAACATTATGGGTGAATTGCACCAGAAGCGTAGTTAGAGTTAAGGTTAAGGTTATCGTCATATAATATGGCGACTTTTGCTAGGGATTTGACAGTTCATTTCACATTTTGTTATGGTTAAAGTTATAGTTAAAGTAAGCCGGTGCAACCTTCGGTGCAACCCACTCTATAAGTTACAATAATAGTCATACTATTCAGAGCTACGGCGGTAAATCTTTAATCGTTTGGTATCTGTATCACAAAACGGCTATTAAAATAAAAGCCAAGGGAACATCGTGGAATTACGGTGATCCCTCGAAAATCCCGGGAAAACCGTAACAAAAAATGAAGGTTCCTGACAGACGAAAATGCCTTCTACCCTCAAGTTATCTTACTCGCAGACCATGCTAGTGTATTATCTAATATTTACCTCTATATAAAATACTCGTGTCACCTTAGGTGTCACCGTATTTATGCGCAAACTCCTCCAAAACGGCTCAAGTAACTCCAAACCGATTTCCTTATGTACTAGACTACTATAGTAATTAGTATAGTAATTACTAATTACTAAGTATAGTATACTTAACAATGTAGAGCTCACAGTCAAAGTAACTATAGCAGCGCTGCGGGGCTAAATTTTTTATTACTCAATGTAAATATTAGTCTTAACTCTTCATGAAAATAAGTTTAATAATCATCAAATATCTCTGAGTACGGCAGATAGAGCCTAAAAAAACTCCTTCACTAAGCGGAAATTCTACAGGCATTTTAATAGGAATTCCACCTGAACACATCGGCAGTAATGACCAAAATAAAATACTTAAAACTCGATTCGGAATGCAATTCGTTACAAAGCTATTCCCGAATCGTTTCTCCCTTCGTAGTTATATTATCCCGGAGTTTTGTGATTATGACTTTTATGCCATCGGCATAAAGGTCCTGGAAAGGGAAGTATAATCCCAAATTCATACACTTCGTATTATGTAGCTTTAGCTTTTTCTGCCTCTTTTAACGTTATTCGTTGATAATTCGTAAACGTTTGACAAACCTCGAGCTGGAACCTTTGCGACTCAGTCAATGACCAGGTCTGAGCACCGTAGGTTAGGATATGGGCAGAATACACAATATGTCTACGAGTCTGCGTTTCAGGGAGATTGGCAAATCTCCCTTCATTAGCGTCTTCATGGACCAGTAGCTCATAGACTCATAAAAAATATAAATCCGGCCCTGCTAATAATATGTAACTCTACTCCTACTTATAAGCTCAGCGTTTTCCAATATTTTTTTTGACACGACCCCGTGTGAAAAAATACTTATTTCGAAATTTTTAAACGTATATTTTTGCTCCATACATTGTCGTGCTGTTTATTTCGGTGACATCTCAATTCTCACATCACATCTCGTGCCAATTTCGCGGGGATGCATCTGAACCCCTATAACCTTTGATCAGGCGTCACATCCTCAGCGCGGGCTCAATTTCACGTGTTTTCACGGAATATGTTGTGCATTTTCACAGAATCCCGGTGCATTTGCTACCGAAAATATTCCCTAGAAAATATATCAGGCAAAACCCATTTTGCCGTAAGGAGTAATAATTTATCTGTACTCGAATGGCAATGGGTTTCGTTCGAAATGTTTTCAGCATTTTCTGTCTATTTATGAAAAACTTAGTGGACTCATTTTTAATTACATACTTACAAAGTTATTCCTGGTATCATTCAGTGGTACTATTTTATACATTTCTACATCCAATAATATTTGAAACGTATTTAAGGTAAAGTTCTATAGGCGCCCACCGCCCAGTAATAAAATTCTTTACAATTCATTGAATAACGAAATGTAATAGCAGCTACCGAAAAGAACATTTCATTATTTTATTTGACAAAAGTATCTCCACAGGAATTTTTATAATAATTTTATTAAGTAGTATTGAGAACGATTGGATTTCGGTATTTTTAATTTACATATTTCTGTTTTATATCCTTCTTTTGCTTTTGGTATTATTTTACCAAAATATTTTTAAATATCATCGGTGAGAGACGCTATCAATTTTCAATTTCCGCATTTCAGGATAAGAATGAGGATAATTTTCAAAGGTCACTCCTAACAAAGTGCTTATTATTTAAACTTTTTCGGCATTTCTAATTCTTAGAGTCCTCCTTATTGTGAAGTAGAAAATGTTTAATGTAACATAAAACTTGGTGCCTACGTTTACAGTATAAATCCTTTTATTGCGTTCGAACGGGTAGGAAAAATTCTGGCACGTAAAATATAATTAGACAATTTTCTACGCCATTATCCTGCACGCGACGGCCCGAAATGACGGGAATTGTGAACGCCGCCATCTTGATTTTGTAGTAATAAAGAAATTTTCGAATTTTGGATATTATAAGGACGTACTTTCCAACTCTTTATTAACAATTTAATTGTACTTTAGTTGTGTTGTGTAAGTACGTATTATTGGGTAAGTGATTTTAGTATTAATACATATAAATCCAAACTTTGCCATTTTTATTCTTCGAGAGGACTCAAAATACCCTTTGATAGGTACCTACATTCCTAAGTAAAATATTAACGTGAACTACAGAAACTTTTGAAATTTGATCTATGCATATTGCATATCAATATTATCTGAATCTGAAATCACATGATCCTTCGAGCCGGATTTCATTAAGCCTGGCGCCACGTGTAAGGTCGCATACTGTTCGGAGAACAAAGAGGTGAGCCGAAATTATTCCAAACAATTTGGTCTCATTGAACATAGTTTTGGATAGTTTGAGTCCCGCATTTGGAACTTGCTCGTGTGGTTTACGAAATATTTTGTCCCGGTTGTGAATTGTGATATTGTTTCGGCGCTGTTGAAGTTGAATAAGTTGGTGTTTAAAAGATAACTAGGTTCATAGATAAGGTAATTATAATAAACCTATTATACAACATGACTGGTGAAACAATACCGATACTTAAGGAGAGTACTCTGTACTCGATTCTCATTATAATTATGTAATAAAATTAGGTTCTTAATTTTTTTCCGAATTTCCCAAAAATAAATGAATCATGGATACTAAGTAAATTACGCGGCTAGGCAAGTAGCCATACAATGCGGCCGGTGCAGAGGCGTTCGCTACCAAAGAAACACCACACAACTACCCCTCCCGCTCGCGGTGTCCATGCGTTGGGTGAATAATTATTTAACTTTAAGCTACATTTACTCAGTGATCAATTGTTATTATTTTTTTATATAATTTTTTTCGAACTAATATAATAGCCAAATATCACGTCCTCGAGTATTGAACATGTCTCACCAGTCACGCAGTATAATAAAATATTAAAGTTTATTTTGATTTATTTCGATGCGGGTTCTAACTTCTAACTTTCAAAACATGCGAAAGACCTTCAATATCTGTCCTGCGGCAAATTCTTGTACTTAAGTCAAGTTATAAATTCAAGTTATAAATTATAATGATGATGATGATGAATGTGGTAATGGAAGTTGAGGGCCAATAATCTTGCTGTCGATGAAACCGTAAACCTTGAAAACAATACTAACGGAACTAGCCTATTGTTTGTTGAGCTTATCAGGTTTTCACACATCAAGTTTAATAATCCAATTCAAATTACAAACAAAAAATGGGGGGGATGTAACGTTGAAATTACCATTTTAATTTCGCGGGCCGAGTTGGCCTATAAAAATCCATTCGGGGCTGGGCACAATTTGTCACTGGGGTCTAAATAAGATCAATTTATATGTAGGGCCGACTCTAAGTGGTTCGTGACGTGAATTGTGAGGGAAGTGAGCTCGGGGCAACATGCAAACTATCGCTTTTTACCGCTTCACCCTCGCTACTTTAACGGGTATAAATCGGGGATCAATTATTAATGTAGTGACTTGTATGTTAGTTTAACCCTGTATGATTCTTGCGTTCTTTCTAATAAATTAAAAGATTTGACTAGTTTAGGTCGCAATGATTGTGTGGTAATATACAAATAATTTCGTGAAAATTATAAATATTAATATGAATATTACATTTATTTAAGTATTAATATAATATGTATTTTATTGTTTATGTATGTTTAATATTATTAAATTTATATAATAGTTTATTTAATTATATTGCGCAAATCCCTTATTTTTATAATATTTGTAATGCTATGTTTAAATGTGCAAATAAAGAATTTTTATTATTATTATTATTTATATATAAATCCATTTATTTTATCGTCCTGGGGGGTTATTATGAGCTCTTATTTCCAGCCAGTTTCCAGCCAGTTTACAAGCCGTGTCTATGCAATGGCCTGTAAATTGGCCTGTAAACTGGCTGGATATAAGAGCTCATAATAACCCCCCTGTATTATCATAATAATATAATCCTTTGTGTCTCCCTACCACGAATGCGCCTGTATTTATACATTCTCAGTATCACTTATAAGGTTGGTTGGTAGAGGATGCCACAAGGCAAAGCCCGCCCGTAATTTGTAAATTGCATAAAGTGTGAATAAATAAATAAAATCTAGGTATGAAAACTAGATGAAACTCGCAACTTTCCAAAATTCGTTATCGTGCGGGATATAATATTCTTCTGCGGCCATTGATATATAAAAAACCCGGTTTTTTTTGTCTATCAATGGGTGCGGCAGACGATGCAATAACCGTCGCAGGTAAACCTTAGACAAGATAATTAAATAGACTTAAGCCCCAGCTAGACTATAGTCTAGTGAGCTATGGCTAGTGAATGGCGTTGGATAACGAGGCTCATTCATCGCATCCTTTGAATATCGGCGGCGGTAATCATCCGCCCCGGGTGACTCTTTGAAATCCGCTCGGAATTCGTGAGGAAATATCGCGCGCTCGATATTTTTGCGATTTCTCACAAGTCACAAGTGACAAGATCAGCTAGAAATTAGAATTGATTTGGAATTTCTTTGTCTCATTGCATCATGTTATGTTTGTTGATGGCCGATGGGATATTATATACAAGCATTTTCGAAAATGATTCTCTTTAATCTCACGAAATTGATAGTCTTGACTTGTTTATTTATTTATTTATTTTATAGACTCACCAACAGAACAGCATTTGTGACAATTTGTGAACTTGTAGCAAGTTTATAAAATAACGGAAATTAGGTATCTAATATTTTTTTAATCTCAGTAAGTTTGGCTCCAACAAAGCGTTTTAAAAGAAATTATATTTGTTTTACAATAGGGTCCATCCACAGCTTATGGAGAAGGGGGGAAGGTCATAATAAATACCTAGGTGGGGCCATAGCCCGTTGGTGGAGAGGGGTTAAGAAATATGTTGGAGTAAGAAAATATAAGCTTCCTTTATGGCCTCGTGCCTCATAGATATTATCCCAATTATTATCTTATAACTAAGATCGCAAGTAATAATAATTATTATTTCTATATTTCATAGTTTTCTCAATTTTAAAGTTTAAAATTCACTCAATCAACACAAGTCGACAAGTTCGGTGTTTGCCTGATTTCCAGATGAGAAAACTTGAGCGATATCCTGTTAATGGTTTTCCAGAATGTCGGTACCAAATTAATAATAATTATTATACAGCCTACAGGTACACTCTACAAACTTCAGTTTATTTATTTACTGGATGACCCAAGGAGTTTTGTATCACTTCCGTCCTAACTCCTAAGTAACAAAATTTAAAATTCAATATTATTTATATAAAAGTAGATAAACTATCATAAAACAGTATACCTACAGTATTAAGAAGAATTTCGGACATTACAAATAATGTGTAGGAATATGTTGTAGGTATTCACAAGTTTAACAAGTAACAACAGGTATACTAATTAGTAATTACTAACCGGTTATATTACATAACCTACGTCATATTATACTGACCTGTGTTATAGCTTCAAAATGAAATCATTAAAATAAATATACTTAAATATAAGTCTACATAAAACTGAAATATATTTGTTTCGAATTTAAGTGCTCTTTTTATAAATTATATTACGTAGTAGGTACGTACCTATGATATTTAATATTTTAAAGTATCAAAATAAATTAAAAGTTATAGCGGGCTTACCACCGAAAAATATGTATTTCGCAAAGCAGTTTCTTCGGCAAAGTTATCGATTGTATAAAATTGGGAGGCATCAGCCGTCCCTGGGGAAATCTTAAACCAATGCCCACGTAAAATGCCTTATAATAAATGTATTTACTGACAAAGTTATAGCTTTCCAGACATAATAAAACTGATACTGATCTAGGTATCATCATAATGCTAAGTCACCAATCACCACACATTCGTAGATGCGTTTTAGGAAGTTATAGGTAACAAAAGGTAGATATTACGGAAGAACTAGGATATATTTAAGTTAAGAGGATACACTACAGCCGTTTTTCCATACAAACGGTGTCCCCTATTTCCTCCCTGGATAATGCCGCGGCCGGTAGAGTTATTAATTTTTTTCCTGAATATAGTCTACGCTCTACGGCCACTGATACAATGTCCCTATGTTTTCTTTTTTTTCATAATTTAATTATTAAAAAAGATATATTAAGGCGTCTCCCAGACAGATGCGGGCAGCGGCGCGGTCGCGGCGCGGCGGCGCGGGCGGTCAGTTGTTTGTACTGCCACCGCCACCGCGTGTGTCTGTGTCGTTCCTAGAACTTTCAAGTCATCCAACTGATTGCCACCGCCCGCGCCACCGCTGCCCGCGTCTGTCTGGGAGACGCCTTATTATGAACCTTCAAAAACCCAAAAAAATGGCCAGATTTTCCGCTGTGCTCAAACATCCAGAAAACAAATTTGACTCGATTACACAAAAAATACATAGGAACACAGCTCAAGCCTTGCTTTAATTCTTAAATGAAAAAAGTACTTAAATCGGTTAAGTTTTGGAGAAAAAATCGTTGATTTTCTGCAGTTGTCTCTATCGCGCTCTGCGGTATAGGCTTGAGGTAAGGGAGACAGCAATAGATATCACAAGTACTTTTTTTTTTCATTTCTCTTGACCTTGGAGTATCCTGTTAATGATTAAGAGTGGGTTGCACCAACTTACTTTAACTAAAACTTTGATTATAACAAAATGTCAAATGAACTGTCAAATCCTAGAAGTCAAATCTCTAGTTAAAGTGAGTAATGGACGCCATATTTGACGACAACCTTAACCTTAAGGCGTATTGTGAATGTGAATGCATGTGTATGGACTTGTCTATCGGCTGCCTGCGATTTGCGAAGTAATAGAAATATTTATTAGAAAAAATATATAAAAAGGAACGTAGAATGTAGATACTTCTAGACTCGGGAAGGCTTAGATGTTTAACGTTTAAAACATTAAGTTGTTCCACAGTAAAAACACAATTACGATTTTAATTATAGTTAGAAAATATAAGTATATTTTGCTGTAATATCAATTGAACTTAGCTTCACTTGACACGCTACCGCGTGTCTAGATAATAATATTACTTACGTAAGAAGTAATGTCAAGACATATTAGGTGTAATTTTGATCTTTGGTCCTTAGGCATCCATCATACGCTCATGCAAGCGTCAGTCAATTCCATCAATCATGAATTATGTTTGACTGATGGTGATTGGTGACTGATGGACTGACGAATGTATCCAGATTTTCGTCAATCACCGTCAGTCACGCTTTTACACGGTAGGTTAGTGGTTACCCATCAGTCACAGTCATGACTCATGACTGTGGTAAAACTGACAGCAAAACCTACCGTCTAATGGATGCCTTATAATCTGCGAGGAATAGTGTAGTATTAGATCTCATTTTCTTTTCGACTTTACATAGAGTCCCTTTTTTAACCGACTTCTAACTTTATATATACGGACCACGGATAAACATCCAATAATATTTTATTTTATAAAAAAATTACAGGTGTATTAAAATAATATTTTAAAATTATTAAATTTAACAAAACTTTAACAATTAAAATTAACAAAATTTCAATGAAAAACGTTTAATTTGTTTGGATTAATTAATAAACGTTCAATTGATCCGGGTCTCACCAAGTCAAATTATGATTAATCATAAACTGAAAAGTAGTGAGTTTTCGTGTTATCAACATGATATACAGGTCAAGGAGGTGACGCTGTGAGAGTTGACTCGGACAGCTGATTAGAACATCCTGTAACTTTGCCCGGACACGTGAGCTGATAAAAGGTGTTTGTTTGTTAGCAATAATTAATTTATAATTATTTGTTAAGGGCCTTCCCTACGGAAAATCTGTAATTTACCGTATTTAGAGCCTTATAAACTCATAATTTGAAAGCTACAGAGTTATAATAAAAATACAACAATAATCTTCAGTATATCAACATTCCTTTCCACGTTTTAATTTTTCTATTTCCGTTTATTACACTCATGATATCAGCTTCCAAAGTAAAGCCAATTTATTAAAATTCAAGCATACATTCAGCATCTCCTTAGTATTTACAAATTACTTTTATTTGAAACACACGCCAATAGATCGACAATATCATAAACTACTTATTCCCCGTTTTAATTTTTTTTTGGTCAATTTTGAACTAAGATAAGTAAAAAAAATACGGTTTTGGTGCGATCTCGGCAATGCGGCAAATGTATGGCCAAGGTCGTTTGCTCGGGGGACGGCCTTAATGTTGTTATGGAGACTTGTCTACCTACGACACAAAGAGGTTGTCTACGGCAAGCAGATGTTGTCTGCGGTTGTCTTCTAGAATCCTTTTGGAGCATTTTCTGAGGGAAAAGGGGGGAACGGATAAGGGTCGACTTTCGAAGGTTTTTGGTAGGAGATAACGTCGTTGATTGGTTAACATGCATAGACTTATATATTACTATTAACATGTTTACAAAAAGTTAATATTAGAAAGCCTTCCAAAAAAACTCTTAGAAAACGACCGTAAGCCAATATTATAGAGCTAGGTAAATGTGCGCTATTGCCGGGAAACGAGAATGAAATATCAGTGAATCTGGTAAAAGTAGTAGTTAGTAAACTAATCGATCAAATATCAAAATTCAAAATCTTAGTTATTTAACCTATTCAACGCAAATTACTAAACTATAGGTCTACCAGAATCTGATTCCAATTTTTGACAGCAGATTTTTATTAAGTATTATTTTTTAACAAAAAATTAAAACCGACTTCCAAGGTAAACACAAAAGTACTTAATTAAAAATAATCTAAAAAAATCAAATAATTCGTATTCCTTATTATAGTGCAGTCTTCAGACTTAGCCTAAACCTCAACTATTTCTGCACTCAATCTTCGTACTTTTGAAGTCGCTACCAGCCCGGAAAAGTTCTGAGATCCTTGACATAGAACTTACGCTAAAGTAAGCTGGTACCGACTTCAAAAGCATGAAGATTGAGTACAGAAATAGTTGAGGTTTAGGCTAAGTCTGAAGACTGCACTATGATAAGGAATAGGAATTATTTGATTCTTTTTAGATTATTTTTAAGAATATTACTTAAGTACTTTTGTTTTTACCTTGGAAGTCGGTTTTAATTTTTTGTTAAAAAATAATAATTTTACCCTTTTTAGTTACAGTTCTAGCTGTCCCGGCAAACATTGTTTTGTCATATAAAGTATGTCTTCCTCCGGCACGCGCACCCGCGCCTTGGTGACGCCCACTATCCATCCACTATCGTAATATTTTAATTTCGCCATAATTTCAAAACCAAACGTCCAATTTTAATCATTGAAAGATCAAATATTATCTACATAAACTGTACTTAGTGATGAAATAAGTTATTTTGATAAGGATTAAAGTTATTTGAAAAGAATTAGTAAAATAAACGGTTTGAATGTAGTCCAAAAAAAATCAAGATTTTTAAATAAAAAAATGGTTATTGTGCCTCACTCGACATAGATAATTATAGTGTGTCGCGGACTTTTTTGTAGATATTTATAAGATCTACAATTTCTTAGAACATTTTATGGTTCTATCTTTTATAGTTTCGGCAGCGTACGCAAAATAAGTAACTTTTCTGGTTGATTTTACACCTGGCGTCCGAAAAACCCAAATATATCCAAATATAACGAAACCCTACTTTTTCCAAAATAAAATTTAGCCTATGTTCAGCAGAAATAATGTAGGATTCATTGGCTTTTGCTTGAAGTAGTTTAAATAAAGCTAAAATCCTCGAACTTGTATCTATAAGGATTCAAAAGTTCTGTTGGGTACCTTCGGAACCAGGGTACATCCTGGTGCAAAATCTTACTTTTTGGTAGTATATGCCTGAAATACTTCAGAAAAAGTCGAAATCACTATATGTTTCCATATAAATTTTGAGGAGTTCCCTCGATTACTCATGGATCCCATCATCAAGTCACCACTTTTATGAACATGGTACCAAATTCGAGTTAAACCCTATACAACACAAAAAGAATTTTGCAAATCGGACCACAAACGGGCTGAGTAATCGTTGAACATACATAAAAAAAAATACAGCCGAACGTATAACCGCCTCGTTTTTGGAAGTCGGTTAAAAAATATCTTTGATCATTGGATTAATTTATATATACATATTTGCATGTTTAACACACAGAATCAGCCACTATTTAGAAAAAATAGGATCAAAATGTTTTATTCCAATTACCCCGGTATTGCTAGAGTCAATTTAAGTTCTCACTTTTTGCCATCAGATTCTGGTAGACCTATAGCTGATATCACGTTAATTATTAGTTGACAAGTAGTCATCTAATAGCTAAGTTCCTATTAAATGTCATTATTTCTAGATAATTGTTAAGGTAGCGATAACCTCTACGACCGTGGTCGTCAAATTGCGGCCCGTGGCCGATATTTGTGTAGCCCGCGATAAAGTAAATTATTTGAATGGTCAACTATTATACTACACAATGGCGATAAACGTTGATATTTTTATAGCTAAAAAATGTCATTATAATAACTTAATCCAGTTGTTTTAAAGTGTGAAGCAATTCACTCATAGGGCCGATTACACCTACCGAGTAGAGTGGCGAGATCAACCTATTCACGACCAATAAACTTTGCCGAGAATACATTCTCGCCACTCTAATCGGTAGGTGTAATAATCGGCCAAGTGCGAGTCGGACTCGCGCACGAAGGGTTCCGTACCGTTATAGAGCAAAAATAGGCCAAAAATTGTGTTTTTGTATCGGAGCCACCCTTAAATTTTTATTTTATTTAAATATTATTATTAATTATTAAAGTACACATATGAGTAATGATTATGTGAAAAATTTAAGTACCTACCTGTTGCTATTTTTGATGTAGAGCAAAAAAGGCCAAAAAAATTACGTTTGCTGTATGGGAGCCCCCCTTAAATATTAATTTTATTTTGTTTTTAGTATTTGTTGTTATAGCGGCAACAGATGTACATAATCTGTGAAAATTTCAAATCTCTAGTTATTACCGTTCTTGAGTTACAGCTTGGAGACAGACAGACAGACAGACAGACAGACGGACAGACAACGAAGTCTTAGTAATAGGGTCCCGTTTTTATTACCTTTTAGTTTTAACCCTAAAAAAGACATAAGTCATGTGGAACCGCTCTTGGAGCATCTCGGAACCTTCACAATATACTTACACCTGGGGCCCGGTGCTGGCACTCACATTGTCATGACGTGTGGCCCTTGGCCAGTAAAGTGTGACGAATTGACGATCGCTGCTCTACGACATTCAGCGCTTAAACAAACCTTGATTATAATTACCGCTCTTACATCATTAGGACTGTTATACACGGTTGTAATTACTTAATTCCATACTAAAATTATAAATAATTGATCCTTTCAATTATCTTATTTATTTCTGATAAATTAATGATTACCTAGGTAATTTTTTTACGATGTACCTTTAAAAAGGTAATTTGGCATGCACAAGTTCGATTTTTTTTCAACCTGGATACTAGTGGTAGAGAATACTCCAGGAAAATAATTAAACACAAGAAAATGACATCAACAAATTCAGTCTGCAAGCATGGTTAAATTTTTAAAAGTAATTAAGTATTAAAAAGCGTTGCATTAATACAGTCTTAGGACCGCACTCAGAAACATTAAATGATGATTAAACTTAATAAAGAGTTTGACAGCTAATGTATGGGACTTGTGTCAAAATATTCATTAATTATAGGTTAAGTTAGGTGAGTGCGGCAGTAAGTAGAATCATTCTCGTATTATTTCTCAATGTTTGATAACAGTGTAAACAGTGCTTAATATCACCAATAGCGGTTCATTCATACTCGGTGTGTAGACGTGATCTTAGGCGGTCGTGTTACTTACATTTATTCCTACTACTACTAATAGCAGTACTAAGAATCCTACTACTACTACTACATTACTATTATTACTCTGTGCTACGATGTATAAGCCTCTATTTCACCTGTCAGTGGCGCTACTCAATTCGTATGTGCTATGGTACGACCAGAAGTATGTGGAACTACCCTTCCCCACCAAGGAGATGGGGGAACTGCCTCTGAAGGCGCGCTCCGTGTTCCTCACAATGTGGTGTTTGGTGAGTATTCCTTCTCTAATCTCTCAGCAATGCGGAGTAGAGTGTAGACGGACTATAGAGCAGTGTTCCGCAAACTTTTTATGTTCAAGGTGCAGCTAAAATTTTTTGAAGGTACACCACAAATTAATCAGCGTATACGGGCGGGTGTTTTTCTAATCCTCATTCCTTTCGTCGATCGTCCTGAAATGTTGCCTTTTTTTGGTTCTTAAAAACTAGGAATATGTTGGTACAATATATTTTTTGTGGCTCACCAATTACTAGCCATGGACCACGGTACACAAGTGTGCCGCGGCACACCTTTTGCGGAACACTGCTATACTCTATCTATAGTCTAATAGAGTTATACTAGGTGTGACAAACCTAGTTATAATACCCTGACAATATCACAAACTATGACGCCCGTATAAATATTGAATAGCGCGGAAACCATACATTTTTCGGCAAAAAATGAAACTTTCCCGTGACCTACTCTATTTCTGGGCCAAATTACATAAAAATCGGTCCAGTAGTTCGTGAAATTAGCGTGTTTAAACCAACAAAAAACAAAATCTTCAGTTGCCTATAAAAATATACAGCATGACTGGTGAGACAATACCGATAATTAAGGAGAGTATTCAGTACTCGATTCTCATTATAATTATGTAATAAAATTAGGTACTTAATTTTTAACCAAATTTCCCTATAAACAAATGAAAAATGGACACTTAGTAAATTACTATGCGGCCGGGCGCGGGCCACCCCGCGCCGCGCGCTACTTCCGCGCGCCGCGCGCCGCGCGCGGTGTCCATGAGTTGGGTAAATAATTATTTAACTTTAAGCTACATTTACTCAGTGATCAATTGACATTATTTTTTTATATTATTTTTTTTCAACTAATATAATAGCCAAATATCACGTCCTCGATCAATATTGAACATGTCTCACCAGTCGTGCTGTATATATATAGTCACAGTATAACAATATTGTACTACTGTGAATTGTGATATAGTAGACCCATGTTAATCCGACAAACGTTTTGTATGGCTGTTTCCGAATTTGTCGGATTATAGAGTTACTGCCTAGATTTTTATACATTTCAAGTCAAAATGCTAAGTTCCTATCTAAACTACAAAATATCATTTTCCTAAAGCACTACTGAGTACCTAACTCATGAGCGAGCTGTAAGTGCTATAACCGTAACCGTGGCTGCTTTGTAACAAATAATTGGCCAAGTGCGAGTCGGACTCGCGCATGAAGGGTTCCGTACCGTTATATTGCGAAAATGAGGAAAAATTGGGTTTTTTGTATGGGAGCCCCCCTTAATTATTTATTTTATTTTAATTTTATTATTTAATATTAAAGTACACATATAATTGAGGACTTTGTGAAAATTTTAAGTGTCTATATGTTGCAATTATGGATTACGAGCCAAAAGGACCAAAAAAATAACGTTTGTTGTATGGGAGCCCCCCTTAAATATTAACTTTATTTTGTTTTTAGTATTTGTTGTTATAGCGGCACCAGAAATACATAATCTGTGAAAATTTCAGAAGTCTAGCTATAGCGGTTCTTGAGTTACAGCCTGGAGACAGACAGACAGACGGACAGACATCGAAGTCTCAGTAATAGGGTCCCGTTTTTACCCTTTGGGTACGGAACCCTAAAAACGTAGTGTCTACAACTTTAAACTTTCGATTACCTTCGAACCGCGCACACACTAGGTTGTGTACAGTGCATGCAACAGTTACGGTTACAGTTCGCTAATGAGTACCCAGCTTAAAGTAGCCTGAAGACTGAAGTACTTACAAAGCTTTTATTTCTGGACGTTTAGTTGTCAATTTTGCTTTAGGTAACTAAAAAAAGGATTGGTCAAAAATGTTTATGTAACTAAATAACCAGTGATAGGCATGTCGGATTAGGGACGCCGGACAGCGGACTAGCCAAGGGTCCGGCCCTTGGCTAGTCCGCTGTCCGGCGTCCCTAGCGAATGTCTACACTCTACTGTAAAGATGTATTGACTATTGACATCTATTGACAATGATCTTGCCTTGCCTACAATATTATCTGTATTGTTATTTGTTACAGTTGCTACAAACGGTGTACCATTACGTCTCTTTTCTGTGCGATTTCCTCGTGGAGACTTCGCGGACCAAACGTCCCGTGATGCACAAGATCAGAGACGCTATGTTCGCCGTCGCGTTTCCCTTGGCCATCTTCGTGGCTGCGGTATTCTGGAGCATCTACCTGGTGGACAGGGAGCTGATCTTCCCCGAGAGCTTGGACAAAATCTTCCCGCCGTTCTTCAACCACGTTATGCACACCACCGTAGCGGTTTTCATCGTTGTTGACCTGTTCATTACGTACAGGGAATACCCGACGAGGTCGGTCGGATTCGGTCTCTTCATGAGCATATTCCTGGCGTACCTGGTGTGGACCTTTTATATATTCGTCGCCTGTAAGGCCTGGGTCTACCCCGTGTTTGACCACTTCACCTGGCCGCAGAGGATCCTGTTCATAGCATTCAGCTTCGTGACAGGAGCGAGCTTCTATATCGCCGGCGAAAAGGTCAACAGTCTAGTGTGCCCGAAACGGACCAAACAGAAAAATGTTATGAAGAATGGAAAATCAAAACACTCGTAGCGCATGAACCCTAATTAAAATTATTTAATGCACTTTAAGTTTTTATATTTAATTTTTTATTACTTGTACGTAAATACACAATCTGTGTCAGTTTTTGTTGTTAATCATATTTTATATTTTAATTGTGTGAATAAGCAAAGAAAAAAAATAACCTGTGCTGTATTATACTTAATAGCAATAACATATTTATAAAACAGTGCCAGCCACTTTATAGGGACTGGGATTTAAATCTAATCATAAGTGTAACACCGACTTTTCACTTTTGATTTTACACTCTGAATAGCGGGTTTACATTATTTCAATCTAGTAATCCCATGGGGCTGGATTACTGCTGGAATATTTATTCAGGCACTGAAATGCAATTCATTCCAGTGCCCATTTACATTATTCTAGAAGCAAACCGACCACCAAGGTGAAATTAAAAACTTAGGTTACCTAGGTGGTTTATCCGACTGCGGATTAACTTACTTATATGTCTATGTATGTACCTTGTAGCATAATTTAGAGTTAGACCTTTGTGCCACTACACACTTCAACTTACAGATGTTATAATGTATTCTAATTTAACTACACGACTAGAAAATCAACTGCTTTTTATCAACTTTATATTGGCAAATTATCATCTAAAGACACTGGTCTTTAGATGATAATTTGCCTGAGATTAAATAAGCTGTAGCTAAGAAATGTGGATGACATAATATTTCATCAATTCATCATCATCAACCGGCGTACAGCTCTGAGCTGATTATACGGCTTATTATACGGAGGCTTTCTATTTTTTAACGAATTAAAAAAATATAATATTATTATATTATGTTCGGCTGTATACAGAATGTAACAAAACTAAATTATAATACTTTAGGGTAACTAAATGATAATACTATATAAGTCTATATAGAGTATAGATAGGGAGTTGTGTAGGACTAGAGTTCACTGTGAAAGTTGCAGCGCTGAAAAAACATTTTTTTGACATTTATGTATGGGCAAGCATCGCAGCGTCCTGGCTTTTTCAGCTTAAAAAAGTTACTCTTTCAGGAAGTTTTATCACTTAGTTTTGTTACACCCTGAATTTTAGGGTTCCGTACCCAAAGGGTAAAAACGGGACCCAGCTATTACTGAGACTTCGATGTCTATCCGTCTGTCTGTCTGTCTTCAGGCTGTACTCAAGAACCGCTTTAGCTAGACTTCTGAAATTTTCACAGATAATGTATGTTAGATATGTCGGAGGAAGTCATGAGTCTAGTTGATTTCTGATTGCTGAATTTTAGAGGAAGTCATGAATTAGTTATTTTTGATTCCTAAATGTCAGAGGAAGTCATGAGTAGTCATGAGTCTAGTTATTTTCCGATTGTTTGAAGTGTTGATTCTTCACGATTATATTGCTTTAGAAATGATTGTAAAATACAGTGATCATTGTAAAATTCTTAAGTAAATTTAATTTAGTTTGTCATATTTTTACTAGCTCTAAATATCTTGGTTTGAATTAAATTGTAATGGACCAATCAGAGCAGAGGGCGCGCGTGCTTTGAGTGGGGTCGAGGCGCCATCTTTACTTAAGAGGGCTTGACAGTCTTGAGGGGCTCATTCGAGTGTGAGCAGTCGATCGAGTTGGATCGTGGCGAGTATCTTAGAGTTCATGGAAGTTGTGACTCCGGTGTATTAGTGTTTAACGGTGAAAAAGTTAAAGTGTTAAACAGTGTGAACATAGTGAAATGTGTTGGTGTGAATTGTAAAGAGAGAATCATTGAATGAATAAACGAAGTGAGCAGTGAGTTTGATAGTTTTATTTCAATTCAGAAGCGGTACGCCACAAAGGAAAAGCGATCCTTCGTGGTATCTCACGCCCAAGAATGACTGAAGAGTGAAAGTGAAGGAACACGTGAGAGGATGAATCGTTCGGTGGTGGACTCGCATCATCAAAACAGAAGATCAACGTCTGCAGGTTCACGACATAGGTTGTCAAATGTATTTTTGAACCCAACATTGAGAAGTATAGTGCAAAATATTGAGGTGTGGATTTTGAATTTACGTGGTGCAAGTTTCAATTGGTTGAAAAGGCAGGTAAGGCCCTGAAGGGCTTTTGTTTAACGTGGTTTGAACTTTGAAAATTGGAAACGTAATTACAAAACTTTTAAATCATATCAGAAAATCTTTGTTCTGCTTGAAAATATAAGTACAATAGTTTTGTTTTAATACGTTCGCTGCGGTACGAGACCTTATGAATCTCGCTTGTGACTTTCATCCGGTTCGGAGGTGAATTTGTATGTTTTACTCGTCCCGGTTAATTGGTTTTCTATACGTTGATTAGGTATATTGTTAGCAATATTTTTGTCAATAAGGTCGTACGAGACCTAATGCGTCTCGTAGCGACAATATGGTGGAAGTCTACATCTAGTGCGTTACGAGTTCCATTAACACTCGTACGACGCGCACCTGGAAATTAGTTAGTGTTGTGTATGTCGTGCTATCGAAAAAGATATTTTTTGATAGTTTAATTCAGAAATTCAAGGGAAAGCATTTTGACAAAAAAATATGATAATAGTGAGACATTGTAGTATCCGAACATAAATACACAATAAAATATAGTAAAAAAGGGACGCTGTGTTAGTTGTTATTATGGGAAGGCCAGACAATGACGAGCAGAGAGGCCGACAAAAAAAAAAACAAGTAAAAGGGTTTTGTAATAAATGCAAGAAAACTTTATTCATCATATTTTAATGAAAAACATTGAATGTTTTGTTACTTGCTACCTTCACTTCAATAAATAATATCGATATTTTTGAATTGTTCAATTTCCATCACTTTGATTTATCGATATTTAACCAAAATGTGATTACGGGATCCAAATGAACTCGTATTGTTGAATTGTGCAATTACGAGGCCCTTATTTTCTTAATCATTTTTACTGCTATCTCCGGGCGGAACCACATACTACAAGATACATTCATTGTTAAGGTTTTAAGGAAACCACTCGTACGAGATCTGAAGAGTCTCAGTGCGTCATTGCGAAAGGAAAGATAAGAGTGCTTTTCGGTCTCGTAACGCCAATATGGCAGATCGTACAAATTGGCTTACGCAGTGAAGGTGTTTAAAAATTGAGATTGGACTAATAAAGCTGTAGTGTACTACTGTGACTCCGTTGAATCGTAATTTAAACGATTTTGTTTAAAACGAATTAAAGCAAATTCAACACGATTTTGTTTTGTAACGGACAAGGATTTGATTAGCGGAAACTAAAGTTTACTCATTTTAAATTGTGTACTGTGAAGTGTGGAAGATGCGATATAAATCATGGTTTTTAATAGACGTGGCCATTTTATTAGACTTGTCATTAGTGTTAATAAGCTGCTTACATTTTCGTCAATTGAGAGTATTCTTCCCGAGAACTTGTAGCCATAGACCATTTACAAAGTGTTTGTATTTAATGTAAATGTGCTTACAATAATCTAGGATTTTGTTTCCTTTCACAAATGATACACAATGGTTCAACAACAGTAATTATTATTCACTGACTGTAAGCGAGCTGTGTACGGGAGTTCGGATTATAAAATATGAAACTTTACAGAAAAATATCATAATGGCACAAAATAACACTGCAGAAATGGCTTAATGTAAATTTACATTACAAGTACAAGTGCAGATTTGTTTTCCAACAAAAAATAAAAATTACAAGTATTGCGGGTAGTTGGTGGAAACTTGCGTAAAAATAGTGCCATAGATGTCGTATTACTAGATGTACTAGATGTGGCAATCTTGTCGTACGATCTATTGATATTGCGGTGTAATACATTACTTCATTTTAGTGGTATTCGTTTTGTTTTTAGTTTAACAAAAGACGCAAACAATGAAATATTTGGAAGACTGGAAAATTGATATTTAAACACGAAAGAGTCATTCACGGATTTAATAAAATATATTATCGTATTGAGATGAGTTTAGAGTCTGATAACCTGTAGCTAGATAGTTTTTGTTTAATATTGTTTGGCTTACTATTAAGTTAATATTAAAATTGTCGCTTAAATTCTTAATTTTTAGCAGTTCTGATTAAGAGTTGCTTTTACAATTGATTGAGTAAACGGGCTGATGGAGATCTAATTGTTTTTACAGTACTTGTTGGTGGAAAACATTATAATATAGACAAGGATAGAAAGAATTTATACAATTCTGTGCTATTTTACCCAGGTACACATAATTTATTATGTACCTAACGTATGGATTGAAAGGACATAGATGGATTTGAACAGACAGTCAAGGGCATGTAATGTGGTGCTTCACAATAATTGTTTACTTTAGAGGTTTTTGTTTCGAGTGTTAAAACCTGATAGATCTTTTTTGAATAAATTGGTTTATAACTATAATATCAAGTGTTGTATTGGTGCCACACTATGGAAGTATATTATACTGGAATAAGTGCTAAAATATTACACCAGGGTGCCAGTGTGCAGTGTCGGAATATTACTACTGTAATGTTTGAGGAGGAACTAGATCTTAGGATGAATTTTAACATTTTATGGGCCTTAACACTTAACAATTTTATAGTTGTTTAGCGCCATGATCGCGGATTGTATTGGACAATGGCGGATTTTATTAGATCTTCTGAGGTATGGTTGAATCGGTTTACCCACAAAAGTAAATGTAAAGAGTCAAGACTGATAATTCCTTCACTAACTGTAATAATACGATTTTGTTGCAATAATAAACATTCTTCTGGTTTTGTCAGGTGTAGCAAGGAAGCTTGAAGATGGGACGTGTTGTCAATAAATAGGTAAAACAATTTTGAACAATAGGAAATTCAACATATGTGTTTCTCTAAGGTTATGGAGGAACATCTGGAACCACCCTATGGTACTTGCTTTGTGGGCTGGATGTTGGGCAGGCCGTGAGAGCAGCTGGTCCATATGGTGTTCTTCCAATGGGTCGTTGGTGTTCAGACGTCCCTGTGTGACCCATGGCAGGTGTTAGTGGGTTGTCCATCCGGTGGGGCGATGCAGTGGCCATCTGCCCAATACCGGGTAGGTCTTCAAATTTTCTTCATTATGGTTATAGATTTTTATTATGGTTATAACTTATAGCTAGTTTAGCCAGGTTAGGTTTATGTTTAGGTTAGGTTAGGTTTGGGTCAGGTTAACCTAACCTAGTTTTCAAATTTTCCTTGTAAGATCGAGGGTTGTTGAACCCAAATTTTCGTCGAATTTCGCCCGAAGAAGAAAAAAAGGGTGTTTCAGGCTTTTAGTAAGCCAGGAAACAAGAAAATATGCTTGTGAGAACTGTTGTAATGTAAAGTGTGGGTACATTTAAAATTAAGTGAATATCATGGTTCGAATTTGAAAATTGATTGAAATTGAGAAAAGGATTATGATAGCTTGCTAGCTACTATAATAATAATCAATGAGCTGAAAACAGGTCGATGATTATGATTGACTGCTTTAACTTTTATTTCATATTAATTGGGAAAGGAAATTATCCATGGATTTTGTAATGGCGCAATTTTCGGAATTTTCAGTAGTTATCAAACCTATTTAAATAAAGGTGAATTTTCAATTCTGTAAGACTTGTTGAAACTTGAGAACCACTAAGCCAATTTAGCTAATTTTAGCCTTGAAACTTCAAGTGTTTGTGGAAGTCTAGGAAAGGTCTTTAAGTTGACAAAATATCTTGGAAAGGAAGTGATACGAGGTTCATCAGGTTTAACTACTTTTAATATTGGTATTAAGGTCCAGACAGTTGACAGGGTTCTTGCTCGCTATCCCAAGTCAGAGTAGACAGAATTAGAGTATGCCGACTTGGAACTGATGTTGAAATTTTTAAATTTGACGTATTATGGCGAAAGTCGTCGCTAGAGTTGTTAACTTGTTACTTACGAATTTGAAACTATGACATATTCACTGGAAATTGTCAGAGCCCCGTTTTGAAATCTTTATATCATAAACCTATAATGCATAGACGAACAAAGAGTGCGAGAGAGAAGAAAATCCTTTATGGAATTATAACAAGATGAAAAGAGAGAGGCAGTTTAATGTGAACTGTAACCACTTTTATTTGACAGGTCGTCACAAGTCGACACGCGTTTTTGTGCCCTTTCAGTATTTGAAATTTATTGTTTAAATCGTTTGTTATTTTTAACAAATACTATTATATAAAGCAATGATAACTTGTTCTGTGAGTGATTGCAGTGTAAATCATAGGAATAATCCTGAAAAATATACATTTCACAGGTAATTAATCTTCATGTCCTAATTGCTACGATGTGTTTATTTTTGCTATATTCTGTCTTTAGTTCTGTATTTCAAGTAAAATAATATCAATCCTCCCTTTTACTTTCATATTTTGCGTAACTAAAGGTACTACTGTTCTTAAATTACACAATTTTTGAAGAAAAATTTTTCATAAAAATTTTTTACATATACGCTAGTGCTTGAATCAAATTTATCGATATACTTATCGGTATTTAACAATAACATAAAACCAATCTAAAAATGTAAAGGTGTGTAAGAGTATTATGATATGTATTTAATTTAAGAATAAATAAAATACTAAGTGTGTTGTTTACTTTCAACATTATATTTGCATTTCTAATAATGTAAGGGCTGATTTTTCAGATAGCTTTTACCTGAGTAATAAATAAGTAACTTTATAATGTGTATATTATTTACCCTTATAAGAACCTCATGTCATAACATATCCGACGATTGAAAAATCACCCCAAACGACAATGTGACGTGTCTTAGATACTTTTCAATCGTCACCTTTTTTTCTGCCAAATAAAATATATTATGGTACCTAATTTGAAATAGAAAATCTGCCAAAGTTGTATATTATTTATTTCTCATAGAAACTCAGGTAAACTAACTCGAACGCACAGTGTATTTTTTGTCCAAAAAATTGGCCATGCCATTTTTATTACTTAATTTTATAGGATTTGTGATTATAAATGCAGGACGAGAGTACCTGACTGCCCAATTCCTATAGAAGAATGCAAATTAGTACTTGAAAAAAAATTCTATGATTTCCAGAAAAAAACATAGAAACAGTTATAGCTCAAAAGTTTGATATTCTTTTAAGAATTTATTAATTGGTCTAAATAGTGTCTTAAAAGCCCTACGATAGCGAAAAACATCCATGCTTTATTTGTTCAAGATAACGTATTTATGACTGACTTTATAAATTTATGTTTTAATTTTTTTAACGTCATGTCTTTTCATATTTGGATTTGAAACTAAGACTGAAATATTCTTTTTATTGATACTTATAACCCAAAAAAAATGGGATCCAAATGAGGCGGGGCATCGGAGTTATTCAATTTTATATAATTTTGGATAGGGTTGTCACCGCATAGTTCACATAGTTTAATAATATTTGAAGTAGGTTTTTATATGCTCAAAAAAAACAAAGTTCAAATGAGTAAAAAATGTTGGTACAGAAATATTGCCAACCCTAAAACCATAGTTACCAAGAAAAGTTTAGAAGCCTTTAACTTCGGTGCCCTTTATTATTTGGATCTAAATTTTTTTACACGAATTCTTGTACATTTAAGTAGCAATTCTGTAAAATCCAAATAATTAGAAATACGTTCATAATAAATTAAAGAAAAAAAAAACATAAATCGTAAGTAAATCTTTAAACACTTATTTAAGAAATATGTAAATCAGGTTAAATTGTGTTTTTTTTTTTTATTATTGTCGATCAGAATAATCAAGAAGACAATTAAGTAAATATTAAAAAAGTTATGGCAGTTTTTAATTTTATTGAAAAAAAATTAAAAGTGTTTTTTTATTGTTCATAATAAGAAATTAACACATGTAAATACTAATAAATTACTTACATAACATTTCTGTTCAAGATTTCCAAAAAAAAAGGCATGGCCAATTTTTTGGACAAAAAATACACTGTGGAACGGACTATACTATCGATAGTAAAAGATACATCACTAGCACACGCACACATTGACAGATCGAAAATCGTCACGCATTTTCGGATTGTCAGGTGGTCTTTACGTCAGTATATTATAAGTCTATGCTTTATATTATGGAGCGTGGACGGTCCGATTCTTGATTGACTTTTGCAACGCGATGGTGGTTCGGGAGTTGCTGATCTGACAGAGATTGTATGAACATGACACAATTATGAAGTTGACAGTCAGTTGCCAAACTGCGAAAAAAAGGCCGCATATGCGTAGTTGAAGAATGAAACGAGCGCGACTATTATAATATGACTGTAATAAATGAACGTGCAAGGTGCACATATTATATGAACGTGCAAGGTGCAGATGTGTGAGCGTGCAAGGTGCAGATATAGGAATGTGCAAGGTGCGGATATATGAATGTGCAAGGTACAGATATATGAACGTGCAAGGTGCACATATTGTTACAACTATTAATTTGCAAAGCAAGGTATAGTCACAAAATATATATTGGTAGTGCCAACTGAGTTCCCACTAACGAAACCGGTTTAAAGAAATAACGACTCATATTACGATACTATGGGGTTCAAATTCCGACCGCGCAGTGCTAGGCGCCTACAATATTTACCTACATCTCCGCTTTCGTTATATCGCATAACGCGTACCTTTTCTTACGAAATCAAGGTTTTCGCCTTTTAAAAAAACAAAATAATATTTTTTTGATTACTATTTGATTGGTACGAGTAGCAAACCCTTTTGTAGTAATATCAAGTTTTAGTAACCCGGCCTATATTTTATAGTACTTTTATATTCGATTATGGTGCAGGAATTTGAACATAGTAACTTGAGTTTATTTCTGTATAGTTTGTGTATTTTTTGTATGAAATTGGTTTATTGCTATGTTTGTCTACTTTTGTATTTAAATACTTTATTCAAATACATATTTCATTGGCCTTTTTTTAATTGTTCATTTTATAAGATTTAAAACGATTTTGTTACAGCGATTAAACCTGTATCATGAATTGAATTCCTCTATGATCAGTATATAGTCGATACGCGATGAAAAATATTGCGCTTGCGTCATCGCTCGCTTGTGAGTCCCTTATGATGTGCCCCTCTCGGGGGTTACTTACAGTTCGATGTCTACAGCGCGAGTGTGACAGGCCTTGTATAGTGTTCATTTGTAAAGTATGTACAAGGTGTACATATTATAATATGACTATATGAACGTGCAAAGTGCACATTATTGTTACAACTATTAGTTTGCAAAGCAAAGTATACAGTGTTCATTTGTAAAGTATGTATGTACAAGGTGTACATAATATACTGGTGGAGAGGAAGAAGAAGAAGCCCGCCGCCCGCAACCATCGCGGCACCGTGCCATATGTACCTGAGCTGCGTCTGCGGGGAGAGGTCCCCGCGACGCCCCTGTACATATCCCGCCTGCACTGGTCCATGGAGGTCGAGGACGTCGTGGACTACATCAGTGAGAAGACATGCAGTCTCGCCACAAGGTCAACTTCAGTTTCTTTGTGGTGAGAGTACCGACGCATCTTCTGTCGACCTTTGAAGCGGAGGAATTCTGGCCGACTGGTGTGGTTTACCGAAGGTTCCGGGGGAGACTCCGGAATGAAGCGCGCGTCACGTCGCCGTTAACTCGTGATAAAGTGTAGTTATTAAGTGTATATTATAATTTATATGTATGTTAGTCTTTAAAGTATATATTGTATGGGCCTATGTAGCCCGATATAAATAAATAAATATATAAAATATTATAATATGACTATATGAACAATTAAGGTGCACATATTGTTACAAGTATTAGGTGTTCAGTTTTAAAGTATGTTCAAGGTGTACATAACATCATAATATAACTATATGAACGAGAAAGGTACACATATTGTTACAACTATTAGTTTGCAAAGTATACAATGTTCATTTGTAATTTTGTAAAGTATGTATATTGTACATAATATCATGACTATATGAACGTGCAAGGTGCGCATGACACAATTAGGTAAATAATTTGGTCTGTACTCATAATGGCCAATCACAATATTATGTTCGCGAGGTCGCGACATTTGTCAGGATGGACGAATGTTAGATATGTCGGAGGAAGTCATGAGTCTAGTTGATTTCTGATTGCTGAATTTTAGAGGAAGTCATGAATTAGTTATTTTTGATTCCTAAATGTCAGAGGAAGTCATGAGTAGTCATGAGTCTAGTTATTTTCCGATTGTTTGAAGTGTTGATTCTTCACGATTATATTGCTTTAGAAATGATTGTAAAATACAGTGATCATTGTAAAATTCTTAAGTAAATTTAATTTAGTTTGTCATATTTTTACTAGCTCTAAATATCTTGGTTTGAATTAAATTGTAATGGACCAATCAGAGCAGAGGGCGCGCGTGCTTTGAGTGGGGTCGAGGCGCCATCTTTACTTAAGAGGGCTTGACAGTCTTGAGGGGCTCATTCGAGTGTGAGCAGTCGATCGAGTTGGATCGTGGCGAGTATCTTAGAGTTCATGGAAGTTGTGACTCCGGTGTATTAGTGTTTAACGGTGAAAAAGTTAAAGTGTTAAACAGTGTGAACATAGTGAAATGTGTTGGTGTGAATTGTAAAGAGAGAATCATTGAATGAATAAACGAAGTGAGCAGTGAGTTTGATAGTTTTATTTCATGTATTTCTGGTGCCGCTATAACAACAAATTACTAAAAACAAATTAAAGTTAATATTTAAGGGGTTCTCCGATACAACAAACGTTATTTTTTTGGTCTTTTTGGCTCGTAATCCATAATGGCAACATATAGGATCTTGAAATTTTCACAAACTCCTCAATTATATGTGTACTTTAATAAATGAAATAATAAAAATAAAATAAATAATTAAGGGGGGCTCTCATACATAAAAAACACAATTTTTCCCCTATTTTCGCTCTATAACGGTACGGAATCCTTCGTGCGCGACTCCGACTCGCACTTGGCCCATTTTTATTTGTTTTTATATTTATTATCATAATTCACAACATAAGTATCTTGGTGAGCGTGTGTCTGGTCTCGGGCATCTGTTTCGCGCCGTGCATGGTACGGTTACTCGGGGCGTAGGCAGCCCGCTCGTAGCACACGTTCCTGTGGACCAGGGTGGTGAGCTGCAGGATGTCCAGGGTCTGGTGGTGCTGCTCCACCACGTCACACAACTCCTGGATCATGAAAGAGCCGGCGATGCTTCTGTACGATACGTAATCTGGTAGAATAAACAAAAATATAGTCTAAACCAGGGGTTCCCAAACTGTGCGCCGCGCGCCGCGAAAAGGGAAGAGGGGCGCCGCCGCGAGTCAATCCTCCATCATTATCAATAACCACAAATATTATAAAACAAAATTATAATATATGAATTATACAAAGGAGGCAGATGCTTAAATAATAAAATTATTGCTTAACCTAAGTTTCTAACAGGTGTTTATTTATGTATATTTTTGTAATATCTAGATAGGGTAGGGCGCCGTGACAAAATATTGACTTGTAAGTGCGCCGGAGGCTGAAAAAGATTGGGAACCCCTGGTCTAAACAATAAACTAAGGGCATGTTTCACCACTTCCTGATAAGTGACGAATAGGCTATCCAACAATTAACTTGACAGATCAAGTATGGAGAATCTGTCAAAAAAGTTGTGAATAGCCTTAGACTCGACACTTTATCAGAAAGTCATGAAACCGGCCCTAATTTTAATTAAAGGTTACGAATAAGTACTTTCAGAGAAATCGATTCAGCAGTTGGTACCAAATGCTTATGAACCGTATTACGTAAATTACGTAGATCCATTGGACCTACGTAATTTGGTAAAGTTTTGTCAAACCCGGACAACACAGATCATGAGTAACATTGACTTGTAAGCTGACCAAAATACGAAGGTCGACCATCTCAAGAAAACCAATTTCTCCGAATGATGGTACGAAAAGTTTCTATAGTCGGACGATACGTGTGACGTCGCTTGGATTGCACTTGCAGGTATTCTATAAGTTGCTACTATAAGTTTATAGAGCGCGGCTCTTGACTCGGAGGTCGTGGGTTCGATTCCCGCGTTGGAAACATGTTATTTCCAAGTTTGGTTAGGACAATGCAGGCTGATCACCTGATTGTCTGACAAGTATTAGATGATCCATGCGTCGGATGGGCATGTGAAAACGCGGTCCTGCGCCCGATCTCCAGTCGGGTCGGTCTGCCGGGTTATGAGAGTAAAGGAATAGAGACTAGAGAGTGCTCTTGTGTACTGCGCACACACTTGGGCACTATAAAATTACTCCTGCGTAGCTGGCCTGGTTTCAATGAAACCGGCCACCGTCCCCGAAACCGGTGTGGGAGCTATTATTATTCTATAAGTTGTATAAGGAAATAATAGCCACTTTCTAGAGAATTAAATATGATTAATCATCTTTAATTAAATGGGTATTTTTGACATCAAAACATTTGCCGTTAAGGTTAAGTAATCATTAAATATTAGCTGTAAGTGCGGCAGTATCAATTATAAACATAAAATACCTTCTACACTGGAGGTAAGTACTAAGAAGTCTGCGAAACTGGATATGGTGACGGCTGCTGTGCCGTCCAGCGCCAGCCGCCGCCCTGAGTCGTGGTATTTACCTCTGCACGCCTACAAGAATAGTTAATAGTTATTAGCAAAACAAATAAAATCCACAACACCTCCCTTTCTGAAAGTAGCATCACGAACAGAGAAAAAAATCCACACGTCAACTGCACCTCCCTTTCTGAAAAACTAGAGCACTGTTCGTGAATTTCGTGATGCTACTCAGTACTTTCTAGTAGCCGTTTCTGAATTTATTTGACTTGAACTTATCTTTCAGCGATTTTTAATTGGTTACTTATAATTAACGTTTCCCATGCAGGCCATCTACTTCTACGTGGCTACGCCATTTCGCAAACAAAATTGATGGTGAATAAATATAATTATTGATAAACTCCAGTCAAAAATCGAAGAAACTGGGCATAGGCTGCGTTTCCACCAGAGATGTGTTGCGAGGAGTGTGTTTTTAAGATCCAATAGAACGCTGAACTGAGTGAGGTCACGACAATGAAGCGATCCTATTGGTTCTCAAAAACACATTCCTCGCAACACATCTCTGGTGGAAACGCAGCCTAATAGTTGGTATGACGAACAGCGCTGCTAAACGATTCTACGCCTACACGAGCGCCAAGTTTCACTAGCCTGGATGAAGAAGATCTTGGGTTTGCCGAGCAAGCTGGGGTGTCCGGTGGCCAGGAGCGACATGAGGTCCTGCAGCTGGTAGCGTCTGTCGGCCGCGTGCAGCTCCCCACCCTGGCCGCCGTGCGTCAGCACCGCGAAGAACAAACACGAGGTGCTCGTGTGGTCCTCCTTGCTTACTGAAAAATGGAAATAGGATCCAGTTCCTTAATATGTCTTATAGTTTCGTCATGTCTGTTATTCATATCATAGTTACATTCGTTAGGCCTGAGAATATGCCGTTTTTATCTACTTTTTATATTGATACTGGAAATTATAAGACAGTCTTACTGTTGCTCATGGTGTCCATTATTTCGTCGTATTTGAGGTTGTTCTTGACGTGGGTCTCGTAGTTCAATTTGTGGAAGACGTTGGTCAGCCGGCGGACGTCCTCCTCCGTCCCGTTGCGAGCGGGAGGGGCGCAGTTCCTGTGGATTACAGTCAGGTTGGAGTTATTTTACCATTCTGTTGCATTGCTTTGACCCTTTTTTATTAAATAAGGCAAACGAGCAAACGGGTCACCTGATGGAAAGCAACTTCCGTCGCCCGGCCATGGACACTCGCAACATCAGAAGAGCTGCAGGCGCGTTGTCGGCCTTTTAAAAGGGAATAGGATAGGGGAGGGTAAGGAAGGGAATAGGGGAGGTTAGGAAAGGCAATAGGGTAAGGGATTGGGTCTCCGGTAAACATACTCACTCGGCGAAACACAGCGCAAGCGCTGTTTCACGCCGATTTTCTGTGAGCCCGTGGTATTTTTCCGGTCGAGCTGGCCCATTTGTGACGATACATGTTTCTCCTACGTAAAAAACAGGACCCTTGGTGACATTGGCGGCCTTACCCATTATGAGGCTTCGGGCGGCAGGTCTTTGCGAGGCCCCTTAGCTGTCTGTCCACCGCAACCGACACCGTGACCTCGCCGCCAAAAATTTAAATAAAATGCCACTTTATGACCTTTTGTTTGACGCGAGGCCCCTGCAAGAGCGAGGCCCCGGGCTATTGCCCTATTCGCCACTCGCTAAGGTCGCCACTGTTTGCTGACCTGTCACAAAAAAGCTGTAGCGCCTGTAGCTTTTTTGTGACAGGTCAGCAAACAGTGGCGACCTTACCTTAAAACTCGAAAACGGCTTCAACGGATTGGGCTGATTTTAGTCTTAAAATATTCGTAGAAGTCCAGGGAAGGTTTTAAAGTGACACGAAGTTCACCGGGACAGCTAGTTAAAGTATATACTTAAATATATTATCACAGTGTAAATATCTATTTACACTGCATTGTCTTTTTTTATTGATCAGCCTGCATTGTCCTAACCAAACTTGGAAATAACAATGATAATAAGGATATAAATTATAATTTTTTAATAAAAAAGCTTACCCAAAATATTTAGTTTTCTCATATTCTTTGTGGTTGAATATATACAAGTGTTTAGTTCCTGATGTATCGTAGTAGAGCAACTCTTTACACACGTCGTAATTTCTGTCACCCGGGGCAATGCCCGAGCCCGGGCCGCTATGCCTGCAATTTGCAAAAGATATATAATATTAGGTATATTTTTTAAATTAAAACGGTTAAAAAATTATGCGGTATGGCGATATAACATATAGCTGGTTTAGCTGCCCGGCTTCCTGCTAAATGTCAAGGTCATCAAGTCCGAAATGTCCACACAAAAAAATTTAATCATATTATATTATTATAATAATATTATGATAAAACGTCTAGACTCCGGAGTCCAGAGTCCACAGGTTTTAGAAGTAAAGACTCTCGTTTGTGACCAAGCTTCGGGTAACGCTTGCAAACAAAAGAAGGATAAATTATTGTGCTATATGTGATAATATTGTCATAATAATTATTATTATTTATTACCTATCCTTCCGCGTCGCGTTTTGTACTAGTATCTATTCTGTGGTCGCGTACACTGTACAGTGCTCCAATTTCCAAAAGTGATAATGCGCATAGACATTAATTTCGTAATTTTTCGGCAACGGTCGTATTTCCCGAGCGACGGTAGACGATATTTTCTAATTGCATTGCGTTTAAGAAATTATAATTTATATTAGTCAAAGTAATTCATCGTAATATTCCTGTAGTTTTTGTAACAATCATGGTCATTCACGGTCATTCACGGTCACTCATGCGCATTATTAATTTTGGAGTATGTACAGTGCAGTCAGTGTAGTAATCATAAGCTGAGTAGTTATACCGAGATAGTTTTTAGTGATTCACTTTCAATAATATTATCTACTTACGGTGTTGAGCCAACTGAATCTACACTGTCACAATCCATATTTCCAAGTTTTAGTCACTTGGGGCATGGCAAAAATAAAGCTTGCTTTATTTATTTTGTATCCACTGGCGAATATTCGAAATTGAAATTGGTTTTACTGCGCTGAGGACATCCGACTGATAAGATAATGTCCATAAATATGTATTTATCTAGCCGATAATGTTACTGCCGGTAACTTTTAGCCTATGCAATAGCACTACGGCAACTGCAATATAGCAGGTGCACCGATGTTGCCAATGGCACGGCCAATGGTATTGTGAGTAATTATCCGCCATACTCGAGACATTTAATTATGATTAACCTGCAATTAAGAGTTTGACAGATAATGTATGGGGCTTATGTCAAAATTTAAGTAATTTTCGCAACTCACTGAGGCTTTGCTGAGGCCGCCTTATATAAAGAAAAAGTACCTACTTAATTTAATCCACTCTGAGTGCGGCAGGACTCATTAATTATTTAGGCATATGAGTTAGGACCGGATGGCGGATGGTGAGTTTTTTTGTTTGTTACTCGCACTATAATACTGTAGGCCTTTCCCAAAGGGGGCGATAATGGGCCTTTGTGGTCGCTGTAGACTTAAAAGTTAAAGGGGGGCGGTGTGTGTGGGACCCGAAGGAGAAAATTCCGGAATCGGGAATGCAAATTAAGTCGGCGGTAATTAAAAATACGTTTTGAAAACGACTAATTATTTAGCATTTTGTGTAATTTATTTTCATAAAATTTGCGCCAAAAACCTTTAATTTAAATAAAGATCATTATGAAAGTAGGTGAAATAATGGGGGCGATAAAAAATTATGATAAGTTTGGGAACCCCTTATGGGTGTGTACATTACACACCCATAAGGGGTTCCCAAACTTATGTATGAGTCCTCTGTAGATTATTATTATACCACAGAATAATGACAGAATACATAGTATTAGATAATTAACTCCTAACTCCTAACGTCTACTCTGAAAATATATCAGCGCTGAAGGAGTAACTTTTGAAAACTTTTGTATGGGATTCATTATTAAAATTAATTTCATAATAATAATTTTAAAGTATTGATTAAATTAATGTTTTTTTTTTTAATTTAATGGTCCTAGCGCAGATCTAAAATGACCACTTTCCCCTTTTGGGTGCTTCTATAGGTATATTTCTAAAATTTGACATTTTGTGATGATTTCCTGCAAAGTGCAAACTTAGCTAACACATTCCAAAGAACAAAAAAAAATACAGTAAATATTATTATATAAAATATTATATTCATATTTTTATATAACAACATCAATCTCTAACCCTCTTAACAATTCTTCAATTTCATCAACTTTTTTTTTAATTCTTTTTTTCTTTTTTGGTATTTTTACTAGAGGTTTTATACAAATTTTATCCAACAGAGAATTTAATATTGAGCACATACTTTTGTAGTATAATAACAATGAAGATGCTCCTACGAGGTATTGTGTGATAAAAAGTTCAGCATCTGTTTGCTTTTCCATTTTCAAAGCTAAATTATATAACAGTGTGCCATTGTAACACTTGTGGTATACAGTTTTCTCGTATGGCAACCCACATAGTGTGTTCAAAGAGTTGAACTGCTGCAGGCAACACTGAAATTGTGCAAACGAGTGAATTCTCTGTACATCATAAGTTTTGGGTTTCTTTCTTATGCTATCGTCAATCTCAAAATGTTTTAGAAGAATGCTGGCTGCTAATAAGCAGTCGTCGTATTGGACTTTATTCTTGTTCAGAAATAATTCATCCATCACCAAGTCAGAAGGTGGCTCACTACGCAGCTGCTCAAGTTTCTTTGCATGCTTATTGTTAAACAGGAAATGTCCTCGTGCGCCACCAGTCTTCTCATCAATAACTTCTAGAATCATGTACGATACCAACAGACAATGGATATGTGTATTAGGAACATTACAAGTACTAATCCACCACAACATAGAAATCATAAATAGTTGAAAGCTAGCTGGTAACAATGAAATCATCGCAGTATCTAATTTAGGCATTTTGGTTCTTAGGAAGTGGTAAAAACATTGATGCAGCTCTTCGAGTGTTAAATTACAGAATTTTTTATCTAACAATCTTTCTATCGACATATCATTTTCTATAAACATCTTTTTGTACATGCATTTTTCTCTGCCAATATAAACGCAGTAGTCGTATTCAGAGTCTGTGAGAAGATCAAATGCATACCGAAGAATAGGTAATGTGCAAATAAAAGGATCATCATCAGAATAATCGTCTGCCTGCGGACTGCAGAAGTATATGTGATTTGTATACAGATTTAAAAATGAGAATGGAATCAGGTTATTTTGAACTTTACTATGGAACCATTCTGGTAATGTTGTATCTGCATTAGAATCTGTACTTTCTTGTACTAACTGATCAACATCAACATCATCCTCTTCATCTTCAGTACTTTCCTCTGTACTACTCTCACAGTCTTCACAATTTTCATTCGAGTCCTCCACAGACGTAGCCTCCAAGTTTAAGATTTTCTCTATTTTGATTTCAATGTCATCATATTCATTTGATTCATTTTTATCAGAGGTGACATTAAAATATGACAATGATTGGCACTTCTTACTGTTGTACCCTTCAATACCTTTTCTTATGATTTGCAGCACCTTCCTTTTCTCATTCTTTTTCACTCTTCCCAAAATTTTTATTATAGCTGTCTCCATGGTCTCATTTTGTAGCCACTGAAATAATGTGTGAATGCTTCTCTGTTGACTGTTATTTCTCTTTTTGAACTTTTTCAACTTGAGTTGAGAAAAGAACTTTTGAAAAACTCTTTTTTCAATATAATCATTACCTAGTAATATAGCCAACAGGGGTAGAATGTCATCCTGAATTTCAAAGTGTTTGGTTAAATGTTGAACTTTAAATAATTTGCATTTCATTGCATGTTTACTTTCTCCTTCAATATTTATCGGCTTAGATTTTATTTCTAGTGTATTGAAAGGAATATACAGAACATTGTATATAAAAAAGTCGGAGTCATAGCTCAACACTGGGCAATTCAAATGTCTAGCCAATGAGGCAATTTCATCATCAGCTTCAAACTCGCATATCATATAAGGCACACCCATCTCCGCAAGTACATCTCTAAATACATCTCGCAGTAGAAGTGGAAAGACCTGCAAACTGTCTTGTGTGACTGGATCAAGTCTAGAAGCATTTTTTAGCTTCGATCTCAAGCGTGAAAACACAGTTTTAAGCTTTCTTCTCTCGTAGCTGCCGTCAAATATAACATAAGGTTCTATGTTACATCTCTTTAAATTTTTGAAGAATTTTCTAACAAAATCTGCATACTTGTCGTAGTCACCTCCGAATGCAGAAAAACAATTGAGCGACCTGTACAATTGCGAAGTCAAACTTAAACCATCGATGATAAGTTTCGTATTGTATAAATAAAACCTTTTCATAAAAATCTCTTGATTCGTGTTTATGTATGTGGTTAGGCCCCTGACTCCCATGATTTTTGTTCCCTGCAATCTTTAGTCTTGTTTTTCTATTTATTATTTAGACATTTTACAGCCATTAATAAAACAGGGTAGGTAGTAAAATTAGGAAAAGCACAAAATTACTTAAATAATATGATTAGTGATTACAAATTACAATTTTATTTTGATTTTCTTTCTTTCTCTTCGTTTTTGGCAACTTGACACAAAGTATGTGTATGTTGTGCCACAGACAAGGTAAAAAGGTAAGGAATATGGCGGGAAAACCGTATTCCTCCTATAATAATTTTCAGCATCGTTTTCATGTAATATCGTCAGGTCATTTAGTCTAGTCAAAGTCTAAGTAAAAGTCAATACAGTCAAGGAGTCAAGTCGGTCGTTTCAGTAAAGTGGTAGACGCTTTACTGAAACTTTCAATGGAGTTTTGGAGGGAACACAAAATCGCACGTTTCTGGATAATGCATCACTTTCCTACACTTGTGCACGTTAACGAATATCTAATGGTTAATATTCTACCAATATTACACATTAAAAACCCAACTTAACACAATTTTAGGAAAATAATACAAAATCACAACATCACTCTTTCACATTCCCGGCAAAACTCCTTTATTTTGATTTTCTTTCTTTCTTTCTTTTTCTTCGTTTTTGGCAACTTGACACAAAGTATGTGTATGTTGTGCCACAGACAAGGTAAAAAGGTAAGGAATATGGCGGGAAAACCGTATTCCTCC
The DNA here is from genome assembly GCA_905404155.3 of Plebejus argus. Taxonomy (NCBI): domain Eukaryota; kingdom Metazoa; phylum Arthropoda; class Insecta; order Lepidoptera; family Lycaenidae; genus Plebejus; species Plebejus argus. The sequence goes on from FR989927.1 coordinate 22,978,887, forward strand.
TATAATAATTTTCAGCATCGTTTTCATGTAATATCGTCAGGTCATAAGTCTAGTCAAAGTCTAAGTACAAGTCAATACAGTCAAGGAGTCAAGTCGGTCGTTTCAGTAAAGTGGTAGACGCTTTACTGAAACTTTCAATGGAGTTTTGGAGGGAACACAAAATCGCACGTTTCTGGATAATGCATCACTTTCCTACACTTGTGCACGATAACGAATATCTAATGGTTAATATTCTACCAATATTACACATTAAAAACCCAACTTAACACAACTTTAGGAAAATAATACAAAATCACAACATCACTCTTTCACATTCCCGGCAAAACTCCCCTTATTTTGATTTATTTTTGTTTTTATGTTATGTACTACGTCTTCTTCTTCTTCCTTAGTTTTTTTTTTTTTTAATAGTTCGACAACTGACAAGGCTCTAAATACATGAACGTGGCGAGAAAAGTAACTAAACCCCCTTTATTAAGTTGTTATTCCATTTCACTAAATTTAGAAATTCTAATTAGAATCCTAAAGCGACTAATTAGAAGCTTCTTATTCCACTTGTCCTAATTTAGGAACTAAATCAGTTGCACAGATTAGATATCAGTTGGTCAGCAAAAAATTGGTCTTCTCATAGGCTTAGCTGTCGGCTTAATGAAAATCAAAATACATAAAAGGCGAAAAAGATAGTTGAAAGAATTTTTGCTCGACGAAAAATTATGAATCATGAACTTTCTGAACTACTTGGAACCAGCAGACTTTAAATGGATTCCAGATCGTATAACTTAATATAGGTAATATATTGACTTTTAATACATTAAAAGGTTGAAACCATCTGGCAAATCAACACTGATTTAGTCAGTTAGAACTTAGAAGCCACATTTTTGCCGATTTAGTACACTAATTAGGATCCTAGCTTTCTAAATGTTATTCCACTTCACTAAATTTAGTTACTAAATCATTTAGATTTCTAAATTTAGTCACAGAATATATATTAGTACTCCGTACAGAAGTTTATCTTAGAAAATGTATCCAACGAAATGTCTTCTTTAAATCTATAAACATATGGTACCATTTAGAATGACTCAGAGTTCAGCGTCTGTTTGTTTCAGTACCTACAAAAATTTATTACAAGCATGTTACAAGCCAATTTCATTCTTATGCCTACGGATAACGATCCATATTACACTGAACCTATACATTGAGCGGCCCGCTCGAATGTACTATTGTGCCGCTAGGGCAGCTAGGGCTGAATGTACCAAAAAAATACCTGCGCGCGGTGCGCTATTATTATTATCATTTAATTATAAACCATAAACAACTTTTTGTGATGATTAATGGAAATTTCTTTAAATACTTATTATTCAGTTTAATGAGAGTAATTAAGTAAAAAAAAACGAAAATGGCGTAACAGACGTGCCAATAGAGCAACCAAAAAGATACGGGCGAAATACTTTATTGGCATTTAAGTATATTATAAATTATTTTATGGAAGTGACCAAATAAGTATGTCACCACATGGCAACGTCCATCGCGTATACGGCAAAACAACGGGACAGCTAGTATACTTAATAAGTATTATATTAATAAGATTTATGTTTAATGTATTACCTACATAATGTAGTAAAAGGTACCTATTCAAAGTACAAATAATACTTTGCATGAGTCATATTATATTACTTACTTTTCAGCGTCCTTAGGTAACCAAAAAAAAGCGGCCAAGTGCGAGTTGGACTCGCCCATGAAGGGTTCCGCAGCAGCAATAAGGTTTATTGTTATGAAATTAAAAGGTTTTTGATTTATTTTTATATTTCAGTCGATTTAATGAAATTTATGTTAAGGTTTACCATTTACGACGTATAAAAAAAACTACTGGATAGATCTCGTTCAAACCAATTTTCGTTGGTAGTTTTTATAGTAATCTACATCATATATATTTTTTAGAATTATCATGCCCAGGCTACTTTAGAAATTAGAGGGGGGGGGGACACACATTTTACCACTTTGGAAGAGTCTCTCTCGCAAACTATTCAGGTTAGAAAAAAATGATATAAGAAACCTCAATATGATTTTTGGAGACCTATCCATAGATACCCCACACGCATAGGTTGGATGAAAAATTATTTTTTTTGTTTCAGTTGTACCTATGGGGACCCCTAAAATTTTTAATAATTTTTCCATTTTTGCATCAAAATCTTAATGCGGTTTACAGACTACATCTGCTTACCAAGTTTCAATAGTATGGCTTTAATAGTTTCGGAGAAAAGTGGCTCTGTGACATACGGACGGACGGACGGACAGACAGACAGACAGACAGACAGACAGACAGACAGACAGACAGACAGACAGACAGACAGACAGACAGACAGACAGACAGACAGACAGACAGACAGACAGACAGACATGACGAATCTATAATTAGGGTTCCTTTTTTGCCATTTTGGCTACGGAACCCTAAAAAGATAAATTTGTATCGCAATCAGTTTATAAACAATTATTGAATACAGCACCATACTTTTTAGGGTGTTTCTTTTTATTTTCCATTTTAATAAAAACAGGTCAAAACTTAAAAAGTATGTCCGTCGCTGCTCGCTCGCGCGCGGCGCATCCCCACTGAATTATACCCTGCGCAAGGGCAGCCGCGCGTAGGTATATTTTCGATACCTACGCGCGGAGTGAGACAGGCCTGATTTAGTCAAATGGAATAAGCGCTTAAGCCTTGTCAGTTGTCGGACTATCGGACTATTAAATAGGTCTGGCTATTCCTCAAGGGAGGCCATTTAAAAAAAAAAGACTTAGGTACTTTAAAAAAAAGGCTTGTCATTGTCACTAAATTTTTTTTTTTTTTTTTTTTTCTTATAATGGCACTTCGGCTTTAACCATGGCCAGTGTCGAGTATATAATTATTATGGCGGGAAAACAATATTTTGTAATATAATTTTCAGCATCGTTATTCTATTTCGTCAGGTCTAAAGTCTAGTCAAAGTCTAAGTAAAAGTCATTACAGTCAGAAAGTCAAGTCGGTTGATTCAGTAAAGTGGTAGACGCCTTACTGAAACTTTTGATGGAGTTTTGGAGGGAACACAAAATAGCACGTTTCTGGATAATGCATCACTTTCCCACACTTGTGCATGATAACGAATATCTAATGGTTAATATTCTACCAATATTACACATTAAAAACCCAACTTAACACAATTTTAGGAAAATAATACAAAATCACAACATCACACTTTCACATTCCCGACAAAACCCCCACTAAATTTTCACTGGTTGTCAAATATCAAGTTGTCAAAAAAACGATTGACGAATAGTGTTTCCACAATGAGGGGAAATCCCCCTTTTGAGGGGAAATTAGGGTCCAGAGGGGAAGAAAAAGGGGAAGACTATAAAAGGGGAAATTGCGGAAATCCTAGGGAAACTGGAAATTTTCCTACTTCTATTATTTACCTCGGGCTCCCTGAGATCAAATTAATGGGTTTAAGGTTTTCGTGGTTGGATACCGATGTAGATCCTGCCGACACAGGAGATACAGTGGTGGGATTGTGTGTGGCAGTGTAGGGCCGATTTAGTTAACCTATAACCAAAACTTAAAGTTAAAACTACAGCAAAATAATTTTTGAGGGGAAAAAAGGGGAAATCTGAATTAAGGCGTGGGGAAACGAAATCATTATAGTGGAAACACTGGACGATTCCCACGTGCAGCCTTGTTACATGTTTAGAATTAAAATAAACATGTTCTAGTAAGAAATTCGATAAAAAATATAAAAAGTAAAGAATAACTTAATTAGAAGTCTCTATTATTGGTATGTACAAGATATTTGGTGATTCTAATAGGCTTACACGAGACTAAAAACTATATCTTCTCATGAGTAATCAACAGTAATTTATCCACGTTTTACAGATCTAACATCCCAAAATGACGGAAGAAAAAGAAATCATATCTGAAAGCAACGGGCAAGAAAAGAAAGAAAGTAATGTTGATGAAGAAACGGATTTAGACAGCGCAATTATACGCCAAGTGGAATATTACTTCGGTAAGTTTAATATTGCATTGTTAACCCAAAATCTTGAGAAGGCAACCCATTACTAATTAATCAAACCACATAAAGTTGTATAGTGCATTTCTAATAAATGCATTACGTCATGCTCATGCCCCATAACCTTAATGAAATTACGAACTCGAAAGGTCACTGGGCACCTTAGTATGGAAATTTTACCCACGGCCTACAGAAACAAAATTAGTTTGGATGTTTAGATACACATCCCTAGTTTACGAAAATATATGTCGCATCAATGTGGAAGATGGGAATCTGCCCAAAAATTGAAAATAAAATATAAGTGATATCCTCTAGTGATAACACATTTTTCGACTAATTGTATTGAATGGGTGTCTTAATCACACAGAAGAATTGGTCTATGAGCAACTAAACTCATCGTGTTCATCTGCTGGCTCTAACAATACAAGTCTGTTGGGCAACTAAAATATAAAAACTAATTCCTTCTTACCAATACAGTGATAGACTGATGTATTTTCAAATAAAACAAATGTGTAGAATCAATATAGTTTTTATTCAACAAAATCAATATCTGTAGGCACGATAGTGTCATCTAAAAAAAAAAAAAAAAGTGCGAAAGAGACAGCTAATGCTAGTCCCTGGCCGTAATTGTTAGAAGGCGTTTGTTATTTTATTGATTACAATACTTAAATACGTTTTTATTGATTACAATACTTAATTGATGTTAAGCACATATTTTGAATCATAGTTGATTTTAGAACTCTCCCACGGTTTAAAAAAAAAAAACCACACATAATGAAATGTAGGCTAGGATTCAATAATCTACAAGTAATTTTATATCTGTAGGAAATATTTCGAAAACCGGGTCAGATTATGCCCAGTTACCTTTAGTTGTGTTTATAACCTCAATTATATTAATGAGCCTAAATAACGCCCTTTAGTCTAAGGCCGGTATAAATAGTCAGTACTCAAGATGCATCTCGCTCTCAAGACGCGGTTCGGCTCTGTGATTGGTCCAAATTTTGACAGCCAACCAATCACAGAGCCTGAACCGTGTCTTGAGACCGAGATGCATCTTGAGTGCTGACTATTTATACCGGCCTAAGGCCCGTATAAACAGTCAGTGACCAAGATGCGAACCAGTCTCAAGACGCGGTTCGGCTCTATAATTGGTCCAAATTTTGACAGCCAACCAATCACAGAGCCTGAACCGTGTCTTAAGACCGAGATGCATCTTGAGTACTATTTATACTGGTCTAAGAAAATTAGCTTCAAAATCTTCGATCAGACCGAATAATTTTCCTTAATTTTCCCAGGCAATTTAGTATAGTACGAAGAAATTAAATGTACCGTGTACACTATTTCCTGTTACTGTGATATTACTATTTTTGTATGAAATCAGAATCCGCCAAAATGTGAATGTGAAAATGATGAAAGTGATGTCAGCTACATATTACTCTCATAATCATGTACTGAACGCCTCCGTGGTCTAGTGGTACAGAGGGCGGCTCTTGACTTGCAGGTTGTGGTTTCGATTCCCACGTTGGAAACATGTTATTTCCAAGTTTAGTTAGGACAATGCAGGCTGATCACCTGATTGTCTGACAAGTAAGATGATCCATGCGTCAGATGGGCAGTGCCTGATCTCTCGCAGTTCCTGTCGGTCTGCCGTCCCACTGGGTTATGAGAGTAAAAGGAATAGAGAGTGCTCTTGTGTACTGCGCACACACTTGGGCGCTATAAAAATACTCCTGCGTAGCTGGCCTGGTTTCAATGAAACCATCCACCGTCACCGAAACTGGTGTGGGAGCTATTATTATATAATTGTGTACTGTTGGCTGCACAAAAATTTGTTTAATAGTGTTTGAGAATTAATGTGACTTGTTATTCTTTTAGGACACAGCTCAGTTTTCATCTATACATTCTATAATTTCTCAATTACAGGAGACGTGAACTTGCCAAGAGACAAATTCCTCCGGGAGCAAGTAAAGCTTGATGATGGCTGGGTCCCGCTGGAGATTTTAACTAAGTTCAACCGTCTCGCCAAGCTCACCACCGACACTGAAGTGATTGCAGCCTCTTTACTGAAATCCACATCAGGACTTCTTGAAGTTAGTAGTAATAGTAATACATAGTAATAGCCTTTTATTCTGCCTTCAAGCTATAAAATATCTCGAAGGTCAGTATGCCTCTCGGCATAGGCCTCCTCCAGCCTTTTCCATTCAGTTCTGTCTATCGCTACTCTTCCCCAATGGTGTCCAGCTGTTAGTGCTAGATCATCTCCCCATCTGGTTTGTTGGCGACCTCTACTCCGTTTACCATCTCTCGGGCACCAGTGAGTTATGGCTGTGCTCCATTTATTTTGTTTGTCTCTTAGCATGTGTCCGGCCCATCTCCACTTTCTTTGGTCTATTTGAGTAAGGATGTCTATTACTTTTATTTCTGATCCTGTCTTGTCTCTTTATACCTAGCATGCTTCTCTCCATGGATCTTTGGCATCGTTCCAGCTTTTCTCTGTGTTGTTTGGTGAGAGCCCAGGTTTCACAGCCATATGTTATTACGGGTAGGACACAGGTGTTAAATGCTTTCTTTTTTACAGTTAAACTCATGTCAGATTTAAATATTTCCTTGAGCGACCAGTACTTTTTCCAACCATTTGCAATTCTACGGTTGATTTCCTTTGTGGTTTGGTTTTCATGGGAGATTAACTGTCCAAGGTAGATGTATTCTTTTACATATTCGAGTGGTTGATCATCAACTTTTATAGTAATTTGTTTGGAGTTTGTAAGTACCTTTGTTTTGTCCTTATTCATGCTGAGGCCTACTTTTTTGCTTTCTGTATCAAGAGCTTTTATCATTGTTTCGAGGTTGTTTGGATTTTCTTCAAAGATAATTATATCGTCAGCAAATCTTAAATGGTTTAGCTTTTCTCCATTCACGTTAAGTCCATACTTCTCCCAGTCTAGTTCTCGAAAGATGGTTTCCAGTACAGCTGAAATTTTGAAGTTAGTAAAATTTAAAAAACTAACATTTTGTAATATATGAAATTAAACAAAAGTAACATCTTGTAACATATAGATATTTACTGGTTTTTTCTCTTGTAATTTCAACAAACCTTGTAACTTATCTACTTCATCATCTAGATTGAGATTCTAGATAATATATCTGGCTACACATAAAATGCTGTCTCCTGAAAACTTTTAAACTTAACTTACCTGTTATTGTTACATTGTTAGGTGACATTGTAAAAATTTCGTATTATTTTATGTACAATGTTACATTAGCATTGTACCCAATCGCTTCCATCAGGCGTTGCAAAAAAGGAGCAGCATAAAATAGATTTTAAAATCTAGTCAAGTTTGTATATGTCGGTCATTGCTGTGAAGCGTAAAATATAAATCCATAATATGCCCTGTGTTAGGTTTCAGATGATAATAAAAAGATTCGTAGAAGCCCTGAAATGCCGTTGCCAGAGATGAACGAGGAGAGACGCAAGGAGCTTCTCGCTCGGACTATCTACGCCAAAGGGTTCCCTAAGGATATCACATTGGATGAGCTGATGAAATTCTTTAAGCAATACGATGAAGTGGAGAATATTGTTATGAGGAAATATCAGGACAGGCAAACAAAGAAGCGAATATTTAAAGGATCTGTATTTGCAACATTCAAAACTAAGGAACAGGTAATATTATGTTATGTTATTTTGTTTCACCAATTTGAACTACATGTTACGAGTATTTGTAACTGAATGGGCCACCCTAGAGTTGTATTGTGATGCAAAATAACAACTTTATCATGAAGTGTGGAAAGTGTTGTTGTCTTGTGTTATGGGATGTGAAACTTTGAATGTGCTTATGTGAGATTTTTAAATAACACAAAATACAATGTGATAAAGGCAAAAAACAAGAGATGTATTGTACAAATTTTATTAACACCTAACACAAGGCACCTTAAAGATGTGTTTTATATACTATAGAAAGTATAATTTATCAGGCTTTTAGCAGGTGAACCTTCATAAATTTTTGAAAACATTCATAAATTTTGCTAACATCACTTATGATGGATTATTTTATAATTACAGGCCACAAAGTTCATGGAGGCAAAAGATGTGAAATATAATGACACAGATCTCATCATCCTCTGGCAAGAGAACTACCTCCAACAGAAACAAGAAGAATATGCTAGCAGGAAGGAGAAAAAAGAAAAGAAAAATAAAGATAAAGATGTAAGTGAGGACCATAAAGTTAATATACCTAGCGGAATAGAGAAACAAAGGTCTGAGCAATCAAGATGTCACTATCAGTAACACTGCATGGTAAAAAGAGATATGGTGATACATGACTGCAGAACCATTTTTTTCATATTCTGTTTTGAGTTTTTGACAGTTAGTCTGTAGTCTGTACTTATCGGCATGTTGACAATCTGAGCTCTAAGAAAAATATATTTAGGAACATTATTTTCACGCATACTTAAACAGATTTGTACAGTTACACACAGATGTAATTCAATTTTGGTTTTGTTTGACAGCTCGGGATTGTTTTTCTATTCCACTAGGTACATTAACTTTATGGTATCAACTAAAATGTATGTGTGACTGTAACCTCTTCACGTTTAAATGACTGAGCAAGTTTAGCATTGGAGAGCTGTTTTCGTTATGGAAAAATGTACTGTTCCACTGGGATACGTAGGGCGTCATCTTTTATTAAAATACATCAGGGGTATAATCCAATCTCACTAAGGGCCTGTTTCACCACTTTCTGATAAAGTGGCGAATAGGTAAATCACAACTTTTTTGACAGATTCTCCATACTCTATCTTTCAAGTTAAGTGGTGGATAGCCTATTTGGAACTTTAGCAGAAAGTGGTGAAACAGGCCCTAAGTATTTTACCGTATATCTTTAAACAAGCAATAATTCTTGTATATAAATATTATAAATAATCTCGGAATCGGCTCCAACGATTTACATGAAATTTAGTATAACATGACTGGTGAGACATTACCGATACTCTGTACTCGATTCTCATTATAATTATGTAATAAAATTAGGTTCTTAATTTTTTTCCGAATTTCCCAAAAATAAATGAATCATGGATACTAAGTAAATTCCGCGGCTAGGCAAGTAGGCATAATATGCGGCCGGTGCAGAGGCATGCGCTACCAAAGAAACACCACACAACTACCCCTCCCGCTCGCGGTGTCCATGCGTTGGGTAAATAATTATTTAACTTTAAGCTACATTTACTCAGTGATCAATTGATATTATTTTTTTCCAACTAATATAATAGCCAAACATCACGTCCTCGAGTATTGAACATATTGTTTCACCAGTCACGCAGTATAGGGAGTTTTGGGGGCGATAAATCGACCTAGCTAGGAATCATTTTTAGAAAATGTCATTTTATTTGTGTTTTATCGAATACCGAGCAAGCTCGGTCAAATATCTAGTGTGATTTAATTCAGGGTGTAACAAAACAAAATGATAATACAGAATGTGTCCTTTAAATAGAGTTTACTGAGCAAGTAATAGAGCTGAAAGAGTTACCTTTGACTTTTATTACCTTTGACTTTTATATTATATTAATTGTATACATGTATTACCTACATCATGAATTAATTTTTAAATTAAAAAAATTTTTTTTTATACTTAAATCCAAGTATTAATTAAATTTAATGATTTTCCAGGCAAATGAGGAGAAAGATGACTTCAAACTCCCCACAGGCACAGTGCTACATTTCACCCAGACTAATGAAAAGATGAAGAGAGAAGACTTGAAGGAATCCTTAGATACTTTAGGTATGGTCCTCATTTTGTCAAAACACACAGAATGCACAAAAAACATTGTTTTCAGTCTTGCACTTACGAGACGTGCGCTTTTTCTGCGTGTACGCGGTTTGTGGAAATGTATGAAAATAAACTTTATGTAATTTAGGATAGAACCTCAAATTGCTATGAAGAAACGTCTGAACGCGCTTTTACGCCCGTCATTCGAAGAAGAAACGGAATCGGCGCGAAAATATTTTTTCTTTGAATTTCAATAAATAAATCCACGTTTACAGTCCCTCAATCCTATATTTATTTTATGTATTAAAATATTAACTCAGTTGAATTTAAAACCAAATACTCTGTAAAAAGTAGAAGCATCAAAGCCATACTCATTTTTTTTTAATTATAAAACTTAAAAATCATGTAAGTTACTTACTGAATTTTATTATTGTGTACATTATAAAATAAGTAAAATAAAATAAACAATATATAAATATTAAATCTAATACAGTAGACCCGCGTTAATCCGACAAACGTTTTGCACGGGCGTGTCGGATTAGCGAATTTGTCGGAGTATATAGTACTGCATTTATTTTTACACAACAATAGATTAAAATCATAATGTTAAGGTTTTATCTGAACTACAAATCATTTTCCTAAAGATAGGTACTTATCAGCGATATTGTTTCATGCATTGTAATATTTTGTAATAAAAAATAAATAATAATAAAGATCGGGTAAAATAATGTTTCTGTACCTAAATTAACCAGCGATAGGCATGTCGGATTACAAGAGGCGCCGATAAGCCAGGGGCCGGGTTAGCGAGGATCTACTGTAAGAGGACTCCCACAAATGTGGTAAACTGTAAGCTAATTTCTCTTATTGTTTTTACAGGGGAAGAAATAGCGTTTATAGACTTCAAGGTTGGCGATCCAGAAGGCTGGATACGATTTGCAAAGGAGAACAGTGCAAAGCAAGTGGCTGAGAAAATATCCGAAGGCAAATTACGGATCTGTGACACAGATGTTGTGTTCAAACTTCTAGAAGGTGAAGAAGAAAAGAATTACCTGGAAAAGACTGTCGAGGAAATGGCTAAAAGGCGCAAGAATCAGAAGAATTTCAAACAGAACAGAGGAAAGAACTTCAAAGGCCGACAGGGGAGGAAAAGGAAGCAAGAAGATAATGGGGACGCGACGCCTGCGAAGGTCAAAGCTAGTTAGTACATATAAGAATTATATTTTAAGTATCATCCAGAAGTATTAAATACGTCTTATGTATGTTGTGTACTTAACAACTAATAACATGACATTAAAATAATGTTAACACTTTATTAAAATATTAAGTACTTTCTGGTTTATTCAAATTTTATTTCTCCCAATCATTTTAAAATATATTGCACTATTTTATAGTATTCTGTAGTGCTTTCTTATGCCAAATACTCTTATCTCTTCATCTTTTTTCTTAAAAATGATAATTATATTATCATTTTTAAGAAAAAAGATGATAACAATAAATAAGTTGTTTTTCTGACGATCGAAGGGTTTCGTCTTCAAATAATAAATAAATGAATGAGAGTTCTTCGTCAGAGCCAAGGCTCATAAGGCTCAAGGCATAGTGGCAATTAGGAATACTACCGAACCCTCTATAATTAAGTTACTTTATGCTTCCGAGTACCCGGTACCGGCAGCACACTGATCTCATAACCCGTCAATGCGCTGCGCGCCGACCCGCCCCGGCACGCTCCGACCTCTGGCACAGTGAGCGTTAAAATCCGTCAATGCGATGCGACCTGATCCGTCAATAATATGCTATATACGCATTTTGTCCTGCCGGTCCTGCGCTGAGCCCCGGCAGGCTCCATCAAAGTTTGCGCCAAGCTTAAGTGTCTAGAATATGAAAAGATGATGAAAAGACCTTTTTTGGTATACCTTCGCCGTGAAACGTATTTATTAAAAAAGTATTTGTCAATGTCAAACAAGTTTTTTGGTTTTGACTTTGACAGTTGCTTGACAGTGACAGATTATGCCAACTTCCCCCAAAGCTTGCTAAATGCAAAGTTGATAGGGACCGTGCAGAGCGACGACACTGCCACAAGTGGCGAATAGCCGAAACTTTTACGAAAATTTTACTGTCAAGCTCTATTTAAGCTATGGAAAATTATAGGATTTCTTGACAAATTTGATTATTTTCAAGAATTGAAATGCATTGTTGTATTCCCGGATGTTTTAATACATACATGAAATATAAAGGCAAATCGAACGATGTAAAATTTTACTATTTTTCTGCCAAAGTATTCACATGCCTTTGTTTATTGAAAAACGAAAGAAATGGATAAAAGGCGGTAAAAACATACGTAAGTATTTAAAAAGTTCCATGAATGTTATGTGTAGACTCGTAAAAACACTGAATTTTGTAGATTATAACCGTAAATTCATTTTTATGAACACAATATGAACATAACCTATAACCGTTGCTTCTTTCAGTAAACATCCAAACTGGCTTCAATCTAAATTGATATACATACATTACCGCACCGCTCATTTAATTGGCATAAAGTTGCATCAAAAGTAAGGATAATTTGGAGAAGTCCTACCAGGAATTCAACACTGAGGATAGTATTGAACTTGAACCATCTTGTCAAAGTGTTGGTTCTCAAAAGGATGATTCTTCAAGTAGGAAAAAGATTAGTAGTGCAGTCTTTGTGTGTTATTTAAAGGATACATAAATGGTGTTTGCACTGATGAGGTCCAGACTGAAATTAGTTAAAAATAGTGACAGACAAAAGTTGTGAAGATGGTATCGATCAAATCGCAGAAGGTTGATGAAATAAAAGCATTTATTTTAGTGAACTTGTTTTATTTTATTAATCCACATGCATTTTCAGTAAGATTGTAAGTATTTTTGCATAGCTTCATTATTTTATTGCAATATTTATCAAGTTTTTACTTTCTATACTGATGGATGCTATTACTTACTATTTCAGATATTTTCTTAGTTAACTAGATAAGCTTTATACATTTTTATTCACTCTTTCGTTCTTTGTTTACGGGTAGAAATTAGAAACCCCTAATATTATACTTAATATTATAAAAATATACTTAATATTATAAATGCGAAAGTGTGTCTGTCTATTAGCACTTCACGCCCAAACCGCTAAACCAATTTTGCTAAAATTTGGTATGGATTTACTTTGAGCCCCGGGAAAGGACATAGGATACTTTTTATCCCGGGAAAATGTACGGTTCTCGCGCGATAAATGATTTTTGGCGCAACGGAGTTGCGGGCGTCATCTAGTCTTTAACTTTATTACTTCGATCGCGGATTCTTGGAAATCTGTCGTTGTTCTCGCGGCCGCATGTGGCCACTTGGGAGTGTAAGTATTAAATCATTTTATAGTGTAAAACACAAAAAAAAACACTTAAAAACTAGCCAGGGTCAAGGAGAATGCGAAGCCAAAGTCACTCACAAGTTACGTCTTTTGCTCGCATCGTGGCGCTGCTATCGAATTACGACGCCCTCTATAGTTTCTGCACGGTCCCTATGCTAGATTAAATATCTTGCTATCTCATTTCGCCCTTCGTAGAAATGAAGCAAAAGGCGTGATATTTTGACAAACGATTAACAATTAATATTAACAGGCGTTGGTAAAATGAGGACGCCGTCGCGTTGCATTATTATTTATTTATACCTAGGAGTAAATCTGTTCTGTGATTTATACAAGTCTGTACGAGATTACGATGTAAATAACAACGGAACAAAAAGTTTTTAATATTGTAGCTGTTATTCAAAAACATACAAAATCAAGGACAATATGAAGCCAGACGATTGTCAGGATTCCGAGGAGCATAACAACGTTACGGGTGATGTTATTGGCGACACGGCATACAGCGAGCGATTCGTTTTAAAACTGCTGCTCAAATTAGCAGATTTAGAAAAACTTAAGGATGAAGTTCTTGAAAAAACATTTGAAGATGACCTCTGCACGCTGTGGGATATGACGGCCGAACGAGACGTTGTGTTATTCCTTCTCAAACATGATGTACTGGATCTACTCAGCTTCGCATGGCCCGTATTCGAATCTGCCAGGATTGTAGAAATCGTAGTCGGCGTTATAGCAAATATGTGCTGTCAGAAGGAAGCACAAGACGCTCTGCTCAAAATGGAAACATTTGTCGAATTCCTCGTTGAGTATTCCAAATCGGACGACAGCTTGGTAATAATACAAGTTTTACGACTCATCAATTCCAGTTTGTACCTGGCCGAGGAAACTCAAACTTTAATCTGGATGAGGATATTTGTGGACGCCGGCTACTCCAATGCTCTTTATTATGTATTAAAAAACTCTTCCAAAAAGGACCTTTTGATCACTGCCTTAGAAAACTTTAATACAATTTGTTCATGTTGTAATATAGATCAATGTAGAAGAGACTTTTTCGGGCACTTTGTTACAACTGAGGCTTTGGAATGCCTGTCCACAGCATTCAGTGAAATTACTAACAATCAGAAATACTTGTGTCAAAAAGATGAATTGGAGAGAATACTGATAATAACATTACAAATACTATTGAACTTAGTGGGCTTCGAAAAAACCACAGAAATATTCAGTGAAAACAAAGTGAGAATACTCAAAATAATATCTTACATTTTCACGTACTATGAAAAGAAATTTGTTTCTCAAAAGGAGATAGATTTGGATTTGGTGGATATTATTGAGTCTACGAAGACGATCGTTACTATGTTAGGACTGAGTGAAATCAGCAACTTGGATACTTTTTTCTTACAGAGTTTCAATATGTGGAAAATTTTAAAGTGTATCTCGAACACTGACAAAAGTAGCAGCTTAAACTTTGAGGTGGAGGATAAGGAGGAATTACAAAATTTCTCGCAACAAATGAAAAATTCACTAAGCAACTTAATTGCCGTGTACATGAATAAGTGCTCCGAAGACAATGTTTTAAAAGTAGTTGATAAAGTTAGTTTAAAACTAGACTATGAGGAAATATTATGTTCATTACAAGACCCTTTACTGACTGAAGTAAAATCTAGGCTTTCATCATATCATGGTAAATTTGAAAAAACTGAATCAATTTCAAGATAAAATACAGTTAGGTATTTTTTGTAATTATTATTAAATATTAATCTAGCACAATTATTATATTTTGATTTCAAATTTTGAACAACATTGGCATTTACCAAATATCTGGTAAAAATACTAAAAAATAATGAAGTGTTAATAACAAAATAATAATTTGATAATAAAATAAAATGCTTAATAATAAATGTTGTGTATTATTAAATATTATTATTGAAAGCTGGAATAGAAGACAAATTCAAATAATTTATTTTAATATTTTTGGTTCACACAAATTTTTTATTTTTTATATATACCTATAAGTATATAACATTGAAATATAAAAAATATAACATAATAAAAACTAAGACGTGTCCTGGGAAAACCCGACGGTTGGCAACTAGTCTGGGGGCTTGGACCATTTTTATTTAATTTAGCTTTTGACCTGGCAATGAAACGTTATTTACTATTATTATTTTTTAACAAAAAATTAAAACCGACTTCCAAGGTAAAAACAAAAGCAAGTAATATTCTTAAAAATAATCTAAAAAGACTCAAATAATTCCTATTCCTTATTATAGTGCAGTCTTCAGACTTAGCCTAAACCTCAACTATTTCTGTATTCAATCTTCGTACTTTTGAAGTCGCTACCAGCCCGGAAATGTTCTGAGATCCTTGACATAGAACTTACGCTAAAGTAAGCTGGTACCGACTTCAAAAGCATGAAGATTGAGTACAGAAATAGTTGAGGCTTAGGCTAAGTCTGAAGACTGCAATATAATAAGGAATAGGAATTATTTGAGTCTTTTTAGATTATTTTTAAGAATATTAAGTACTTGCTTTTGTTTTTACCTTGGAAGTCGGTTTTAATTTTTAAAAAAAAATAATAATTTTACCCTTTTTAGTTACAGTTCTAGCTGTCCCGGCAAATGTACTTTATATGGCAAAACAATTTTGCCATATAAAGTACATATTATTATTATGTCTTCCTCCGGCACGCGCACCCGCGCGCGCCTTGGTGACGCCCACTATTATAATATTTTAATTTCGCCATAATTTCAAAACCAAACGTCCAATTTTATTCATTGAAAGACCAAATATTATCTACATAAACTGTACTTAGTGATGAAATAATTTATTTTGATAAGGATTAAGAATTAGTAAAATAAACGGTTTGAATGTAGTCCAAAAAAAAAATCAAGATGTTTAAATAAAAAATGGTTATTGTGCCTCACTCGACATAGATAAGTATAGTGTGTCGAGGACTTTTTTGTAGATATTTATAAGATCTACAATTTCTTAGAACATTTTATGGTTCTATCTTTTATAGTTTCGGCAGCGTACGCGAAATAAGTAACTTTTCTATAGTAACTTTTCTGGTTGATTTTACACCTGGCGTCCAAAAAACCCAAATATCTTACGAAACCCTATTTTTTCCAAAATAAAATTTAGCCTATGTTCAGCAGAAATAATGTAGGATTCATTGGCATTTGCTTGGAGTAGTTTAAATAAAGCCAACATCCTCGAACTTGTATCTATAAGGATTTAAAAGTTCTGTTGGGTACCTTCGGAACCAGGGTACATCTTGGTGCAAAATCTTACTTTTTGGTAGTATTTGCCTGAAATACTTCAGACGAAATCGAAATCACTATATGTTTCCATATAAATTTTGAGGAGTTCCCACGATTACTCATGGATCCCATCATCAGGTTACCAATTTTATGAACATGGTACCAAATTCGAGTCAAACCCTATACAACACAAAAAGAATTTTGCAAATCGGACCACAAACGGCTGAGTAATCGTTGAACATACATAAAAAAAAAGATACATACAGCCGAACGTATGACCTCCTCGTTTTTGGAAGTCGGTTAACAAAAGAAGATTCACCTTGCCGGCCGCGGTGTTGAGCTGCCTATTACAATTTTCATCGCCCCGTCACGTCGTCATGTGTAGTGTGACCAGCTGACCCTCGTAGACCGCAGTAGTGGAAGCCATGAAAAAATTTGCTGCAAAATCTAAGGCACCTAAGTTACTATATGAATGGTTTAAATAGCCATAATAATAATTAATATAATATTTTGATGCAATTTCAAACAAATATCTTTATTTCGCAGAACTTACACGCTAATCTTACACAAACTCTGGTCTCCACGCTAGGATTCCCTAGTGTGTCGTGGAGACCAGAATTTAGTATTACTTAGTAATCTATATATTATATAAAATTACAAGTCCTGACTGACTGATTCATCATCGCTGAGCAAAAACTGTTGAAGTTACAGCCACGAAATTTGGTGAGTTGGATTGTTTTATAAAGTAGACACTCACTAAGGAAGGAATTTTGGAAATTTTACCCCGAAGGGGGTGAAAAAGGGGTTGAAAGTTTGTATGAAACTCCGTCACTTCTTAAGTTAGAAACATGAAACTATATTTTTGAGCTACTGAATAAAAATAAATAAATACCTACGTATTTAAGCGTTTTTGGAAATTCTACCCCAAGGGAGTGAAATTGGGGTTGAAAGTTTGAATGAAAGTCCGTCATTTCTTGAGTTACAAACATGAAACTTTATTTTTGGGCTACTGATTAAAAATGAATGGATACGTATTTAAGCGTTTTTGGAAATTCTACCCCCAAGGGGGTGAAATTGGGGTTGAAAGTTTGAATGAAAAACGAAAAAACAAAAAAAAACATTTAATGTTATAATAAACATTTAATAATTTAATGAATGAAAAAAAACAACATTAGTATTACTTACTTAGGTACTTTGAGTCCCGGGAAAGGAATTTATACGGTTGGTTGGTCATCCAGATTCCAGAAGTAAATAAAACCAACATGATTACAAAATAATTGAACTTTTATTAATTAAGTATCGATTTTTAAACTAAGTAATCACAAACAAGAAACAAAACTAATTATTATACTTAAGTTATAACTTATAACTAGTAAGCTAGTAACACCTAATAATGCTAGTAGTTTTTCAAAAGTTCTTAAACAATATAATAATATATTATGTAATAAAAAAATTTAATAAGTATCAAAAGCATTATACACTGTGTTAGTGTAGGTAAACACCGTTATCCTTGAAACCATCAAATGAGCCCGTCAAAATGAACAACTTTTTCTATGAGAACATTGCTGAGAAATAAAAAAACGCCGTCTTCATACCCATACGGATGCCCGGATTGGCAATTTGTAAATTGTATGTGTATGAAGACGGATTTTTTTGAGTTTCCAGCATTGTTCTCATAGAAAAAGTTGTTCATTTTGACGAGCTCATTTGACGGTTTCGAGGATAACGTTGTTTACACTAACATCTTGTATATAGGCCGTCACAGACTTAGCTATAATATATATTAATATATTTATAGCTAGGCATATTAATATATATTTTCTATACAATTTTCGCGTGACTACACACTCAGCTATAATATTATATATTTCTGGTCTCAGTGTGTTTAGTACGGTATATTAATATATATTATAGCTAAGTCTGTGACGGCCTTTAATTTATTACAATTATATTATTTCTATTGCAATGACAAAAGGGTGACACTATAGATTTTTAAATTATCAAAAATCAATTCAGCTGTTTTTATTATAATTTGCAATATTTGCTCGTTTTCCTGTATTTCCTAGATCGTATACGTATTACTCCTACCCCAAAACGCTAGCACTACCCTGACTTTAACTTTTCTAACATGAATTGAGCAACCTCCCTTGTAGCAATTTGCAGGAGGGTTTTTCCGTTACTGTCACGCGCATATAAAATAGCCTTGCGTACATTATCTACTTCGAAATACTTTTCGTTGATTAAACTTTGAACCTTGTCTTTTTGATTAAGTTGGAGAGTTAAGAAAAGTCTATCGATGTAACTCAAAAGCATTTGAACGTCGCTCCCGGATTTGGCTACTTGTAATGGCGACTTCTGCTGCGCATTTTTTACATTGTAGCAGGCACCGTTTTGTAACAGCACAACAGCCAGGTCGTGGTTCCCCTTTTGTGTGCAAATGTGGAGTGCCGTTGTACCTCCGACGTTAGTTTTAGCGTCGAGCAGCTCTCTGGATCTACGCGGATTTTGTTTTTTCACATGTTTCAAAAATTCTTCGATTATTTCCTTCATTTCTTTGGAAGCGGCAGTGTGCAGCGGGGTGTTACCTTTGTTCGTTACTTGGAAAACGTCTGCACCATTTTGTAGTAATGTTCTAAGAATTCTTAGATTGCCTGTGTTTGCTGCATAATGTAACGCTGTTCTTCCTTCACCGTCTTTCGTATTAATATCGAACTCGTTTGATAATATATCTTTAACGAGCTCTAAATTCTGATTACTTACTGCGGTGTGTAATATTGTATCATCTTCGACGATAGTAGAAATATCGTGCCCTTTTACTTTCGATAATTCGATTAAAGCATTCATTTTTACCAGAATACTAACAACATTTTTATGATTTTCGCCTAAAATTGCTTTCATTTGGTTGTAACACTGTTTGTAATTCCTAAGGGCGCCATAGGCTTTACCCTGACGAAATAGTATTTCAGCTATATTTGTTTGCGTGATTAATGTATCTAAGTGACTCGGACCTAAATGACGTTTTTGAATTTCATACACATCTTTGAATACATTTAATGCTTTGTCGAAATCTTTGCTTTCAAGATGTACGGTACCGATGTTGTGCAGTGTTCTTATTGTGTCAGAATGGAAGGGACCTAAAAATTGTTTTTTTCGTTCGTATACGTCTTTGTATGTTTTTATGGCGTCTTCGTACTTTTTTTGGTGACTCAATACCATGGCCACATTATTCTGAGACGACAAAGACATTAAAGTATGTCCACCCAGGATTGACATTTCAAATACTTCTTGGTTATTCTTTAAAGCTTCATCGTGTCTGCCAATACTATCAAGCACCAAAGCCATATGTAGTTGGGTCTTCAAAGTTTCTCCATGACATCTTCCTAACAAGTCTCTTTGTTTTTTAAAAACGTCTTCGTATATAGCAACTGCCTTTTCATCTTCTCCCAATCTATGTAAAACCAAACCAATACTGCTTTTTGTGTCTAATGTATCTTCACAGTTCTCTCCTAAAATAGCTTTCTGTTTATCGTAAATCTCACTAAAAATTCTGTGCGCCTCTTGAAATTTTCTTTGTTTATACAATGCAGAGGCTATCAGATTTTGGATATGTAAAGTACTGGGACTGTTCAAACCAAATATTTCTTTCCGCTTCTGCAGTATGTCATTTAATATATATAAGGCTTCTTGACATTTTTCTTGTGTAATAAGTAATTCTGCCTTGTTTAATTGAGTAGATACATCTACCTGCAATATGTTCTTTAACTGTTCTGTCAGCGGATATCTTTTTACGATGGCGACTACAAGAAGAGTTTGTTTATTTCTGTTTTGTGCATTCATAATCGCTTTAATAGTACTCATATCTTTAACTCTTTTTAACATCTCGATTACTCTGGAACTGCTATTCTGAACGTTTTCGAAACAATCATTTATTAAATTCAATAGATAGACGATTGATTTATTTTCTGCAAAATATAATGGCGTTTTACCATTATGGTCAACTGCATTATAAACTGCACCATTTGACAAAAGCGACTTTACCACATCAACGTGACCAAATTTTGCAGCAAAATGAAGACAGCTGTAACCGTTTTTTCCACTTATATTAGGATCAGCATTATTTTTTAAAAGTGAAATCACAGTTTCATTATAGCCTTTCCAAGCAGCGTAATGTAGCGTTGTGACGTCACCAGTATTTTTCGCCTTAACACTTGCACCATTACGTATAAGGTTTTCAACGTCCAAGTACTTATTTTGCTTTACACTTTCAAATAAGCTTTTGGTAGACTTTAATATACGTTTAATGTGTGCGTTTTCGGTTAAATCAGCCGGGGTGCAGTCAAAGTTATCAACTGCATTGTATACGGCACTATTATCGAGTAACAATTGGACTACTTCTTTGAAACCAAATTTAGCGGCGAAATGTAGAGAAGTCCATCCATTAGCATCCTTAACATTGACGTCAAAAGATTTCCCAATTAGAAATTTTATAACTTCTAATTGGTTTTTCAATGTAGCATAATGCAGTACAGTTTGATTAGCCGCTCCAGGGTCATACAAAGACAAGCCCTCACAGAGAAATAAATCCACCAAATTAGCGTGCCCTTCACGCGCTGCGATATGTATCGGTTTCGAACCTGATAAGTTTTTAGCGTGTATGTTGGCACCTTCTCGTATCAAATATCGTACAATATCACAATCCCCTTCTTGAGCAGCAATATGTAGTAATGAATAATCATCATTCTCTTTACTGTTTATATTATCCTTTAAGCTTTGGAATAAAGTCTTTATAACTGAGAAGTGTTTATTTGCTATTGCAAGTTCAAGAGCCGTTCTATTCTTATCATCTCTAATTTCAGTGTCAGCACCATTCTCTAATAAAATTTCAACTACATTAGTGTTTCCTCTTCCAGCAGCAATGTGAAGAGGTGTTGAACCACCGTCGCATCGAATATTTACATGGGCGCCACTTTTTAATAAAACACTAATAACTTCTACATTGTTAAAATATGCTGCTATATACAAAGGGTATAATAAATCACCCTTATTGGGATCTGCTCCAAATTGTAAGAGAATTTTAATAATATTTTTATTACCACTCACAGCAGCCATTGTAAGCAAGGTAACATTTTTGTAATTTGCATTTAAATCAAATGTTTGATATTTTAATATCGTTTTAACTACATCTGTATTACTTGCTAAAATTGCTGTGAATAAATTTTCTACACTAGCTTTCTCACCATTCTTCATTAAAAGTTCAAGTATTTCACTGTTGCCTTGCCGAACAGCGGAATGTAAATAAGACGCGAAGGCACTTGTGGGGTGTACAGCATTTCTTTCTTTTAACATAAATTTAAAAACTTCTGAATGGCCCATATCAATAGCCACGTTCAATGGTGTGTAATTACCAAAACCAATCGCGTCAATATTTGCACCACTTTTGACTAAATTTTTAACAGTATCTAAATCGCCAGTTAAAGCAGCACAATGTAAAGGCGATACTTTTCCTTCTTGAAAATTTGCTGTAGAATTGACATCTACATTCTGTTTTAGGAATATATCAACTATTTCGGCATGTCCCTCTGTAGCAGCCATATGTATCGGTGAAAAATTATAATTAGCAAAATTGTCATAATCGGCGCCATAGTCTATCAAAGTCTGTACGCTTTTTGTATGACCACATTGTGTAGCAATATGTAATGCTGAATATCCGTCAATGTTTAAATCGTTAATTTTAGCACCCTGTTTTATTAACATTTCTAAAATAATTTCATTACCAATTGAAGCGGCCACATGTAAAGGAGTAAATTGTTTCAAACCACTTCTACAATTAATATTTGCGCCATAATTTAATAATAATTTTACTGCTTCTATATAGTTCCCTTTTATAGCTAATTTAAGTGGAGTGGCACCGTCACTACTTTCAATGTTTATATTTGCTTTTTGTCTCACTAACATTGTTAAAATTTTATGGTGGCCACGTTCCGCCGCATCATGTGACGCGGTTCGTCGGTCTTTTGTTTGTTTATTAATATTAACATTATATTTTAAGAAAAGTTCCACAATAGCTTCGTTGCCCATATAACATGCATACGGTAAAACTGAGTTTAAATTTTCGTAAAAGTTATCATTCTTTTCACCAGATTCTAATAATACTTTGGCAACCGTCACACTGCCATTTTCTACAGCATAATGTAAGGGGGTGGAACCATCTACTGATTTAACATAAACTTCTGACCCATTTAAAAGTAATACTTTGACAACATCAGCATGGCCTTTTAATGCTGCGCCATGTAATGGTATCCAATTATTATCATTTTTGGCATTAATATTTGCATTCCTTCCAATTAAATAATTTACTACATCTAAATGGCCGTGTTCAGCAGCTACATGCAAAGGTGTAAATCCGCCACAGACTTCATTCAAATCGACGTTTGATTCTTTCTGTAAGAGGGTAATAGCAGCCTTCGTGTGATTGCAAATTATGGCAAAATGAACAGGTGAGTAGCCGATTCTATCTTTTACTGAAACATTTGCATTTTTGTCTAGTAAATACTCAATAATATTATTATGGCCGGCTAGAGCCGCTACATGTAGAATAGTTCTGCCACTGTTATCTACATTATCAATCGATATTTTTTTATCTTCTATGAAATATTTAACAATGTCCATATTTCCATTTCTTACGGCCATAAACAGTGGACTCTGACCATCCATGTCTTTGGATTCGATATCTAAGCCATTGGCTATGAGAAATTTTATGATATCTACATTCCCTCCACATGCAGCAATATGTAAAGTGGACATGGTTATAAAATTTCTACCTTTTATTTCTGCTCCTGCTTTAGTTAACTCAAGTAATTTGACAAAATTGCCTTCTTTTAATGCCTTGAACATTTTATCTTGACTTTTAATCATGTTAATGTTATGGTCGAAGCGATTCTTCATATCATATGGATTGTTTATTATTGGTTGACCTATAAACAAATTGTCTCTTATGATGGAGGAACCCTTTCCTTTTATGAATTTGACAGCATTACCAAATAATGATCTCGCAGGACTATATGGAAAAATGTCAACAATAGCATTTCCGTGGGCTAAATGGTTTCGTAAGCATTTCCCAATTAAAATAGGACAGTTAGTATCAAATAACAATAAATTATTGCTCAAATAATTTTTTCTTATCTCTAAAACATCAAAAACTAAACTCTCTGTTGCAACTTGTACTTTAAGATTTTTACTAAAGGAATCAAATTGTGGAATTAACTTATAAGGTTCGAAATCATCAAATTTTAGTACGCTATAAAGCGTTTGGAGCCGTTCATTCAAGGAATCTTCTGGACTATTCTTTACAATAGTAGTATAGTCTGGTTTATTTTCTTCATATCTAATTTTTAATGCCTCCAACCCCTTAACTTGGTTCAAGGTAAAATTTGCGTAATACGAAATTTTTTGAATTAGACATTTTATTTCTTCGTATTCGTCATGTTCTTTAAGTGATGGATCGTCTAAAATTTGAAATGAAAGTTGACTGACGTTTTTAAGGCCACAAGAAAGTTTGTTGATTAATTTTTCACTCTGTTCCTGTTTATTTTT
Source organism: Plebejus argus (assembly GCA_905404155.3). Lineage (NCBI taxonomy): Eukaryota > Metazoa > Arthropoda > Insecta > Lepidoptera > Lycaenidae > Plebejus > Plebejus argus. The sequence goes on from FR989927.1 coordinate 23,002,897, forward strand.
TACATTAATATTGTTATATAATATTGTAGATAAACCGATAATTCGAGTTAAGCCTTCATTATTAATTTTTGGGGCCAACTTTTGAAGAAAATGGCTTATCGTTACTTTCATTCCTGCAACTTCTTTTTCGTGAAAATCAGCTTTACTTATGTTCCTTAACCACAAAACACCAAATCTGAATATTTCTTTTGACGACTGTACGTTGGTTTCTCCTCGCTCAATTATCAAACTTATTTCTTGAAGAAGTTTCTCTTGTTGATATGTTCTATTAGTTATTTTTGACTTCAACTCTCTTACCAATTTTTCTATTGTCTCGCGCTCATCTGATTTAATATTGTTGCTTAAATCCGTTTCACTAATTTTAATATTTTGAAAAATACTAACCAATTCCATGATTTCATCGTAATTATTTAATTCAAGTATCTTCATCAATATTTTTTTTACGGCGTTGGACTGGCTTTCTACCAAAATTTCGTTAATTTCTGTTTTGATCTTCTTAAGATCATTTTGAATAATACTATAAATGTTATTAGAATTATTATTTTGCACAGTGTCTATTCTATTCATTAATGATTGGGAGTGCGACAGTAAATTACGTATCGACCGTAGAATTAGAAGTGTATCATTTTGCAATCCAGAACAGAGTAGAATGTTACTAATACTATCAGATAAATTAGGCGACTCCAAGCTATTTTTTAAATACTCTCCAGTTATTACCAAGGCTCTCTCAATAATTAATTGGCCCATCTTATCTTGAGGGTCTGAGTCGAGTGCTAGCTCTATGTATGTTATAATTTTCGTCATAGAGTAAACGTTTCTTACTTCCTCGAAGTCTGTGTATAAAGTGGTGAGAGCTTTATTTTTATTTATAATATTCTGAACCACGACTTCTCGTTTAAGCTTCGGAATGTTACTACCGACATCTGCGCCTTTTAGGTTATGTTTTTCCTCATCTAGAATATTTATAAAGTGTTTTAGGTGGTCCAGAATAGTCGTTTTCTTTAGAACTGTTTTATATATCATGTTGATGATGTCGTAATTTTTTTGCCCAGAAATAAAACATATAAGACAAAATTCTATTTCTTCCCAAGGAAGTCTATCGTAAGTACATTTTATCTGTCTTTTTAACACATCGATGTTCTGAGCTACAAAGCTAGCCACGTAAATAAACATTTCATCCACTTTCTTTTCACCGCAATATTCTGCTTGTAAAAGTTCATTACATTGGATGACCAATTCTATACGTTCCTTAACTACACTGAGATTGGGTCGAACATTTCGATATTGCGAACGATTACCAGCATCGTGAAAGAAACGGAGATCAATTAATTTATATTCGACATAAAATTGAATTTCCTCCGAAAGTAGCACATTTCTAAATTTTAATTCACTGTATGCATCCGAAATAACGTCATCTAATTCTTGAAGATAAGTCGGTTCACTCTGATATGTGTACGGCCAATCACTGCACAGGGTATTGAGAAGTTCAACGTTATTTTCAAGTATAGCATAGTAAAAAGCGGTGCGTCCTGCTACGTCACGGTCTATTAGTTTAAATTTATCCCTACCAATTTCTACCGAGAAATTTAGCAGTATTCTACATTCAGAGTGAAAAATATGCTTCAAGATATTACACTTATTGTATTTGCACGCTAAAATGATAATATTACTATTATTAAAAGGATTGCTTTTATGTTCATAAGTTTCTTGCAACCAAGTTACGTTTTCTATACTATTAATATATTCAATAATTTTGCATGCATTTTTAAACGTATCTATGTTACCGATACGAATTGCCTCTTCAGTTACTCCTATGACGCCTAAATAAAAATACTTAACACTTTCTTCTTCGTTACATATCTTCTTATATTCTTTACAGAAGTTTTTCTTTGACGGAGGCAATATCGTTATTTTCGTTATATACTGCTTACACGATTGCTCTTTTGAGGAATCCATTTCTTTCTTCTGTAACCTGTAGATAAAATATATTTTTATTAAAAACATTGCCTTAATTAAAAGAATACCTTAAGAATGCTCCAACCGGAGAATTAGCAGGTCGAATGTCTGTCAGTATGAATATATCGACGTTAATGACATTAAAATAAGATTCATATTAGCGCGCCTTGTACAGTGGCGGTTACGACGCTCGCCGCGTTCTTGATATATATGGCGAAAATGTATGAAAAAATTTGAGAAATCTTATTTTTCTCATAACTGGAAAAGTTGTTTATTTTTATATAAAATTTTTAGTGGACTTCATAGAGGACTAAATAAGCAACAATTTTTTTGTATATTTATTTTCCTCAGTTCCGTGTATTTATATATTATTAAGGTACCTAATCAGACCCCATTTTTTTCATATTTTGCGATTATTGTGAATTCTGATGGTTAAAACGTATTTTATGTGAAAATTTTGTATGCGGCTATAGAACTTTTATGGTACAGTCGTGGAGATGAATATATTATCTTTCATTAATTGAAACCAAAATATCCTCGCAGTTTGACTCCTAAATCTTTAATAGGGTACCGGAAAATCGCTGATATATTTGTAATAGCGTCCTTAATCATAATAATGATTTTTGATAATTAATAAGCTTAATCTACACTCTACAAATATAAACAAACAATATCATAGTATATTTTATTACTACAAGGTCTAACAAAACTAAGTGATAATACTTTAGTGTGTGTATGTGTTCCTTATAGAGTTCACTGTGAAAGTGGCAGCGCTGAAAGACCATTTTTTTCACTTTTGTATCATGTATGGGCCAGCGCCAAAGAAAATATACACTACGCGAACCAGCGCCCCAGAATCACGAGTTTCCCCATACAAAAGTGTAAAAAATTGGTCTTTCAGCGCTGCCACTTTCACAGTGAACTCTCTACGAGGAATACATACAAACCCTAAAGTATTATCACTTAGTTTTTAGGGTTCGGTACCCAAAGGGTAAAAACGGGATCCTATTACTAAGACTTCGTTTTCTGTCCGTCCGTCCGGTCCGTCTGTCTGTCTGCACACAATTTGTACCTTAATAATTAAAAAAAAAAAAAAAAAAAATTTAAGGGGAGCTCGCGAAATACACAATTTTTGCCAACTTTCGCTTTATAACGGTACGAAACTCTTTGTGCGCGAGTCCGACTCGGACTTGGCCAATTATTTATACTCTCAACCTAATTAGCTTTAGCAACAGAAATGACCATAACTCGTAGACGTAACTATAACAACGCCTGTGGTAGTGATGGATGGTACACGGTAGGTACACCATACAACCCACCCTGTGTTATATTATGTAGTGGTGATTAGGCCTATGTGGCAGGGCTATCTATAAAGTCGAGTATGTAATCTTTTGATGTGATTAGATAAATTATCATTAAATGTATAAATGAGAAGGATAATATTATGGGCTATGACAAGTGTGTTTTAGATGCAAAATTCTTTACTGTGATATTTTTCAGGGTTTCGTACACAAAGGGTAATAACTGTATTTTAAAAAGATAAAACCGACTTCAAAATTGTACGTAATTAAGAATTAAAACTCCGTAGGTATCTCCAAAACTACTGAACCGATTTTGATGAAACTTGCACTATACCCTAAGTTGAACAATATGACAATACCTAGTACAATAAAATAATCGGTCGAGTAAAATCTCACGTAATTTTTTTCTCAACAAAATAATACTATTTTGGTCCATTTCATCCAGATTGTACGTATGCTTAAGATTTTATTATCTAAATTCCGCCGCGTTTCAAACGCATGCAAAATTCGGGCGGAACGCGACAGACGACACACTGCCGAAATTACGTCGCGAGCCGAATTTCCGTCGAGCCGAGTCGAGCGTCATTTATATTTTATACTATTTACTAGCTGTTGCCCGCGACTTCGTCCGAGGCATAGCTGTAGATTACGTCCCAAGTATTATTTTTCAAAAATATTCAATGTACAGAATTGACTTTCCTACAATTTTATTATAATAATGCATAGATAATTATTATAAATTATGTATTATCAAGGAAATTTTTCGTGAGTAGCTTAATTTTGATAAGACGAACAATTATTTTCGCTGCGAAAATTCTTGAAAGTGGTGCAGGTAACTGGTAGCTAACAGAGATAGAAAGGATTTAAAATTTCGTTTTGATGGTCCTAAAATATTAATGCTCTTTTTGTAGGACAATGTTACTCTTAAATTAAATAACTAATAGCCTATTAACTATCAAATAAAGCGGCCAAGTGCGAGTTGGACTCGCCCATGAAGGGTTCCGCAGCAGCAATAATGTTTATTTTTATGAAAGTAAAAGGTTTTTGATTTATTTTAATATTTCAGTCGATCTAATGAAATTTAGATTAAGGTTTACCATTTATGACGTATAAAAAAACTACTGGCTAGATCTCGTTCAAACCAATTTTCGTTGGTAGTTTTTATAGTAATCTACATCATATATTTTTTTTTGAATTATCATGCCCCTACTTTAGAAATTACACACATTTTACCACTTTGGAAGAGTCTCTCTCGCAAACTATTCAGGTTAGAAAAAAATGATATGAGAAACCTCAATATGATTTTTGGAGACCTATCCATAGATACCCCACACGCATAGGTTAGATGAAAATTTTTTTTTTGTTTCAGTTGTACCTATGGGGACCCCTAAAATTTTTAATAATTTTTCCATTTTTGCATCAAAATCTTAATGCGGTTCACAGACTACATCTACTTACCGAGTTTCAATAGTATAGCTCTAATAGTTTCGGAGAAAAGTGGCTGTGACATACGGACGGACAGACGGACAGACAGACAGACAGACAGACAGACAGACATGACGAATCTATAAGGGTTCCGTTTTTTGCCATTTTGGCTACGGAACCCTAAAAATCGGCCAATTGCGAGTCGGACTCGCGCACGAAGGGTTCCGTACTGTGGTCTGTGAGAGTGAAAGTAGGAAAAATAGTAATTATGTATTTATTTTATTTTAAAATTATTATTAAATATTAAAGTATACCATATAATAATATATTATACAAGGTAAAAAAGCAGCCAAGTGCGAGTTGGACTCGCCCATGAAGGGTTCCGCAGCAGCAATAAGGTTTACTGTTATGAAATTAAAAGGTTTTTGGTTTATTTTTATACTAGCTGTCCCGGCAAACGTTGTTTTGCCATTTAAAGTATAATATTTTCTACATCATCAGTTGATACATGTTTTACCCCCTCTTTTGTCCCCTAAGAGGGTGTGGGGGGGTGGAAGGTCATACACCAGATGTTAAGTTGAAAAACACAGTTAATACCTAATATGAAGTAAGTCCACTAAAGAAAAAAGTTGTATACAAAATCTGACCCCTCTTTGGTCCCCAGAGAGGGTTGAGAGGGGAGGGCCCCGGGGAGGATTTTTATACACCAGATGTTGAGTTGGAAGAAGACAAATATAATATATCTGTGAAAACCGTATGCAAATCTGTGAAAACCGTATGCAAATCGGATCAGTAGTTTTCGTGTTAAAGAAAAAAGTTTGATACAAAATCTGACCCCCTCTTTTGTCCCCTTGAGGGGTGGGGGGAAAAAAATTTTATACACCAGATGTTAAGTTGGAAGAAGATAAATATATCTGCGAAAACCACATTCAAATCGGATCAGTATTTTTCGTGTGATGCTGGAACAAACATACAGCCAGACAGAAAGAGTGACAGACAGACAGACAGACAAAAAACTAACCACATTTTTGGCTTCTATAGCGATGTAGTGACAAAGGTGTAATTTCGGTTGTCATTTCATATCTTTTATGTACAGAATTTTCATTTCTACAACAGAATATTGTCTTCCTACCGCACGCGCTTTGGTGACGCCCACTATCGTAATATTTTAATTTCGCCATAATTTCAAAACCAAACGTCCAATTTTAATCATTCAAAGACCAAATATTATCTACATAAACTGTACTTAGTGATAAAATAATTTATTTTGATAAGGATTAATAGCGTGAGTAAAATATATCCGTTTAAATGTAGTCAAAAAAAAAATCTGGATTTTTAAATAAATAAATGGCTATTGTGCCTCACTCGACATAGATAGGTATAGTGTGTCGCGGACTTTTTTGTAGATATTTATAAGATCTACAATTACTTAGAACATTTTATGTTTCTATCTTTTATAGTTTAGGCAGCGTACGCAAAATAAGTAACTTTTCTAGCTGATTTTTTACACCTTGCGTCCGAAAAACTCAAATATCTTACGGAACCCTACTTTTTTCCAAAATAAAATGTAGCCTATGTTCAGCAGAAATAATGTAGGATTCCAATGGTGAAAGAATTTTTCAAATAGGTCCAGTAGTTTCGGAGCCTATTCGACTCAAACAAACAAACAAACAAACAAACAAATCTTTCCTCTTTATAATAGTAGTGTAGATTTCAGTCGATTTAATGAAAGTTAGATTCAGGTTTACCATTTATGACGTATAAAAAAAAACTACTGGCTAGATCTCCTTCAAACCAATTTTCGTTGGTAGTTTTTATAGTAATCTACATCATATATTTTTTTTAGAGTTATCATGCCCCTACTTTAGAAATTAGAGGGGGGGGACTCACATTGTACTACTTTGGAAGAGTCTCTTTCGCAAACTATTCAGGTTAGAAAAAAATTATATGAGAAACCTCAATATAATTTTTGAAGACTTATCCATAGATACTCCACACGCATAGGTTTGATGAAAAAAAATTTTTTTGTTTCAGTTGTACCTATGGCGACCCCTATAAAATATCTTTTAGGGCCAGGCCAGTTCGAAAAGACTGATTTTTAAGCTTCCAGTCTGAAGAAATTATGTGGAATTCTCTTACACCAAAATTAATGTACAATGACACAAAAAGAAACAAAGTAGGTAAAGAAATAAAAATACACTTTGAATTCGAACATATTATCGTAATTTTCAATGACAATGATATTTATTTTTACAAAAGGGATAGCTTTTTTATAGTTCTAACAAAATAACCGAATAGCTTTTTAGGGTTCCGTAGCCAAAATGGCAAAAAAGGAACCCTTATAGATTCGTCATGTCTGTCTGTCTGTCTGTCTGTCCGTCCGTATGTCACAGCCACTTTTCTCCGAAACTATTAGAGCTATACTATTGAAACTTGGTAAGTAGATGTAGTCTGTGAACCGCATTAAGATTTTAAAGCAAAAATGGAAAACATATTAAAAATTTTAGGGGTCCCCATAGGTACAACTGAAACAAAAAAAATTTTTTTTCATCTAACCTATGCGTGTGTGGTATCTATGGATAGGTCTCCAAAAATCATATTGAGGTTTCTCATATCATTTTTTTCTAACCTGAATAGTTTGCGAGAGAGACTCTTCCAAAGTGGAAAAATGTGTGTCCCCCCCCCCCCTCTAATTTCTAAAGTAGAGGCATAATAATTCTAAAAAAAATATATGATGTATATTACTATAAAAACTACCAACGAAAATTGGTTTGAACGAGATCTAGCCAGTAGTTTTTTTTATACGTCATAAATAGTAAACCTTAATGAAACAAAAAAAAATTTTTTTTCATCTAACCTATGCGTGTGTGGTATCTATGGATAGGTCTCCAAAAATCATATTGAGGTTTCTCATATCATTTTTTTCTAACCTGAATAGTTTGCGAGAGTGACTCTTCCAAAGTAGAAAAATGTGTGTCCCCCCCCCCCCTCTAATTTCTAAAGTAGAGGCATGATAATTCTAAAAAAAATATATGATGTATATTACTATAAAAACTACCAACGAAAATTGGTTTGAACGAGATCTAGCCAGTAGTTTTTTTTATACGTCATAAATAGTAAACCTTAATCTAAATTTCATTAAATCGACTGAAATATAAAAATAAATCAAAAATAATATAATTTCATAAAAATTAACCTTATTGCTGCTGCGGAACCCTCCATGGGCGAGTCCAACTCGCACTTGGCCGCTTTTTAATAAATGATTTGGTTATTAAAATAAAATGTATAATTTTCTCCTATTTCGCCCTATCAAGGACGCGGCGAGCGTCGTAACTCGTAACCGCCACTGATGACATTTTTGATTCAATATACCAGACCGACCATCTTCGTTCATAATTATTATAGAATCCAGGATTTCAGCGTTCAGGGGGGGGGGGGGGGACAGCATGGGCTGACTGATTCATCATCGCTATTACAGTTACAGCCAAGAAATTTGGTGAATAGGGTTGTTTTGTACTAAGGAAGGAATTTTGGAAATTTTACCCCGAAGGGGGTCGAATGGGGGTTGCAAGTTTGAATGAAATTCCGTCATTTCTTGAGTTAGAAATATGAAGCTTTATTTTTGGGCTACTGTTAAAAACAAAAATACTTATACTAATTTAAGAATTTTGAAAAACCTACTCATAAAGGGGTGGAATAGAGGTTGAACCTTGGAATGAAAGACCGTCATTTCTTGAGTTAGAAACAGAAATAATTATTTCACTTAAGTACATACATAAAACAATTTTTGGCACGGAACCCTTCGTGCGCAGTCCGACTCGAACTTGGGCGATTTCATTATTTCTTAGTTCTTACCTTCTTTTATGTAGGTAATATTTTTATGAAGATATTATTCTTGTAATTATGTTTGTGCGGACTTCAGCTTGAGAGTCCGACGGGCGACGTATCTTCAGTCACTTTTTCACTTTTCGCTTAGTCTAAAATCTGAAATATCAGAATATTATATTTTTTTATCTTTAGATTAACTAGAACAAAGTTACAAGTACTACAACTATCATAATAAATATAAAATCACAACATTTCATAAAATACATAATTATAATATTTGTACTGTTGTCTGTTGATTAATAATAGGCCTGGAGATGGTGACACAAAATTCTTGGTCATTTGTACCAGGTTGGCAGTAGTTACTACTCAGTGCAGTGCAGGGCCGGGGTCTAATTACGTAAAGGCAAAAAACTTCCTATCTCCAAAACTGCTGAACCGATTTTGATGGAACTTGCACTATTCCCTAAGTTGAAAAATACCTAGTACAATAAAAAAAGAATCACTCAAATCGGACCAGTAGTTCCGAAGATATGCGTGAACAAACATAAAAACATACATACGTATACACTTTTGAAATTTGGCACATTTGTTCAGAAGCTGTTATAGATTAACATATACAAAAACTGGGCAGTTCTGGAAATATTACATACATACGCGTCTTATTGATAACCTCCTTTTTTTGAAGTCGGTTAAAAACCAAATAAATCAAATTACAAAAAAGTGATTTTTTTGGCTTTTTTGCTTTAAGTATAATATTATCAACAATGACTACACGTCATCTACACGTAGGCAATTGAAATGTTCACAAAATACTTAAAAGTATTTCAAGTAGGTACTATAATAATAAATAGTAAAATTAAAACATAATAAGTATGTATTTAAGGGGGCTCCCAATTCCCATACAAAAAATACCATTTTTTGCCTATTTTTGCTCTATGATACGGAACCCTTCGTGCGCGAGTCCAACTCGCACTTGGCCGATTTTATTATACTACGTGGTGCCTGTGGTAGTGCCGGGTGCCCGCGGAGCAATACCTGTTGGCCACCACTGCTAGGAACTGGGTTTATCTTACTGGATTAAATTCAAGGCCAACAGACAACAAAGCAAAAAGTCGACCAATATGCGTGCAGCGTGTCGATCTCGTTTACGAAGGATTCCGTACCTACTGACGATCATTGGTGATTTAAATTTTATAAAGAGAGTCTGCCTCTAAAATAATTAATTTTATTTAATTATTTTACACAATGCTAGAAGTTAGAAGACGCCCGTGACTCCGTTGCGGAAAATTCTTTTATTGATTATTATACATGAACCGTACATTTTTCCGAGATAATTAATCCGGGACAAATATTAATTTAGTACTGGTAGGCTCGTACAAAAGTGACCCGCCGCGCCGCGCGGGATGCCTCATGCCACTCATGCCGCGCGGGATTTTGCATGTACTATCCAAAGGCAGAAATTGTACTGCACAAAATACAAATACTCTGGTGGCACTGTGTAGGTCGAGTCTCCGTGACGGGCCCCGCTTCCCGCACCGCTGACCGCGCACGTGTTCCCGTCGCGGGCGGCACGGCGCGGGCGGGGCCACGCGCGGGCGCCCGCTTATCACAGTTTACGCCCTTAGTTAGCTTTAATTAAGTACATTAATTTAGAATTTAGTTTTTGGGTACCTACGGAACCCTAAAATGTCGGACGCCTAGTCATTTGTGTGTCTGAATTTCGTGGAATCTACTTATTTTTATGCGCAACGGAAAATATGTAGGTACCTACCTATTAACTAATAACCTTTTCCTTTTTGAAAGTCGGTTAAAAATACTCGGTTACCTAGGAATATTATTGTTTTGTGATTGTAGTTGTATTGTGATTTGTGACCGAACGATATCCTAAACGATAATAAAGAACTTTGTGCAAAGGACTTCGTCCTTCGTATCTCCCCCAGGGGCCAGGCCCCTACGATTTGTTCAAGGACTCGTCTTTTGGCTCCAATGACCTTTGAGATTTGAAGTTTGAATAACAAGGACTCTAGATTTGCAAAGGACACAGCAAGATGACATAATATACCTAATGGATTGTAGGAAGTAGGAACTATCTACTAAGCTTTGGTAGGTACAAAGCTTTAATATTTTAAACTACTTAATTTGCAAGTTGAACGAGATAAATATACTTACAATAATTAAATATTTATCTTTGTTTTTGTCTATCTAATAAAAGCTTACTCGTTGTAGATGCACGTACCTAGATTTAAAGTTAGGTAAGGTAGGTAGAATGTTTACAAATACCTACTGATAAATAAATTATAAAACAATTTTGAGGTTGATCTTTTGTGTAAAGAAGAGAAAAAGAATTATTAACATACCGTTAACTTGTTTTAGCGAAGATAACTTTTGGAAACGTTTTATTTACGTCGAGCGCCAAACGGGCACCGGCATCGGGCAGTGTTTTAAGTGGTTTTAAATCACAACCAAGAGACAACCAGACTATTCACTTGTCGAACGTTGAGTGTAGTGACTTGTGACTTGTTGTCCTGTTGAGTGCAGTGTTGCCAACTATTCAAAACATTTCCCCCCTAAAGTAACTTCAAAACCACTGATCTCTATACAAGTAGGTACGCTGGATTGCTGATAGCCTTTGAAATGACAGCTATTTTTTGTGCCTATTTGAAGCGGAATCAGCGCCCCTATTATTCGGGTAGAGAACTAAATCTGACGTAAAAATGACGTTTGAAAGCCCCCATATTGGCGCTGATAGCAATAGTGAGAGTATTTGGAACTAATACTAGTGATGACAACTGTTGTTATTGGTTGTGGACTAGTTGCAAAACTTCTGAAATATTCCGAATAATTCCGGAATACTTCTGGGAAAGTTTCTTTAAATTTGAATTATTAAAATGAATTTAGTAAAAAAATTAATGTGAATTTTTATTTTTGCTGAAAATCGTATTTTGCATGACGATTGATCGCCGCCGGCCCGCCGCGCATATAGAGCGTCACCCGCCGCGCCGGCCGGCCGCTGCCACTGCGCGTCGCCGACTGCCACCGGCCACGGCGAAATATTCGGAAACATTCGATTGCGGGGTACGAATGTTTCCGCGGGGTGCTACGACTTGCTCGGCTGTGCGAGCGGGCGACGGCGCGGGCGGCGCGGAAGGGAGATGCTCCCCGGAGAAGTTTTCCCTCACCCCGCGGAAAGATTTGTACCCCGCAATCGAATGTTTCCGAATATTTCGCTGGAATAATTCAATGGAAATATTAATATACGTGTTTGTACTTTGTTTGTGGTTTGTGGTGAATTATTTGTTCAGTGGCACATATGACATACGTGTAAGTTAAGTTAAATGTTTATCTATGCCAACTTCTATAACTAATTAACTAATATTATTATAAATGCGAAAGTGTGTCTGTCTGTCTGTTACCTCTTCTATTGTAAGTAAATTAGAATAAAAACCATAAAAAATAAACAAGCCGTTACCAGCCGCTATTTATCGCTAGTAATGACAATAATAAACCAAAAAAGCCGTTTCTCGCCGTTTGGCTAATAATGTTAGCAACCGGCTTCACATCTATACACGTCAACACAACTAAAGTTTACAACTTCCAAGCGCAATTTTCCTCGTTTTTTTGACGATTGAAATATTCCCAAAGACTCGAATAATTCGGAATTATTCCCGCCAGCATCTATAGTTGTGGTTACGTCAAATTTTAGTTCTCTACCCGAATAATGAGGGCGCTGATTACGCTTCAAATAGGCACAAAAAGCAGGTCTGTATCAGCAATCCAGCGTACTTGTATAATAGAGATCAGTGTTCAAAACCCACTAAACAACCAAAACTCCCCAAAAAAACAAAATATTTAAAATTAATTGGGGTGTGTTCTAATAAGCGCTCAAAAGTCAAAACGCTGAAATAGGTACACCTTCAACAGGCCAAACAAACAAACAGGCCAACAGTTTTAAAATACTTCAATCTTTTTTTTTTCATTACATACAATGACAACAAATAATATAATAATCTGTAAGCCTACTGTCAGCAGTGTCAGCTGGTAGAATAAAGAGAGTAGAGACATGCCCCCTTACTAATAAACGTTGTATAAGCTTTGAATAGTTATACAGTGTTTTGTTCCTGTCACACAAGTGACATTTTTAATTGGATTGAAGAAGACAAAACACTGTATAACTATTCAAAGCTTATACAGCGTTTATTAGTAATGGAGATGGGCTTTGTGCGGCAGAGGTGGCTTTCGGATCTTTGTCACGAGCGACCGCGTCCGGTAAAAATTCAAATAAATTGCTACTTTATTATAGTAAAATGAAACCTATAGCCTAAATCATAAAGTGGAATTTCGTTTGAATTTTCGCCCGTCGCGGTTGCTCGTGATCGTGGCAAAGATCCGAAAGTCACTTTAAGGTTGTTATTAAAAAAATATTCCATTCCTCAAAAATTTTACCCCCAAAAATATCCCCAAAATATTTTACCCCCTAAAAACCCCACAAAATTTATTTTTTCTTACTAAATTTAGTGGGAAATCCCCATAGTTGGCAACACTGAATTGTATGTCTACACTAATAATAAATAAAAAGAGGAAAGATTTGATTTTTTGTTTGTTTGTTTGTTTGTTTGTTTGAGTCGAATAGGCTCCGAAACTACTGGACCGATTTGAAAAATTCTTTTGCTATTGGAATCTTACATTATTTCTGCTGAACATAGGCTACATTTTATTTTGGAAAAAAGTAGGGTTCCGTAAGATATTTGAGTTTTTCGGACGCAAGGTGTAAAAAATCAGCTAGAAAAGTTACTTATTTTGCGTACGCTGCCTAAACTATAAAAGATAGAACCATAAAATGTTCTAAGTAATTGTAGATCTTATAAATATCTACAAAAAAGTCCGCGACACACTATACCTATCTATGTCGAGTGAGGCACAATAACCATTTATTTATTTAAAAATCCTGAATTTTTTTTGGACTATATTTAAACGGATATATTTTACTCACGCTATTAATCCTTATCAAAATAAATCATTTTATCACTAAGTACAGTTTATGTAGATAATATTTGGTCTTTGAATGATTAAAATTGGACGTTTGGTTTTGAAATTATGGCGAAATTAAAATATTACGATAGTGGGCGTCACCAAAGCGCGTGCGGAAGACAATATTATTCTGTTGTAGAAATGAAAATTCTGTACATAAAAGATATGAAATGACACCCGAAATTACACCTTTGTCATTACATCGCTATAGAAGTCAAAAATGTGGTTAGTTTTTTGTCTGTCTGTCTGTCTGTCACTCTTTCTGTCTGTCTGTATGTTTGTTCCAGCATCACACGAAAAATACTGATCCGATTTGAATATGGTTTTCGCAGATATATTTATCTTCTTCCAACTTAACATCTGGTGTATAAAATTTTTTCCCCCCACCCCTCTAAGGGGACGAAAGAGGGGGTCAGATTTTGTATCAAACTTTTTTCTTTAACACGAAAACTACTGATCCGATTTGCATACGGTTTTCACAGATATATTATATTTGTCTTCTTCCAACTCAACATGTGTATAAAAATCCTCCCCCCCCTCCCCTCTCAACCCTGGGGACCAAAGAGGGGTCAGATTTTGTATACAATATTCTTTAGTGGACTTACTTCATATTAGGTATTAACTGTGTTTTTCAACTTAACATCTGGTGTATGACCTTCCCCCCCCACACCCTCTTAGGGGACAAAAGAGGGGGTAAAACATGTATCAACTGATGATGTAGAAAATATACTTTAAATGGCAAAACAACGTTTGCCGGGACAGCTAGTCTGAGATAGGTACGTTAAAATTATCTTTGGTGATTTGAGTTTTACAGTTTACTTCAAAAATATAAGTGTTATGCCTTTAGTGTTAGTCTATGGTGGTGTGAGGACACAGAGTAAAGACTTCGCCCTTCGGAGCAGTAGCAGGAGGGCACAAGTGAAAGGCTCGAGAGTGGTATACCCTAATGTTTAATTAAGTTTAAGTACCTACATTAAAATTTTGTTAATCTATTTTACATAACGTTCGACAAAATCTGACGCAGAAATTACGTTCTTGCTAATTTTATAATAAACATCACAAGATAAAATGCTTTATGTAACAAGTCACATAATATTTTAAGTTAAAATAGGGGAAATATTATTATTACATTTTACATTTGTTTAATAAAAGTTAATCTTTCGAAAAAAAATTAAAATTTAATTGTCAAGATATAAAAAGGTAAAATTACATAAAATAATTGTCGATTATTAATAATTTAACTTGTCCAAAAAACAAATTTCGAAATCAATTAAGTAAGTATAGCTCAGTTAATGCTATTGCAAAATAAATTTCACGATGCATTTTTAAAGTATCATAGTATAATCTTAATAGTATATCAAGTAAAAAGTGTAAAAACAAGACAAGGTGTAAATATAAATTGTATATTATAATATAAAAATAAAATGCTTTAGTAAACTTTGTTTTTTATTTAAAATTCCAATAAACTTATATTACGTTTTCACAATATATAAACGATCAATATAACTTGTACTTATTAAAAATTAACAAGTTGTCTTACTGTTTGTACTGTATACTATATCTTTGTTTTCATAAGCTATGACGCGGTACTCATATTACCTTCGCCGCGCTACCATTGTTATCGAACTCGAATTTCATGTTACTTTTAACGAATTATTAACTCTTGTTTTGATCTAAGTCAGTTGTCTTTAACCACGGTTACTTTAAACGAATGATTAACTCTTATTATTGATCTAACTCGGTTATCCTTAACCATAATTAGGTACGTAAAAATTAATATTTGCGTACTTTTTAACATAACGCTTCGATTGAAACTAAAATTAGCAATTTCTTTACACATTTAAAAATCTTACTGGCATTTTAACTTTCCTTCCAGACTTTGTAATTTTTTGATTATTACACTCTACGTTACCTTTTTCTACAATATCATTTTCTACAGAGGTATCTTGTTCTGCAATATTTTTATCTGATAAAATATATGCTGGCTTTAATCTATCTATCGAAACTACTCTATCCTCCAATTGAATTTTAAAAACCTTTTCTGACCTTTCAATTACTTTATATGGACCTTCATACGGACCAACTAAAGATGTTTTATTTCTATCATGTGAACAATTTCGGTCTGGATGAACAAAATATGCTTTCGAACTATGATTTTTAACACTAATTGGCTTGTACCGTCTAATATTATTTTTAATATCTTGTACATACACTAAATAATATTACACTAAATAATATAATAAAATTACACTAAATAAGGATTTGGAATTTCAGGACTTTCTACAAAAAATTCTCCTGGCAATCGTAGTGCACGGCAGTAAACCATCTGAGCTGCGCTCACACCTGTCTCACTTTTAATGGCAGCCCGAAGCCCTCTAGGAAGTTCGTGGTTCCAATTTTTATTACCATTATGCCGTGCCATTAAAGATGCCTTCAAGCTTCTATGCCACCTCTCAACAGCACCGTTGCTTTGAGGATGATATGGAGTTGTCCTAATCTTATGAATGCCTAGATATGACATTAAACTAGAAAACAATTTACTCTCAAATTGCCTGCCCTGGTCACTAGTGAGTTTAACAGGACAGCCAAACCTACATATCCATTCTCTTTATATTACATTCGCTACCGTCTCAGCCGAAATATCTTTTAAAGGATACGCTTCTGGCCAACCTGTGCCTCGATCAATTATCGTTAAGCAATACCTATAATCATCTACTGTGACCGGAAGTGGTCCAATTAGATCAATGTGAATATGATCAAATCTATCCGCTTGTGGAAAACTACTATAGCTAGAATTCGTATGCCTCGTTATCTTGGACCTTTGACAATTCAAGCAAGTTTTCGTCCAAAAACCTATATCTCTATTCATATTTGGCCAAAAATACCTTCCTTTAGGCTTTAATCATACGGCGCGATGTTCGCAGACCCGGATGACTCAGGTTATGTATACTACTAAATGCTGTTTTTCTATACGATTCTGTTAAATAAGGTCTAGCTATGTTACTTTAAGTTTCGCAATATATATAGTGATCGGAGTTCGGAATTGGCATCTTTTTGAATTTAAATTTAGGATTAGTAATAATATTTTGAAGTTCTGAATCATTAAGTTGCTCTATTGCCAAATTTTCATAATCAATTGAACTTGAAGTGCATTCTATAGTTTCTATTCGAGATAATGCATCTGCTACAATATTATCTTGTCCACTAACATGTCGTATATCTGTAGTAAATTCACTTATAAAACTTAATTGCCTAATTCGTCTCGGACTTTCTTTCTTATTATTTTTGCTTAATTTAGAAAATGCAAAAGTTAATGGTTTGTGATCGGTAAAAATTATCAAGTCACGACCTTCAAATAAACTTCTAAAATGTTCTACACCTAAAAATATAGCAAGTAACTCTCGGTCATAAGTGCTATAATTTTGTTGTGCCTGCGTTAACTTTCTAGAAAAATAACCTAACGGGTTCCATTTACCGTCAACATGTTGTTGCAAAACTGCACCTACGCTGTTATTCGATGCGTCTGCAAAGAGTGCAAGTGGCACGTTGTTCGCTGGAAACGACAAAGTCGCTGCGTTTATGAATTATGAGACCGTGTTTACACTCTACGAATGCCTCATCAGCATCCGGTGTCCAATGTATAGGAGTCTTATCGTTCTTTTTAGCTTTATGAATATAACTATTTAAATATAACTTATCTAAATATTCTATCGCTTTAGGTAAATGACTTCTGTAAAAATTAACCATGCCTAAAAATTTTCTCAACTCGCTGACATTTCGCGGTTTAGGGTAGTCGATTAATGCTCGTACTTTAGTTTTTTGTGGCCGAATTCCCGATGTTGTCACTTGGTATCCTAGAAATTCTACACTCGTAGCTTTAAAGGAACATTTCTCTAAATTAATTGTAATACCATATTCATTAAATCGACTAAATACTTGCTCTAAGGCCGGTATAAATAGTCAGTACTTAAGATGCGACCCGCTCTCAAGACGCGGTTCGGCTCTGTGATTGGTCCAAATTTTGACAGCCAACCAATCACAGAGCCTGAACCGTGTCTTGAGACCGAGATGCATCTTGAGTACTAACTATTTATACCGGCCTAAATGTTTATCATGCTCCTCGTCACTAGAGGACGCTATAAGAATATCATCACAGTACAGTATAAAAAATCTAGTCCTGATAGTACGATATTAGCATATATTATTATTAGTCATGAAACGCTGGAATGTTTGCGCTGCGTTTTTCAAACCAAAGGTCATGCGCTCGAATTCATATAATCCGAAGGGCGTAATTATTGCTGTTTTACAAATATCCTCTGGATTAATTAAAATATTATGATAGGCCTTTTTTATATCGATTTTAGAAAACAATTTTTTTCCTGAAAGTAAATACGTAAAATCCTGTACACGGGGAATGGGATATCTGTCAGGTTTAGTTATTGCATTTAAAGCTCTATAGCAGGGATGGCGAACCTTTATGCGTATACGTGCCAATTTTCTGGAATAATATTTAATGACGTCGCAGCCGTGCCATCAAATATTCTTGACTTTGTGATCAGTGGAAAAATAATGTAAAAAACAATATCAACTCAAAGCCTCCACCCCGTGCACCGGACCCGAACGCTCGCGCGCGTTTGCTTTTCAAAGATTCATAGGTATTATACTTCGTGCTGCGCCCTCGAATCAGTATAAATTCAACACTTGTAGTAACGCCAAGGTCACACCATTGCTACACTATAGTCTATAAAATAAAGACAAAAAAAAAAAAAATTTATCTACGTTCCTGTTACTCTATAGTACCTTCACACTTCCGGTACAATGGCAACCACCCCTGTCGTTTGGCGCTAAGCCTCATTCGCTTTTTAGTGCCGCGCCACGCTACACTTCTTTATTTTAGTTATATTACGTATTGAAATTGAAATAAAAATGGCGAAACGTGCATCCAATGAAGATAATTTTGAAATTATAGTTCAAAAACTAGCTAAACTGGAGAAGGAAATCAAACGTTGTAGACGAAATAACTCGTCGTCAAGTTCAAACTCGTCATCGCCGAGTTCTTGTTCAGATTCGGATATCGATATTGAGGATTCAACTTGTGAGTATTTTTATCAGATTTGTTTCAGATATTTCAGATTCACAATTAACTAAGACTTTAGAATACATCAGAATTGGTTATAAGACCTCTTCGCCGTATTCGCCGCAATTGCCATAATTTTGTGAGGGTAATTGGAGAAAAATCTACTGCTATAATTATGGTGAATAATTGCATAAAAAGTCAAAAGAAGTGCATCAGAATACTTTCGGAGTATATCGCCGCACTGTCTCGTGTAATAAGCATCAGATTAGTATTGTGGGAACTATATCGCCGCTATTACACAAAAATGAGGGTATGTATATTTTACATTTTGTACATGTGATAACGTCTTTTTTAGGTCAAAGGGTCATACCAATACCTGAGACCATTAGTCATACAGCAGATGGACCTAGTCAAATACTGGTACCACCAGGAGATCCTTCTACTGACATTTCTAATGTCGATGTTGCCGAAAAAGACGTTCAGATGGATATCAACGACATCTTAGGAGATGATCCATCCAATTCCGTTGAATTCGGTCCCGATATCAACAAAGAAGTTGCAAGTCGATTTAATTATATAGCGACATCGGGAATAGGCAAGGAAAATCGTAAAGAAATTCTGAAAAAATATCTATTACCCGCAAATTGTAATTGCATATCGGCCCCCCTTTTGAATCCGGAAATCAAAAATTCTGCCCATTATGAACAAGCTCTCAAAAGAGACGCCGCAATAGAAAATCGCCAAAAGTTAATTGCTGCAGGTCTGGCGGGCTTAGGTCGCATAATTTCGACGCAATTATCCGCTTCGGAGGTAGACAAAAATTTAGTTAAAGAATTAATGGATGTGGGTAGAATATTTTGTGATATTCAATACTATAATTCAGAAACACGAAAACAATTCATCCTATCATTAGTGAAAAGTGACCTACGTAGTCACTTGACAGAAACAAAAATTGATAAATTTCTATTCGGTTCGAATTTTACTGAATCAATAAAAAATGCTAAAGCCGTGTCAAATTCAAGCTTGGAATTAAAATCTCAAGCTAAGAAAGATAATACGTCCACTTCAACAAATTCGACTAGATATTTAAACTGGACGGCGAGGACTTCAAATCGCAGGCAGCCGGGTCCAGCGCCACGACAGCAGATGCCTGCTGCGCAGAGCGGGACGTCTCGTCCGGGACCATCGCGCAACTTCTCGCAGCGCACCAAGGTGACACGCACACGTCACCGGTAAACGAGGTACGTAATACGTTACACCGGCCGCCTCTCTAATTTTCTCTCGTAACACGGGACTTTAATGTGTTGTCTTGGATAAACGGATACAAGATAGAATTCGATGAAAAACCTCATCGAAATTGTCAACCAGCAGAAAATAAGGTTTCTGAATTTTAAAAAATCCGTTTGCCATCCGTTATCCAGGAACTTATTGACATAAGGGCTATTTCCGAATGTCGACCGGTTTCGGAACATTTCATATATCGGGTGTTTTTAGTACCGAGACCAAATGGTAAAATGAGACTTATTTTAAATTTAAAAAATCTCAATAAATTTATAACGACTAAACATTTTAAATTAGAAAATATTCGTACAGTCCTTAAACTGGTGACTAAAGATTGCTTCGTAGGTAATATTATAGATTTAAAAACGAAATATTATAAAATTGGAGCTTGAAAATATATACAAAAGAACTAGAACGTACTAAGTTTTTAAATTTATAAAATAAATGTGATAAAATATGAAGCGTACTTGTCTATTCCGTGTTCATTATTAGTTATTACCGGACCTAAATTGGTGGACCGATTCTATCAAACATTCTGTTCACAGAATACTGTCAGACAAATACTGATACTAATAGTGCTAGAGGTTTATTCTGACGCCTCAACTACGGGGTGGGGAGCAGCATGTAATGGGAAAACAGCTAGTGGTTCTTGGTCTATAAACGAAGAAATGTTGCTTCATAATAATATAAGCCATCTCGAATTATTATTAGCGGCCTTTTTTGCATTAAGTAAAGAGTCTAGTTTGTCTAGTTTTGCTTAGAATTGAAAATACCACTGCCGTAAACTATATTAATCGTATGGGTGGCGTTAAATATCCCCATTTAAATAAAGTCACAAAATATATTTGGCAGTGGTGTGAGACACAAAAAATCTTTATTTTCGCATCCTATGTCAAATCGTCTGATAATTATATAATGAATGTTAAATCTAGAAGAATACATCCCGATATTGAATGATCGCTAACGAAGTTTTCTTTCAGATATTTAAAAGAAAATTTACTTGAACCCCAAATAGACTTATTTGCAGCAAGAATAAATAATAAATGCCGGAAATAGGTCTCCTGGCATAGAGTCCAAAACGCTGTTGCTGTAAATGCGCTTACACTAGATAGGTCGCATGAATTGTTTTATGTGTTTCCACAATTTTCGCTTACCTATTCTAAAATCGCTAATTCAGAAGTTATCGTAGATAAAGCAGGTATAGCGGGTATCATGGTAGTTCCTAATTGGCCCACGCAACCGTGGTATCCTTTGTTTGAACGCCTCGTTATTTCTGATTTAATTACTTACACTGGATTATAACGATATTATCTTACCATGTTACAGCAATCGCAATTTTCAAACGCACGTTACCCTGGTTGCCGGGATATTGTCAGGGAAGCGTTGCTCAAGCGCGGAGTTCCCGATGCTGCATTAGAAATAACTATGGCAGGGTGGTCTTCAAATACCATAAAACAGTACGATGTATGTTTTAAACGCTGGTATGTATTTTGCCAAAATAATAACATTGATTTTTTCAAGCCATCGGTTGCACAGGTAATAGAATTTTTAACAAAAATTTATAACGATGGAGGTAAATATGGCACAATTAACAGCCATAGAGCTGCTCTCGCTTTAATTGCTAATGACGTGTCTAGTGACATTCGCATTTCGAGATTTTGCAAAGGCGTATATAATTTAAGACCCCCATTGCCTAAATATAATACGACTTGGGACGCGGCTATAGTTTTAAATTACTTAGGATCTCTATTTCCAAATGAAAAATTACCTCTTGAGAAACTTT
The DNA here is from genome assembly GCA_905404155.3 of Plebejus argus. NCBI lineage: Eukaryota > Metazoa > Arthropoda > Insecta > Lepidoptera > Lycaenidae > Plebejus > Plebejus argus. The sequence continues at coordinate 23,024,576 of FR989927.1, forward strand.
CAAAAAAGTGTATCACTTTACTTGCCCTTGTCACTGCACATAGAGTGCAAACACTATCAAAAATAAAAGTTAATGAATTAATTACTTCGAATGATCAAATTGTTATTAAGATTAGGGACATAATTAAAACTTCCAGAATTGGAACTAATCAGCCAACTTTACATTTACCTTTTTATAATGACCGTGTTGAAGTTTGCCCTGCAAAAACATTATTAGCTTATATAGAAAAAACTAGAGAACTAAGAAAGTCTGATTACCTATTTATTAGTTTTCAAAAACCTCACAATCGTGTTGTGACCTTGAGTCACTGGATAAAGTGTACATTGGGAGATAGTGGAATTGACATTTCATCCTTCTCATCGCACAGTACTAGGCACGCTGCCTCTTCTAAAGCGTTTTTAGCTTGGCGTCAGTCTGGACGTGATACGACAGACTGCTGGATGGAGTGCCAATTCCACAACATGTGCAAAATTTTATAACCGGCCTATTGTTAATGAACATGACAATGTAGCCTTAGCTAAAACAATTTGTTCTCTTTGATTTTTGTATTCCTACATATTTTTTTATGTTAATATTTTTTAATTTTTATAAGTATTAAAAATCAAATGATTGATTAAAAGTTAAAACATGATGTTTCCTTTAACATCTCTCAACATCTACAAGTGTTGAATTTATACTGATTCGAGGGCGCAGCACGAAGTATAATTAGTGATTAAACGAACTTACCTGTAGGTGAAGTTCAATCATAATTATACCGAGTGCTGCGCCCGAAGAATCAGTAACCCGCCCACCCAAAAAGCCCTAGTAAGGAAACATCATTTTATTTTCTAAACTAAATGAGGCTTAGCGCCAAACGACAGGGGTGGTTGCCATTGTACCGGAAGTGTGAAGGTACTATAGAGTAACAGGAACGTAGATAAATTTTTTTTTTTTTTGTCTTTATTTTATAGACTATAGTGTAGCAATGGTGTGACCTTGGCGTTACTACAAGTGTTGAATTTATACTGATTCTTCGGGCGCAGCACTCGGTATAATTATGATTGATCTTCACCTACAGGTAAGTTCGTTTAATCACTAATTATGCTACATCATAATCATAATTTATACTTTTTTCTTTAAACTCGTAATCAGTGACGTGCCGAAATTATTTCGTCGCGTGCCAGCAATGGTACGCGTGCCATTGGTTCGCCATCCCTGCTCTATAGTAACCACAAGGGCGTACTTGTCCATCTTTTTTAGGAACTAAATGAAGTGGGCTCGCCCAAGCAGATTTGGACGGCCTGCATATGCCTGCTTCTAACATATTTTGAAATTCCTCCTTAGCAATTTTATAACGCTGTGGCGCTAATGGTCTAGGCTTACAAAAAACGGGTGGACCCTGCGTCATGCGTGTCAATATAATGATAAATAGAATGCTTTGGGGCCTCTTTAAATGACATCGGTTTAAGAATCATTCTTGCTATCTTCGGATCTATTTAACATAGAGATACCTTTCCGTCTTTTTTTATTGGTCTGAGGGCTGCAATAGAAGATAAGTTAAATATCAGATAAATATACAATGATTAAATAAATCTCAATTTCATTGGAGTCAATCGTCTTCCGGGTGTGTAATACTTAGTAGAAAACACAGCAAAAAATGACAGCCCGGTCTTAAGTTCATATTCTTTCTTTTCAACTACTTAATTCTCCATTTTACTGTCCAGACATGGTCCAGACCAATAAATTTTTTTATTGGTCTGAGATGCAGCCCTACAATATCCATGGATATTATTATAAGAAAGGGTTTTTGAGAGTTAACTCGAAAACGAAAGTGCTTTGATTGACACGCGAAAGTGAATGTCATTCTACATCGAATATGGCGGCTCATCTAAGAATTAAGATAGGGGATATAGTAATTTTCAATAAACTTCTGCAATATGAAGGGGCTCATTGAGAGTAACTCGAATTATATTATGTAATGTCATTCTACTAACATTGGTTCACACCACGGGTTCACACCGTAAATTGTAAAAATGTACTTGGTCTGGAGTCTGGACTTTAGTGTCTATAATCGTTTAATGTAATATTATACTAATAAACGATGAGTCGGTGCTTACATTATCTTGATTCGCCTTAAACCATCTCATATTACCTGTATCGCCTTTATGAAGATTTCTTAGAAACAATCATACGTTGTGCAGTGTCAGTTGTTATTTCACTCCATTTCTTTGGGGAGTTGCAGTACCTACCGTTCACCGAAACATGTAGGTAATAATTCCCTAACTACTAAATAGGAACACCCATTATTATGGGAACAATGGATAGAAAATTTTGACTGAATAATTGGTGTACATTGAGGCACGTAACAAACTTTTCAGTATTAGTTAAGTAAGTTAATTACTAAACACTACTAAGGAATTAAATTTTACCCTGCACGCCATTTCCCGCTTTTGTCAAGCGATTTGCGGAGTCGCACAGCGCACTACTTAAGTACTTACTAGTTTAGCGAAGCACAATAAGGGCCAACCCACACGTACCACAACCATACCACGTGGTCGGGTGTAACCAGACGTAACCACATCACAACTTGGCGACAACGCAACCACTTCGACATTTTGTCGGTACCACAACGCAACTACAAAAAGCTGCAGCGACAGCATTCACACGTAACCACTGCTCGACGACATTTTCTCGTTGCGACGTGGTGTGGCTGTGCTTGGCCCCTAATTTGTGATAGGTTATCCTATTCCTGACTAAGAAGATGAATAAAACACAACATAAATGGGATTATATATTTTGTAGTACATAATAAAGCAACATTTACATTTTCATAAACTCGACCGTCGCGCCCTGGCGGCGGGCGGCGGCGGAACTACATACTCGAATGTAACAGTAACACAACAAGCCCCACTCACTCGGCACTCGCACACCAATACTGTAGGGAGAACGATAACATACAACTATGTACTTACTAGCTAACCGCCGAGCCGCACTACATCGACTCTACACATTTAGATATAGAATAAAAACAGAATAGAGACTAGACTTTACACTGATCAACGCGGCGTCGAGCCTGCGACGCGCGACGCCGCGCGGTGTCGCGCGATGTCGCGCGGTGGCGGCCCGCGCGCCGCCAGCGAGGCTCCAACGAACTCCGTCGAGTTGTGACCATAACGAGCGGCCAGAGAGGCAAATAATATACAACGTACGCTACCTACTTAATAAATTACATAAATAATCTGAATATAAAACGAGTCTTAGGCTTCTTAATAAACAAATAAACAGTTTCGAACCGATTGTGCCGGTGCGTTATATACACGCCGCGGCCGACTGCGCGCGGCCGCCGGAGCCCTTTGTACTGAGGGATATGTATACGGCGTGCCGCCGCGAGCGCTCACACGGCTACACGACTGATTGTCGGGGAAATATTATCACTAGTAACCTCTAAACAATTACTATAGATTTACAATATCCTTAGTATATTACTGTATGTATGAAGAATAAACATTGCGGATACATTGAATATCAAGCATGTCAGCGCCCGCGGCCGCACCGTGTGACACTACAGCTCACACTCACACACACACACATCCATAGTATACAGCTACATAGCTATAATATATAGCTACATTCCAGCCGAAACGAGTGGTTCATTTTTGGCACAGTTCCGATTCAATAATACTTCGCGATGGGCAGTGTCTGATGGGTTGTCGTGTTTAACAAATATTTCAGCAACTTATATTAGTGTCAGTCAGATCGCGATGCGATTCGGTGCTGCATTTCGAGATACACGTTTAGCTCCAAGAGCGGCATCGCGCAGCACCGTACAGCTCGAAGTTCGAGCTTCTGCTGCCAGAATGCAGCGTTGAGTCGCGTCTCGGTGTGACCCGATCCTTAAATCAATGCGGAAAGGAAGAACTTATCTTGTGGTCTCACTGTCACTAAGTCATTTTTTAAACAAGTTGCATTTTTATTTTGATTTGATTAAATCATTTACTGACTTTAGTAATAAGAAACAATTTAAAACTAGTCATAAAGTTGCACTCTTATAGGAACTTCTCTGTGAATTTTCATTCGTCCTAGTCGCTCGCAGCCATAATTTAAAATACATTAAATAAAATAATATTTTACAAGACTATTTGTTTTACAATTTCATTACAGATGAATAAAATACATCACATATTGTGAAAAAAAAACATACTATACTGCATTTCTTTACGAAAAGCCCTACAATGTGCCCAACCGTTTTGAGCAATATAAATGTCACAGAAGACGGGCCGTCGGCTGCGCGACTGCATCGGAGTGAGGTCGCACGGAACGTCAACATTTCATTTCATTGATTTGCTTTGTACAGCGTGCATAGCGCGTCGTCGTCAAAAATCCGTCAGCATCCCGTAAATGTACGGAGCGTACGACCCAAGTCCGACGCATGAATCAAACGCCTTCAACCTAATGGTCCAGTTACACGCTCAGTCTGGCATCAGTTCTGTCCATCGGTTTGGTCAGAAATGACGGGAGAATGATCTAACCGGTTGTGGGTATCATTCCGGCGTCGTGTGGGTCTCAGACCGATGGACTGAACTGATGCCGGACCGGCCGTGTAACCGCAATCTAATATACTGCCGATGCCAACGTATGAACCCACTACACTCGCCGGCGGCCGAGTGTCAGGCCGACTCACTGGAATGTTCAGTCCACGGCTAAGCCAACAAGTATTGCTTCACTAAGCGTAATCCGAGAAAATACGACATCCATTTTGTACTTATATATAAACATCTATAAAATAGAAACAACCTACTTTCCCCGTTTCGTTGTCTGCGACGGATGGCGTTACTACGGGGGCACACAATAAATAAGGAATATCTACACAGTCTGGGGGCGGGACGACCGACGTGTCGGACGATGTCGGCCCGACGTCGCTCAAAATACGCAGCCAACTCGGCCAACTCGACTAGGCCGTTCGTGAGTTTCATAGAAACCAATATGTTAATATCTCACGTAGCTCTATTAACGATGAAGAAACTAGCATTTTAATTCCAAAAAAAAATACGTAAAAAAATAAATAAAAACAAAAGTGAACAGGCCTAGTCGAGTTGGCCGGCTGACGCTAGGTTTCTAAAGGTTTTTTAACCAAAGATTATTTAACACAACTATCGGTTGATGTTTTAACGTTAGCCAATAAAAAGCGACAGCGAATAGATAATATAGATTTCTATCAAAAAACCTCACAAACCGGGCACTCGCGTACCGTCGATCGCCCCGACCGAAACAACAAGTCAAAATGGCGCACACAACGTCCGCGTCGCGTGCGCCGTTTCGAAGACACTTTCATACATCACGCGATTCGACTTCAGATACATAATAATACTTTTGACACAACTGCAAGTTGCGAGTTACGAGACAGTCGAGTTACAGACTAACTGATAAACATTAGAATAATACGACGTCTTGAGATTTGAGCAGGGTTGCCACGCTCTCGTGTCAGAACAATGCAACCCTGGGTTGTGATCTTCGGGTCGGGGAGCTATCGGGGGACCGTTCGGGTGTTACGTATCGCATGTTTGACTGAGGAGGGATCCCCTCTCCCCAGTCAAACACTGCGATGCTTGCCAAGAACTGCCCTGCCCTCGGGGGGGTTGGGTTTAGCGTTTTGATTTACGCCCCCCGGGTTACAATTGACGCAACAGAGCCCCCCTGATCACTACCCAGCTACGTTACGTAACACCTGAACGTCCCTAGCTCAGCCAATCACAGCGGAACTCCTACGCGCCGGAGAAGCCGTACACCTCCAGCACTCTGATCTCGAAGTCCCCGCTGGGGCAGAGCGGCGGGTTGTTGAACGTCGAGCACCGGTCCGTCTTCCCGTACCGAATGTTCTCGTCCATCCATATCGCCTGGCCCTCCCTGTACACACACACATACACGATTAAAGGAGAATTAGGGCTAATCCATACTAATTAATAACATCATGGAGAAAATATACACATGTATGTCTGGTCTCTGATAATATTATAAATGCGAAAGTGTGTCTGTCAGTCTGTTATCTCTTTATGCCCAAACCGCTGAACCGATTTTGCTGAAATAGGCTACTTGAACTATATTCAATTTCATTGAACAAATGCATATTTCTAGTAGAAATTGGCCTAGGAAACCGTATTTCACCCTTATCATCAAATAAAAGCTTATGATTGATAAATAGTCGATTTGAAAATATGATTTTATGAAAATATGATTTGTACTGACTAAAACGCTTTTGCAGTACTTCCGATTTGGATGTGACGTCATCACATTCGTAATTTAATATATCTTTTATTTATCGCGCTCGTTATATGTAAGTTTATTTGTACATCTATATACATATAATAAAATCGTAGGAAAGTCAATTCTGTACATTGGATATTTTTGAAAAATAATACTTGGGACGTGATCTACAATCGATATGGAAGCCAAAAATATAGTTTTTAGAATTTTTGTCTGTTTGTCTGTGTGTCTGTTTGTCTGTTTGTCTGTATGTATGTCCGGGATAAACTCAGAAAGTACTGAATGGATTTACTTCAAATTTTGCACGAATATTATATAGAGGTCGGGTCAACACATAGGCTATATATTATGACGATATCACCTAGGGCGGGGGGAGGGGCTCAAGTTTCAATATTTTTAGTTTTTTGCTCATATCGCTAAGACGGTGCGTTGTAGAGAAAAAATGTCCTGTACGTAATGAAAGCTCATAAAATTTCCTACAAATTTCTCCTTCACACTTTGTATCTATCTTCATTCCTTGCCATGCTATGAGCTTTTGTCTATCTTTTCTATACAAATTTCGAGTGTCGTTTGATTAACATGCTGGGAGCTTTGGCATCGGTCTTTTCTTGGGGGGGGGGGGGGCTTCACCCGCCCAAGCCCCCCCGCCCCCACCTCCCCAAATTTTGCTTCAAACAAAGCGGTGTTGCGGCGTTATACATCTTTTTTAAGAACAAAGTTAAAAACTAAACTACACATACGGTTTTCCAGTGTCGTTTGTTTTGGGGGGCGGCCCCCCCCCAAACCCCCCCCCCCCCCCCTTATTCCTCATGAAACTTTTGTTCATAATTAAAAGGTATCGTGGAGTTTGTATTGCGTCTTAATTATCCTTTGTAGGAACAAACTAAGTCATCTATACATATATTGTAATAAAATCGTAAGAAAGTCAATTCTGTACATTGAATATGTTTGAAAAATAATACTTGGGACGTGATCTACTATACTAACGCGGACGAAGTCGCGGGCAACAGCTAGTAAATAATAAGAATAAGCCTAGAAAGATTTGTAAAATATATTTTCTTGAGTAATTCAAATAAAACATAATTTTTATAATATATTATCTCTATTTATTGTAGACGGGAAATGAAATGGCCAAAACTTTTCTCCAAATGTTTTCAACATTACAAATGATTTCTAATTTCTTATTTAATTCTTTTATAATTTTTGGGCACCTTAAGACTCGTACATTTAGCACATAATTTTTTTTTAAATAAAGAGACTCTAAAATACAAAACATATGACGTCACACTATGGCGGACAAAGGCATATTTTTCAATCAACATTTTTATAGGTTTCTACTGTGTAAAATATTAAAATATTAGTTTATTTTGTGAAAAATTAGGTCAAGTAGCCTATTAGGTATGGATATACTTTGACTCCCGGAAAAGGACATAGGAATTAGGATATTTTTAATCCGGGAAAAATTTACCCGCGCGATATACGAATTTGGGCGCAACGGAGTTGCGGGCAACATCTAGTATTATAATAAAAATAGAAGGCATACATTGAATCAGAACATTTTACAAATCCGCCAAACTGTATGACAGTTTGTCGGCGCGATTTGTCTACGTATTATAAATTATAATTGGTTAGGGACCAAACTTACAAGCTTACCTACTTAAACTCGAATAAAAATAACATATAATAATGAACTAGTTTTGGCAACCGGTGTGTTGTCTAACCAAGTTGCTAGTGTAGTCTGTAGACCTAGAGTTGCCATGCCAAGACGTGTAGACGTAGAGTTGCCATGCCAAGTGTAGACCTAGAGTTGCCATGCCAAGTGTAGACCTAAGGTTGCCACGGCAAGTGTTAGACCTAGGGTTGCCACGGCAAGTGTTAGACCTAGGGTTGCCACGGCAAGACCTATAGTTGCTCACCCGCCACCGATGGTGATCATAGTATTGTCGGCCGCCATGAAGAGCGAGTTAGCATGCGTCGCGTCGTCTCTCGCGCATCCCACCCACGGATACTTCGCTCGGAGCGGATGCAGGCTGGAACAGACCTCCGGTTGCCTACGGTTGCTAGTAAGTGGTTGCTCACCCGCCACCGATGGTGATCATCTTGGAGTCCGCGGCCATGAACAGCTCGGAGCCGTGGCCGAGCCGCTCCTCGCTTTCGGCGGCGCACCCCACCCACGGGTACTTGGCGCGCTCCGGGTAAAGGCTGCAAGCGCCGCGATGTGACATGACGTGACCCACGATACAGAGCTACAAGGATCTCGCGGCAGTTGGCTGACATCGTCGTGGAGTCGAAGTAAAGGTGAGACCGAACTGAGCGATACTATGCGGCTGCGACGCGACATTTTGTGGTACCGTTCCGATCTTTTACTTTTTTTTGAAAAAGAATCAAATAAGATGCCACTTTATGACATTGGCTATAGACTTAATTTTACTCTACGCCACTAGCTTTTACGCCACAAGCGGCGGCAGTATGGGTCGCTACACAAATGTCAGTAGAAAACGATACCTATAGTCTATGTCATAAAGTGGCATTTTATTTGGATTTTTGTCGGTCGCGGCAAGCCGCGTAAAAGATCGGACAGTCACTATTACATTCCATGGAACTGACGTTTTAAAACATCAGTTCTATGGAATGTGAAGTGTCGCGTCGCTCCGCCGCGCTGCAGTGTCGCTTAGTGCAGCCGCGAATTAACTGTCACAGAAATTGACAACTTTATTTACGTTTCGACCACATGGTACTTGGGTATACCATTTAGGTAAGTGTGAAACGCCTTTTACGGATGGCGTTAGTTTTTTATTTGGCCACGCGCTACAAGATCCTTGCAAGACTGTTACATGGACTGACACTGACACTGACACGTTTTTTCACCAGTTTTTTTTGTTGCAGTTAACTGCATTTTTTTTCTCAATATTACAATTGAGAAAAAAATGCTTCTTTTCTTGAAAAAAGTAAGCATTATTGGCTGAATTACTGGCTACGTGCTTATTCTTGCAATCATTTTTGTAACTTTTCTATGCATATTGCATATAATGTAGTTACTGTTTATATTACGCTTATGCCGCGGCCGCATATGCGTGGTGCTTCGCGGTAAAACCGATACTATTGGACGATCTGCGTGTATCGTCCAATAGTATCGTCTCGTCGCACGAAGCTTTGGACGATACACGCAGATGCGGCCGAGCCGTTATAAAAATACACTTTTATAAATTTTTGGAGTCGATTTAAAATAGTCAAGTAAATTTTTTTTTCTCTATAAGCTCACTATGTTAAGATGATACAAAGAAGGTAGGATAGGCGCATTAAATAAATCGTTGAAGTAATAATAAAGTGTCAGACGTCAGTCCACTGTAATTATAATTGCCATGATGGGATGAGATGAACACAAAATAATGTATACAATTTTGCAAATGAGATCACGATGTTTAGAGGGGTAAGTGTAATCATAATCTTTATTTGCAAGAATATGGTAACAGCTAGAAAATTACATTAAATATGTAATTTGCTAGCCAAGTAATGATTTAAATTTGAGTTTTTTTCATATCATAATTACTGGAACAACTTGTATTCAATAAGTGCGATAGCGAAATTAGAAATTATAAATGCATGGAATTGGGGGTCGACATAAGGCATCACCAACTGATATGGCACTAGCGATGTCTTATAACAGATTCCATAAATTGTTATTGAAAACTACCAAATTCATTTTTTTCTGTTTAAATTAAGTAAATAAAAGTTTAATATACCCTTGCCCCTCTTTGAATACACCAATGTCAAAATGCTTAACAATAAATGAAATAAATGATTTGATTGATTTGATTGATTTGAATAACTCAATTCATATTCTTTCAACTTTACATTATCTATTAATTATTATTATTATTTTCAGTCTATAAGGATAAAACCTACCTAACTGTTATTTTCATAATGCAAAAGTTAGTTTTGAAGGCAAATATTAGTGTTATTAAACACAGAAGGAAACAAGAATAAGATATAGAAGAGAAAAAGACAGTAAACAAGTATTAGTAGTATGTAGCAGGCAAGTTCTAAACGCACAAACGAACGAAACTTTTAGTAATAGTTAATACATATTATATCAAATCGAAACATTTAACTAATTATTTATAACCTCATGCTGTTAACATTCCAAACTCCAAAGTGACAAAATCTAAGAACTCAATGTTAATTACCATCACAAACTGTCATTAAATAACTACATAAAAATATCATTTTAAATTCTTTCACCTCTAACACGTGAACAAAAATAAACATAAAAGACTGACATGCGTTGTACATTCATACTTTCAAAACTATTTTACCTCATTTTGTATGATTTTGATCCTTAAGTCATTAGTATTTAAACTACAAAGGGCTTTCTGAGGGAAAATATATTTGAATGTATGGTCATGCAAAGATGAAGTAAGCGGTGTGATGTGCAGCGGAAACCTTTACCCAGACGTGACAAGTACAGCTCAACTCATACTCAGTTTGTCCTATAACTGTACTATTACATTCAGGAGTCATGACAACAACAAAATATTTTACCATCAAGTACATATTTTAATAAAAAAGTATAAAAAAGTAATATAAGCATTATAAATCATCGCTATGTTGATATTGATTTTCTTAAATGAAAAGCTTACGTGTAATTTTTGCGAATTAAAGTATTTTTTTTTTATTTCTTTTTATTTACTACATAGTTATTACTGAGCAGAGCATGAGTTGAACTATTTATAAACAGTTTATAAAGATAGTAAAAGTACAATCACCAATAATTCTACATTACACATTTAGAAATAGATAATTAAATCACTATTTCTAAAAAATAGACATAAGGTAAACCTACACCTTGAAAGTAAAAGAAAGCATATTATTAAAGACACACAGTATATAAACAGAAATACATAAAGATAGTTATGAAAAACACAGTACAGTAGTTATAGAATTTTGTAAGGTATTAGTTTTAAAAACAAGAAAGACCTAATTCTTTAGCTTTAATAAATTTAAATTAATTTATTTATTCTTATGAGCCATTAAGAAGTCACATTTGATAAGTTAAGTATTATTTCACACAACTACTATTGACAACAGACATACTGACATATCTAGAAAAACTATTAATTACTATAGATTATAGAATTAAGAAAATATTTCTACGATGGTCATGCCAAACTATAAATAATAATATTATATTCTCCCTTATTAATAGAATTATTCATGCATACGCTAATCGACGTAGTTGTCTTTATCTGTCAGATACTACTAAGGACTAACTCTTCCAGATGAACGGCACTTGTCGACTGCACGCATCGACAAGTGCCGTCCGTCTGTAAGCGCTCTAAGATATCAACATGGATGACCTCTATAAGGGAAAGATGTAAATATATCAAATATGACCTCTTATTTGGTATTTCTCGATCCGGCTCGAAGGACCACTGGTCTCGAAGGACCGCGGTGGGTTACCTGAAGAGGAATGTCTCCCCGGTGCCGAAGTAGGCCTGCCGGTTGCCGCGCTCGTCCTTCTGGTTGCGCTCAAACCACCGCGTCGAGCAGTACGCGCCGAACACCTGAAACGTCGGTTTACAGCGGTGTTAGTTTAACAGCTATTTAAATTGGTCGTGGTAAAATAATATTCCTAATTTTTTAGACGGTGGCTACCAGGGAAATCTTTAAAAAGTTAATACCAAAGTATTAACTTGGTTAAAGAAAATAAAATAACTCAAACGCAAAACTCAACGTTGCTATAATTTTCGGCTGAAAGTTAACTAATGAGTCACATTAATAATTGTGCACTTATTTTACGCACTTTCTTTATTTATTGCATATTTTCTACAATTTCTTTAGAAAATATAATAGTGGACTAAGCGCATGAAATCAGTGTGTAATTATTGTGAAACATTAGTACATAAGCTACGAAAAACATTATAGGCTTTTTTACCAGTTTTTGGTGCTCAATATGGTTCTGATCGACCGGTCCATTCGCGGACATGCTCAGTATTCACGCGTGCAAGCGGGACATACTATACGTTTGTCTCACTCGCACACTACGTACCTCGTTGTTGCAGGTCTTGATCATGAGCAGCGTGGGCTCATGGTGCTCCACCCGCACGTAGAAAGTGGTCAGCGAGCACCCGTGCTCCTCCGTCGTGTATAACAGTACCGGCTGGTACATCGTGATGCGGACAGGCAGCCACGACCACAGGGTGAACAGCTAAAATACAGGAGAGTGTAAGTGAGACAGCACGGGGTAAGTGAGTGCATCGGTATCTGAGTAACGTAGTAGCCCGTATTGATAAACCGCTCTCACACCAATCTTGGATGGTACGCTTTTACTATTCTCATCTTAAGACGGCCTTTAATTGATTATTATTATTATTTTCATATCAAAAGCATGTAACATTTAAGTCAAGTTTTTACTAGACTCGAGAGATAACCTCGTGTAACAGTTTCACAGCGTTGTTGTTATCGCTCATGTTAAAACGAGACACATAAGTTGTATTTGAGTAAAATTTTTAATAAAACAGCATCTCAAGAATAATCTTGAGCATAATTTTATCGATAAACACCGTTTATTAATACGGGCGCTAGAAGCTCGTTTTAAGGAAACTACGTCCGGGATGATATCGATGCAATCTACGCGTGTAACATTTTTGTCTACGGGAAAGAGAACCATATTGTAACTCTCTTGTCCTGTAGACTATCTTACCCCATTTATAGTCGGAATTTTATTATAGTCAGTAAAATGACAACTGGCATCTTTAATTCTAATGAAAAATAATTAAATATAGAGAAAGAAACATTTCACTGACCGAGATTATAAATGCTGGTTTACATTGTTACAGTAATAGGAACCTGTAATCCTCTAGCGCTGGTTCAAATCAATTTAAACATCCATTCCATCCAGTAGCTGGCACCATCTACTGCATCAATGTAAACCAGCAAGCAGTAACATTATAAAACTGATCGGCGGCCTAGCTATCTGTTGCTAGAATTTGAACCCTGTCACATTGTTTAAGTCTTCGTTGCTATTTATTAGCGAATCTACAAAAATACCTACACGTTACTGCTACCAGAAACTTTAGTATGTGACCTCGGAAACAGGTGAGGCATTTCAATCCTATAAGTTGGTTACAACTCACTAATCTAATAATAATAATAAGGCTTTTAGATCTACTTTTTAGGCATAAGAAACCTTTTTTTTTTGGTTAGGCCGTCGATCAGTCAATGATCTACATAACAATGAAAAGATAAATAAATGTACAGTTAAAATTGTTATTCCTCTAAAATGCTAACTCTTTCAACTAGTAAATCTAAGTTTGAACGACGAAATGATTTTAATACAAGCAAACATCCATAATAATTAGTCTTCTATACGTATGTCAGTGTATCCTACCGAATAAACTTTACCACTACAGCTGTTTCTGTTACTTTAATTTAATTAAAAACTACCCCCGTTTTTTTCTGGTAAATATGGTGAATTCAACATCTGAACATAAATAAAACATCTGTTGATGAGTCAGTAACTAAATCATCTTGAAGCAAATAGAATTTCGTACATTGACTGGTCGTCTGTCTCTTTCGTTTTACACGTACTTATACAGGGTGCAATTAAACCTTCCTGCCAAATTTTAATATATTGATCCTTGTTAAAAATAAAAATACACGTATTTTTTCTTTTATAATCACTCAGTACTAAAATGTTGAGAAAAAGCTTCCGAAAGTTATCCTAAAAAACACTACAATTAATGGACATGACGCCTCGCCCGCGCGTGATGTGACCCCGCGCGCGCGCGTCCCCCCGCGTCACCCACTCTCATATAGTTCGACAAGGCTTTAATCGGGCTTTGGCCCACCACACATTCCCACCACTGTATCTCCTGTGTCGCCAGGATCGACAGCGGTATCCAACCACGAAAACCCTTTGATATGATCTCAGGGAGCCCGAGGGACATGCTAAACTGTCTTGGGACCCGCAACGAATTTAATCAGAAGAAAAATAGGAGGAGTAGGAAGATTCCAGATTCCCTCCCCATACAAAGCGGGAGACAGCACAAAGTTACAATGACCAAAAGTCAAAGAACTGAAGGGGAAGCACCACGGGAATAAAAATTAATAATTGACTACGCTATAGCTAAATTAATATTGCAATTTTATGTGTTGGATTGTTGCCAATAATAACTGTGACAAAAACGCTTGAAGGCACGGAAGTTCCTGGCGCTGTGTCCACAAGATCACCGTAGTATGCGACTCCCGATGTACAGAGTAGGTTGTTTAGCATTGCAGTTCTTTCCTCCTGCCAGAGACCACACTCCCAGAGAACATGATGAGCGGTTTGTTCGAGCATGTTGCCTTCGGTCGAGCACTCGCACATAGTTCGACAAGGCTCTACATGAACGTGGCGAGAAAAGGAACTAAACGCTTCTATCATACAAAAACGTCATTTTTGACATGTGTTTGACAGTTCTCCTTTACCAGCAGCGCTTTTTGACATCATTGACACATTCATATAAAGCCTTGGCGGACTATATCGACCGCCGCGAGTGACCGTTCTGCAACGATTTTAAATGTGATAAAATATTATGTGAGTAAAAAAATAACACCAAATTTTTTTTGGTTAATTATGGGCTCTCCTAATGATACCTAAGCCCTGGAAAAAATTTGGCAGGAAGGTTTAATTGCACCCTGTATAATACATATTGCTATTGCGCTTCTATCGCGTATTTTCAGTATGCAAGTAAAAGAGATACATAGCAATGGGTATTACGAAATTCTACGTACCTCGAGACCCTTCATTTGAATGTTTATTCGGTAGGATTATCCACTCATACCTACTACTATATTGGAACCATGACATGACGTAAATACGTTGTGAGCTACGGTGCGAGTGCTGTCGAGATCACGTAGTTACGTACAACACTTACACAGTGTACGGACAACGGACAACATGCAATCTCTATTCTTGGAGACATTTTTAACTATCAATTGCAACTGACAGCAGAAAAATGTTAACTATATGAATTATTATTAAGTATATTAATTATTATAACTAAATTATTATTTTATGGCATCGCAGTAGCAGCGTAGTGATATAGAATGGTAACTTATTTGATGGCATACAAATTGTTGAAACTTCGTCTCGACTCTCGGCTAATATGGACCAAAAGTACTTAGCACAGAGGTATTTGGTTTCTCTTTAAGCTTTGAAATAATTAAAATGTACATACACGTGGTGCTATAATAAAGTAAGGTTAGAGTGATGCTACAAGTTTTTTGAATAACACCATTATATATAATACGGGGCTAATTTAAATTTAAAAAAATAATTTGAATTTATTGATGAATTTTATTATGCCCAAAGGCGATAGTAAAAATGACTCCAATCAAAATGTAAAGACGATATTAATACAAGCTACGATACTGTATTATTTCAACATTAATTTCATATTAAACCTGTCTTTGTGAGGATATTTGTGAACCAATTAGACCTCGTGGTGACCCGAAATCGCGTGCTGTGATCACTCTTCTCTCTTCGGCAAAACTATAGTCCTTTCCACAGTTAAAAATTAATTTACAAAAAGAGTGTTTAGTATACAGCCAAATTAATATAAAAGGTATATGGAACGGACTATACCTTTGCGTCCAAAAAAGTTTAACATAAAAAAATATTATTCAAAAATAGAATCGCCGAAGAGAGAGTATTAAGCAACATCAGTCCCATAGTGGTGTCCTATCGACCCAATAGTGTCCTATCGAACCTTCTGGCGGAGGTCTGAGGCGTGCTGTTGGCGGTCGCTGAACACCGCGTTAGGGAAGGGAAACCACAGCGCCTTGTGCGCGGACCTTGGGCTCTGCGAAAATCTCCTTCCTCAATTTTCATCGATACAGTACATCACTATTTTATCGATATAAATCTTTAAACTCTTGCGGGGGTTGTAATACTTTTTTACATTTAAAGCTCTTGTAGGGATTGTAACACTATTTTATGGATAAATTTAGGATTTAGACGTGTTCTTTGGTGCACCAAAATTAAAAAAATAGATGAAACATTAGCACACTAGCAGTACATGATAATAACAGCGAATTCATGCATGTCAGTTATGTCAGATTTTATTAGCATCACCCAAAGACGAGGTCATTTCATAAAATGTGACACAACCATCGTAAAAACGCAAATAAAATATCGATAAAATAAACGAAGCGACGTAAAAAAACTCGACATTTTGGAGTTCAACACGAATAAAAACACCTAGAGAGAGGCAAGCGGTGCATCTAACATCGATAGTCGCAAGCTGATACATGGCGACACGTGGGTGCTACTTCTCTTACTTCCGTCTGGTCAAGGATCTGCGACCGTATCGACTGAATGGGGTAAACGCCCATCGACAGGGCGCGCGGGCCCGGCGAATGGGAGCCCTAACGGACAATCACACTGTTAGCACCACAATCGACATGCCGGCACATCACTAAAATCAGATCATTGTTAATATACCGCCTTTTTGAAAACGCATGCCTCGTCGAGTTCTTAAATTACGAACAGATTTACACAAAAAATAAACCAAACATCGATACATTAAAATCGTAACAAAACCATTCAAAGCGATCGAGTTCGTAGAAATGAATCGGATGATCACAACGATCGAACACAACATCAGAGTCTGTAACACGGATCGAAACAGAACATAATATGAAATAGAGGGGAGATGATTTGTACAGGACTGTCCCGTCTTCGTCGATGAATCGAAATCGAAGTTAGTAATGTTAGAAACGCCTAGATGAGAAATAAAAGCGAAAAGCCACGCCTAGTAGTAGTACGATACCATCTGTTTGCACGTCTCCTCAGACATTCTCTGCAAACCAAGTAAAATCACATCTAGTACACATTATAATAAAATTTCTAGTATTTCGCTGTACCAGCTTGTCTCGCTGAAGCTTTGCAGCAAATAAATATATCAAATAATTTTACAATGAACCAATGTAAGCATTTCGAATTGACTCTTAAGTTTTCATCCTACGGAAACCTAGTACGGAGGCCAATAATTATTGCTGAAACTGGGGCCACACAAAGACACCAACGGCAAAGGCAATTCGCCGGGGATCGACTTGCCGTTTCAGGCTTGACATTTACGTCTTACTGTCAAACAAATGCACTAGGTATACGGCACGCGCTAAAACATAGCTACACTTAATACGTTTGGCCCCAGTTGGATTTTCAGACGGTTCAGAGTAAAATTACTCTGAACAGTCTGTAGTATTTAATTCACCTCTCATCACTTTCCCTACGTGTCAAAATTTGACAGCTGTCATCTCTATTTGACAGGTGTCATCTGCGTCTGACAGGTGTCCTTCTTACCTCGCGTATGGTGAGGGTGTGCGACATCATCTGTATGTTGACCTGCGACTGCGAGGTGGGCAGGTTGTCGGAGGAGCGGGAGCGGACGAGCCGCGCGCCGCACACTACGGCCTTCGAGTTCAGCGTCATCTCCGTTTTGATGAAAACCCGCGATATGTACTGGGAGCTGGAATGGTATGGTGGCTAGTTAGTGGTGTCTTTTTGACGGACAAAGTAAAGGTATAATATCCCTGTCCCTAAAATTTGCCAAGAAGAGTTTTTGATTGCGGAAGAATTGACTCTTCCACAATCAAACAAAAAAATTATAATCATTAGTTTCAGTGGATATGAATTTTAACGCATAATTATTAATATTGAATGAAATAAACCTTCGTAATTTCAAGACTCATTTCCCTCTTACCTTAGCGCTCGTATGCTAAACGCAGTAGCCAGCAGTTTGGTGGGCGAGGCGGGCATGTTCTTGCAGAACTTGTCTATGGCGTGGTCGACACCGTTTTTTGTGGCTTCGGCGTACCACTCCGAGCTCTGGTTCGATGAGTACTTGTGGAACAGGATCAGGATGGCCAGCGCCACCCGGTAGAACACCTGAAACGTGATACGGCACAATGAGTATTGTGAAGGTCTGGTTGATATAAAGTTCACATTAAATCCTGGATTGAAGTTTTGAACAAAAGATGTTGGTAGTATGCCAGTAAACATTGCTCATATGGTTCGTCGTCGATGACGCAAAACTAATACAAATTCACACGTATTTTAAGGAAGTCATTAACCCTTAAATTATTATCAGCTTCATTAGGATCACTTCTCGAGGATATTATTGTGCTGTTCGAGATCAGCTCCAACGCGAGCCATCCGGCTTACACCGATACTCCGCTGCAAGCTTTGACAGAAGTTGCAAATCACTGCGAACACTCTTCCAGCCGCTTACCTTGATGCCCTCGTGGAAATCAGTCTAGCACGCGCACGAGGTGGGGGAACGGCTACGCTGCGTGGATCCACCATTGCCAGTAGTAGTACCCACTTCGTTGCATATCAGCCGGCTCACATTAATGTTCTTATCGAAGAAACAGACTGAAACTTCTGTTTAAGGATGCTCACCTTGATACCCTCATGGAAGAAGCAGTCCAGCACGCGCACGAGGTGGGGGAAGGGCAGCGCTGCGAGTATCCACCACTGCCAGTCGGCGTATATCCGCTCCGGGGCGATGGTGCCCGCCAGCCGCGAGAGGTGCTGCGCGGCCGACTTCTGCAACATGCCACGCCGCTGTAGGGCCACTCTCTACAGTACATGCCATGAAAATTATAAAACAGAAAAGGTGATAAAGGTGATGGGTGACCAAGAAAATAAAAGACGTCTAAAAATTGTGAAAACTGATTGAAGTGTCATCAACTCATCACTAGTCGAATTGAAGAAAAGACCAACAAGAATGCTTGGACGCTAAAGCTCCGCTATCTTGTAAGGCTAGATTTATCATTTATATTTATGTGCTCGTCATAATATAGTAGAGTTATAGCCGCCAAACCGCACGTTCGGGCGGATTCATATTAATTGAGCCTTAAGTGCCTTAAGAGCTTGGATTGGGAAACAGCTGTTTCACTCCCAGGCTACTTTTGTCGATGTCATCCAGATATAATTTTGCATGTGGATTGTGGCGGAATTTGAAATTATCCATGTCGGTAATCTTTATATTAAATCGTGGATACGAAACAATCCACGCCTCCAAGATAATGTCAGTTACGTGCCAATCACCCTTGTAGGTCTGTAGCTAGATAAACAACTAAAAGTATTGATGCAATCAAGTGCAAAGCGTACGACGTACGTGCAGGTGTTTTATTGACTTGGTCAATGGTCAGGCTTTAGATTAAAAATGCGATAGCTCAACTCATTTATGTGTGCAGTGATTAAACTACTTCTAAATGGACTAATTACAGGCGTCCGGGCATTTTACCCAGCTTTAGCGTGGCTAGCTATAAGTGCACAGTTTATGTTAAAGCATGAATTTGTGTGACAGTGACGCGTCATACATTAACAAGTGGCGTTGTGTGTGTGATGTATTTAAAACATTACCCACACATAAGTAGCGCATACAATTGAGTTGAACTACCTTTATCGTGCTGAATGAAATAATATAGTCAGATTTTCAATCACAGTTACTAAAATAAAATAACGCCAACGAAAGAAATTCCTAGAAAATAATAACAACGTTTAACTGAGATAAAAATCTGACTGCAATAATTTAGAAATGTAAAAACCTGTGAAAACAAAAACAATGAAATGTAACATGCAACAACTAAGCGACCTTTACATACAAAAAACAGCTAAAATCCAATAATAAAAGTATGCCACGTGTAAAAACTAAACTATATTTAGCTGCGTTATTTATGTGGTTTTTCCCCATTATATTATTATTAGTGATGCGCCGAATAGTGATTTGACCGAATAACCGAATACCGAATATTATTCGGTTTTGCCTTTACCGAACCGAATATTCGGCCGAATTATTCGGTTTACCATTATTTTATTTTGCCGCGTAAACAGGTTCTATCGTGTACTCTACGTGCCGCTGCTGGCTAGCTCGGAGCGAGCCTTCTCTCGCGAGTGCAATGCAACCGCAATTATTGCGCAATAATTGCTCCAAAATCGCAGTTTCGTATCACATAACAGCCAAAAAATACGATAGCAATCGAGCGACAGTACTCCCTCTGCCGAATAATCAAGGAACTATTATAATTACATTTAAATCGCTAAATCTCCATACTTAGACCGATAGCGCTAGGTTTTTTGGTTTCAAAAATTCTAAAGTTTCTGATTTTTTTGCGTATAGGTTTGGGACCACTAGGTAAACCTAAAAAATGATTTAGTGTCATTTTGGTCGACAGCTTCCAGAGATATTTAGGTATTTTGCTTTTTGGTCGCTATAGGCCGAAAAAGGAAACGGCGAAGGCATATTCAAACGTTCTCATTCCAGACGACGAGCCCTCCTTGGATGATGAACACCACCGCGACATTAGGAGTAGAATGTTAGACCTCATTCATACGCCAGCCTCAGATTTACCAACTTCTGAGGAGTTTACTAAAATAGTGAACCTATTGCCTACTAAAAAATCTGCCCTGCGAGGATAAAATATCGAATATTATGATAAAGCAAGCGTGTTTAGCGGCCAATTCATCGATTCTATATGTTTTCAATAGATGTATTGCAGAAGGTATATTTCCAAAAATCTGGCGTACCGGCTGCTTAAAATTAATACCTAAAGCGGGAAACAAACCCCCCGACGACCCAAAATCTTACCGTCCGATAACGTTACTGCCGTGCTTAGGTAAACTACTAGAACGCCTTATTGTGCCTCGCCTGCTACCCGGTGGTACTAAATTTCATAGTCAACAGTACGGTTTCACCGCCGGGAAATCGACTGTTGACGCGGCGTTAGAAGTAAGAAAAATAGTTAATTTATCGGAATCTAAATACGTGGTTGCCATTTCATTAGACATATCCGGGGCTTTCGACCATGCTTGGTGGCCGATGGTACTATTAAAACTAAAGAATCGAGGGTGTTACTGTAATATTTATTCCATAATACATTCTTACTTTTCTAACGGTCAAACTAAGCTCCGTCTTGGACATTGTACACACGCCAAAGACTTAACGTGCGGCTGCCCTCAAGGATCGATAATCTCGCCTAAATTATGGAACATCGGATTCGACGATTTGTTAAGTCTTCCACTTCCACTGCTTTGTACACTAGTTGGTTACGCCGATGACGGTTTTCTTATCGTTCAAGCAAACTCGCGTTCCGAAATTGAGTCTAAAGTCAACAGTTGTCTTAATTTAATATCTGACTGGGGTAAGCGTAATCGTCTGAATTTCGCCGCGCATAAAACTTACCAAATTCTTTTAAAAGGTTCCCTTATTTCTTCCCCTAGCATTAAACTGGACAATATAAACGTTAAACGCAAACAGTCACTATGTTACCTTGGTTTTCATTTGGATAATAAATTTACATTTTTGGAACATATAATTCAAACCGGTGAGAAAGCCAAACGTAATTTTTACTCGTTTACTAGAATATCTACTTCGACATGGGGCCTCTCATTTAAAACTCTTAAATTGATTTATACCGCGACTTACCTAGGCAGCATTTGCTACGGAGCCCCCGTGTGGGCCGACAGAGCAATTATCCGCGCGGCTCGTCGCAAGCTACTGCAAAGCCAACGGCTGGCACTCATATTCTTATGCAAAGCTTACAAGACCACAAGCACTGAAGCCTTGCCCGTGTTAGCCGGAGTTTTACCCGTTGACCTTGAGATACAGCGCCGTGCGACTATATATTATCATAATAAAAACATTGACAACCCGTTCTTTTTAAGCGCTCGCGATAAAATTAAAATAGCAAGATTGTTTGAACCTTTAGATGACTCTGTGCAGAACCTCATCTCCGAATGGCAGACGCGATGGGGCTGTTCCACCAAAAGGCGACATCTATATAACTTTTCCCTAATATTCGAGACCGGCTATCCAAACATTGGATGGATATTGACCACTGCGTTTCTCAATTCCTGACCGGTCATGGAAATTTTAAGGCTAAACTTTATGGATATGGAACTAGTTTACTAGTAGCATCACCTATGTGCGAGTGCTCGACCGAAGGCAACATGTTTGAACAAACCGCTCATTATGTTCTCTGGGAGTATGGTCTCTGGCATGACGAAAGAACTACAATGCTAAACAACCTACTCTGTACATCTGGAGTCGCATACTGCGGTGATCTCGTGGACAGCGCTAGGAACTTCCGTGCCTTCAAGCGTTTTTGCCACAATTATTATTGGCAACAATCTAACACAACAAAATCCAATATTAATTTAGCTATAGCATAGTAGTCAAATTATTCACTTTTATTCCCGTGGTGCTTCCCCTTCAGTTCTTTGACTTTCGGTCATTGTAACTTTGTGCTGTCTCCCGCTTTGTATGGGGAGGGAATCTGGAATTCTTCCTACTCCTCCTATTCTTCTTCTGATCAATTTCGTTGCGGGTCCCAAGACAGTTTTAGCATGTCCTTCGGGCTTCCTGAGATCATATCAAAGGGTTTTCGTGGTTGCATACCGCTGTCGATCCTGGCGACACAGGAGATACAGTGGTGGGAGTGTGTGGTGGGCCAAAGCCCATTAAAAAAATATAGACCGAAAAAAATATTAAAGTTTAAAATTTAGCTTTTGTGATATTAGCAATATCACAAAAGCTAAATTTTAAACTCTCGGGCAGTAACTAATGTGCAGACACGTTTTGTGTCAGATTCATCTACGGGTTTCCCAGTAATTTAGCAAATATTAGAAACGTCGCCTAATTGCGTCGAAAAAATATTAGAGTTTTTAAAAATGGTGTAATATGGTTTATTTTATTGATGTCTGCTACTGTAAAATTTTTGTGTCATATTCATCCATGGGTTTTGAAGAAATTTTTATTTTTGCTATCACTATTTGCTATACTGTTGCATTTATTTCGTATCACCTAAGCTTTTGACAGCAATGCGATGGCAATCGGCGAGCAATTTGAACTGATAAATAGCGATCACAACAAAAGTTATTTTTTCCGATTGCTTGTTTATCGCTGAGTGGTTAGTGGTGTTTTACGTAAAATTTTAAACTATAAAACGTATTTTTATAACATTGGTGCACACAGTGCTCGTATTAGAAGCCATTCCTGAAGAAGAAACAAGAGATGCAGCCAGAAATACAGCTAAATAAGACCTCGCAATCGCAACCGAGCCCAGGCACTGGAACTGTCTGACTCTGAATTTAAAACCCATTACAAGGGTTGAATAAGAAGCTGTTTGTAGATATCTGTGACGAGTTTAACACATTGACAAGAAAAACAACAATTAACACCTGTGCAGTGTTGCGAAACATATTTTGCAACAACCATCGCCTGCCAGTAACGACGATTTCCAAGTGCTTCTAAACTTGTTTAGAATCACATTTTAGCCATTTCAGGATGTCATAGTTTCTTTGAAAAAGTGAGAACCAGGTTTTAGTGAGTGGCGGACCGCAAAGAACTTGCAGAGATTGTGATCTTTATTGTCGTTTTAAACAAAACTAAGTTTTGTAAATATAACAGAGCGCAGTTTATTCCGAGAGATTTATACAAATAGAAGACTCAAGAAAATATGGAGTCCGGATAAGGAAATTGACTTGTCTGTAGTCATAGACTAAAAATGTTTCTTTTTTATGTGAAAAAGCAATAAGCTAAGGTTCAAATTTCTATTACAAAATTTTATGAAGTGAAAAATAAAGCAGTAAAACAGTGTTATTTGTTTCATTTGCATGTAGATTACTATTAAGTTATTGTTATATTTTGTCTTCATGTAAGTAGAATTAAATGGAATACATACCTTTAATACTAAAATACATAAGAAACAAGGTTTATTTTAAGTAGTAAAACATTTTCAAT
Source organism: Plebejus argus (assembly GCA_905404155.3). NCBI lineage: Eukaryota > Metazoa > Arthropoda > Insecta > Lepidoptera > Lycaenidae > Plebejus > Plebejus argus. The sequence continues at coordinate 23,048,608 of FR989927.1, forward strand.
ATAATTCAAATTCAAATTCAAATTATTTATTTCGGACTTTCATCCATATTTTATATTGTGTTAGTAAACAAATTAAGGTCCTTATTCTAGTGTTAGTAAAATTTTGATGCTGTGATTAAACAATTAAATTAAATTAAATTAAATATATGGGAACCGAACTACTGGAGCATGGAGTTGCACCCAATGCTCCAATAACTGGGAGTCCCATCTTCTACCCCACACACTCAAAAGTCTGTTTGGACTGTCTCGTACACGCATAATGAACTGTGCAACAATAAATAAAAGATTTCATGTATTATTTAATAATAACAGAAATATATTAAAACCAATGTTAAAAAGATTTATTAAAATCAGAATACTGCTTAAAACCCATCAATCCTCCAGCGGCAGCCGGCTGCCGCATAACAATCGAAAATTTATTGTGTGTGGCGTCTGCGACACCCACAATGGAGATGCTCAAACCTCTTGTGCATAATATTAATTTCTTTATTAGTTTTTCATCGCGATGTTTTAAATATCAATATTGTAAATATTAAAATGTATATTATTCATCAATATTATTGGACTTTAATTTTGCTGCCTAGTGCCTAATGTTGTGTTACATGATACTAAGGAGCTGAGCCCCGAGTGACATAGGCTATGTATGTCCTACGGGCGAAGCCGGGGCGGGTCTAGTTTTTAATATTTTGAAAAAAATAAAACCGAATATATTCGGTAACTGAGCCGAATAATTCGGCCGAATACGAATAGTGAAAAACATGCCGAATACGCCGAATACCGAATACGAAACGAATATTCGGCGCATCTCTAATTATTATTGATATGGGGCAAGTCGAATGTGCGTGACGGGCTTACAATTCTGTGCGGTGTTAACCGCGTTGGTGTTATAGTTTAGGGCATCGAAATGTCATACTACGGAATAGTAACCGAGTAAAAAAAGTTTCACAAAATGCATTACCAAGGCGTACTTTTAGTTAGTTGTCATACTTGGCTCAGTCATACAATTTCGTTGAGCTTCCTTCGCGTTGCCATATTTAAGCGAGCCAATGCATGAAAGTTATCGTTCTATAGTATTGTATTTCGATGGTTAAGGGGGTGTATATCGTATTGTCACGCGATAAGAGTCATGTTCGGAATGCTAGACTAATTACTTATTTAGGGTATTTAATTAGGGTAGCACAGCCTTTCGACAAAAGGCTTTCGTATAGCGTAATAAACCTTTATATCCATACTAATATTATAAATGCGAAAATGTGTCTGTCTGTCAGTCTGTTACCTCTTCACGCCCAATCCCAAACCACATATCCGATTTCGCTGAAAGGTATGGAGATACTTCGAGTCCCGGGAAAGGACATAGGATACTTTCAATCCCGGAAAAATGTACGTTTCCCACGCGATAAACGCATTTTGGCGCTACAGAGTTGCGGGCGTCATCTAGTTTCATCACCCTAACTAAAGAATTATTACTTTGTTTTGTAACACTCTGTATAATATATTATTATACAGTACGACTGGTGAGACATGTTCAATACTCGAGGACGTGATATTAGGCTATTATAGTAGTTGAAAAAAATATTAAAAAGAAATAATATCAATTGATCACTGAGTAAATGTAGCTTAAAGTTAAATAATTATTTTCCCAACGCACTGTCACCGCGCGCGCGCGGGTGGTGTAGCGCAGGGCGCGGGGCGCACGTCGCCGCGACGGCCGCATAGTAATTTACGTGTCCATGATTCATTTATTTAAAGGCAAATTTGGTCAAAAATTAATTACCTAATTTTATTACATAATTATAATGAGAATCGACTACCGAGTACTCTCCATAAGTATCGGTAATGTCTCACCAGTCATGCTGTATATGTATCATTGAGGAAATTGATTCCTAGGCAGATGACAGACCAACGTCATTTGGTCGGTTCATGTCAATACCACTGCTTGACAGCATTTTGTCGTGGCGACGTGGTGCAGTTGTGGTACGTCATACGTGTGGGTTGGCCCATAATGTTATTAATTATTATCCGTCGGCTGGATTTGACATAACGCGACTAAACTACGTAGGTCCCCCATCTGCCTAGGAATCAACTTCTCTGATACAGCATGTGTACTTACGGCATGTTTCTTGGCGATCTGCATGACGGTCTTCCACGTGACCTCGTTGAGCAGCTTGGTCTGTGTGATGAACCTCTTCTCCTTCGACGCGACTAGGCTGGCCATGCAGTGGTAGCATTCCTCCTCTGAAATTCACAAGAGAACTTGTTAAAAAATTTATATTATAGCAATTTTTCAGCTTAGCAATAAAATATGTTTATCATACTTTGGGCAAACGTTTTGGTTGGGAATTGGGATAGAGAAACATCATCTAAAAACCTGATTCATAGGCAGACGAAAGCTCTACGTTACATTTTGGTCGATTAGGGCTTGACATAATATTATAGTACCTACGCCATCTGTCTAATTTTCGACAGTACTTCACTTTTCTTTTCTTGTTTAAGATCTATCATTTTCAACTATCACTTGATTTTCATCATGATCCGTTGATTACATTTTAAATATTAGTTACAGCATGTTACAGCAAACAAAAATTAAACTTTTTTAACTGCTGCGTTTCCAGAATTTAAAATCAAAGTAAACAAATATCAATTACTAACATTTAAAACTATAGTCTATAATACATAATATGTATTATTACAATAAACAAGTCATATGTAATTTATCACAGTCTTAAGGGCCCGGGTTACCCTCGAAATTTTCATACATTCTTAATACCAAGATCATTTTCTCATGCGAAAATATTTAACATGTTTGAGTTATTTTTCAGCTTAAGATAGTAATTACCGAGGGTCCTGAACAAATTTTTTTTACAAAATATTTAAATACTAAAAAAAAATTTTTTGTGTTTAAATATTTTTTAGTAAATTTACTACTAAATATTTAAACACCAAAAAATAGACAAAAACACTAAAAAATATATAAATAAATAGTAAATTTACTACAAAATATTTAAACTTTAAAAAATATTTTTTATTATTTAAATATTTTGTAGTAAATTTACTATTTATTTATATATTTTTAGTGTTTTTGTCTATTTTTTGGTGTTTAAATATTTAGTAGTAAATTTACTAAAAAATATTTAAGCACAAAAATTTTTTTTTTAGTATTTAAATATTTTGTAAAAAAAATTTATTCAGGACCCTAGGTAATTACTATCTTAAGCTGAAAAATAACTCAAACATGTTAAATATTTTCGTATGAGAAAATGATTTTGGTATTAAGAATGTATGAAAATTTCGAGGGTAACCCGGGCCCTTAAATCTGTTTATCCAGTATCAAATCTAGTGTGATTTATGATATGTATTATATATTTGCGTAAAGTAAACAAAAGCGATTCATCTACTGGGCGTCCCTGACATCAAAAACTCAGATAATCACATAAGCTACGTATTAAAACATCACGATCTGGCGAGTCCAATGTAAATAATTGTAGTGCTCTGTGCTAGTAAACGTCTCTCAAACTCTGCAGAGTCCTAGCTCCTAGTACATCTTGAGAGTAGAGACTGGGCTTGTACCACGAAACCGTTTTGAGACTCAAACAATCGAACGAGAATGCCGCATCCTACTCTAACAAACGTGAAATGTCGTTGTTAGAGCAAGACGCGGCATTCTCGTCCGAATGTTTGAGTCTCAAAACCATTTCGTGGTAGGCCTACAGAATACACGATATACACGAATACACGACATAGAGACAGCAATCTCTTAGATACGGCATAATAGAATAGTAACGCCTCCGTGGTCCAGTGGTTTAGACCTTAGAACTTGGCTCTTGACTCGGAGGTCGTGGGTTCCATTCCCGCGTTGGAAACATGTTATTTCCAAGTTTGGTTAGGACAACGAAGCCTGATCAGTGATCACCTGATTGTCTGATAAGTAAGATATTAATTATGATCTATCATCCATGCATCGGATGGGCGTGTTAAAAGCAGGTCGGTCTGCCGTCCCACTGGGCTAGGAGAATAAAAGGTATAGATAAACAGTTCTGATATATAGATATCAATAGAATAGTCTTATATTGCGGTTACTGAGGAGAAGGCATAATAATACTAGCGTGTGCCGAAAATCTGAATCCCAACAATTACAGTTCTGTGAACATTAGTCAAAACTAAACAAGACAGAGTAAACCTACAGTCTACACCATGATCGGCCTAGAACTTCTCACATATTTTATACGATCCCAGTTTTACCATTACGACGATTATCAAATAGGATCATAACAAAAGAACACGTACAGTAAACCTATTAACTACCACAAAATAGACATTAAGAGTCCAATCTGTGTCCGGCAGGCGGCATCCCGGTCCAATTACGTCGTCGGCGGTAGACAATGGGGGGAGGGGGTTAATTGCATCCGGGCACTCCACACCTCCCCCCCCACCCCCCTGACCGCTCTATTGGAGGAATAGCAAATCGTGGGTCAACATCATCAATATGAAATGTAACAGAAAATTTTGCATTTCATTTATTGATTTAAATCTTTAGGCAGACAAAATATGTTCGGCTTGAAAAATAGCAGTTGTCATAAATTAATGAATAAATCGTAGGTGTGATAGTTTTTCCGTAAAGTGCACCACAAAAGTGTTCATGTTGTTGCCTGTGGGATATACTAGGGTCTACTGATAAACTTTCTACTAAGCCTAGGCCCTAGCCGATGTGAAAACTGCGTAATCAATTTTCGATAGGTATTTCAAGAAAAGCTAAAACTTTAGTAGTTCTAGCTAAAACTCTACTTGCAAAAACCCTGCTGCTAAGTAAATGTTACTTAACTTTAAGTGGTTTAATAACGAGGCTTAATTCCCAGTGTGAATGTAATTTGTGTGTGGAGAAAGCTTTTAATGTAACAACATTTACACCCGCGCCCCGCGGAGTGGTAACCGGATTATAACGCTCCGGGGAGGGATGTGGTGGAAATTCGAAATTTAAACACTGGTGGAAAATTCGAAATATGAATTTTTTAAATAGGAATCGGTTTGTTCGAGATATAAACCTGTTTGCAATTTCGTCGTTATAAAAGTTTTTACTTTAATCTTACTTAATACGAGCTTTTGCCCGCGGCTTCGCTCGCGTCAAGAAGTATTATTATATACAAACTTTCATCCCCTATTTGAACCCCTTGGGGTGAGAATTTATCAAAATCCTTTCTTAGCGGATGGCTACGTCTACCTGCATGCCAAATTTCAGCCCGATCCGTCCAGTGGTTTGTGCTGTGCCTTGATAGGTCACCATGTCAGTCAGTCACCTTTGAGTTTTATTATATATTATATATAGCAGACAAATAAGTTTGACTATTTTGCAGATAACTATTACAGTTACGAACGACGTTGTTAAAAATTAGCATTTTTGCAAAAGCTTGATAGGTAGGTCGGTTAACTGAAAACTATCACTTTCGCCAGAATGAAAATGTTAAAAATCAAAGGAAAACTGCAATACTAAAATTAATTGAAGTACAGCTTTAATGAAATTTTCATTATACATTATTCTAGATCCAGGTCAGCTTTATCTAAAGCACTGCAGAGATTTTCATACGCAAAAAAACGTTTTCTTTCTTTATTGGTGCAAAAGATTTTAATTACGAACTAAAAGTAGCGATTCTGGACAAAATTAAAGGCAAAATTTAATTTTTCCATTATCTATGATCTATATTATCATCGGAGAGACGATTAAATTCGCTCGAACATACTATAGTGACCCCAGAAAAGGAAAAGATTAGATATTATCTATTGTACATATAATTAATAAATGCGAAAGTAACTGTTTGTCGTACTCAGCTATGTCTGAGTCTGTCCTATAACTTCTTGACGCTTACCACTGGACCAATTTTAATGAAATAATGTACTTATTACTTTGTAAGTAATTACTTAATATTTTGACTACCGGAAAACAATGTAGGATGGTTTTGTTGCAACTAAATAAACGGTTTTCGCGAGATGTACGAATTTCTGCACGAACCTAAGTGCAGAGTGATATAATTTATGTCTGTCCCTCACTTTCAACGAGTGATTGGTTATTCGCAGATTTTTATCACCGGCACTTGAACAAACATCCTGTACATTAATCACGTGTCGCGACCCCCGACCCTGTCGCGACTCGCGGCTGAAGGCTGACGAGATATAACAACAAAAATATACGCAACAGATAACAATGTTTTGAGTCATTTGCATTATTTACGATGTAATAATCGTCTTAGATACGGCGGATTATCTTAATTAGCAATTACGGCCATTGTTATCTACGTTTCGAGTATTTTCGGCATTCTTTTTTTATCTTTTGCAGGGTTGTCTCACAATAAACAGAACGAACCAGTAGAACCTTAGAAGTGTTAGTGTTGGTAAAAAAATTGCATTAGCAATAATAATTAATTGTTAAATGCCCATTAACAATAAATTAATCGTACTTGCTAATTTATTGCTAATATAATTATCGTGCGTAGCAATGGTCTGCGATCATGATAAAAATCACGTCCGCGCTGTTTCGCACCGCGGTGCTAACTGTTAATGAATTGCTATTTTTCACTCGATGCGAAATAATACTCGACGCGAGCGGCGCGATGCTAACCGATAATTTACGATGCCACGTTTTTAGCAAATAGCAAAGCGATAATTCTTAGCATGCTGTGACATAAAAATTAGCATGTTAATGAAATGAATAGAAAATAGCATTCATTCCCATTACAAAGAAGTGTTCTCGAAATATAAATGTTTGACGTAGTAAGTACTTATTTGTACATCATAATAATATCCAGCGCGCGCCGTGACTCTAGGTTGCGCAGCCGTACATAGCATGCTCACAGCGCGCGATACGATTTGTTTGTTTGAAGTCGGTCTACTGGTTCGTTATGTCTTTTTTGATTGTCTGGAAGGGATCGTTTACGTTCTATGTTGGCCCACATGAATTCTTTTAATCATTGTACTTATCTTTTTTAATGTACATTCTTAAAGTCTCTGGATCTATCTATCGATTAAATGCTGGAAAAAAATTCGAGTTTTGTTACTAACACAGTTTAGTTTTGTATACGGACGTTTTATTAAGTTAGCTCACGAACGTTAAAAACCCAAGATCGATGGGGCACCACACGCAACCGTATTTACATTTTGTATTTTGTATAGCTTAACCAAATACTATAGTTGTACAAATGTATTTAGCAACGCATTGCGTCGTTAATATAAAAAACAATTAATGGTAATCCAACTACACTCACGATAAAGGTAAAATATATTATTATTCTACTTAGTTATTTACCGGCAATTTTATTAAAATTAGTGAAAATCCTAATCAAAGACACTTTTTTATACTACCTTGATTAGAATTTCGACTTATTTGTGATATCATAGATGGACTGAACAATACCCCTATGAAATGGATCACCATTTAGAAGGAGAGTAACTAATCGTGCCGTCTATCTTCTTTTTGTTGGTCTGTATATTGTAGGCCGTCATATGAACCGATCAGATTTCTAGACAAAGACAAAGTCTATTAGTCGCAAGCATATTTCATCTCTCCTAGGGCGTTTCCTGTCGTTGTCTCCTGCGCGCGGATATGATTTGATCTGGCAACATGCTCCTGACCGCGCGCATGTCGCCCGTATAACAGGAAAAACATCAATGAAATGATAGGTTGCGACTTGCGGGCAACTTGCATGTGGACCAGATCCACGCGCGGGCGATAACACGCATGACAGTAAAAGGGCCCTTACAACTCCCGCATTTACTTTACAGTTGGATAGGGAATGGTATACCCATTCTCTGGTATTTAACGCGTCTAATATAACCTACTCCTTTTTGGAAGTCGGTTAAATATCTGATAATTTATGTGAACCAAAGCAGAAGACGACATTGGCATCGTATCTACGCAACTGCAACTATATCCTGCGTCACAAAACACTATCGTATTAGGTCTGGCGAAACATAGTCTCGAGAATGTAATAACGACGGGATACAGACGGTCGAGACGTTTCCTCTGGGGACGAGTGGCCCGCATCGATTCGCAATAAGCTGATAGCACATTCGTCAGCACCGTACCCGATCGCACCCACTGATCTCTATTATACAAGTACGCTGGATAGCTACCCCTATATACCCTTTGAAATGACAGCTATTTCTTGTGCCTATTTGAAGCGGAATCAGCGCCCCCATTATTCGGGTAGAGAACTAAATCTGACGTAAAAATGACGTTTGAAAGCCGCCATATTGGCGCTGATAGCAGTAGTGAGAGTACTTGGAACTAATACTAGTGATGACAACTGTTGTTATTGATTGTAGTTACGTCAAATTTAGTTCTCTACCCGAATAATGGGGGCGCTGATTCCGCTTCAAATAGGCACAAAAAGCAGGAGTGTATCAGCTATCCAGCGTACTTGTATAATAGAGATGCACCGCATAGTACACGAAATGCGTCGCGTTCGGTGCGGACTGCGGACGAATGTGCGAGGTTCCACATCATTTGATACAACGAATTCTAAAATGCGGCGCGTTCGGCGCGTGGGTGCTGATATATATTATACAATCACCTACATACACCGTCAAATCCAGCCCGAGCGTGTAAGCATCTTTCTCTGCACTAGAATACAGTGACCGCATCGACTGCAGACATATTGTAATAAACATTTCGCGATCGATAAAGTTTGTGCTCGAATAGTTTATGACTACTGACTAGTACCAGATGACGGCAGCAAATCCGTTTCGCCAACATTAAAAAAATGTATCTTACATAGGGATCCAGGATGAGTCCAGGTACATACCTGGAACTCAAAAGTATCTCCATACCCATTGCGCAGGAAAAGCGGAGCCAGTCATCGGTTTGAATGTGAAGAAGTTACAGACTGACAGACACACTTTACATTAATTTATAATACTAGTAATTAGTATAGATTTTTTTTGCATTACAAAATACACAGAAAGTGCCCGCGTCGACTGCAGACACACTTCAAACTTTGTAGTCAACATATATGTGCCACATACATAACCGACCAGTTTCGTATAACTTAAGGTATAAAACACATGTTATAACATAAAATTATAGCAATAAAATAGTAAACGATGGTAAAATCAATAACACTTTACGTATCTCACGCGAGAAGACGGATATACGAAGACGTTAGAGTATTTATCGAGTACTTGTTGTTTTATAGTTGGGATTCACAGTGACACCACAAATACTATAATACACACAGATTAAGGATATATAGGTAGATGTAGTCTTAGCCCGTCATCGCGTGGCCATTTTGTGCTTATTTTCATACAAATAGTGTGCGTTTATTTTCTTGAATATTTCTATTTGTCGATCATTTCGAAGCACATTTAAATCCAGAAAAGAAAGTCATTTAGTTCATGATATCGATAAACTATAGTTCAAGTAATGAGAATCCGTAAACACACGTAAAAAGCTATGCAACTTTTGTAGTCAAATTAGTAATTAATGTGACATTTTTAGCACTAATGCCTTGCATAACACGAATAAGGGATTATTAAACTTAAATATTATCCTTTTTAGCTTACAAAAATACCAATTGAAAAGTCCAAAAAACGTTGTTCAAAACTTACGTATTTAATGTTAAATCCACGTGTTTGAGGCATTCTTTGGCCATTCTTATGGTTTATAATTTAGCGGAACCATAGAACTCAACAATATCTAGCATAAAATGTTCAATAAAAACCTTTATTATCACTTTTATTACATGAAATATGCATACCGACTCCTTTGTTATGTCCTAGTAAGTAGGACATAACATTACACGCTTTTGACGCTTGTACACTGATATAAGGCTCTCTCCTGCTATAGTATCTCAATGATAATACATGACGTTTACGCGTTTCCAGTGAGTCATAAACTCATCATCTTACGTTGATGATTAGTATGGTTTATGTGAATACGAGAAAAATTTTCTTTCTCCCTCTCTTTCTACAGTATACGCTTTCTCTAATTTAATTCTATGAAGTTTTTGAACAACTTCTAAGTACGATTCCCGCGTGATAAACAAATTTACGGCGCAACGAATTTACGTTACGGGCGTCATAGTGTTTACTATAACAATTTTATTTTTAACCTTTACTACATTACTTATTTAAATGTAATATCTACGAATCTACTACAACACGAAGGTTAGGTCTACGGCGTAGTATACTGCTACGACGTAGCGCTACGAGGCTCTACGGCGTAGCGAGGGGTGAATATTGCTTGGGTCGCTGATTATAACGAGGTCAGGCGACTTTTGTTCCCCTCATGGGGTCACAGTTATTGGAAACTCTGTTGATTTCAGCTATATGTATAATAGTTGTGTTGTACTGCTCCTAATCAGTTTCATTCAAACATAAAATAGCTTAAATACGGCCGGGCCACAACACTGCGTTGCGACGTCGTATCGCAAAAACAACATCCCACAGAAATTCGATGCGATTTCGGAGCGCAAAATTTCAGTGGAAAATGTCCTTGTCGCATCGCGAATTTCCACGATGCGTTCTGCGGCGTCGTAGATGTTTACGATGCGACGCCGCAACGTAGTGTTGTGGCGTAAAAAAAGCTTAAATAATTATAACACAAGCATTAAGCGTATTTCAAAACATGTCTAGCGAGCCTAGGCGTGCAATCGGAGAGCCAATTTAAGATTGATGCTACTAGATTTTACAAGGCTTGTAGGTTCTATCGTACCCGCAACTCTGCCTTAAGCGATGAGTGGAGCACCATGGGGTTTTAGTGGGTAGTCTACACAGGAGTCCCGGGATCTGCCGGGAATCTGCCGGGGATGCGTAAAGCATCCCCATGTTAAAAAAAAAGGCTCCGAACCGACCAATGAATTGACCAACAGCTAAACGTACAATACAATTCATTACAGCTAATTATTCCACAAACATAAAATCAAAAACATAAATCATTACAATCTGGCTAAGATGTATAATGTTTACAATAAAACCGATATGGCTAACAGTCGCACCTCGCGCCGGCCACCTGGCACCGCCTCAAACATTAATTACCGAATACGATACACTTTGAAGTCTAATTGAACTTGGCAATGCCAGATGGATTTCAATCGGACCTATTAGTAAATAACAGAACGGAATAATAATTAATTTAATAAACATATTATATAAAATATATAAACGTTGTCCGCAACTTTGTAAATAAGTTTACAGCGCAGTCCATTTTCAGTGATAAAAACTATCATAATTGGTTTATCATCTGTGCCTGTGTACAAGTACAAAAATACTTTCATTCCTTTTATTCTTTCCCGGACATAATTATTGTCCGGGAAAGAAAGAAATGTCTACATAAACATTTAGTCAGTTCTGCGGTTTCTTTGTTTGAGCAGTGCAGTGGAATCAGACAGGAGACTAACACACTATAACGTTTATAATAATGGAAGACGTGAGTTGAAGAACACACTAGCATTTTGTAACACACGGACATTTGCTCATTTTTTCCCTTATAATTCAAACAAACCTTGTAACTTATCTACTTCATCACCTGGCTAATATATCTGGCTTCACATAAAATGCACCATTTTAATGTGAAAAGTTCACATCATTTTTAGAAGCGCATATAACCGAGTCGATCTCGACGATAAAAGTGAGGAGGCGGATTATCCCAAATATATGATTCTCAACTGCTATGCGAATGAAAACTTTACTTCTTTCATACTGAGTCTATTATGGAATAGCAAATGTATTGTTTATAAACATAACGTAGTGACGTAGATATAAAACGTTAGTAACGTGGAACGTACAAAAACTTATAAGATGAAATGGAGCAAGACGAATATTTTTAGTAAAGCTGAAACTAGAAATAACATAATATTCTATTTCCAATGATATGAATGTGTGATAGGAAATATTTTAAATCTATTACTAACATTATTAAAACTAAAGAACTTGTTTGTTTAAACGTGATGTCTGATGACTGATAAAGTACTGATTCTAACTATGTGATATAGTCCAGTTATCGAGGGGGTAACAACCAACGCGCTGCCACCAATAGGAACGAAACTGAGGAAAATGTGGAAAAAACCGGGGAAAAATATTTATCTTTATTATTATATTGTTTTGTTGCGGACGAAGCGGGCACAGCTAGTACGTTACATGGGCCGTAACATTTATTTGTCTTGTCGGAATATTTTATATTAAGGACGCTATTACAAATATCAGCGATTTTCCGGTACCCTATTAAAGAATTAGGAGTCAAACTGCGAGGATATTTTGGTTTCAAATGAAAGATAACATATTCATCTCCACGACTGTACCATAAAAATTCTATAGCCGCATACAAAATTTTCACATAAAATACGTTTTAACCATCACAATAATCGCAAAATATGAAAAAAATGGGGTCTGATTAGGTACCTTAATATCTAAATACACTGAACTGAGGAAAATAAATATACAAAAAAATTGTTGCTTATTTAGTCTACACTACTATTATAAAGAGGAAAGATTTGTTTGTTTGTTTGTTTGTTTGTTTGTTTGTTTGTTTGTTTGAGTCGAATAGGCTCCGAAACTACTGGACCGATTTGAAAAATTCTTTTGCTATTGAAATCTCACATTATTTCTGCTGAACATAGGCTACATTTTATTTTGGAAAAAAGTAGGGTTCCGTAAGATATTTGAGTTTTTCGGACGCAAGGTGTAAAAAATCAGCTAGAAAAGTTACTTATTTTGCGTACGCTGCCTAAACTATAAAAGATAGAACCATAAAATGTTCTAAGTAATTGTAGATCTTATAAATATCTACAAAAAAGTCCGCGACACACTATACCTATCTATGTCGAGTGAGGCACAATAACCATTTATTTATTTAAAAATCCTAAATTTTTTTTGGAATAAATTTAAACGGATATATTTTACTGACGCTATTAATCCTTATCAAAATAAATTATTTTATCACTAAGTACAGTTTATGTAGATAATATTTGGTCTTTGAATGATTAAAATTGGACGTTTGGTTTTGAAATTATGGCGAAATTAAAATATTACGATAGTGAGCGTCACCAAAGCGCGTGCGGGAGGAAGAAAATATTCTGTTGTAGAAATGAATATTCTGTACATAAAAGATATGAAATGACACCCGAAATTACACCTTTGTCACTACATCGCTATAGAAGCCAAAAATGTGGTTAGTTTTTTGTCTGTCTGTCTGTCTGTCACTCTTTCTGTCTGTCTGTATGTTTGTTCCAGCATCACACGAAAAATACTGATCCGATTTGAATGTGGTTTTCGCAGATATATTTATCTTCTTCCAACTTAACATCTGGTGTATAAAATTTTTTCCCCCCACCCCTCTAAGGGGACAAAAGAGGGGGTCAGATTTTGTATCAAACTTTTTTCTTTAACACGAAAACTACTGATCCGATTTGCATACGGTTTTCACAGATGTGCATACGGTTTTCACAGATATATTATATTTGTCTTCTTCCAACTCAACATCTGGCGTATAAAAATCCTCCCCCCCTCCCCTCTCAACCCTCTCTGGGGACCAAAGAGGGGTCAGATTTTGTATACAACTTTTTTCTTTAGTGGACTTACTTCATATTAGGTATTAACTGTGTTTTTCAACTTAACATCTGGTGTATGACCTTCCCCCCCCACACCCTCTTAGGGGACAAAAGAGGGGGTAAAACATGTATCAACTGATGATAAAATATACTTTAAATGGCAAAACAACGTTTGCCGGGACAGCTAGTCCTCTATAAAGTCCGCTAAAAATTTTATATAAAAATAAACAACTTTTCCAGTTATAAGAAAAATAAGAAAATTTCTCAAATTTTTTCATACATTTTCGCCATATCAAGAACGCGGCGAGCGTCGTAACCGCCACTGTACAAGGCGCACTAATATGAATCTTATTTTAATGTCATTAACGTCGATATTCGTACTGACAGACATCCGACCTGCTAATTCTCCGGTTGGAGCATTCTTAAATCTCTACATTGTATCGAAACTCAGTAACGATGAAATCACGGGACTTCCTATACATTGATGTCACAAGAACGTACATAAAACGCGATAAAAATTATATAAGCTAATCGCAAAAATATGTCTTCATTGGTAAAGGAAATATCTTGAAATAGCCATTATTTTTAAACACAGTCGTAATTCGTAACTTAATTTTGATATTTGATGTGATGACTCGTTGCAAGCTTTACTGAGTTTACGCTAATAGACTACTTATATGTATAATGTTGTGTAATAACTAATAATGCAAATAGGTATAATTAGTATAATCTGAGACGCGAGTGACGCCATCGGCGTACAATGTCGTAGAATACGTGGCGCAAGCAGTGAGACGAATATCATACAATGTACCGTAGATATGTTACCTTGATGGTTCTGTATTATTCTAATGTCATTGGCTTAAAGCAGGGGTTCCCAATCTTTTTCAGCCTGCGGCGCAGTTACACGTAAAATATTTTGTCACGGCGCCCAATTATAATCGTTTATTATAGTTGGGTTAAGCAGGTAAATAGCAATAAACAAACATTTAATCATCTATCAGCTTTATGTAATTAATATTATAATTTAATTCTATAATATTTGTGGTTTCGGATAATGATGGAGGATCGACTCACGAGTCACGGCGCGGCGCCCCTCTTGCCTTTCCAGCGCGCACCAGTGCAGTGCCCCGCGGCGCACAGTTTGGGAACCCTTGGCTAAATGGATTAAGGAAGTTTCGAATGTATTGTAGTATGTATTATAGCGAAAAGAAGTACTAGATATGATGTTAAAGCAAAGTGTAGAACCTAAAGGGAAAGTGTTTGTAACGTCAAAGAAATTCAATAACGTTGATTAGAAATTGTACCCAACCCTCAGCATACAATGCTAGAGTTTATTTATTTGCTTATTTATTTATTTGCTATGAACAGCCAACAAAAGTTACAATTATACATACATAGTATTAACAAGGATTATTATTGATCATGGTAATTGTACTTTTAATTAGAGGCTATTACATCTTGCTATTAAATCGGCTACTGAGACAATAAAAAATGTTAATAAAATTAAGCTAAAATTACATTAAATTAAATCAATTAAATTAAATCAAATCAAATTTAAAAAAAATACAATAATTTCATTCAAACAAAGTCATACCAAATTACATTAAAAATAAATACAGCGAATAAAAATAAAAAAAATTACATAAAATGAAATTAACCTAACATAGATCAAATTAAATTAACCTAGACAAATACATTTAAAATCTAAAAAAATAAAATTACATTAAAATTTTGTACATACATAATATTATATCAAATCAAAATAATAATAATAATGATAATAGCAACAGCGAAAAAAGAAAAAAAACATATTTTAAAAATTCTTGCTCAATATAATAATAATCATCATAAAATCTATAGTCTAATATATCAATTAATTCGTTAATAGTTAATAGTAATATTAAGTGATACCTCATGTCACACTAGTTGATTTATAATAATTTAGGATCTTTTCTTTAAAATTACGTATACAATCATGGTTAACATCAAGATCCGGAATCCTCGATGACAGCTCATTATATTTATAGGTCAACCTAGTAATTGGGCTGTTTTTGCCAAGGTTGGTTTTAAATTTATCAGGTCGAAATAGGGGCACTTGTTTCCTAGAGGATCTCACAGGGAGAAAAAAATTGATCAGTGACAGTAGATGCATGCAATCTATTTTATTATTGATAAGTTGGTGCAGGAATGTCATATCTAAAGTGTTCCTTCGAGACTCTAATGTGACCATACCGAAATGTTGTAATTTCTTTTCATACGAACAACCACGCAAGGAGTTATTAAATCTATAGGATAGGTGGCGGGTAATTTTTCGTTGGACACTTTCGATTCTGTCAATGTGGACTCTGTAACATGGGCTCCACACAGTGGAACAGTACTCAAGCTTACTCCTTACATAGCTATTGTATAAAGTAATAATCGTAGAGGCCTTATGGAAATCTCTGGAGTTTCTGATCACAAAGCCGAGAGACTTCAAAGCAGAGCTAACTGTTTCCTCTATATGTGGGATAAAGCTAAGCTTAGAGTCAAGTACCACGCCAAGATCTCTTATAGTTTGCACTTGGGATAAAGCTGTGTTTGATATGGTGTAAGTATTGTTCGTAGTTATTCTTTTTCTACTAAACTTAATATGATGACACTTTTTCGCATTCAGATACATTTTATTTTTATCACACCACTTGACTAGAGCGTTGATATCATCCTGGAGTTTTTTTATGTCAAGTTGTGTTCTAATTATCCTAATTAGTTTAAGATCGTCTGCGTACATAAATATATATGAGTTTGTAACAATGTAATTTATATCATCGATGAAAATGTCGAAAAAGAGTGGTCCAAGAATTGATCCTTGAGGAACACCAGAATGAGCTATAAAGAGGTCAGATTGATAACCGTCAAAGCCAACATAGGATGGTCTCTGACTCAGGTATGAAGAGCACCAGTTTAAAAGAGAACCATCAATACCAAAAGATCTTAATTTTTGTAAAAGGATTTTATGATTGACTTTGTCAAAAGCCTTCGAAAAGTCAGTGTATATAGCATCAAGTTCACATCCATTATCGATTGCATTCATTATATAGGTTGCGTAAGATATGAGATTGGTATTGCATGATCTACCGGGCAAGAAACCATGTTGATTAGCGTTGAGAAGCTGATTTATATGTCCGGATAAGTTGTCGTGAACCAATGATTCGAAAACCTTTGACATTGTCGATAGGATTGATATAGGTCTATAATTGGTAATAAATTTGGGGTTGTCTCCCTTTGGTATGGGGACTATACGGGCTTTTTTCCAAGCAGTAGGAAAAATGCCAGATCTAAGCGATGCGTTAAATATAAAGTGAAGAGGCCAGGATAACGCTGCAGCACATCTGTGTAGGAAAATTGGGGGAATTTTATCAGGTCCTGGTCCCTTGTTACAGTCAAGCTTAACCAGTTTCTTAAATACATCACGTTCAGAAATAAAAAAAGTGTTCATATAGGTTTTAGGTTCCATCGGTTTATAATGAGACTGAATATTATCGTCATCAATTTCAAACACCGAGGAGAAATTTTTAGCGAAAAGGTTGCATATATCATATCCATTATTTGCCTGTACATCCCCTAGTTCCATAGTTGATGGGTACGAACTGGTTTTTCTCCTGATATTCTTTATATGTGTCCAAAATAATTTAGGAGTACTACAAATAGAGTCCTCAATAGTGGCAATATAATCTCTGTAACATTGCTTAATCATTTTACTGCAATCTTTTCGCAGAAATTTAAATTCAATTTTATCAAGCGGACTATTAAACTTTTTTAATCTTTTGTGACAGTTATGTTTTTTCTTCAGTAGTTTAATTAGGGATTTGGTGAACCATATAGGATATTTAGAATGAGAGTTACACTTTGATTTGGGAACATGGGTTTCAATAATATCATCTTTACACCGTTTAACCGGTGAAAGAATTTTAACATTCTATAAAAAGTTTATTTCTTTCTTAAATATAATTGTTAAATAATACTGATTTTTCCAGATCTTTACGTAAGTCATAAGCCACGGATACAGCTAAGTGTAATTAGGCTACAATGCGGCAGCACCAAAAAGATCTGCAGTCATGGAATCTTAAGACCTAATCGAACCTATTAATATTGACGATTGCCAAAATTTAAGATTGCACAAAGATTGCGAGGCTGATATGTTATCTCGCTCAATCACTTAAGTAGCATCGCGAACGCATGTAGATAAAACACACATTGTAAAATGTAGCATTTGAGAGTAAACAGTGACGTCATACTCGTCACGCTTACGTGAGTTCTTGCACGATTACATCGCCGTGCCGCGGCCCACGGCCCACGACAGACTTGATGATATTATACAATGGATTAGAACCCGCTGTAAGAGTAAAATCGATTGTCCGAACTCAGAAAGTTCAGAGAATTGATAAGACCACAAAATAAGTATTCTAGCGAAGGCCCCGTATGCAGTGTGACCGGGTGACTGATTGTCGGCCGACCGAGTCGGTGTCACGAAATATTATTTCACCCCAGGCAGATCGCACCATGAAAATGGTTGAAAAACACTACTGTAGTAGCATTTTACCTCTAGTACCAGTTAACTAGATGATGTCAATTGTTATTGTTACTGAGCACGTTTGTTTAGCAAGCTAAATGGGAACATTTGGAAGCTACGTCGTATTGGTACGCAGCGTGTAAATATTGTTAACCTGTATGCTGGCCGGGGCTTGAACACTGAACAGGGCAATCGCCCGGGGCCTCGCTCTCCCCGGGGCCTCGCAAGGTATTTTTTCGTAAGACAAAGGGCCTCGCAAAGACCTTCCGCACGGGGCCTCGCGATGGATAAGGCCGCCACAGGTAGAATATTTTGCACATAATATGTCTCTAGCTCTCTAGCCTGCCGCGGAGCACACCGGGCGTGATATCTCATTTCATGCGGTCTCGACTTATTGGTGCTAATTGGATGATTTGTCGCCTGACTTCACACCGAGTGTCGCGTTACCACAATACACGTCATGTTGCGGGCGAAAATTCTATTACGACCATTAGATGTAGTTTTGGATAGACAAGCTAGCGTAGCAAGTGATAGCTACCTTCAGGAACAAAACCCCAATTTTCGTATTCGACTTTCCAATTATTAATTTTATAATTTGAAAATAATTGTTTTGATAATAATTGTTTTACATGTTGTGAGGGTACCATTTCATAATTTTAATACATCAAGACTGCATTGATACCTTATCGACTGCATTGTTGTAAGATTATTCAGCGGAAACGATCTGAAATATCGATTCTGAAATACCGGGCTGTTTCTCGGATACATAGATACAGTCTATACCTTAATCGTTAACTGCAGGAAAACCTTTTTTGCAATTAATCCTAAATCGAATGTAGAAATATTTTTGGTAACGCTACAGTGGACCCCTAAACTCCGAAAGCAGCTTATACACTTTAAACATAATATACCTGAACTATAGCTAAACAACACTCAAGGCTACTTAAGATATGAAGCTAACAATCATATTACACCAAGACAATCAATACGGTGACGAATGTCCAGGGCGCGGCACTGCACTATGTCATGCGACTTGGACAACATATTACTATATCAATCATCGCGCTGAGCTATTAATAAATATGTGTACATACTGGTTACGGCTCACCCATATTATAATATCTATGTTATGGACGAAACATATCGTACAATTATAATGTCTCCATATAAACTGCCTTACATTTGAAGTTGTTTGGGATTACCAAATTTAGCGCTTGCAAAAGGATAATATCTAGCAACTAAGTGTCTCCATCTAAACTGCCCCAGTTTTGTAATTGTTTGGCGTTACCGAATTTAGTGCTAGCAAAACTTTGCCTTCGAAAACCATACACTTTGCTAAATTAAAAAAAGTTTCCGAGAGATATTACTCTATAATATTGCTTCACTACTCTATATCTGTGTCCATCAAGATCTATTCATTTGTATAGTTAAGTTGGAAGAATTGACGTATTGATAAATCAATGAAAAGCAATCGCACCTGGCTATTATTCATGGTAGCACCTGACTCATGACGACGACCAATTTCAGTTTTGGCAGGATCACCGCCATAAAAATATAACGACGCGGTCGCATTACAACGGAGGAGCGTTAAAAATTTAAGTAGCGGCGGTTAAGTTTACGACAAATCTTTATCTTCGTTAGTTTAATGTGATATTGTTTGACCAGGCGTTACGTGATCGCTTAAAACAACAAACATTAAAAGTTAAGAGTTTTTCGGAAGGTTAGTTCAGCATAGACACGTTCTAATTTTGATAATGTCAAATTCACGTTCAATGGCCAGATTTCCTTAAAAAAAAACCAAAGCCCGTAAATATCCTTAATCGATCATAAGATAAAATATCACGTGGGGACGTGGTGGGGACTATCAATATCTCACATGGAAACCTTGCTTTCTATCTGATTTTTAATTTTGCGATAGTCAAATTGACTATCGCAAAATTAGAACGTATGTGGCAGGCTTATTCGTTCTATAAACCTTGATGAGAACTAAATAAGCTAAATAAAACCCTAAAAAGTCCCAAAACAGAATGTAATGCAATGATGATGATACATTTTTAATCCGCTCCAACTATCACATTACAGAGAACAAAAAACAAATCGATTATACAATGGACAATGCTAACGACCTTCGCATTTATATGCGGTAAACAGCTGTGCCAGGTGGACGCCGCCGCGCGCCGCGCGCCGCACACCGCGAGTGTGAGCCTGCCCTAATATGGCGACTGACTTTCTTAGTCTTATTGCTGTATTATGGTTTGAAATACAAATTTCAATTAATTAAACAGAGCTAAATAGTATAATAACGTACATAATTTTAGACGGGAAAGGAATGCGAAAATGTTTGTCAGAGCAAAATATTATGCGACATTTTTGGGCATAAACCTATAATTATTATCAGTCAACTTGATGAAAATCGTTGCTATTTGATTCTCCATCTACGAGGATATAAATTATAAACCAAACACATAACAAAAGTATATTAAAGCCAGACTAGATTCCTGAATCCTGACACTGCAACTCTATTGCTCTTAAGAGGGATACTGACCCTAAAAATAAAACATAGTCCTTCTCTCTTCACACTCACTCACGACTTTCATATGCCAGGTGAAAAAGGACGACGCGGAATCATCGCCAAGTTAGTTTTACTTGAATAAAAGACGAACTATAATGATTATGAAAAAAGGGTTTTGAGCAAATTTAGGTTTTATCAATGCCTTTTTAGATATTAAAAAATATTAAAGAAAATATGATATTGAATGTACTGTCACTTCTTGGTGGAAATTCATGTTGAATTAAATAATTATACACTTTCCTTGCACTTATTCCACTTTATTTTAATAGATTTATTACAAAATTATAATATACACGACCGGTTTCGAAAAATTCATCATCAGGTGTACTGCAGGTAATTTTAAATTTTTAAAAAATTTGTAAACAAGAAATGGGTTGTCAGCATCATGAAATATTTCTACCATTCAGTTCTATTTGATACCAAAAAATAATATTTTCTACCAAAAATTACAAATTAAAATTTTAAATGCATTGAAACCTTTATAAATTAAAAACAATAATCATATTAAATCAAAAGCAAATCAATTAAATGTCCTATACCAAAATTAATAATATTATAATAACAGTAATTAATAAAATGTCACAATCTTTATATAATATACAAGTAAAAAATGTCACAAAAAATAAATTGATATAAATGATGTCAAAGTAATGTCAATGTCAGTTTATAAAATCTCTAATCTCTATTAATTAAATTAAATGTCAAACGTAAAATAATGTCCTAAAATAAATTTTAAATGTCTTGTAATAATACAGAATTTGAGAGGCATGTCTGATCGTTTAGGAGGTTCCCATATTTTTTATGTCTGTTTATTTCCAGTGCTTCTAATGCATCCATCTTCCTGCTTTTTGGTAATACATGTATATATTCGATGTTTTTATCGGGATCGAAGTGATGTCCATTGTTATTTAAATGTTCGGCAAATGTGGATCTATCTGTTTTCTTCTTCCACGCTGTTAGATGTTCTTTGGTTCTTGTTTTAAATTTTCTACCTGTTTGGCCTATATATACTCCTCTACATGTATCGCAAGTAAGTTTGTATATACCACTGCTGTCCGTGATATTATATTTGTCTTTATTGTTACACAATAAATTTTTAAGGGAACCTCTGGTGTAAAACGCTACCTTTGTATCCTTCTTTTGCAGAATTCTCTGGAATCTGTAGGATAATGGACCAATGTAAGGAATTTTTACCCATGTTTTTACTGCTTTTTCTTTTTCTTCTCTATGGTTATACAGCAGTCTTTCTATCATTCTTTTCTTCGCTCTCTTTAACATTCTGTCGATTAATTCTCTTTTGTAGCCATTATTTTCAGCAATGTGCTTGATGGTATTAAGCTCCACCCTGAAATCTTTTGTATCCAGAGGTACCTTCAGCAGCCGGTGTATAAAAGCGTGGAAAGTGGCATGCTTATGCTGATGTGGATGGCATGAGTTTGCGTGGAGGATGTAAAATGATATTAAAGAAAAGCCAGCGAACTTCGAAGATCCAAGCAAAAATGTGTCTAAAACAAGGTTTTTTGTAAAAAAGAAACTATCGAGCATTTTTTCAGTAATCGTGTTTTCGTCTTGAGCATATTTTAATCTTCATGAACTGAAGTTACTTGTGTAAAAAATCAGCTTTCTAGACCTTACAGATTTTGAGATCTAGGTTTAAGAATGTAGTCAAGTTAGGGTCAGATGCACTCTTAATAACCTTCTTGTTAGAGCCTACTGGGTTTTTTCTCTACCTGTCCTTACTCTACAATCTATCCTTATATTCACTACAATGTTACATCACTCTTCACTGACAATAGACGCTTTGCCGTTTGAAAATTTCCGTCTGAGCTATCACGAGCTCTCGGACTAAATAGGGCAAGAGCCAGGGGACTTGACCCATATTCGTGTACAGAGGGAAATTCCAATTCGTTAAAAACCTCGCAAATTATTCAGTTTCATATTTTAAAGTCCCGTTAATGTTTCAATTACATTTTGACATGATGGGTTAATAGTTAATACTAAGAACAAAGGAACGGCTTTGAGACGGAGTTTCATGAGGGAAATAATTTTATGACCATAATTCATATTAAAACCTTATTTACTATACAAACGCCTTTGTTATAAAAGGTAAACTAATTTTAATTTTCTCGTGTTATTAAGAATTCGGTTAAAAGCAAAAAATAAATTAGAAACAAAATTATAGCCTCATGTTGTTGTTTTATTCAATTTCTCTACATTTTTAATTATAAATAACAGTAAGTAAGGAGCCTTGACTTAATAAAAAGTAGCAGTAACAGGAACCTATTTTAAAAATGTAGAGCACAGAAATGGTTATAGTGCTCCAAGGCTTTAAATGAATGTGGACGGGGCGCTGCTGGTAAAGGAGAACTGTCAAACACATGTCAAAAATGACGTTTTTGTATTACAGAAGCGTTAGTTCCTTTTCTCGCCACGTTCATTTAAAGCCTTGTCGAGCTGTAGTTGGCGTGTCAGCTGTACAAAATGCGGTGCATTGTACAGTAGTATCGATTTTTTATAATTACGCCCATTGTTTGAACTCTACATAGATTTATTTTTTTATAAAATATGTAACAGGAAAACTGTAATGACTGTAGAAATATTATTTCTCCCTTTTTAATGTATGTAAAAAAAAAGTATTCTTGTGAGCTATATGCATAAAACTGTAGCTAGCGAATGCAATCTCGTTCTCGTGAGATCTCGGCGTGATTAACGAGATTATACTCGAGCATAGAAACGTCATAATCAACGCGTCATTTCATTTTTTTCAACAATTTTCGAGATATCGCGCGATCTCGCGAGATTTGCAATAGCTACCTGCAGCTAGCAGTCATGTGCGGTCGGAGGTCACAGGGGACATGACCTCGCTCTTCTAATCTAGGTTATTCCTTTGTAAGCACTTTATTGCCTTAACTTCGTGGCCTCTCAAATCTCATGTTGGTCACAGGAGACAGCGAGACCACGCCTGCCTGCCTATCATACGCCAACGAGATATCACACTCTCGAGATAATTAAAAACTACTCGTCTCATAACGTCAAAATCTCGACATTATCTTGACAAAACTCTATAAAAATGTGTTATTTCGATGATAGATCTACGCGAGAAAAAATGTTTGTCATGCTAGGGTCAATAGAGATGAAGATACAAACTATCAAACATCGAGAATCATGTAGAGTTAGATATCTCGTTGGCGTATGCTAGGCCGGCTGGTTTTTAATTCACATAAAACCAAAATGGGTTTATTTCTACTTTGGAATTATAGACAGAAACAAACATATTATTTATCATCTAAATCAATCTTGGTCTGAATTTTTCAATAGTTTCGGCCATTTGTTAAAGAGGTACGATAGCACCTACAAGGTACCCTTTTTTCGCGTCGGGGGTGAATAAAAGCCCAAGGCCCGATGTAGCTTTTTAGCCTCTTCGGGCAAAGATCATTTTCGTCGCCCTTTACATACATACACAAAACCTAAAATTACTTGAAATTACATAAAAAAATTATGTAAATACACTATCCAACCTAAAGTAGGTTGGAAGGTGGCGCATAAAATTCTTTTAAAATTGGGTGGTGGTTGGCTAATGGCTAGTTTGGAAGATTTGGGTCCATTTTGTCGCCCCTCATTTTTGCCGCACTGGGCAAATGCCCCCCCCCCCCCTTACATTGGGCCCTGATAGAGCCACGAACTGTCGCGTTTTTCAGTTCACGTGTCCACGTCGAGTTACGTGCAAAAACCGAGCAGGAAGCGTCACGCCTCAGAACACTCTGATCTAATATGTAATTGAGATGTTTTTATCAGCTTGACCTTATATTAAGACATGAAAGGAAGTCGTTTGTGAGAAAATTGAGAATTCATTGAAGGGATCAAAAGGAATCAAAATCAAACGGGGTCAAAATGAAGTCGGGCGTGTTATTTAAATCCCCAAGGTCTATATCAAAATGAAAGGAAAGCAATTTAGACCACTGGGTTTTATCGCTCCCATGCCTCATTTAAGGGTTGGTTTGTAACAATTTGTTATATATAGAATTCACTGTAAATAAAAACTGGCCAAGTGCGTGTCGGGCCACGCGCAATGTAGGGTTCCGTAGCACCGCTAGTTTTTGAAAATTTTTGTATGGTCAATGAATGTACATTTATAACATGTTTTACACTACCAACAACATCATCTCAAAGGAATTCGAACGAAAAGTTCCTTTATACTTCGCCGAATACATTTTTTTTAGTTGATCGACTATTACTCAATAACCTATGAAGTCAACTTAGCCGTGATAGTTTTCCTTTTAAATTCAGCATATTTCCTACTCCCGTGAATTTTTTCACATTTCCAGAAGCAACCGTTTAGCTGGTAGAAGGGGAGGACACTGGACTCTAACGATTTTTTCCACTTTAAAACTTAATATTTCACAAATGGATCCCTAAACCGGAAAATGATCTATGAATACTCATAATATTTTTAAAAAACCTATCCAACGACACCCCACACGATGGGGTGGGCGCGAAAAAAAAAATTCAACCCCGCTTGATGTGTAGGGTAGGTACCATAAAAAATATATTTTTTAAATATTTTATGTACCATTTTGTAGACATTATTAATATGTATATTCATGCCAAATTACAGCTTTGTAGGTCCTATAGTCTCTGAGCAAAACCGCGGACAGACAGACAGACGGACAGACGGACAGACGGACAGACGGACGGACAGACCGAAACTATAAGGGTTCCTTGTTGACTACGGAACCCTAAAAATGCGCTAAGATAATAACTTTTTTAAATTATTGTATGGCCAAATATCTGTATAACATTACGGCATTATAATGTTATAAATTCTTCAGAATTAGCAGCTCTGAACTCTGAAGTCAGTACGTAAATGTAAGTACAACCACATAAGTACAATATCACATATCAGAAATGTACACACCTTTAATTGCCATTAAATAAGGTAATCAATTATATACGTATGTACTTCATAATCATTTTTTACTGGAGATAAAGTTTGAACTTGTACCTCAGTCGAGTTGGAACTGGAGTTAAATAGCTATCGACGATAAAAAACCGGTGACTCACGACATTGGTTCATTGTACCTCGCGAATTAGTGTTAAATGTTATCTTCGTTTGATAACCTGATGTACCGAATCTGAGTTAAATTGTTTAGTGACACGAATATAAAGATGAAAGATTGAATTGTTTGGACTTTGGATTAGGCAGTCTCTGTTTGTCTGTATGTTACCTCTACACGCAGAAAACACTGAATCGAATTTACCGAACTTTGGAGTGGAGACACTCTGAGTCCCGGGAAAGGACATAGAATATTTTTTATGTAAGATTCCGAAACGAATTTCGCCGCAAAGCAGTTGCGGTTGTCATCTAGTATTTCTATAATAATATAAAAGATAGAGTAACGCCCAGGGAAAGGTATAGAACACTTTTTATAACGACTTTATAATTCCCACAGGATTTTTGTCGAGGTCAACATCATGTGGGAAGGAAATTGCTAGCGTTTGTGAAATGTGATTAAGGCGTGCTTAGTTAAATTCTTAATTCAGACTGTAGATCGAATAGTCTAGCTCAAATTAGCTCGAAGTCACATTTACGGCTCCAATTTTTTTTAATAAATTTTCTTGGAAATTGGAATTATTAACTAGAGCAGCAAATAGATTGATAAAAAAGTTCTCTCCTTTCATATTATGTCTATTCAAGTTTTCACAGTAGATCTTGCCATCTAGATTTTCAATTGAAAAAAACTTCATTTAAACATAACAGGATGCTGGCAATTTTCCTTTGTTCTACTCATACAGACTCGACGTGAGGTGTTACTTGTTACGCAGTATTCGGTAGCAATGCAAATCAGTAGCAGACGTGGGCCATTAACCGTGAAATCACATCAGCGGTACATCATTCCACACTAAACCTTGACACCGACGTCGAGAGTCCAAATTGGCGTCTCGGTAGATTTAGGACTAACCGGATGAGACAGTTAGGGAAAATTAGCGTCTACTCCGTTTAAATAGGGTTGAAATTCGGTCGACGTCCATCAAAGAGTCTATGCGGATTGACTGGCACAGCAATTTGCCTATTGCCGACTTCAATTATCGCCCCCCCGCACTCATTACTGAATTAAGACGGGAGCCGCTGTAAATTTTGTGACGCCTCTGCACTTCTAAATTGGAAGGATGTTTATTTAACCGGTTTTTACCTGCCGTTTCCGATGTATATTGTATAAACAGTCTACGCGCGTTCTACTGCCTGCTCTGTGTTGTATCATTAGTTGTTTTTCTAGAGGCATCTTCCAAAAAAATATGGTATAATCGGCTGAAATTCAAAACACACGTGCTGTACACCACCGCGCCGTCCTTGCCGTATAGACTATAGTCAAAAAGGTATAGAGAGTCTGTTGTTTAAGTAGCCGTTAGAATTTAGATCGTACGAATAACAAGCATTGAAAGTATAAAAAGTTACATCTTCGTCCATCATCAAAAATTTACATTTTTCACTGCACGAAATATCACTTTCAAGTAGTGTTTCAAGCCTACTGAGCAATGTCCTAAATACACACAAGTCACACATGCTACTTCAACACCTTGAAAAACAAGATTCTTATTCAAATTATCTCAAGACGGTGTTAACGAAAAGGTAACTCGTTAAAACTTCTTACTAGAGAGAGTTGTAATACTGTAACATTTGACACACAAATTGACTTCATTTTCAAAATACACTTATTTGAACGATGTTAAAGACGAGTATTGTCGTTGTCATTTTATAAACACCTTGTACTTAATAATATCACACAGCGAAAAACTTTGTTTGTACTAAATAAGCTTCGAAACTACTGATCTAATGTTGATGTTTGACAATATGTAGATTAGATCATGGGGATGGTACAAGCTATTTTTCACTACAGAAAAATAACAGCGGGATTTTCTATTGTGCGTACAGAGTTTCGTAAACAATAGATTCTTATTTTCAGCACTAAAATTTAACAATTTTCTACCGCAGCGGAACTCTGAATGAGT
This sequence comes from Plebejus argus, assembly GCA_905404155.3. NCBI lineage: Eukaryota > Metazoa > Arthropoda > Insecta > Lepidoptera > Lycaenidae > Plebejus > Plebejus argus. The sequence goes on from FR989927.1 coordinate 23,076,266, forward strand.
GTTACGACAGATTTAACTTTTTACTACCAATTTTAATGAGTATTTCGAGGATATAGTGGCGGTTTTCAGCACACGTCTATCAGCCGCACGACCGTCATAAAATTAATGTCTTTATTACAATAAACTTTATTATTAAGTGCAGCAATTAGGTATTTATTATTGAGAGTGATACAGTTTTTTTATTCCATTCAGTAAAGAGTGTACATATTACTTATCCACTCAAAGTTTGCATTGTATTAAAGAACACGATTGCGAGAAACTGTACTGTCAGAGATTTAGGGAACGAAAGGCGAGTTCTCGAACAGTAAACACGACCAAGAATAGAGCCGCTGGCTTCATAAGGAATATGACATAATATACAAGTACTTTAGGATACGTGTGAATCTACAAAGAAGTCACCACTTATAATAAATTAAATTAAAAAAACCTTAAGATATTTTAGATTATCTTAAGGTTTTGACTTTTTAGTCCCCAAACTTTTTTAAATCCCATCAATGTCCAGTGCAAATTGTCTGGGAGAACCCTGTGGAGGGCCCTTTACTACTATTACTGATTTCCTGACTTATTGGATGACCAGTGGGTATTGCTGACTAGCTGACTCACCCGGCATGAAGTGCAGTAGCGCCGCCGTGATTGGGTACAGGCTGGGGCTGTACGTGATGTCGGGGCACGCGTACCCCAGCACGGAAACCACGCGGTCGGCGACGGCGCGCCCCTTGCGGGTCAGGTGGTAGCCCAGGCAGTGGGTCGCTTCGACGAACGGCGGCAGCATAATCGGCTTGTCCGGTAGCTCTACCGTGCCGAATACCTGCAAGACGAGAGAAGGTTAGAACCAGTACAAGTAACATCACATCATAAAATATAGCTCTTTTAATTTTGGTGCACCCTAAATCGCTCGTAATAATAACTCTCGCTCGCTAATATAAACAGGTCTTTCAAATCTTCACACGCCGCGAGCGTTTGCAGTCAAATTCGAGCTTATAGAACAGGCAGGCTGTGACGGTGTGTAATCAGTAATACTATACAAGAATATAGGAGCAAAATTTCGTAAGGCAATACGTTTTACACATAAGATGCCCCAATGAATAACAACCATGCCTTTGACTTGGTTATGTTATTCGTCATTGTTCGCTATATTTATAAGCGAAAAAGATGTTTACAGGGAAACGAAAATTGGATGTACGAGAATTGGTCGCCAGTGCTTAACAATGCTGTCACGAACAAATATCCCTGTCACTGCGTTTAAGTGACGTGGAGGAAATTAGGTCCAGGGACAACCTCCCTGCTGATTTATTATGTCCAAAGATCATAACGAAGTTTGAGTCAATGTCAAAGGACAATTTCGGGTACCTAATCTACGTGATTAGAAGGGTCAATGTTTTCTAAATTAAGCGGGCATTGAATTTTGCCGTTTAAGACTGTACTAAATGCAAATGAGATAAAATATGTTTTTTTTGTTTAGATTGGTAAGAAACTGTTCACATTCAGAATTTATCCACCAGCCTACCACTGCAGGTTCGGGAGCTAACCCGGCGAACAAAACAGGTGCAAGAAACTACGCTACTGTACATAAACTGCTATAAATAGGACAATCCTATAAAATATTAACTTCTTAAAAACAATAATAAGTCAATGCTACATCAATTAAATTAATTATTATCGGCCATTATCAGCTCAGCAAAAAGTAGTTTTATTATCTCAATAACGGCAAAAACCTTCGTTAAAAACCCATAAATTTCTTTTGAAACTAAAAAAGAATGTGCAAAGTATGTCAAGTTTCTAGTATACTGGATCATTAAAATATTTGCTTGTAGCAAATTAATTGGTTTTGTGAACCAACGCCTTATATGAGTGCAGTCGGAGCCTTATGGAAGCTTTGAATACTGATTGATACATTGACACTAAGTTAGTTAGGCCAAGCGTAATTATTATAGGTCTCAATGTAGCAACTAAGGCTGCCTTTCCACCAGAGATGTGTTGCGAGGAATGTGTTTTTAAGATCCAATAGAATCGCTGCGCTGAACGAGGTCAGGGCAAGCTCACGTCAATGAAGCGATTCTATTGGTTCTCAAAAACACATTCCTCGCAAGTCGCAACACATCTCTGGTGGAAACGCAGCCTGAGTCTAGTACGAGGGCTATAAAAATCTATTCATATTATAAAACAAAGTCACTTTTTTCCCTCATGTCCCTTTGTTCCCTTTAATCTTTAAAACTACGCAACGGATTTTGATGATTCTTTCAGTATTAGATAGCCCATTTATGCAGGCTATATTTTATCACGCTAAGACTAATAGGAGCGAAGAAATAGAGGAAAATGTGGAAAAAACGGGGAGCATTATTTGAAAGGGCTAACTTGAACGCGCTAATCTCAGGAACTATTGGTCCGATTAAAAAAAATATTTCAGTGTTAGATAGCCCATTTATTGAGAAAGGCTACATGCTATATTTTATCACGCTAGATTAATAGGAGAATGTGGAAAAAAGGGGGAAATTATTTGAAAGGGCTTATCTCGCGAACTACTGGAGCAACTTTTATGTTATTTGGCACAGATAAGAAGTAGACCATGTAAAGGATCATAGGCTATCGATTATAATAATTTTATTAGTGGCAACCCGATTTTATACCCGTGCGACGCCGGGGCGGGTCGCTAGTAAGAGTATAATATTCTTTAAAATCTTTGACAATATCAATAATATTATTATCCATATTAAAAGTAGCTGTTTTCTCTTTCTTTTAAATATTTACAACTTTAGGACAGTAGTTTCACTATCGGCTCCACCGTTCCTACCCTTTCTTTTAATCTCTCGGAAGAACATTATCGCTTTTGAGTTTTTGAAAAACCAACTTTTGGTAGCTATCGTAGGTCCATTCCCAATATAGCAATACGCATTTCGGAGTCGGTTCGCGAATTGGTATCGTCAACACATTTAAATCGGCCGTCGACGTGATTATCCACTTACACCGAGGCCGCCGGTCAATTGCGTGCTCCATCTAAAACTCCTTCGGCACGCCGAATATGATGAGAGCTGGATAATAAAATTAAGCCGGTTATTTACTGGACTGGAAGCAAGGATTTTAGATCGGACACCTGTTTACGAATGCCGTAATTAAAAATCCTACCACCTATAACAGTTATTGTATGTTCTCTTATAATATATGAAGTTTTGTAATATTTTTTTTATGAAATAAGGGGGCAAACGAGCAAACGGGTCACCTGATGGAAAGCAACTTCCGTCGCCCATGGACACCCGCAGCATCGGAAGAGCTGCAGGTGCGTTGCCGGCCTTTTAAGAGGGAATAGGGTAAGGTAAGGGGAGGGTAGGGATGTGAAGGGAAGGGAATAGGGGAGGGTAGGGAAGGGAATAGGGTAGGGGATTGGGCCTCCGGTTAACTCACTCACTCGGCGAAACACAGCGCAAGCGTTGTTTCACGCTGGTTTTCTGTGAGGACGTGGTATTTCTCCGGTCGAGCCGGCCCATTCGTGCCGAAGCATGGCTCTCCCACGTCTGAATTCGTACCCGCAATTTTAATCCGAAACTATTGTGTCAAGGAAATTGATTATTATGTTCTTTTCGTTCCTGCGCCGCGTCGTCAAATTACATATTTTATTACTATTGATTTGTAGCTTCAATTTCAGAGAGGCGCATGAAGAGTACCTTTTAACTTTACTTTTACGCAAATCAATTCCTTATACCGACAATCGGAGCGATAAATAAAAGTTAATGTTTACAGGAAAATAGCGGAAGAGAGTAAAGAAATCAACAAGCTGAATGTGAGAGCACAAAAATAATCACAAATAGAAGCCAACAATCTATTTAGGTTGTAGACTATAAAATAAATAGACCAAAATATATATTTCAGTACATAATTGAGGTCATAAGCGGTCAAATTTCTTACGTCAAAAAATTACATATAAATATATTCTAGTTTTTATAACAAGAATCATTTTACTCACTACTTGGAGGTTAAAAATTAGATTATGGCTGAAAACGACATAATATAATTAAATCACAAATAAAACGTAGCAATTTAGTGAATTGTTGCTTAAAACCATAGTAGCTTAGCTTGCTAGTAGGTAATATCACATACTGTTCCCCAAAATAAAATGTTGTAAACATGCAGTGTGAGGATGTAACTATACTTACTCACATGCGGTTTCGCTAGATAGTTTTACTCCAAATCGAGCAATAATTACTGTGTGGACCGCAAAACCCACAGCTTGAAGGCTCGCGTCGAGCCGCTCGGAGGCTCGCATCGAGACGGCTCGATATCGAATTAGAATAAAACTATCGAGCAATGCTGAATGTATGGACGAAATCCCGACTCCCGAGCCGCGGGTTTTGCTCGACGTTATTGCTCGATCGAGCAAAACCGTATGTGAGTAGGTACCTACTTAGCATAAGCATAGCTTTTAATACGTAGAGCAGGACCAAAGTAGATTGCTAGTAATATCACATAATGTTCTCCAAAATAATATGTTGTAAACATGCAGTGTGAAGATATAAGATTAACTTTTAATACATAGAGCAGTATAAAAGTCGTTGACATGGCAGTGAAACAAACCTTCGGTACAGATTTGGCAAGCGGCCAGCGATCTAAATCATAGAGTATTTAATTTTTAGCGTTCCGGCTTGCAAGGTGTAGTTATGAGGAGTAAACAGCGGTTCTACCAGTTCAACTTATAATAATAATAATAATAATAATAATAATAATAATCATTTATTCACTTGATGTGGTTTTACAAAGATGGTCTATAGTTTATCATTGGTACATACACATCATACCATTACATTGGTGTGTGAATATTGTCACCGTAATAAATATTTTGTCAAATACGAGCTTAAATAATAATTATTGTCAAGACTTTCTTGCTTTAAATTATGTCAAAAAATAAATCTAAATAGCAATTAAAATATAACAATTCATTGTCAATAACGTTTAAGATAAAAAATGTAATTTTATTAAAAATAGGTCTACTTGCTTAAAAAATAAATGATCACATGATAATATAAGAAATGTAGATTAAAATTAAAAATAAAATCCAATAAATATAATATATGTGTAAAAATAATAATAGTTATTATGAATTTAAAAAGTCTCTAACAGAGTAATAACATTTGTCTATCAAATATTCCTTTAAACATTTTTTGAATTGTCCAATATGTAATAGTTTTATTTGCTCCGGTATTTTATTAAATATTTGAATTGCCATGCAGAATATACTTCTGTGCATTAGTTCGGTGTTGGCCTTAATACTTCTTAATCTATTATTGTATCTTCGATTCCGTGGAATAGAAGCAAAGGTCTCAAATAATTCAGGATTATTTTTAACAAAGACCGCAGTTTCGTAAATATATAAGGATGGAACTGTAAGGATTTTAAATTTCTTAAACCATGGTAAGCAACTATCTATCGTTTTTAATTTAAACATGGATCTGATGCACCGCTTTTGAGCTTTAAATACTAAATCACGTTGTACGGAGTTGCCCCAGTATATAATTCCGTAACGTAGATGTGACTCAGCCAAACCGTGATACGCTGTAATCAAAGCATCTGCGTTTATAATTGATGACAGTCGAGAGAGTGCGTACGCGGATTTGCTAATTTTTTTACATAAATTATCTATTTGTGCTTTCCAATTAATTTTACTGTCAATAATTAAGCCTAAGAATTTTGTATTAGTCACTTCTTTAATGTCAATATTATTATAATTTATTTTTAATGTCAAAGGTAATAGTTTTTGGCAGAATTGTATTATATTAGTTTTATTTAAATTAATTTTTAAATTATTGTTATTCATCCATTCTATAATTAATTTCAATGTCATATTTATATCATATTCATATTGGTTTCTATCATTACATTCTATTATTACAGTGCTATCATCCGCAAAAAGGGACATCTTTTTCTTAATAGCAAATGGCAAATCATTAATGTAGATAATAAATAATAAAGGACCCAACACACTACCTTGCGGTACGCCATACCTAACTGATCGCTTCTTGGAAAAGACCTTTTCTTCAGTCTTTGTATTTTTGTTCAAGTATTTAATTTCAGTAAATTGCGATCGGTTACTTAAATAAGATTTGATTAATTTTAATACATTGCCCCTAATACCATACGCATATAATTTCTTCAACAGTATCTCATGATCCACATAGTCGAAAGCTTGGGTCATGTCACAAAAAATTGCAGAAACGGGAATTTTTTTATCTACTTTACTCACTATAATGTTCAAAAAATCATAAATTGCTCTATTAATTGTTTTGTTTTTTCGAAATCCTTTCTGTTCTTTAGCAAATAGATTGTAGCATTCGAAGTACGAGTATATCTTTTTATATACGTATTTTTCCATAACTTTAGAAAAAACAGGTAAAAGAGCAATTGGCCGATAACATTCTACGTTTTCACGGTTATCTCTTTTAAATAATGGTTTTATGATGGCCGTCTTTAGTCTGTCTGGATAAATACCTGTAGAGATGCTTAAATTTAATATATGGCATAAGGGTTTAGCAATCATAGTTTTTACGGATTTAATTATTTTGGTTGATATGTCATCGTATCCCATACTATTTTTACATGGTAATTGTGAAATAATGTCTATAATGTCAGAGGGAATGCAAGGTGCCATAAACATTGATTCGCTGCGTCCTTTGATATTTGCACAAATGTTCTTACCATAATCAGACATTGGATTTATTTTATCGATGAAATAATTATTAAATGTATTGGCGATTTGATTTGGGTTAATTATTATATTTGATTTATTAATTAATTTGGTAATATAATCAGAATGTTTAATTTTATGCTTATTTATTATTTTCCACGTAGTTTTATTTATATTTTTTGTTGCTTTTATTTTATAATTATTTTGTGATCGCTGTGTTAGTCTAACGATTTTTTTAAGTATTGCACTATATCGGAGATATTTTGACTTATTTTGGCTGTTTGGGCTCAACCTGTATTTCCAAAGGAGTTTTCGTTTATTTTTGCTGCATTTCTTTATGCCTTTTGATACCCACTTTGGCTTGTTTACGTTCTTTACACATGTTAACTTAAACGGGAAGCACAAATCATAAAACAGCTTAAAATCGTCAAAAAAAGTGTTATAAGCTAAATTGGGGTCATTTATTTCATATAGAGCACTAAATGACAGACTAGATATACAATTTTTAAAATTGATTATGTTTTCTTTGCTAAAATTTCGCTGTTTTATCCGCCAATTTTGAAATGGTTTCTGGTTTATTGGTACCTGTATAAGTTGTGCAGTATGATCCGATAGTGACAATTCAAATATTCTGGACTTACATTTTGTTTCAATGTTATGTATAAAGTTGTCTATACAAGTCTTTCTTTGTAATCTAGTCGGACTGTTCAATTCTAATTTAAAGTTATAGTTTAAAAGAAGACATTCAAGATCAAATGTTACATTATTTTTTATCAAAATATTTATATTAAAATCACCAGCTATTGTATTTATTGGATTTTTTACTTAATAATTTCAATAGCATTTCAAACTTGTCAAAAAAATCCTTTATTTTATTAGATTTAGGCACTCTGTATACACATATAACAATAGTATTAGAGTCTACCAATTCAATGCCACAACATTCAAAAACATCTGATTCAGAAAGTTTTAGTACTTCTGGCAGTTCTCTACAGAAAAGTCCGTTTTTTATCAAAATACACGAACCGCCACGATTTGTATCAGGTCTACCAAAGAATGAGGCTAATTTATAATTTTCCAAATACAATAAATTTTCTGAACCAGCCCTTATAAAATGTTCGGTAATGCAAAGTATATCTACAGAATTTTTGCTATCACAAAGTTCTTCTAGGCAAATCGTTAAATCACAAGATTTATTTAAAAGTCCTGCTATATTTTGATGCAGTATATTTATGGTATGATTACAGAAATAACCGTTCGCTATCGCTATTGTTGTCAGAATTCGAATAGTCGGCAAAGCGGTAGTAATCAATGTAGTACTGCAAATTGTTCAAAACATTTTTCATTCCATAATTGTTAAGTACACCATTATATTTGGAAAACATTGAGCTGTCATAAGACAAGTCATAATTTGTATCAAACAATAAAGCATGGTTATGTGTGTCGACATCAAGATAGAGCAAATTACAAAAGTTTTCGATTCTCCAATTAAACATTGTTCCATATCCAAAGCATTTGAACGTCGGTGCGCAGATAATTATATTGGTATGGTTTAAAGGTAGTAACGTCACTCGTATTTGTTTTATTATTTCAAAATAATTGTTAGTTTCGACAAAATCTTCCTGTCCAATCATAATAACACAGTAATCGTCTAAAGTGTAGTTTGTTAGTTTTAACTTAAGATTTTTAATAAGATGTAGTATTCCGCCGCCTGGTGAGAGATAATGACAGATTTGTTGGTTAGGGAATGTATCTCTTGCCATAGATAAAATATTGTTCGTCTTATTGCTACTAATAAAACATATTTTATTTTGATGTTTTTGTTTAATTTGACAATTTCTTTCATTAATTTTTAATTCCACAGGATTGCTTGAAATAGGTGTTATTGTTTCTATTTGGGCCTTATTTGGGGTACTCATTTTGCTTGTTTTACCTTTTCCCTTCGTAATCCTAAGAGGAGAGTTGATCTTAGCAGTATTATTTTTATTTGGTGAAATCACATCACTTGATAATTTTTTTGTTGCTTTTTTTAATAATTCGTATTTAAAATTTATATTGCTGATCGTCTTCTTTAATTCTGAATTTTCAATAGATAAATTATTGATCTCTTCGTGCGCCGAATTTAGTTCGGAAGTTAATTTCAATATCTCGTCTTTTAAATGTTGAATTTCGTCACAGTCGTCATTGGACATATTAGGTAAGCTGCCGCCATCTAGTGATGAGTTTAAGGTATCGTCATGAATGTGATCAACTGTTGTTTCTGTAAGTGACGTAGTGCGTTTTTTGCGTACAGTTACATTCTCGTAGGAACTCATGACTACAAATTATTCAAACAGCCGCAGTTGGAATAACTTATATTATAAAATACGAAAAAGTGAAGTCGTACGTGGGCTTGAACACAGTACTTGTTGGATCTTGGACGACGTGCTGCCCACTAAACCAAAGTAGTCTCGTAGATCAATGTCGAAAGTTTCATACGTTTTCTAGCAACTGGGATTCGTCACTTGTTCAATAGTGCTATGCAGTGTCCTTCAATTGTCCTTCCTTTGTCTTCATTCAACTATTATATTTTTAAAGTTATCACTTTTTTATCACAGATTTTTTACTTTTATGCAGTAACAGTTAATAGTTTGTGTGGTAATGTTTAAATTTCGTTGATTTTATTGGTATATAATGTATTTTTACGTACTGTTGTAGTCACTTTTTTTATCTCATATATTTCCGGTATCTGTTGATTGTTCACTTGGATAACATTTTTCCATAGTCACTGTACACTTAGCTACTAGTTAACTGGTTAATACACATAAAATACTTTAAATTGCTTTTTTAAATTATAAAATTGTACGGAATCGATATGCATCTGCCGCGGGTCACCTACCCTCTCTTCATACTCTTCTTCTCTAACTTCATAGTTTATTTCAAAACTATATTAGATGACCCGATGAAATTCGTATCACTTCCCTAATAAGTAATAACATAAACCTTCCCGAGGCTTCCGCGAATATTTTAAGACTAAAATAAGCCAAATCGATTCAGCCGTTCAAAGGTATCCTAAAATATGTATCTTATTAGATGCTGTTGGTTGCAACATCTCAGTGAATCTGGCAGTGAATCGTATGTTTTTTAAGAATAAATCTATCTTATGGGCTTTCCTTTCCCGGATTTTAAAATATCTACATACAAAAAGCGCGAAGAGGTAACAGACAGGCAGACATACTTTCACATTCGTAGTGTGGAAAGATAAAAAATAATCTGAGAATTTCTATTGGTATCCTGAATCTTATGTTTCATATTAACAAACACGAAAAAGCCGAGAATTCGTTGAAGAGAATGTGTACAATGCCCATATTTGATCGTAATTACTACTGTTGCAACTGTGCGCCCTAAACGTTCCGTACGTTTCCACAGCATACAATTATATCGGACGTAATGAGAATGAATTTCCAACACGCATTCTACAGAGTAAAACCAGCAAGTTAAACTTGGCCACCGAGAAAGTAAAAATCTTCCTTCGGTAGACTGGACTCAGTTTGTCCCTAAATCTGTTAGCGAGTTACATTTCCGGAGGCCCAATCCCCTACCCTATTCCCTTCCCTACCCTCCCATACCATATTACTCTATTCCCTCTTAAAAGGCCGGCAACGCACCTGCAGCTCTTCTGATGTTGCGAGTGTCCATGGGCGACCAAGCGTTTTTTCCTTGCCCTGGCCCAACCCATCCCTAAAGTACCTATTCGTATGAATTTATTAAAGAATCTGTATTACTTGTACATTAACATTTCCCCATACAATGTAACGAGCATGCACTTGCATCATTGAGGTTTTTCAAAATGGCGATTGCATAACGGGTTCAACGCTCGTTAATCATCGCGATAACATGTTAATTCACTGCACGGGCGGTGCAACGACCGAAACGCAGTCTACCAAATAGATAACTCCCAAGTCGTAGTGACGTAGTGGTAATCAGATCATCTAGATATCACCAAAATTCAATACCTGCAAGATTTTCAGGACCGTCCTTCCTAACAAGCTCGAGTACTTTCTAGTGTGATCATGCTAAGACTGGTAGCAAACGCCTTTTTTGAGTAAAAAAAATTTTAACCAGAGAATTCACACTCATATTAGTAGGATCGCGTTTTCAATACTATACGACCGATCCGCAATCATGCCCAACTACTATTTAGTTAGCAACATGTACGTGCCAGTTGCAGTTTTATCTGCATCGAGATAACAGCTGTAGCGAATTTAGTGGTGAAACCAATGAACAATCGAAAATCTGAACGCATGAAACTGGCATACCGCCAGAAGTTTCGTAAAGCCGAGTTCAAATAATCACGTCGAGTACACAACATGTAGGTATTTTGTGGATAAATATACGGTGTAGAGTTCTAAAGCACTGAACAATATGAACTTTATGAAATAAGACTGTCGAGATGAGTCGTTTGATGGTATGCTCTTATCATCCATGGATGTCTAGTGTCCACTAGAGAACCAGAGATGTTTAAAGTCTCCCCTGGTCGCGATTTTTACAGTAATTGACATGTGCTTAAATAAGAAGCTACTTAGTTTATACTTAATAGCATAGTATATGGGAACTTCATACACATTATAAATTGAGCAACGTGCCATGGCAAGCAATAGCATGTCGTAGCAATAGTACGCTAAGGCCTACGCCATGTAGCGAAGTCCTAATCCTTGACTATTTCTCGATTTTCTTACGTGTTTGGGGCCCCCAGTACAACAAAGGCATTCTTCATTCATCTCTATAACTATTAGATATAGCGGAAGCTATGCCTATGATAACAAAACAACAATACATCCTACAATAACACCCAAAATTTTGTTTTCATCGAGCTTGCACAAATATTTTTCCATAACCTCGGTTATCTTCCTCGCCTTATCTGTTTGTACACGGAGAGAGCGGAGCACAATAGTTGTTTTGGGTTTTGTGGAGGTTACGCGTCGCCACGCCCCCACTTGTGTAGCGACACCTGGGCAACTGGACGTCCTTCGATTTCAAGGTCATCTATTGTTCGACTCCCTCGTAGGATTAGAGGAAAATAACAGGGGCACAAATGTGAAAGAGTTTTTATGATTTATAATGCGTACCGTTCTTGGGTAATGTGAACAAACAACGTTATGAACCAAATTTGATACACTTAGGCCCACTTGCGCCAATCTGGGTAAAAGTTAACTCTGAGTTAAACATCATGTCATATCTGTCACTCACCAAGTCAGTGATAGAGATGACATGATGTTTAACTCAGAGTTAACTTTAACCCAGATTGGCGCAAGTGGGCCTCACGAAACAAATTTATACATGTAACATTACCTACTCATTAGGTGTATGACCTACAATAAAGGTAATTATAACAAGAATTTACATAAACATGAAGATACAATATATCGCATGGAAATATTGAAGAAAGTGGATAAGGCAGTAAATACTTTGCTGACATATTGAAGAATTGGCTTCTGAATGAGCATGGGTAGCTTAACTTAAAATCTAGATTCTAAAAGTTAAAACTAGCTATACGGTTTTCTCGTTATGAAACGCACGAAGCGTGCCCCAGTGTTTGCCGACCAAATAACGTCATAATCATAACTCAAGATGTTTGGTCTGCATAATATGCTAATATAATTTTAATATATAGTATGACAATATCAAAGTTTGCTTGTTATAAAAGTTTATTAGTGTGCAAAGATTTGCTACAGAATAATCCACTAAGGCCCACTTGCGCCAATCTGGGTTAAAGTTAACTCTGAGTTAAACATCATGTCATCTCTATCACTGACTTGGTGAGTGACAGATATGACATGATGTTTAACTCAGAGTTAACTTTAACCCAGATTGGCGCAAGTGGGCCTAATAATGTTTTGAGACATGTCTTTAGGAACACATGATAAAAATAAAAAGGATAACTAGAGGAATTTGAGATAAAATTAATTACTTTGCAAATTTATCTAGTTCCTAATTGTTCCTATACGATAAAAACAAAAATATTACATGTAATATATTGTGTGTCGCTAGTCTGTTGCTCTCCATTTTCATGAAAAATAACCAAAATAGCTTTCGCATAACGCATAGAGGTAACATACATGCAGAATATCGTATCGTCCGCGTCGTAGAGACTGACACAAAACTGTTGATAAAGAAAAACAAGCTGTGATAAAAATTGTTTGTTTAGTCAACACTTAATGAATCTGCTCCTCAGAAGTCATTGTTCAAGACTTATAATTACCGCCATCATAAGAAACAAAAGACCTTATTAAGAAATGAGAACGTGCTCTAGTCAATAGTCATGAAGATAAGCCTGTAAATAATCTACAAATAAAGAATTAGGGCTTAGTAGTAAACCAAATGCCACTAGAAGGGTTTTATATTCGAATATAAAACCCTTCTAGTGGCATTTGGTTAGAAGACGTTAGGCAGAAGACGTCTTATAAAGCTTCATAGGTCTTGAAGCTTGAACATGTAAAAAAAGCGGCCAAGTGCGTGTCGGGCCACGCGCAATGAATGTACATTTATAACATGTTTTATACTACTAACAACATCATCTCAAAGGAATTTGAACGAAAAGTTCCTTTATACTTCGCCGAATACATTTTTTTTAGTTGATCGACTATTACTCAATAACTTATGAAGTCTTCTTAGCCGTGATAGTTTTCCTTTTAAATTCAGCATATTTCCTACTCCCGTGAATTTTTTCACATTTCCAGAAGCAACCGTTTAGCTGGTACAAGGGGGGGACACTGGACTCTAACAATTTTTTCCACTTTAAAACCTAATATTTCACAAATGGATCCCTAAATCGAAAAATGATCTATGAATACTCATAATATTTTTAAAAAACCTATCCAACGACACCCCACACGATGGGGTGGGCGCGAAAAAAAAAAATTCAACCCCGCTTGATGTGTAGGGGAGGTACCATAAAAAAAATATTTTTTTAATATTTTATGTACCATTTTATCGGCATTATTAATATGTATATTCATGCCAAATTACAGCTTTGTAGGTCCTATAATAGTCTCTGTGCAAAACTGCGGACGGACAGATGGACAGACGGACAGACGGACGGACAGACCGCAACTATAAGGGTTCCTTGTTGACTACGGAACCCTAAAAACGACAACACGTTTTCATTTCCCAGTGTAGCACAGGTTCATTCTCTGTCTAGCCAGATGAGTACAAAATAATAATATAATACCGTCAAAAGCCGATGAAATAAGTGAAATTTTAGGATTTGACGATAAAAGCCAGTGAGACAGCCCTAGAAAATTACAAAGGCATTTTGGATGAGGAGCGTCAAGTGCCTCAAGTTTGCAGATACAGGCCGGGAGACAATGAGCACGTGGGCTCTAATTAACGACCGGCTCGACGCGACCTCTTGCCACTGACAATCAACGGCTTTGATTGGACAAATACTGCCGCTACACAACGCTGACGAGATTAAATACTCCCAACTCTGATTGACCATGTCACGCACACAAAATAACTGAAGCGAGAGGTACGTCAGTCAACGGAAATAGTAAATACTCGATATACTAGATGAGACATAGTGTTTACATATTTTTCTTTAAAATTGTACAAAAACAAGTATTAAATGAAGAATGAATACTGAAAAACATAATATTATCAGAATCGGATGAAGAAATCCTAGAGCTGCTACTGGTGAAACGCAGACTAAATAATCTAAATCCGTTACGTGATAATGTAAATATGTGATGGTGAATACTGGAAACGACGAGGTCGGTTATAGAACAGATCTGTGTTATACACAATATGTAAACGTATATTTTAGTGTGTCCGTGCGTATGTTCGTCAGTGGATTAACGCGTATTAGTTCGTTGCAACATCTGTGTTCATTTATTTATTTATTTATTTATCAATACAACAAGATGAAAAGAAAATTAATTTAGTACTAACAGAAAAACCACGTAGGTTTAATTCATAACTCCGTTTATTTGTTCGAAGGATATTATTAAAAATATATCGAAATTTCGCCCATGTACTATGTAACATTGGCAATATTATTCTCACGGATAAGATCGACACTATTTCGGGCAGAGCAAATCCACAGGCGGATTCCGTCGGAAATAACTCCGCTTACAATCGCAAACACTGTAAATCTTTCGCGGCCGCGAGTCGATCGTGAAAAACACTTAGCTTATCTAGAAACCTGAAAGCACATGTAGAACATTCATATATTTACATCTGTTATTTCGTATCAATTTGACCATTGAATTCGTGAAACTGGGATAAAACAGGTTTAAGGTAAGTGCAACTGATGCAAATAATATAAACGAAGCAGGCGCTATCTCTATCATAATTCATAATATAAGATTTTGTAATACTATTTTACAATGTTAATGTGAAATCTGATGACGTTCGTTCATGTACTTATCAGAAATTAAACCAATACAAGACGGCACAGAAACTAAAGCAGTTCGTGACGACTGAATAATTTTACATATTAAAAGAAAAATTTCCACAGTACATTGCATCGAATATCAGTCACAATATGAAACGACAAAGAACGGGAAAAAACATCAATGAATAACTTATGAAGGTCAAACCAGGAGCAGACAAAATTGGAAAAATGGGTCATGAGGGGAATAAGCCAAATATATCAAAGCTTCGATTATGGAGGTCTGTAACAGTCCCTACTCCCTACTCCTATGGGAAATCATCGGGATCCCTGCATACATAAATGTATGCAATTTGTAAGGAGCGATAGATATTATATCGTTTCTAACTGTATTCTATAAACAGCGGCGACCTTATAACCTTACGTCGGACTTGTTTACCGCGCCATATTTGATTGACAGAGTGATTAATAGAGATATAGAGTAGCACAGAGGTTATCTAATGCACTTAACATGCAACTTTCAATACGTTGTGGACTAGGGTTGGAGAAAATCTTTAATTGTTGTTATTAATTTTGTGATTAATCACGAGGTTCAAAATAAAATGCGTCAATGACAGACCATGGCCTATGGATATTTTTCCATGATCCACGTCGACTATTATTATGAATACTTTAGCCGTGAATGATTGTACCAAAGGTGAACTAGAAATATTCGTAAGCGGCAGATAAACGCAGCCAGAACTTTCTGCAACTACGTACATAATCTTTTCAATATTTACAATACACCAACGTGGCAGATCGCAGTAAACATAGCGGACGTAACCCTAAATCGTCCATCTAAATTCTAAACATAGCAACGAGTGATTGTCATGCGAGTCGCGGCTCCAATTCATACGTTTACGAGAATCATTGGCAATGTTCGCCGTGATAAAGAACTAAAATAGATCGACCCAATAAAGGAGTAGACGATAGATCCATTACACAACGCGGATGTTCCAGCCGCCTTGCGCAAACGATCAGGGATGCCACCGCAACGATTGCAAAAACAAAAATCTGTACTAACTGTACCCCGATTTGTCTGTTTTATTCCAATAATATAAAACGTTTTGCACATTTTCTTCCAGCCAAACCTTAGGATGACGCAGATTGCAGAGATAGTGAGGTAGATAGTAGATACTCAGAGGATAACATTATTACAGCCTTGATTTTGATGCAGGCTAATAAAATAAATAATTATTATTAACCGGTACAATTAAACTATTACATTACATAGTAATCATGAAACATAAACCAATGTTAAACGCGTACTAATACGTCAATCTATCCGTCAAATCAAAATCCGTCTAGTTTGTTTGTCGTATATATGAGAATAGAGAATACTATTTTGCTGTAAGATCGAATCGAAGCTATATCGAAGTTGTATTAATGTTGGATTAGATTTTAGAATATCTAGGGTATGTAGTGGCTGTTGCCAAATCAAATGAGAAAGGAATTGGTCGCGCATTTTTAGGAGCCTGTAACACAGAACTAGCTGCAAACTTAGAGAGATAAACAACTAAACATCTCGAATATTAAGGAGGATAAACTTTTAGGGTCTTACCACAAAAGATTTAAACACCCGTTGAACAGTTGTTTAGAGAAAAATTCAGTACAAAAATGTCACAAAACAACTGTTCAACAGGTGTTTAAATCTTTTGTGGTAAGACCGTAAAGTTTTAACTTTAAATAACCTCAATTGATGTATCGTAACAGGACCAACAGAGTTATCTAGCATGTCACGTCAGCGACCTTATGAACACAAAACAAAATTAAATCATGTCGTCCATTTTCCTGATAGCTTATCAGTTCGTACGTATGATAGCAATAATGCTAGAATATTATGTCTAATAACACCTTTAGACAACTAATTAAGGCAGAAGAAATTAATGGTTTTCATGATAACATCATCATGTTTCTTAAAATTACCGACTCCTAAAACTATTACTTTTACCGACAGTAGGGTAGTTAAATAAAAAATAAATCCTAGTTGAGTTTCATTTATGATTGCAGAAAGAGAGGAGAAATCTCTGGCTTTAGTGCTTTACTACTAAGTAATAAGAGACAAAAAACAAATTCGCCTGTCATTTAACTGTTTGACATTAAAAATCAGAGTATATCAAAATTACCCAACCGAGCGTGTTGACCTTATAACACCAAGATAATGACAATAACATGCATAATTAAATGAACAAAACAATAGAGCCTACTAATTGTATAAGATAACGTCGCGACCTCTCGCCGGGTCGTTAACCCGCCGAATATCTTCTTAATTGATTTAAATATTGTGTTATATTTGATATATTGATTAATATTTCATACCGATGATATGAAAGTATTATCTTATTTGTACACTATACAGTCAATGATAGTTCAATTTTGGTGAGTATGATTTTAATGTCGGTTACCACTTACCAGCTGCTTATTTTGGCCTCTTCTTACAAGATCAAATACATGATCACGATAACTAGCTGCATTAAATTGAATCACCATTGACTTTGGAGAATTGAACCTCTATCGAGTTTGAACTGCCATTGGCAAATCAATTAATGTAATTTTATATTGTAAGTAATCATTGTATAGTCGGAGCTAAAATCGAACAGATATTCTGTTCGATTTTAGCTCCGACTAACTTCAAGTAAAAAATTGCTAATTACTCGCAGGAAAGAGGTATTTAATAAGTAAAAAAATGGATAAAACATAACACAAATACAATTAACATAGAATACGAGACTGTGAAACTCCGCAATCAGTGACGCCGCAATTGTTATACTCAATGGAACAACCAGATAACATTATAACATTTATTCCTATCATTTTTATAATTAACATCGTATGAATATACAAACGTAATTTCATATAATAATGCGTTTAAATATAATAGTGACCAAATGAGGTCCAATTTAAATGCAGCGCGGCTGGATCTTGCTCGATGGTGATCCTTTGACATTTCGCTGCAGGAAGCGTGCGGGCGCGTGGGCGACAAGGGACAGCGGTAAAGGTCACGTTGAACCTCCAACGCGGAAGACCCTTCCGAGATGATCCTCCCTTGATTCTGATTTAGAAGAAGGGCTAGAGAAAAAGGTTGCAACTACTAGAAATCGCTGAGATAACGTCAGAGATATAATTGAGAAATAAAGGAATTCGGAGGTTGCTTCAACTAAAGTTGACAATTTTGGTCAATCTATTGCTCAAGCGTGCGGAAACCTACATGCTACCGTAGTCGCCCTATGCACTAAACGTTTCGACGTTACGGTTAAAGACATACGTACATATGTGGCGAAACTAATGGGTATAATTAATCGGAATAGCATTCCGCAAACTCAATTAGAGTTCAGTAAGACGTATGCGTTCTGCGATATTAATGCACGCTTCGAAATACTGCATTATTAACTTGTTACCATTGTAATATTTTGCGGTTGGAAGATTTTTTCTAAGCTTGTTAGTCTTCTTAGCAGCAACGGTTTCCATGCGATATCTCCTTCCCCGTTTGAGTAGGCGGTTTAATAGGCTAGCGTGGTGCACTAAGCACCCACAAGACTCACAATAGCACCCACCTAATCATAATTTATCAATTTTTACAAGTTATACCTAATAACCATCTCTAAACTTCTAATTAAGTGACATAGCGTACCTAAAATACCCACTATGTAAAATATATTGTAAATGTTACTTTGCCGCACTTCATCATAAAGAAAAATATTAACATGAGGTAGAGTCTTAAAAACTTCGAATTTACCTCTTATTAAAATTCGCATTACACAATATGATGCTATCAGTGTAATCATTGGGAAATAGTGTTCACAACTTTAGAAGCATGTTTAAACTGCTCAAATATCTTCCGAGCGTATATGCACAATGCCACAAATCTGTAGATGCCATCGATCCGGAAGTGAGCACAAAAGATATTTCGTGAGGCGACGAACACGGAGGCGTTAGGAGCAACGATCTCTGAACAATGATGTAAGAATGCAAATTTTATGGCAATCATAATATGATTCCGCGTTTACAGCGTGAATCACCCAAATGAGGCTGATTTAAATAAATTTGTACCTGAACGTCATGATTCGGACATTGTTTTCCTCGAGACTGGTGTACAAAATGTACTGTTATAAGTTATAACAAGTCAACGTCTAGGCGTCAAAGAATGTAGTTTTACATAGTACATACTATGGACCGAATTTTCAATGAGTTATCTGAACGTGGAATGAAAGACCTAAAAGTTGAAATACGCATTAACTTCTGGCGTAACTTAAGTTGGATTTAGTATTATTATCAGTTTTATGAAATCGATATCCGACAAACGATGTGATTGTCCGGAAGAAATTAAGTTTTCAAGGTGATATAGCGCGAAACCTCTCGAGTGCAGGAAACTTAGGCTATCTCCTGACTTCCTGCGCTTAGTCACAACCGGTTTCAAAGCCAAGGTCATCAGCTGACGCACAAGGACAAGCCCACTGGACTGGAACACTGGCCTGGGTGTTCGGTAAAAGTATACGATTACTTCGTGCGGAACGGGGAAAAAGTGTTTAATCGCTCTTGTTTATTTACAATTGCGCACGCCGAAAATTAAAGGCAACATTTTGATTGAGATTTTTATAAAAACTAGCTGAACCGGCAAATTTTGTTTTGCCATATAAATTATTTCTAGTATCAATATAAAAAGTACATAAAAACCTATTCTCAGGCCTAACGAATGTTTTCAAAAAACAAAAACAAAATTTCATTAAAATCGTTGAGCCGTTTTGGAGGAGTTCGCACACAAACACTGTGAGTTGTAACACGAGAATTTTATACAGATATACATACATTTACTACCACGTATTAGTAAAGACATATTGTAAAAAGAAGTACATTCGTTTTTGGGAAAGTCATCCAGCTAGGTGATATTATGCGTGATGCGCGTATTATGAAAGAAGAACTTCCTTTTTTTTGGGTCGGGAAATGCTATTACGCAGCCCCAGCAGCGTTGGGGAAGGACCACCGGGGTATGTGGGATTTGCTACGGCCGAAGAGATGGTAAGTGGCCGCAGCTGTATCCACTAAAACCCTACCGTGTTCCTACTTCCGCGCAGGACGGAGACGCGAGGGTCTACTACTACATGTCTTCCGTGGCTTCCGTCCGCCACCTAGTGCAAGACGATAGAGTACCCAGTGATGACTCACCGTGTAATATTGACACCAATATATCACTATTATATTTAAATTATTATCAATGTTCAATAATGATGCGACAATAGTATCGACCGGCCTTCAACTACATATTACCTCCGGAGAGTTCAGTTTTAAATATTATATCGACCGTAATATTCTTCAATTATTATTTAGCATGATTGCAGCAGGTATCATGTTAAGTGCAAATATAATTTGAATTTCATAAACACGTGAGATCAGTTGAGTCGCAGTCAGTAGGAACTTTGAATTAGTACAATATTGTTCAAATTAAAAAGTCTCAATTGAAAGGAATTATTAGAACAAAATAGTAAAATAGTTACAATATTATCTTCGCAAGAGATAGGGTCTAGTAGAAATATTCAAGACGATAATGCTTCGTTCAAACCTACGCGTAACGCGACCAAGCGACTGCGAAGCGGGAGCGTCAAGTTGCGTCAAGTTGTCAAATGTGTGTTTTGAATTTTGATAGGTTTGAACGAATACAAAACACACATTTGACAACTTGACGCAACTTGACGCTCTCGCTTTGCAGTCGCTTGGTCGCGTAGGTTTGAACGAAGCATAAGATTCCTAGAACACAAGGTCACTAACATACATTACGTAGAATATGATGACTACAAAAGACCCTTGCTCAACCCCGTGGGAAAAGCGATGAAAAGTGATGATAAAACTTCTAGAACTCGTGATACCATTGACGCGTTAGATGATGATTGCGATACAATGCATAAGGCTGCAGGCCGTGGGCGGGAACTGCGCACTGTGGACGTTATCCGCACGCGAGCTAATGATATCACGTCCACTTAACCGTATTACGCTGACAATAACTTCATGCGCCAAAATAATTATGCAATATGATGTTGCGCAGATTTTTAGAGTTATAGATGCGCTTTCCTGCGGATTAATAACACGCATTCTGAACAAATGCTTTTGTAGATTCTTTAGTAAATAGTAATTAAATACTTAGAACTTGCGCTTTTATATATAAAACATACATAAAAGCATATCACTAATTCATAAATTGGTAAGGAGTTTAATTTCATAAGCAACAGTTTCTACTGTATAGCAGATAATTAAGTTTAATATTTTTGCTCTAGCATGTAGTAACTTTATAATGAGAGACCACCAAGTTGGAATGAGGTTTAGCAGGGTAAAAAAGAACAATTACTCGGGTACTAAATTAAATTTTACATTTCTCGGCTATTATTATAGTTTCAAGCTTTTCGTGAGACAAGAGAGCTTGTTAGTTGTTTGCGATGCTTTTATCATTTCATCATCATCATCAGCCTATCGCCGTCCACTGCTGAACGTGTAGGCCTCCTTCAATGAGCTCCAATCACTTTATAATTTAGGCTCGCGAACAAGCTGTTTAGTCGCTACACCGCGAGATTACAAGCAATATGTAAGGATTCATTTAACATCCCGATGTTACTTTCATACGATTGCTTGTGATCTCGCGTTGAAACCGTCAATCCGCGCGTTCGTGCGGGCAGTAGGCACATATAAATCGAGCCTTAATAATTAAGGCCCGTCTGGACTTCAACTGGAGGTTTTAAGTCACAAACGTAGTACAAATATTATGCGAATACATTTCGCGTACATTAGCATACAGTGTTTATACAATTTTTGCACGACACAAACATCATGATTATCAAGTATTGTGTTAATAAGTCAGACACGCTCCATTTACATATATCGGTCCTATATTTATATTTCGTACGTAAGCAAACATTTAACAAAACAGATATAAAGGTAATCGATTTTGAATATAAACTACGAATAAAATAGTACCTAGTCGGCAATGTAGATTTTGTCTTTTCTAGTAGAGATCGAGATGACGCTCTACAAAGCCAGCAACAACTTCTATTTTATTCATTCTTTAAACTTTAAAGTGATACTGTAAAATTAAGTAGGATATATTATCTCATGATCATTTTAGAGTTTAGATCGAAAATGTATTTTATTACAACTAACACAAGTACCTAACTGGTCGTTAATATCTCTGAGCTCCTCTATGCCAGTATTCTGACCGTTAGTTCTTGCTATAAATTTTAAGGTGAGATATGAGTCTGCACCTATGTACGAAGGCACATGACTATAGGTGTTGTAGCTGAGTGGTCTATTTCTAGTTTGGCTCGCGGCCACGGCGCGTTTTTCCTATGTTAGTCAATAGTCTTTACAGCTAAGCTCATCATTATCGCTATGTAATATGACTGTAATATATTCTTAAACCTTAACTAAAAAATAAGCAAATGCCTTTAATTCATATATAGCAATATATAGCAGCCATAACCATATTAAAGATTTCGAGTCTCTTTGAAAACATCATCTAGATTCTAGAATCAAGATTGTAAAAATACCCTATTTTAACAGAAATTAAACTTAAAAGTTTAATATTTAAATAGCGAATTATATACAAAAACATACACATTCATTATTTTAAAAGTGATAATAATTGTTTACTTTGGTTTTACCTAGCACTTTGGCTGTAGTTCGAAGTCTATAAGCTATATGAGTTCAACTCCGTATTGCTAAATATTGTTGTAGAGCCAATAAGCTATGTCCACATTGTGCATTTCCATCTTCAATTTTCATCATCTTTTGATATTCAACTTTCATATTGGCGCATTCAATAATTGAATACGTCAACGAACGCAACGCCAACATCAGAACAAAGCGAAAGTTTTGGATACGGTCAGAGGGCATGCGTCGCGGGCATGCCTCACGTGCTCTGTTGACTGCGCTATGAGGCATGCCCTTAATGAATAGAAAAAGGCACAGTGTGGACATAGCTATAATTGATTATCATTAGTTGACTGTATTAGGAGTTTCCTTTCCTATCTACACACTTTTCTTTATTTTCTTTCTTTATTTCTATATCTAGTATTTCTTTAAGATACATATTTGAGCGTGAGTGGTTCTCGGATCTATTTTGCTCGTAGGAGTGACACAGGGTACATAGTTTATTCCTTTTTTACAGAAATGCCTAAGTTATAATAATATTTGAATAGCTCAGGCTTCGTAGCCAGTACGTCTGATCCGATTACTGAGGCTCGACGGCCGACGGCATTGGACTCGCTCAACAGTAAACAAATATGACGCAAGTTATTCATTAACATTCAGCGCGTATTGAGAAACACTTAAATGAGAAAGGTTTACTAAAAACAAACCGAAATCGGCTATGGAAATTTTATGCAAAGAACTCAATATTAACCTTTGCACGGTTTAAACGCCAATATAGCAAAATGACTTGCATTTTACATTAGTTATTAACTTATTACACATAATTGGATCAATACAAATGCAAGAAAATATCCTTGGACATCGAAGTCTATAACGCATCTTAAGAAAACGTGATTTAGCTCGTCGTGTGATAACGCAGAAAATATTTTACATTACAATTAACGTGTATTGTTGTAGGTCATGTTTGCGGGTGCCATATTGTTTTTCGGTCTCCTTCTTTTGGCACGATCGACTCCGATAAAATTTGCCAGCCCAAAATGAATCGATGAAGGATTACTGACAGTGCACTGAAAAAATTACTCTCCAACTAAGTAGTATTTTTTCTTAGTTGGCACCAAATTAATTGGAATAACCTTACTATTGTTCACAAAAAATAAGGTGATTGTTACAGCGAACAACTGGACTTAGTTTTAACAACAAGCTAAATTTAATTATAACATCAAAGAGGACATTTGTTAAATTGAAGATATGTTTTTATTAAAATGACTAATACTTCTTTGAGATTATACAGCAACCTAGTCAAATTAACTATAATCTTGTATTTGGGTCTATAAAGACCGTGTATTATATTAACAGTTTATGTTTTTAATATTAACTAGGCATTTAGTTGGAGTATCCACTAGATATGTTACATCACAGAAGCTGTGAAGTAGAATGAAACAAGATAAAAGTAAAATCTACAATTTACCCATATTAGCATCAACAAATTATTATCGTTGAACCAATAAACTTAAATAATTACGGCAATCAACTAATGCGTTAAATTAAAAAAAAATCTTGAATATTCCGACAAACTTCTTAGTAGATTCTACTAAGCACTTGATTCGCATGTCCCCCGCCGCGCCGCGCCTTACCCTCCTAGAGAAGCGTCCACGCACGCCATTCGACCGACGACGCTATTTCTCTGAAGTGCGACTGAACACCACGCTACGCTAGTGATTTTTAATGGTTTCTGTGATTTCTTTTACACTTGATAGTGTTTCAATTAACAACAGTGGTTCCCCAAGAAGATCAAGTGCATAACGAGCAAATATGCAAGCGACTTCGAGTGGCGGCAAAGAAGATATTATCAGTACCTTACCCTAATGGACGACGTCACTGATCATTTTAAAACATTCCGGAATTAATAAAGATATTTACAGGTATGTCCTCCTATATCTACGATCTAACAGTTATTTACCATATTTTCAACCAATATCGCACAGCACTCCATTCCATCATATTATATAGATTATTATTTATTACATATTAAGACATAGGTAAGTACCTGCCTAACTTACATTTCAAAATCCAAAATCCATAAAATTATAATTAGGCATGTAGGTATGCATGTTTTATCTATTAACTTGATTGTAGGTACTAAAAAATACCAATCTTTTAGAACAGCGCATAACACTCGAGGCTTTGTCAGCCCTAACCAACGAGTACTTGAAAGAATTGATTCCCCTGACTGGACCAAGAGTACCTTTACCTTCACTTTTTTTGTTAATATAATAAAACCTTATTGTTTTCAGGATAACTCAAACTATGAACAAGATGAATCAAAAGACCCAGAGCCAGAGCCAGAACCAGAACCAGAAAAATACATTCTATCTCTGTGCCATATTATATTATTATAAATAAATATTTACATTAATAAAAAATACCTAAATTTGTATTATTACACAAACCTTTTCAGGAAGAAAGGGTATTGAATTAAAATAAGATTCTTTTTCTAGTATTTTGTTAAGTGGAGGCTAGTTCTAGTAGTTAACACAGGCACGCAAGTGCCTGTGTTAACTACTAGAACTATCCTTTATTTGGCAAAATACTAGAAAAGGGGTCTTATTTAAATCCATTACCTGTCATGACTACATCAACAACCATGCTTAGTAGATACAACTATTGACAAGTTGGTCAAATTAACTAAGACTTTAATTAAATTAATCAAAACTTATTTTTAATTTGACAACGGATAATAATCACACTACACAAGATTTTACTTGAAATGAATAACTATCATTGTTAGGCTAACTATTACCTTAGTTGATTGGAACTAAGTGACTTGGTTTAATGAAGCAAAATGTTAACTGATCTGAAGAAGTTTAATAATCAGGTTGAAAAAGAGTCTTAGTTGATGGAACTGTAGGATTATTTGGATCTACAAATCAATTTAACTAATATAATAAAGTGTCATGCTTGTACTAAACAAGATATATAGTTAAACTAACTAAGCAGCCTTTATAAGGCCAGTATAGTTCTTGATAGATGGAACTAAGACAGTTTAATAAAGTTCTCTTAGTCACAGCAACTATGATCTTGGAAGGCTCATATGGGTTCATGATTCATTATAGGAATAAACAAGATCTTGGTTGAAGCAAACATATTTTTTTTTCAGTGTGGGAACAACAGGTGCCAAATGCCAATATTACGTCCCATTGTTATGCATCTGTTGATAACGAATTATTTCGTATGTGTATTTGATTTGGCTTGTAATGTTGTTTACTTTGTGCTCAGACCCGGAAGCAAATAGCGAGGGAATTAAAAGATTGTGTTTTGTGAACATAACAACATTGTTTTTCGCATGACCTACGCTTTTACATAATTATTTTACCTTGAATTCACTTTTCATTCAAACAGTTTCGCGAAAGCCTTGTAGAGAAAGACGCATATTATTATTTTTGGGTTTGGCATCTATCTATAGATGCATAATTTGTTCGTTTCAACTCTCACCTGGCATTTTTAGTGACTGCATAGTCAAACTTGGCAAGCATTTTTATTTTTCTACGCATTCTATAGTTGTTACGAAATCATATTTCGTACATTAATATCTCCAATATTAATAATCTGCATCAACATCTTAAAAAATAACCTAAAGAAACCAGCGCAAGGCTTCACTTTATTTACAAGTAACAACCAGTGATCCGTAATCGCTAACCCACATGCGAGCGAGCCGCATATGGCACACCTGTCTCGAACATTCTATCGGTGTACTGAAAAAATGCGCTCAGTAGCACGTGACATTTACCGTGTGTGCTTGCACCTTGAGTCGCGCGGAGGGGGGAGCCCCCCTGCCCCCACTACCCCCTCGGCGTGCGCCTAGGTCAAGGTGCGGCTGCAGTCGTTGGCACCGCACCAGCCCGCAGACTCAGCGGCATAATAATATGTCACTCCGGCGCTGTCATATCAAAAGCGCGGCGACATTGCATTATTGTGCGGCCATTTTGTTAACAATTTCATTAAGGCCGCCTCCAAGTGAATAGGTAATATGGTGCTCCCACACCGCCGTTAGAAAATGATTGTAAACATTTTCTAACATAAAAACACTTACTAACAAAATATGTTGTCAATTGTTAAATTTTGTTAGGAACTGTTACATGTTATAAGTGCTCCTACACTAATAGAAAATGTTTACTAATGTTTAAGTACTAACATTTTATAACATCTAAATCTGGTATTGGCTCACCGCATACCCCGTCGTCCTTATAAAAGGTTTACAAACAAAAGTTAACACAAAATATTTTATTTCGTTCTAATTTGTTTTGCTATAATTTGTTAAAGTTTCTTACGTTTACTAAACATTTTATAACATGAAAACATTTTTAACATTTTTTAACATTTGTGGCTAAACATATTTGCTAACAAAATGTTTACTAACGTTACTAAACATTTTGTAACTGCGGTGTGGGAGCACCATTACGCAATACAATTAGTTAGCAGATAAAAACTAGAAAGACTAAAAAAGGAAATCTATTGCTTTATACTCTACCATTGATATAACGTAGGTAATAAACATTATTAACACTCTTAAACTATTTTTTATTTATAAAGAAAGCTTCGTTTTAATCTAATTACATAATATAAAAAGTAAAGATGTACACGAACAAAGCAAACAGTAACAAATATTCAAAATGCAATTGCCACTTAAAAGTATATTCAACTCTACGAAACAATTTATATTTTATATCATACAATTGTATACCAATTATTTCAACAGCACAACGCCGCGGCCTTCGACGTCATAAGTCGGAAATACTTGAAATTACGTATATAAATAATGATGGGAAGTCAACGAAGTGATATCACGCTCATCCGCTTTTCACCGAAGTATTTGTGCCTCTAAAACCGGAATGTTGGCACTACTACGGAGCCACGTGGCCCGCTTTTGACTCACAAGCACAACAAAATATGTTTTTGGAGTAGAAAATTTTCCGCTAATGAGGAAAACGGTGAGTCACGGGAAAATGAATTGGGAAATTATATCCGTAATCATAGGGCTTATCAGAGTCTAAGTGTTCTATGTGATAACGTCCTGGATTTGAGTGGTGCGATGGACATCTGGGGCCGTATTTTTTTAATACGGCCCCAGATGTTGCTGCTCTCATACTCTCAATATGTACTAATCTTGGCTGATTCGCTCTTACTGCCGCACTCAATAATGAAGAGTTTTTGCCCCCCTTAAATATTTACTTTATTTTAATTTAATTATTAATTAATACAGTACAAATATTAGAATTAAGGATTTTGTGAAAATTTCAAGTGCCTAGCTGTTATCATTATTGATCACCAGCAAAAAAGGCCAAAAAAATCACGTTTTTTCTATAGGAGCCCCCCTTAAATATTAACTTTATTTTATTTTCAGTATTTGTTGTTATAGCGGCACCAGAAATACATAATCTGTGAAAATTTCAGAAGTCTAGCTATAGCGGTTCTTGGGTTACAGCCTGGAGACAGACAGACAGACATCGAAGTCTCAGTAATAGGGTCCCGTTCTTAGCCTTTGGGTACGGAACCCTAACCACCTCCAAAGTAACAGTTTGTCAACACAGGTACCGATTTTTGCTCATTATCACGTTCGCACTCAGTTGATACGCCACATTAAATAAGTAGGATATTAGTAAAACCAGCATCTCAGCAGTAAGAGCGCGGCCGCGGCGGTTTATTAATACGAGCCTCAGTAGCAGCTATAAAGCATGTCGCCAATTTTACTCTACAACGACCCATTATACTGGCCTTAATTGAACGACGGATTAATTGATAACCGAATACGAAAACAAATGTATTAGAAGCCAAACATCAATAGGAATGAAACATTATTATTTTTAACAAAAAATTAAAACCGACTTCCAGGGTAAAAACAATAATAATTTGTAATGAACAAAAAAGTGTTAAATAATTCTTACTCTTTAAAGTGCCTTATGCATAATTCTCCTAAACCTCAACTATTTCTGTACACAATCTACATTACTTTGAAGACGGTACCAGATAAGAATGCTGAGTTCTATGACAAAATATTTTTAATATTTAAGACTGGTACCGACTTCAAAATAATGTAGATTGTGTACAGAAATAGTTGAGGTTTAGGAGAATTATGCATAAGGCACTTTAAAGAGTAAGAATTATTTAACACTTTTTTGTTCATTACAAATTATTATTGTTTTTACCCTGGAAGTCGGTTTTAATTTTTTGTTAAAAATAATAATTTCACTCTTTTAAGTGATTTATAAGTTGGTTTTCTGCACAGACTAATGTGTTATGCTTAGTGACTTTGGATCCAGGATACACTTTCATTATATTATGAGAACTCATTGTCTGATGTCACTACTTCAGAATTGCTTAAGATGAAGTGGTAGGGTGCGCATCGCGTTTCTGAGGGGGTGAGGTATGCAGCATGGCGGGAGCATGCGCGGGGCAACCATCTTCCGCCCCGCGCACGCCTGCTAGTAGGTAGGTGCGTAGCGTAGACAGTGCGTGCGGCAGCGGCGACCGGGCATGCGAGTTCAATATTTTATCCTCTTATTATCTTCTTTTAGACAATTTTTTTCCTTAGTAGGCATAAATGAGAATAAGGGTCGCCGCACACTTGACCGGGTATAGTTATAATTGGTATTATATTGTTTTTGAATTTTTTTTTCTTTGTTGGTATTGTATGAATAGAAATAAGGGTCACCGTACACTTGACCGGGTATCGGTATCGGTATTATCTTGTTTGAAACACTTTTTAACCTCAGTAGGTATGCCGTATGAATGAGTAAAAATGAGAATAAGGTTTACCGTACACTTGATGTACACACTTATCGGTTGATTGTACAAGAGAATACCGATACTTACCTCATTAGTTACCGATTCCAAATTGTCTCGAATGCTTCCGTACGCTCACAGATGCTCTTTAGTGCTGGGCCCAGACCCGTAGCTGTAGCCCATACCTATCCCTAATTCCCGACTCAAAGTCTATGCTAGTATGTATAGGCCGCGCATTGAACGTGAGTAAACTAATCCCTGGCTAACTTCAGGCAGATTCTTTTTACAAACAAACAAACATAAATAAATGAATGAATGATATTCAAAGTACAAGCCTACTTGACATACGTTATGAGATAATATGTCATATTTATTAGGTTATTATGTCAGAGTATACAATAGTCAATTTATTTATAAAAATATATTTATTAATTTTTAGGGTTCCGTAGCCAAAATGGCAAAAAGGAACCCTTATAGATTCGTCATGTCTGTCTGTCTGTCTGTCTGTCCGTCCGTCCGTCCGTATGTCACAGCTACTTTTCTCCAAAACTATTAGAGCTATACTATTGAAACTTGGTAAGTAGATGTAGTCTGTGAACCGCATTAAGATTTTGATGCAAAAATGGAAAAAATATTAAAAATTTTAGGGGTCCCCATAGGTACAACTGAAAATTTAAAGCAATAGATTTGGATTTAAATTTCTCCAAATGTGAACTTTTTTTTAAGGGCCCAATCGCACAGCCGCATGACGTAATAATGTCTAAATTTAACAATTTGGCCCCTAGTATCAAAATTCTCAGTAAAGAATCCCTCCGCCTTCTATGTGCCCCTATATTCAACGACGGTTTTGAGCCTTACGTTTCGGAACAAAAACAAAAATTCGTAGTATCTTCTGGCAAACTCGTCGCAATAAAATCCCATATGGCTTACCAAATAATTCGTTTTTGTTTATTTGTGCCCCAATTCACATATGTCCTGAGGTGCTGCCCTCTATGGGAGTACCCCAATCTTCTTTCCCATTTAGACACTATTTTAAAAGACACAATAATGAATATTTTCAACTGCCAAATCTCTGACACCTCTTGGGCCCAAGCTACTCTCCCCATTCGTTTCGGTGGCTTGGGTCTTAGAAGCGTGTCCAGTGTGTCCCTTCCTGCCTTCCTTTCTTCAGCTCACAGCATTCATCCTCTTTTCATCAAAATCATCACCAATTCTTCTGGAAACGTAGGCATTGAGTCACTAGCTGAGGCGATCAACGCTTGGAAACGTGTTTGTCCTAGTGACGTTTCAGTTAACCCCAATATCCAAAAGAATTGGGATGAACCACTAATCAATTTGGCACAATCAGAAATTCTAAATTCCTCGTCCACCACAGATCGGGCGCGTCTTCTAGCGTCCGCCGAGCCGGAATCAGGCTACTGGCTCCAGGCTAACCCATCATCCAATACCGGAACACTTTTAGATAACCACACATTCAATCTTTCACTCAGTTTGCGACTAGGAGCCAATATCACCGAACCCCACCGCTGCCCCTGCGGCGCCGCAGTAGACCGCCAGGGTCACCACCGTCTATCTTGTCGACGCAGCGCCGGCCGCCAGTCCCGCCATGCCTCCTTGAACGACGTTATCCGCAGGGCCCTTGTCTCCGTCAACGTGCCGGCTACTCACCCGGCGTTCAATATTGTTATTGATACTGGACAATACCCTTATTCTCATTTCTACTCATTCATACCTACTAAGGAAACAATTGTGTCAAAAAAATATTATAAGTATCGATACCCAGTCACGTGTACGGTGACCCTTATTTCTACTCATTCATACCTACTGAGGAAAAAAAAATTTAAAACAAGATAATACCGATACCGATACCAGATCAAGTGTGCGGTGACGCTTATTCTTATTTCTACTAATTCATGCCTACAGAGGAAAATAATAGTCAAAACAAGATACCCAATACCCATATCGGTACCCGGTCAAATATGCGGTGACCCTTATTCTAATGCCTACTGAGGAAAAAAATAACGTCAAAAAAAGATAATACCGATACTCAGTCAAGTGTACGGTAACCCTTATTTCTTTTTTTCCCTTAACTCTTCTTTTTTTTTTAATAATTCTTTTCCGCAAAAGGGATATTTTTTTCCTCTGCAGTTTTTATTTCCCATTTTCACATCAAATTCTCGTAAAGAGCGGGCCGACGAGTAGTACGTGTCTGCTTGCGACGAGGCTCCGCGGCCGACTGAATCGCCACCCCGCATCCCCGCCGCCCTCATACAGTGCGAGCGTTATAGGTTATTATTTTATTTTGAATGACTAACTATCATTTTAGTGAAAACCATAAATACTACCTTATGGGATTTGATGAAAGGTTTATGAAAACATAAATTTTTTACTAGAATTCTATCTAAATTCGCCGTAAAATCGAAAAATTGCAATAAAATGGCAATTTATGATGATTTTCACGATTTTTTTCTATCGAGGCAAATTACTTTAATCGTGTTTCGAAGAATATAACGTTATTAGGCATATCTTCACCCTTACGCCGTTATGAATAACATTGTATGAATTTTAGCGGTTGATATCTAAAAACAGGTTCAAAGATACCCTAGATCGCGATATTATACGCTTCTGGCCCTACCACTTCATCTTAAGCAACTCTAAGCATATACCACTAATGTATGTATATGCTTATTGCTTGGCGTTAATCAAGCAATGATAAAATTAATGTTCATACGCCTGTCTTTAAAGGCTCTAAAGTTTTCAGTGACTTTCTTTCTATCATTATTCATTACACTCATGAAAACAACTCAACATTGCTAGATGACCCCCGCAACTTCGTTGCGCCAAAATTCGTTTATCGCGCGGATACTTTAACTTTTTCCGGGGTAAAAACTATCCTATGTCCTTTCTCGGGATTCAAAGTATCTCCATGCCAAATTTCAGCAAAATCAGTTCAGCGGTTCGAGCGTGAAGAGGTAACAAACAGACAGACTGATAGACAGACAGACACACTTTCGCATTTATAATATTAGTATGGATGTTCAAATAATATAACTAAAATCGTCCTTATAAATTTTAAGAATAACTAACCTCATAGATCTTATAATCAAATTGCTAACTTGGTAACCTAAACACCAAGATCGAGTCATTTACATTGAAATAATATTATAATTTTTAAATCGTTCGACAAATTCGGGCTTTGTTTTTAAAGACGATTAATAGTAACAATAATAGGGTCATAATTAGATAATTCATGGTGTGGTGATCGGTAGTAGTGATGATGATGACGATGAATGTAACTTGCATGGTAGCATAATATGCTTTCAGTTCTTAAACCAACTCCGAAACCCCCATACTTGCTTTTTGGTAGCACATGCTTAAGATACTTCTCATAAAATCGAAATCCATATAAATTTGGAGGAGTTCCCTCAATTACTCACGGATGTATGTTGGAATGGTGGTGATGATGATGATGATAAATTAAATTTGCATAGTAGTATATGCTTTCAGTTCTTAAGACAACGCCGAAACCCCCAAACATGTATCTATAAGGAGTAAGGAGTTCTGTTCACCAACTTCGAACCATGGTATATCCTGGTGCAAAATCTTACTTTTTAGTTTTGGTAACATATGCCTGGAATACTTCATATGAAACCAAAAAAACATAGGTTTCCATTTGAATTTTGAGGAGTTCCCTCGATTACTCATGGATCCCATCATCAGGACACCACTTTTCTGAACATTGCTTTTTGGTAGCATATGCTTAGGATACTTCTCATAAAATCGAAATCATTATAAGTTTCCATATAAATTTGGAGGAGTTCCCTCCATTACTCACGGATGTATGGTGGAATGGTGGTGATGATGATGATGATTAATTAAATTTGCATAGTAGTATATGCTTTCAGTTCTTAAGACAACGCCGAAACCCCCAAACATGTATCTATAAGGAGTAAGGAGTTCTGTTCACCACCTTCGAACCATAGTAAATCCTGGTGCAAAATCTTACTTTTTGGTAACATATGCCTGGAATACTTCATATGAAACCAAAAAAAACATATGTTTCCATTTGAATTTTGAGGAGTTCCCTCGATTACTCATGGATCCCATCATCAGATCACCACTTTTGTCAAAATGGGACCAAATTGGAGTGAAAACTATTATAACAAAAGAAAAATTTTGAAAATCGGTTCATAAACGGCGGAGTAATCGTTGAACATACATAAAAAAAAAAAAATATCCACAGACGAACGTATAACCTCCTCGTTTTTGGAAGTCGGTTAAAAACGGTTTTAGACTATTTTAATAGTCAGCGTTATTTACGAGTTCCAAAACTCATAAAATAGTTATCGTTTAAACTTTAAAGAACCAGTTCACGAATTCGTCACATTTACAAATGCATATTTGTTTCGTATGAGAAAAACATTAACCACGTTATTTGATGACAAATATTTAACTGTAAAATTAAACAGTTCGTGTATGCCCGTTATTAAAAATGTCAAAAAACAGATTTAATTAGTAACTAATATAATCCAAAAAATTCATCAAAATATGCCGCGTTTTTTATAAAGGGTTTTCCAATAAGAGGTGTTATTTTGAATAGCCCGCTATTTCGGTAGATGTCACTTTTGAAGCTGTCATTTCTTGGCATTTGACAAGTAGAAACTACGCCATTAATAAAAATGGTACGATACACGCTTCAACAACGCATTGAAATTATTAAAATTCACTATAAAAATGATCCGGAATTCCATCGAAAAATCATCTTCAGTGATGAGGCCCATTTCCACCTCGGTGGCTTCGTCAACAAGCAAAATTGTCGCATCTGGGGCTCAGAAAACCCAAGAGTTATTGTTGAAAAGCCTCTCTATCCTCAACGTGTGACTGTTTGGTGCGGTTTATGGTCCGGCGGAGTCATAGGACCTTACTTTTTCGAAAATGAGGCTGGCGCAACAGTTACGGTGAATGGATTGCGCTATCAAGAGATGATTAACAATTTTTTATGGCCGGAATTGGATGGTATTGATCTGGACAACGTTCACTTTCAACAAGACGGCGCTACGTGCCACACAAGCAACGAAACCATTGATCTTTTAAGGGAAAAGTTTCCGGACCGTGTTATCTCTCGAAGAGGTGATCACAATTGGCCACCGAGATCTTGTGATTTAACACCTTGCGACTTCTTTCTTTGGGGCCACGTGAAGGAGAAGGTCTACGCCAACAGCCCAGTATCGATTCAAGACCTCAAAGATGGAATTCGTGAGGCTATCGAGGACATAGAGCAGCCACTTTGCGATTTAGTTATGGAAAATTTCATGAAAAGGATTTTGTCCTGTAAGCGTGGCCGTGGTGGTCATTTGCCTGATGTTATTTTCCACTATTAACGGCATACCTTCCTCTTTGTAATGAAATAAACATCTGATGATTTATAATAAAAAATGGCATTTTTCTTTGAATATCAAAATAACACCTCTTATTGGAAAACCCTTTATAATTACTTCGAATGTCGCGTTTTGGCCAAAAGACAGAGTTAATGAGTAACTAAACCCTTGAATATATTTCTAAAATACGTTGTGTACTTTTGAATTGTTTAAAATTTCGGAGGCAAGAAATGATAGAAGTAACCTGATTGAGTAACGACGTGGGCAATTAACGCAAACTATTTAATTACAATAATTATTTGCAGATAAGAAGCGCGTTGGACACACGTGGGATGACCTGACAAAAGATTTAAGGTTTGTGCTCGATTTTTAACCGACTTCAAAAAAGGAGGTTATCAATTCGACGCGTATGTATGTAATATTTCCAGGACTGTCCAGTTTTTGTATAATATTATGTTAGTCTTAGATATCAGCGTCTGAACAAATGTGCCAAATTTCAAAAGTGTATGTATGTATGTAATATTATGTGTGTATGTAATATGTATGTAAGTATGTATATTTTTATGTTTGTGTTCGCATATCTCCGGAACTACAAGTACGATTTCAGTAATTCTTTTTTTGTTGTACTAGGTATTGTTCAGGGAAGAGTGCTAGTTTTATAAATGAAAATCGGTTCAGTAGTTTTGGAGATAGTGAGTTTTAATTCTCAATTACATACAATTTTGAAGTCGGTTTTATCTTTTTAAAATACAGTTATTTTGTAAACTATCGTGTTAAATAGGATGAAACGCTTTTTAGTGCTGTGGGGTCTGGGGTTTCTCAACTTTTTTGCATCAATATAGTACATGAGAACTAAGAAGCACAAAAATGGAAGACGTAATCATAATGATGATTACAGCAGCAACAGTTGAGTTTAAACTTTAAGGTAGGTACTGAAAAGAATAATTCTTCTTGATCACATTTCAATTTTAAAATCTGACTTCGAGCCAAATTATTTAAGCAGTCAAGTTTAAACGACTGAAAGGAAGCCATAATGATCAGAAAAGTTAAATTTCAGGTAGGTACTCAGAACGGACGTTTCTATATTGATATCTTCAAAAATGGATTTTCAAATGTGTTAGTCGCGCTAAAACTCGAAAACGGCTGAACGGATTGGGCTGATTTTGGTCTTAAATTATTTGTAAAAGTCCAGCCCCCTAGACAAGTGGCAAAACGCTAACGCTAACGCTAACTCTAACGTTACAAAATGTATGCGAACGATTTGACATAAGTCATCGCTTCGCTAGCGAATACTAATGTCAAATCCCTTAAACATTTTTAACCGACTTCCAAAAACGAGGAGGTTATACGTTCGGCTGTATCTTTTTTTTATGTATGTTCAACGATTACTCAGCCGTTTGTGGTCCGATTTGCAAAATTATTTTTGTGTTGTATAGGCTCGAATTTGGTACCATGTTCATAAAAGTGGTGACCTGATGATGGGATCCATGACTAATCGAGGGAACTCCTCAAAATTTATATGGAAACATATAGTGATTTCGATTTTTTCTGAAGTATTTCAGGCAAATACTACCAAAAAGTAAGATTTTGCACCAGGATGTACCCTGGTTCTGAAGGTACCCAACAGAACTTTTAAATCCTTATAGATTAGATTTAGAGTTCAGGGAAGGTTTTAAAGTGACATTAAGTTCACCGGGACAGCTAGTATATTATGAATATGTACCAGCCGGCAGATGATGTAGATCCGCCATGTGTACAATTACTTCGATGGTACAATCAAAGCGCTAAGACAAATGGAACTTATGAGGAAAACAAGGCTTATCCAGCTACAATATCACTAACTATCGATGTAAGACAATGAAAATGTATATAAAACATCTAGTTGTATAGAATCTGGAGCGAAGGCGAACCGTTGATGCGTTGCCAGATCTCGGAGCTCGGATTGATAAACTAAACAAATATAAAACCCACGTCGATTGTTTCATAAACTACTAAAATACCGCATTGCGTTTTACGATCTAAATTTTTTCATCATAACAAGAGATGTTGCCAAAAAACGAGATATACACGATAAGATCAATGGCTGGATAAAACTATACGTCCGAGAGATCTCCGATAGCCCATTTATCGAGGAAGACTATAGGCTATATAGCATCACGCTGTGACTTTTAGGAGCGAAAAAACAGAGGAATATATGGAAAAAAGCGGGGGATTTTTCCTATTGAGCTGTGTGCACTCTGCGCTGCATAAACGGTAAAAGTTTCGAAAAAATGCACATAAACAGAACGTTAAAGGAAATACCCATTCCCAATGCAAATAACCAAAACTTTGGTTTCCGTCACCAAATTTAGAATATTAATATTTGCACGTGATCGGGGGCGGATGTGAGTCGATGATGATTGTCCGTGATTCATGGTCCATGATACGCGAAGATCCCTATCGAACCACCAGCAGCAATACAAACGAGCAATGAGGTTTTATTGTAGGCGCTGATGCCTGATAAGCGTTTGCTATTGAATTATTTTCTTTGCATGGGGCATTTTTATTGTCTATCTGCTGGGTGTGGTGACTGGAGTTCGTCTGTACTCGTACACATAATAATATGATACTCTATACTTATAAGTTACAAGTCATAACTCTACCTAATAGGTCGTAACATCGGAAGCGAGACAAAGCCTGCGCAGTTTGTTATAGAGCTACCGTTTTTATTTGGAACATTTCTAAAAGTTGATTTAAAATAGGTACATTTTAAGTTTGATCTGCAAAATCTGGATTCTGAGCTTAACTAACGAAGCCATAATATCGCAAAGCTTGGTAAGCTTATCAGTTATCACAGTTCTACTAATCCCTCTTCTACCAATATAAGGTACAGGATGATTCATATGATACCGAGAAGGCAAAATTTGCCTGCCACCGTGATACACTACTCTGAGACAGTTTTCACTATATTGGGGCAATAGATAACCGAGTAAACAGCGATACTGAGTCATATCGAGCAGTACGTGAAACTAGTTTTTATTCGCAGCTGGGTATCTGGCATTGTCTCGGCCGCTAATTACGATGCAGGCGGCGTGGAGCGCCCGCGCGCACGTTGATGTCGAACGCAAGGACTCACGAGCTCCGCCTTACCCTCAAACTCTCTACAAGTCTACACTTTGCGAGTTTGCGACAGCCGGCGTCTTTACGAGGTGCGCTAATGATACTACGTAATCAAAATGCAAATTTATTCTGAACTGAAATAAATTTTCCTCATTTCCGACTTAAATACTACTTTAAAAATTGCTAATAAGTTTCAGTACATCAATCGTAGCGCCGAAGCGTCGTAAATTTTACAAGTAATTATGAACACCTCAGACCGGGGCAAATACAGGCTACAGCTGCGGTTGTTAGCGTTGTTTTATGAGGTGTCCCAAGTGGGCGAGCGAGCGCGCGATCAACCCCGCTCGAATCGAATGTAATTAATGTGAGCGCGACCTTCGCGAGTATCTCGTTATCTCGGCGTTCGTACATCACAAACATTCGGGCGTCGTTAAACAAAGTAAATACATCCGACCTTGGATATATTAGGAGCACACCGTCGGCAGATAAGAGCCGGCGAAAGAAAATATTCGCGCGGAGCGAGCGCGGTACGGTAAACGGTTACATAACGAGGCGACTGACCTGCGTGACCATGTCCCAGTAGAAGCCGTCGAGCATGGACTTTCCGTGCTGGTGCTGGCGGCACAGCGCCGGCCACAACGCCGCGCGGATCTGGCTGTTGATCGGCCACGAGTTCTCGCGGATGATAAGCTTGAGCTCGCGCTTGCGGCCCTGCTGCAGCAGCGGCTGGAGCTCCTCGAAGGTCTTGAGCGGCGCCTTCTTGCCTGCGAATAACGGGGTGGGTAAGCACTGGGTCCACACGCGCGCGGCCTCGGCCGAGGCGAGGGACTCGGCGCTCTGCGCGCGGAACGCGGCCGGGTCTATGTACATCGCGGCGGGGGCGCGGAGCACATGCTTTCGGTGCGCGCGCGCCTGCGGCACTGCCGGCCGGCCGCGCCGCGCGCGCCAGCCTCCGGAAAATGCGATAGCGCCCCGCGGCTGTCACACTTACATTGTTTATCTGACCGCCTGACGACCGAGGAGGTCGATAAGATCCGCCCGCCAATTTTCCGAGGAAAATATCGCCGGCGGTCGGCCGCCCGCGCCGGCGGTATAAATACGCCCGGAGAAATATATTTGCGATTTTGCGCGGAGGTTTCCGAGCTATTTCCCCGTATTTATAGAATATAAATAAGCCATGTTTGCACATAATATAAATATGCCGCTTTACCGGGCGGGCGCAGTGTTGGAGGCCCGCCAAAGTGCTCGGCGCGGGAGTCATGCAACAATTATAACAATTGTAATTTCTGTAGGTAGTTTCGATTGTAGTTTACCTTATAAATTACCGCCGGCTTTGAGCGAGTGCGTCATTATAATATAATATATTTATTGGAATAGCTTTCGGTTATACTCCTGAAAGCTATTTCCTGAAATTTAATGCATCGCAATTACATGAGCACTTGGAGTACGGGCATAAATTTTAATCGTTTTCAAGTATCAGTTAAGTTACATATAATATATTATATTGATCCTTGAAAATATATATTTTACTTATACATAAATAAAATACATAGAGGACTTTACAGGCCCACGGCACGCACTTTAGTGTTACAACAACAGCTGATAAGGTGGCCGTGGGGGTTATCTAACTGCAGGTTTAAATGATAAGTTAAAAAATTATTTTTAACACTTTGTATTACTTTATTGCCGGAGATTATTAAACGCATGATTATTATTCCGTCTA
Organism: Plebejus argus; assembly: GCA_905404155.3. Classification (NCBI taxonomy): domain Eukaryota; kingdom Metazoa; phylum Arthropoda; class Insecta; order Lepidoptera; family Lycaenidae; genus Plebejus; species Plebejus argus. Next base: position 23,115,958 of record FR989927.1, read on the forward strand.
GACTGATTCCAAAATGTAGAGCTACTCTAACGTTTTTAATTTAATAATTATCCTGTTCTTCCTCTCATATCCCATATAACTCAGTATGAAAGAAAGTTAACATTTAAAATATTTGAACTTCTCAGATTGATGCAATATTAAAAAAAAAATCCCTCTTACGTCAAACCCGTCAAAAAAGTCGTTTAGTAGTTTCAAACTACTAAACGACTTTAATGAAGTGGAGCTAGGATTCGCGATTTGGGAACAAACGGGTTGCTCTTTATCGTTACGAGGCCGTTTGACGATTCGTATTGAATTAGAAAATATATCGCGCGGTCGTTGGTCAATTAGTCGCGAGTCAACGTTGGCCACCAACCACGAAGTATGTTTTCGAATCCGATTCGAACTCGAATAGGGTATTTGACAATTTTTGAAAAGTATTTTTAAACTATTCTTTGTTATGAAATAAACATATTCTATTAATATTTCCGGAAAATATTTTGTATTATTAAAGAAAATGAATATTAAAGTTTAAATTCCCCAAGACGCGCGAAAAACGCTATTTAGAAAATGGCGCCGATCACATGACGTCGATGACGTCACTGGCAAGTAAACAGAGTTACAATCAAAAGAGCTAAGCTGGTTTTCCGTGGTTTTTCTTTAATTAATCCGTGATAATGGTGTATAAATGGTGTGCAGTGCCAAAATGTAAAAATTACGTATTTAAAAACTCCAGAAAAACATTCGTTTTTGTTCCAACTAATCCCAAAAGACGAAAAATGTGGTTACAATTAGCTCGAAGAGACCCAAAGAGCGTTTAATCGCATTCAAACATATTATTTATGTGTGAAGATCACTTTGATGTAAGTATTAATATTGAAGTATTAATAAGCCGAGTAAATCTGTTCTGTGCCCTAAGCGGTAACCGGCTACCGCGATAACAAATAACAATAGAAAGCCAGAACCGATTTATGATAGAAAGGCTATTGTGTCTCGTTTTTCCACGATCGAGGGAAACTTAAAAATTTGTTGTATGAAAATATAATCAATATTGTGTGTTTGTCTTTTCTACATAACCCTATGATGTTCTACTTATATCTTTGAGTTTTTCATAATATATCATTGACATAACCTAAAATACACGAATGATGTATAATTGTACAAAACGCAAACTTACAATTATTATCGAGTGGTACTTACACTATTGTTTTTACATTTCTTACTTCAGAAGAATAATAAACTGCATTATTTTTTAAAAATAGTTCTAAGTACCATAAATTGGTCGATCTTAGGTAGGTTGCTGTTATCTGCTCGCACGTAATTGGACTCCATCTTAGATATAATTATAGCTGTTGTGAGTTACGTAGTTAATATCTGTACTAGAAATAATATGAAAATTGTGAATAATCACTTATAAGTGGAATCAAACACTTTTTATCACGTAAATGGCGTACTAAACTCCAGGCAAGAAGCTTTGTTTACTTGCGTGTGACGTCATCACGATTGCAACCAATGACAGAGCGTTTCTATCACCGAAAAAGAAAGGACAATTTTATTCGACTTTTCTTACGAAATCCTCTGAAAATACATATTATTTTAATGAAAATAAATTGAAATATGTTTAATTTACTTATAATTTATTAGGATGGCCATAAATTATAGTTTATTTTAAATGTTGTCAAATACCCTATTATAAATCCCTGTTTTCTGGACAAAGTAGCGGACATCTAGTTGAATAGCCCAGTCAGAACCAACTGTGTACTAAGTAGGTACTTAGGGCCGTAATTTTCAAGTGTTGTGCTGTCGATAAGAGAAGGTTATCACTTATCAATATGCTCATTAGAATGCAACTTATGTGTAACAAACAACTATCCAGATTATTTATAGCTCTCTGTTTTCTAGAAAACATTTTACTAGCCATTACTTAACATTTTTTTTTGTATGGACGCTTCACACCACGTCAGTCTGGCCCCGTGCTAAGTACCTAAAGGACTTGTGTTACAGGTACCAGACAACGAAAATATATTTAATACTTTTATACTATACATATATTTAAGATTTGTATTATATTATACACATATTTAATACACATCCAGACCCGGGAACATTGAAAACTTTTTGTTCCGTCGGCGGGATTCGAACCCGCGACCTTCGGCTTGAGCTACCAACGCGCTCACCACTGAGCCACAGAGGTCGTCAAATTACTTAACATTGCATAAGTTGTTTCATGTTTGGAATAATTTCTTTGGTGTACCAAATGATACATCGAAATTTATACTACCTATAGCTGCCTTATTTCGAGTACGGAAAATAAATGTAGGGCGATACTCAGAAGGCAGACCTATACTATCCGTTAAGGTTCAGGAATTGGTCCACCCGTTTCGGTGGAGTTTGGCAACAAAAACAGCGACACGAGAATTTTATAACATGAGAGGGGCTAAAGGTAGCAACTAGCAGTAGCACTAACAATTTATTAATTACTGTGCTTACAGTATTTACAACTTTATTTGAATTAGTACGCTATTCAATTTAGTGATGAGATTACACCCCTTAAGAGAGGTGAATCGATGAGAGTGATAATGATAATTGACAACATTTCAAAATTTTAACATGGCTTTTTTATTATTTTATAAGAAAGTAGACTTAAAATAAGGCGACACGTGTTTCTTGCTTTTTCAAAATTATGTTTTTAAGATACCTAAAAAATAGATTTTAATCTTTCGTATTCTAAAGAGACGTAAGCGCCAAGTGACGTCATACTTACGCCTGAACGGTTAATTCCATTACAGTTTACAAAAGAAAAAATATGTCAGTGTAAGTTTGTTACGTTTATTAGGACGTCTGTCAATGTCATCGTGGTATCATATAACCTCATTGAGTACTTTCGTATGTAGAAATGTCATTGTTGACAGTGACTGTTTTTTTTATGCTTCATGATGTTTTTTTAAAACGCTTTTACATCAGGCAAAGAAAAAATGTCTGATATGCCGTAAGTATGACGTCACAGCGTATTTTTCAGTTTTTCTATATTTTCTCAGTAAATAAGCAATATAAAAATTTTTTGAATATTTTTTTGATATCAGGAAAAGAAACTAAAGAAACGGTATTTTTTATTTTAAGGCTTAAAATTTTTGAAATCTTGTCAATTGATAAGTGATAACATATTACATAACAATAAAAAATTTCAAATACATATAATATAATGAACTGACAGTGGACACAACACAATTATATACTACTAATATTATTCAACGAGAGGTTTGTTGGTCTGTATGCATCCAATTGGCAGAGACATAAATCACATACACTACATCATTATTATAGAGTAGGCCACAGAGATGCGTAGAGGCGCGAGCTCCGACTCACACTCCCCCAGGCCTCAATATTTTTGACAATTTCTTGGAGGTCGCGCGCGCTGTTTAGTTACGGTGTTTAGCAGCAAAGTAGGTCAATGTAAATACAGAAGTCGTAGAGCTATGTGTAAACCATACCACAGAATAGATAATAGTATAAGGCCATACACGCTACGGTCTACCGGAGACGTCCACCTGTGCAGGTATTGCCTGCGCAGGTAGACCGGAATGTGTGTGGGAATAGACCCTGTGCAGCTGAATAAAAAGGCCTGCGCAGGCGACCGGCACCCACACACATTCCGGTTTACCTGGGCAGGCATGTAACCTGCTCAAGTGGACTTCTCCGGTAGACCGTAGCGTGTATGGCAGCCATAAAACTTGAGATATTTTTGCCAATATTCCATCCCAGCTTTCTGGTTTAAGAGGAAGACAATAATAATTATTCTACTCATATTATTTTATGTAGCTATTCGGGTTTGCACTAACAGAATCCTAATACATATTATTTCAAATAAAATTAATTTATTAGTTATTACAGACTACAGTCTTTTCGGAGCTTTTTTACTTCTGGTAGGCCGTAGGACCGTACACCAACAGGCGAGAACACTTCTCAGAGTAATAAATATAATATATATTTTTTTTATGAAAAAGGGGGGCAAACGAGCAAACGGGTCACCTGATGGAAAGCAACTTCCGTCGCCCATGGACACTCGCAGCATCAGAAGAGCTGCAGGTGCGTTGCCGGCCTTTTACGGGGTAGGTAGGTAATGTTAGTCATTGTAATTTGTATGGGCCTATGCAGCCTGATATAAATAAATAATAGGGTAGGGGAGGGTAGAGAAGGGAATAGGGGTGGGTAGGGAAGGAAAAAAGGGAGGGTAGGGAAGGAAAAAAGGGAGGGTAGGGAAGGAAAAAAGGGAGGGTAGGGAAGGGAAAAGGGTAGGGGATTGGGCCTCCGGTAAACTAACTCATTCGGCGAAACACAGCGCAAGCGCTGTTTCACGCCGGTTTTCTGTGAGCCCGTGGTATTTCTCCGGTCGAGCCGGCCCATTCGTGCCGAAGCATGGCTCTCCTACGGCAATTATTTACATATTATTATAATATATTATAATTTTTTTTATTCAGTCACTAGATTATTCCAAGCTTTTTTTGTTTTGACGGGACCTTATTCCAACGACATAAACACGTCGTGCCTACATAAAATAACCCTGAACGGAGTACAAAAAACTACAATAAAATAGAACTTAATTAATCCAACCTCAGCCGCCGACATCTATCGGAAGCGTTTACGAGCTAACTGCCGCGATTGTCTGTAATTACTACTAACTAGATGGAGCTAATCGCTCAAATTCACTTGTTTCTATTTAATCTATAGACTATTATAGAGAGAGGACTGGGGCAATGTTTACTGTAACAAACCTCTGTGCTTTAGGTACTGAAACTAGACTTCTGTTGCCGGTATAACAACAAATAAGTACTAAAAACAAAATGAAATTAATACAAAATTTGGCTTATTTTTGCTCAATATCGGTACGCAGTACGCACCCTTCGTGCGCGAGTCCGACTCACACATGGCCGATTTTTTCTATGGTAATATCAAATTTATAAAAAGCGGCCAAGTGCGAGTTGGACTCTCCCATGAAGGGTTCCGCAGCAGCAATAAGGTTTATTTTTATGAAATTAAAAGGTTTTTGATTTATTTTTTATATTTCAGTCGATTTAATGAAATTTAGATTAAGGTTTACCATTTATGACGTATAAAAAAACTACTGGCTAGATCTCGTTCAAACCAATTTTCGTTGATAGTTTTTATAGTAATCTACATCATATATTTTTTTTAGAATTATCATGCCCCTACTTTAGAAATTAGAGGGGGGGGGGACACACATTTTACCACTTTGGAAGAGTCTCTCTCGCAAACTATTCAGGTTAGAAAAATATGATATGAGAAACCTCAATATGATTTTTGGAGACTTATCCATAGATACCCCACACGCATAGGTTAGATGAAAAAAATATTTTTTTGTTTCAGTTGTACCTATGGGGACCCCTAAATTTTTTAATCTTTTTTCCATTTTTGCATCAAAATCTTAATGCGGTTCAGAGACTACATCTACTTACCAAGTTTCAATAGTATAATTAGCTCTAATAGTTTCGGAGAAAAGTGGCTGTGACATACAGACAGACAGACAGACAGACAGACAGACAGTCATGACGAATCTATAAGGGTTCCTTTTTTGCCATTTTGGCAACGGAACCCTAAAAACAGTGTGAGCCCAGCAGCAAAACGGGCTCTATCAACTACTAATGTGAACAAAAATAGTGCAATAATATTTTTTTAGAATGACCTAGGTCCTACTCCTAGGCAATAACAATATTAAGGAAGTTTACGTTTTAATTATATTTGATCCGTCGCGTTTCCTGTGTTTGTAGATTTATAGTTGACAGTTGAGACATATCGGAAATCAATTAAAACCGGTCAAGTGCGAGTCGGAGCTGCACGCGGAGGTTCCTTTTTTAGGGTTCCGTACCCAAAGGGTAAAAACGGGACCCTATTACTAAGACTTCGATGTCTGTCTGTCTGTCTGTCTGTATGTCTTGAGGCTGTAACTCAAGAACCGCTATAGCTAGACTTTTGAAATTTTCACAGGTTGTGTATATCTGTTGCCGCTATAACAACAAATACTAAAAACAAAATAAATTAAATATTTAAGGGGGGCTCCCATACAACAAACTTGATTTTTTTGCTATTTTTTCTCGATTTCAATAACGGCAAACAATAGGCACTTGAAATATTCAAGAAATACTCAATATTATTATTTATTAGCACTTTAATAATTTATAATAAAATTTAAATAAATGAAATAATTAAGGGGGGCTCCCATACAAAAAACACAATTTTCAATCTATTTTTGCTCTATTGTGGTACGGAACCCTTCGTGCGCGAGTCCGACTCGCACTTGGCCGATTATTCATTTTTGAAACTTGTGTCCAAAATTAAATAGTTCGTTCCCCAATGAATAATTTATATTAAACGAAGCAAAAATCTAATCTATTTATCCTTTACTAGATGGTGCCCTCAACTTGGTTGCGGCGGTTGTGGTTTCCAGAATAAAATCATCAAAATAAGTTCGGCGAGGGCGTCCACAAATTACGTGAGGTGTTTAAGGGGGGAGGGGTCGAGTCAAATCTCATCTAATCTTACGTTGGAGAGAGTGGCGGCAGTCTCGGCAATGAGAAAAAAAATTACGTGAAATCTCACGTTACAAAAAATATATTTTATATAGTAAAGCACATAATATTTTGGTCCATTTCATCCAGACTGTACGTGTATGCTTTTGAAAAATCACACGTGAGATTGGGCGGTGGGGGTTGAACGAAATCTCACGAAATCTCACCAGGAGGGGAGGGACTGTTAGAAAATTTCAAAAAATATCTCACGTAATTTGTGGACGCCCCCCTAAAATCAGTAATCACTAGGTACATTTTAAATACTGTATGAAAATATGTACTTATTACATTACGAATACCTTTTCATTTCATCCACTTTCTGGAAACTAAATCAGAAATCAAATCCTTTATCCAACTTTTATCACAGTCAACAAGTTATCAGTGTAAACATGTAATTAATAATATATTTTATCTATTGTACGCAACGCCTATCTTATGTGGTAACTGGTAACACAGATTTACAAAACCACGAGACTAGTTTCGTTAGAAAATAGAAAATTCCAGGAAAATCATCAAAACGTAAATTCAGGAACAAAGCGAAAAATGTAATTCCAGGAAAATGAAGAATCTTCAGGAAAGCAGGAAACATTAGAAGATCATCACACGCACCTTGAAATTATTTCCTTTTAAACGTTATAATAACAATTTCATCACCAGGCGTACGATTTCCTCGTATTTCATTGCTCACAGAATTCATCTTTATTATTTCGTGCTGAGCTGTTTCAGAAGTTAGGGTAGGTCTAAGAGACTGTCATTACTAATATTATAAATACGAAGGTGTGTCTGTCTGTATGTCCGTTACCTCCTCACGCTCAAGCTGTGCCGATTTCGATGAAATTTTGTGTTGGGATTGGAAATGTTTTGAGAGACTGAAAAGGACAATTTAAGGATAGTTGTTATTGGCAGGCGGCGGTCTCTTTCTGTGAAACCGTCCTTTCACAGAATTCACAGAAAGAGGCCGCAGAGCGGAACAGAGAGGATGACCCATCCTCCGTTCCGCTCCGCCGGCGTAGGACGGGAGTGCGGAGGCGTCGCTATTGCCTAAGCGTTCCCTAACTTGGTGGAAGTCCGGTCTCAACCGGCCGGTCGTGGAGGGAGTCCTGTGTTAGACAGATCCAGGATATCCCTCCGCATACGGCTGAAGGCAAACCGCAGGTGGTTTTAGTGGGTAAACCGAAGTCGGGAGTCCCACATACCCCCGGTGCTTCAGCTTTTAACTGAGGCACATCCCCAACCCGGGGCATAAAGGGTTTCCCCTGCGCATCAAAAAAAAAGGATAGTTGTTATTGCGGAATAATGTACGGTTTCCGCGCGATAAATAAATTTAAGCGCAACGGTGTTGCGGGCATTCATCTAGTAAGTAGGGTCAAAAAAGCAACCCTTTTGGATGTTGTAAAGACAGAGCTCTGGAGAACACAATATCAGTTCCTGTAAACACGTCAACGTTATCGTAACGTTATGGGTGCCATACACGCTACGGTCTACCGGAGAGGTCCACCTGTCACCTGTGCAGGTATGCCTGCGCAGGTACACCGAAATGTATGTGGGAAATGGGTAGAGACCTGTGCAGTTTTTTGGACCTGCGCAGGCGACACAAAATCGAAAATCAATTCTTTCGACGTAGATCATAGCGAGTATGGCTTACATATTTAGCGCATGTTAAATTTATCAGTTGATACAATTTTTTGTCCCCTAAGAGGGGTGGGGGGATAATTTTTAATACACCAGATGTTAAGTTGGAAAACACAGTTAATAATATGAAGTATTAAAGAAACAGTTTGATACAAAATCTGACACCCATCCCCCCCCCCCTCCTTGGTCCCCTTAGAGGGGTGGGGGAAAAATTTTTATACACCAGATATTGATTGTTGAGTCGGAAGAAGACAAATATATCTGCGAAAACCGTATGCAAATCGGATCTCAAGTTTTCGTGTTAGAGAAAAAGTTTGATACAAAATCTGACCCCCTCTTTTGTCGACTTATGGCCGTTCCCTATATTCAATTTATCTCTAGTTTGACATACAACCGATCGCAGCTGACATAGAATTGACATAAAATATATGGAGCTAATGTCTAATGTGAGCTATTCCTATCTCAAGTAAGAGATAGATCAAATATTGGGAACGGCCGATAGAGGGGTGGGGGAAAAATTTTTATAAACCACGTGTTAAGTTGGAAGAAGACAAATATATCTGCGAAAACGATCAGTGGTTTTCGTGTGATGCTGGAACAAACATACAAACAGACAGACAGACAAAAAACTAACTACATTTTGGCTTCTATGGCGATGTAATGACGCCCCCCGCTTATTATTTTTTGAATATCTTTAATGTACAGCATTTTCATTTCTACAGTTTTATTATAATTATGTATCTAAGATAGATGGTGATTTAAATTGATTGAGACTATATCATTGTTAATGCTAATTAATGCTAAAAACCATTAATGAACGTCGAGTTTGACTAAGACTCTACCATCAGCCTCTACACAGCGTTAACTAGTTCGATATACTAACGGGTTCACACGACTGCACGCCAACTGCAACTGAACTGCAATCCGACTGCGCGTTTGGTTTGTAGTTCTATTGCAGTCGTGTCAACTGCTATCAAACTGCACTTGAACTGCAATTTGCGGTTGGATTGCAGTCGAAATGCGGTCCGTCTGTATAGACGCTTAGTTGCGACAAAATTAGTTTATCACGCGAGAACATTTTTCCGGGATAAAAAGTATCCTTTGCCCTTTCCCAGGACTCAAAGTATCTCCAAGTCCATACCAAGTTTCAGTAAAAATTGGTCCAGCGGTTTGAGCGGTGAAGAGGTAATACAGACAGACACACTTTCAGATTTATAATATTAGTATTGATGAACTTTTCGGCTTGGCTGTTGGTATGCAATGCGCTACAATATGTAGGTCATGTAGCGCATGTAAATACGAAACAGTTACTACAACATTATGTTATTTACATACGAGTACGAGCCACAAACGTGTATAATGTATTGTAGAGTAGAGATGCATAGTTGAAGAAATATCAGTCTTAAACCTTCGACTTTATTTCTTGTTAATAAGATTTAGAAGCAGCAAACTGGGTCATAGCAGGTTGCGATCGTACATCCCCCCGATGGTTGCTCGCCTTGTCGTGGCGGTGGGGCTCTAGTAACCGCGGCTTGGACAACCGCGGTGAAGCAAAGAGGCAACCAGGGCCGGCCGGTGTCGCTGCTTGGCCCGAAGGCGCTCCCAGCGGACTGGAGGAGTCCGCTGCGGATGCGCACCGAGGTGGGGCCGCAGAGGAAGAGACAAGTAGGTATTACGGTGCGCCGCTTGCCCTATCCTCTGCGGCCGAGGACGGATCGCGGGGGGGGAGGCATTGTGGTAGGTTGCCGCCCTCCCTACCCCCCCTGCGAGCTGGCGGGGCCGTTCCGTTTGAACGGCATTGGTGGGGCCGCAGAGGAAGAGGCAAGTAGGTATTGCGGTGCGCCGCTTGCCCTATCCTCTGCGGCCGAGGTGTGGTCGGTGGCAGAGCCACAGACCTGATCTGCCACATGGCCTCCAAGTAGCAGACTCGGGGGGCGTCTGCTACAGCCCTGGTGGGGGCCGAGGAGGAGGAGCGCACGTGTTGTGCGCCCATCGTGGAGTCTTCGGACCGCTGGCGGGGTCGCGGATGTGTGTATCGTTCCCGTGGCCCCGTCAAAAGGCGGCGTGGCGGAAGATGGGAGGGGGGGGTTAGTGGGTATACCGTGGTCTCATTAGCTACGGGAGTCCCACATCGGTGATGTGGGCGACCTGGGTGGTATGCGTAATGCATTTCCCCCTCCGGAAAAAAAAAATTTTCAAAAACTAGCGGTGCTACGGAACCCTACATTGCGCGTGGCCCGACACGCACTTGGCCGGTTTTTATTAGCTATTTAGCGAATACAAAATGCGAATATTCTACAATATCGCTACTTTAACTCTACTACATAATATTACAAATGGAAAAGTCTGCAAGGCTAAATGGATGCCAATCTTTCACGCAAAATTTTTAACTATTTTTGGGTATGCTTGTAGTTTTGGCGTCGGATTAACACAGAGGCGACTTTTTATGCCGTAATACGACACCTATAGGGGTGTTCATGGATGCAACTTCTTCCTATTTGGTGAACATTCTACGCTATGTCCCGGAATTTCGTTCTTACCTTCATTTACGTGGGATTCATACATTTTTGCGTTATAAAAAGTATCCTACGCACTCTCCGGAGACTTAAAATGTCTTAAATCAGTCAGTGCCGTAAATAGCGTTTTTTGCGCCCTGTGCGAGCTTCTTGCGCCCTTGGTATTTTAGATATTATAGGTATCCAGAGCAATGCTATATGTATATTGTATAGGCCTCTCTGGTCTGGCCATTCTTGCGCCCCCCAGAGTCTACGCCCTGTGCCTGGGTACCGGTGGCACCGCACTATTTACGGCACTGAAATCAGTTCAGCCGTAAGCGGTTTAAACATAATATTCACTTACGCATTTAAGATGCCCATCTAAATCTCGCATAATTATAATATTAATAATTTAATAAAGTACTATCATGTATTGCTTAATCTCAGTCGTCTTTATCGTTATCAAGTGTGCCACATCTCATGGTCCTTATCGGGAAATCGCGGTTTAATGCTCATCCATATCTCTCGAGTGCAGGAAATACGTCGTTAGATGAGACAAGCGAGCATCGTACTGGAGAATAAGTTAAGGAGAGTCGTAGCAGGGATTACTATTCCCCTTTACTATCCATACTAAATACTAATGTTATAAATGCGAAAGTGTGTGACGTCTATCTGTCCTCCTCCTCACGCCCAAACCGCTGAACCGATTTTGTTGAAATTTGGTGTAAGTATAGATAGGTACTTCGAGTCCCGAGAAAGGACATAAGATACCGGAAAAATGTATGGTTCATCGAAGTTGCGGGCGTCATCTAGTTAAGAATCTAGACATGCGGTAGCGTGTCAAGCCAAGTTCCAGAATAACAGAATGGCGAGCAGCACCGTGTGTAATATTACACGAATCATTTGCAGCTACTTTTGACCACCTCATAATTCAGAAACTATTTCACATAAACGTTTCAAATTTCGCTCATATAATGAGACTTGCGAGATATAATGTAGTTTTCATCAGAATTAAAATGTTTAATAACTTTATGAAATGACTGATGTAATGAAAACTGGCCAAGTCAAATCTAATCTAGTTAAAGATCTCACATTATTTAAATAACATCAATTGTTATAGATATTCAATAAAGCAAAGAAATAGACTCTATTATTTGTTCATAATGTTATTTGGTTCCTATACATACCGTGTATATATATTTCGATTTTCCATGAAACTTGGCACTTATTTAGATCTCTATCCTTTTTACGGCGAAGACCATAGACAAGAATAATGTTTGTATTGAACTTGGCTCTTCATTTACATTTATGTTTTTGGTGGGATATTTATTTACAGTGATTACAAGGTCCGTTTGTCTTTCTCTAACACTTTGGAAAAGTCACCCGACAGAAGAAGATAGCGGAAACTGTAAGACTCTGGAACGAACTGTCACCAGTAGGTAGTATTTCCGGTCCTATACGACCTGCAATTTGCAAACCTTTTAAGAAGAGAACCTCTTAAAAGGCCGACAGCGCACCTGCAGCTCTTCTAATGTTGCGGCTGCCCATGGGCGACGGTAGTTGCTTTCCATCAGGCGACCCGTTTGCTCGTTTGCGCTGCTTGAATATATATATAAATGTTAATATTAGCACAGTATTACAATAATATTTACCTTAATATTAGTAAGCGGGCTTGTGTTGTTGGCATAATACACGAAAATTCTCGATTTTGTCCGTTCGTTTATCGCTCGGTAATCGATTGTGTTAAATCATCAATTAAAACCATAAAGTTAATATACCGATAGGTATATTAACTTTATGATTAAAACTATCCAATGCTTTTATCCAACGTCTTTCCTGCGAACCAATGTGTCATCTCACATCTGTACCGAATTTCATCCGAATTGGTACAAGCCGTTTTTGCATGAAAAGATTGATTCATAATTAATCAATTATTAAGTATCGTACATGGATTCAATGAAAACCTTCTAATGATTATCATTAATCTAAGTTTCGGCACAGAATATAATATTACGTTTCAGCACAAATGGGCCGGCTCGGATCACTGAAATGGTATCAAAGCCTTCAATATCCAGGTACCACATAACTGACATCACAAACAGTATTGTAACTCATTAGTCATTACACAACAAGTGAAAAGAGAGATGTGTGGCATTGTTCCTCATGTTTAGACAACAACACAATGTATACTTTACAAACATACATATATAATACAAACAAACGACAATCCGTCATCCGTGGTCTCTTCGTCACGACTTTTCCATTCTTTTTATTTAGATATCTGCCTAGCATCGACTTCAATCCTTGCATAAGATAAATCTAATCGCAGACATTTTTTTTTTCAAAAGTGGACCACATTTAATTAAACTAGACGACGCGCCAGCAACTCCGTTGCGTCAAAATTCCTTTATCGTTTAGGAACCGTACATTTTTGGGATAAAAAATATCCTATACTCCTCCTCTCGGGACTCAAGGTATCCTCATACCAAATATCAGCAAAATCGGTTCAGCCGTGAAGGGGTAACAGACAGACAGATAGAAAGACACACTTTCGCATTTAAAATAATACCAGTATAAACTATAATACGGAAGTATGGATTTTGATAACCTAACCACTTCTTAAAAATCATAGAACTCAATCTTAGGTTCTACGATTTTTAAGAAGTGGTTAGGAATTAGGATACATTAGGGCTTAGGCTAGGTAGGTACATAATACTTTTAAGGAAACTATCACTATGATGAAGAGGACGAATCTCGTGATACGTCTTGTGCCTTGGCTAAGCTCCGACCAGCTTAAGAAACATTCGACGGGGCTAGAACTAGAGAATAATGATTTCAGACTTTAGTGCTAGATAAAAACACATTTTCCTTCTTGCTTATCAAGTTATCACTGTCCTTTCGAAATACGTAACAAATTAAAACTATTATTTCCACACGCTATTGTGATAAGGACATTGTTTTAATTACTTTTTAAAACATTCCATTTTAAAAATATGTACATATTTCATTATGTACTTTCAATACCTGTCTTAAGGTGACGCCATGTTAAAGTAAAAAACCGTGTTGGATGTGTTTGAGATTGCTTGTTTTCTATGCGAGGCTGGCCCGGCCTCTCATAGAAAACAAGCAATGGAACAGCAAAAAATTGAAAGGGCGTAGCGACAAAATGGTTTTTGTCGCGTAATTTAAAAACCATAAATACATTTCATATAAGCTATGGACAAATTAAAGTGTGTACTAGAACCAATTTATGTACAAATTTTGGAAGCTTATATCACTCTCCTCTGTTGGCAAAACAGGAATCCCTTTTTTTACAGAGGTCTTTTTGATTGATTATTCTGTGTTATAAAAGTTGACCAATCGTGTTATGCTATGGGTAATTCAAAGACAAAGTCATGATGAATACTGACAGTGAACTTTAATTTCTTAGCCTTGGTCATTGCTGAGAAAAATGGACATCGCTACAGCCAAATTATCAAGGCGTCACCTTAATTCAGCGTTTTAGGCTTCGTTACTTTGATGTAAACAAAATTCAATAGCATTTATTAAAATCTTTCTTTCTGCCACGTAGATTATTAAGTTCTTTTAGGGGAGACGTAAATATTAATAAGACCTATTATGAATATTATTTAGACGTAAAGTGACCTTTATCTAAGAAATCTGCTATAATATAATAAGATTGTAGGAACTAGGAGTATAGCTGCTAAATTCTACACCTAAATAACTATGCATTTCTTTTACCAGTGACCCAATTAATTGGGTTGTCAATTGTCATACAACTACCGCTTTAGCTGTTTTGTAGAAAATATCGAGTCTAATTCGAATTTCAGCCCTTTTCCAACAACGTTATCAATTGATACAAGTAATGATTGAACGAGAACGAAATTGATAATGATTGAACGTTAGAGTGGAAGTTATAATGAAAGTTTCCATACTAATATTATAAATGCAAAAGTGTGTCTGTCTGTCTGTCTGTACATGTCTGTTACCTCGGAACGCCCAAACCACTAAACTAACTCAGCTGAAATTTGGTATGGAGATACTTTGTGTCCCGGGAAAGGACATAGGATACTTTTTATCCCGGAACAATGTACGGTTCCCGCGCGATAAACGAATTTTGGCGCAACGGAGTTGCGGGCGACATCTAATAAAATATAATAATTCATAACTTTAACAGAAACTACAAAATTAATGAGACAAAATAATATTATGTGTTATTCTGTTATTACTTATTAGGTAAAACCCCGATTTAATAAATAAATAATAATTATTCGCGATCGACAATAATAGGTTGTTAACTATGCAGTATTGCAAAAATGAAATCAAACGCTGAATCGTTATTAAGCCGTATTCAAAGTTATGATAATATGCATGAGTGTTTGTTACTTTTTAGGGTTCCGTACCCAAAGGGTAAAAACGGGACCCTATTACTAAAACATCGTTGTCTGTCCGTCTGTCCGTCCGTCCGTCCGTCCGTCCGTCCGTCCGTCCGTCCGTCCGTCCGTCCGTCCGTCCGTCCGTCTGTCGGTCTGTCTGTCTCTGTCTCCAGGCTGTAACTCAAGAACGGTAATAGCTAGAGATTTGATATTTTCACAGATTATGTATATCTGTTGCCACTATAACAAAAAATACTAAAAATAAAATAAAATTATTATTTAAGGGGGGCTCCCATACAACAAACGTGATTTTTTTGGCCTTTTTGCTGTCTCCAGGCTGTAACTCAAGAACGGTAATAGCTAGAGATTTGATATTTTCACAGATTATGTATATCTGTTGCCGCTATAACAACAAATACTAAAAATAAAATAAAATGAATATTTAAGGGGGGCTCCCATACAACAAACGTGATTTTTTCGGCCTTTTTTGCTCGATATCAATAATGGCAACAGTACGCACTTGAAATTTTTACAAAATTCTTAAATATTATATGTATACTTTAATATTTATTAATAATATTAAAATAAAATGAAACATTAAGGGTGGCTCCCATACAAAAAACACAATTTTTGGCCTAATTTTACTCTATAATGGTACGGAACCCTTCGTGCGCGAGTCCGACTCGCACTTGGCCGATTTTTTATACTTCGTAACCGGCTGGTTTTAAACACGCACATTTATTGTTTAGCTCAGCGATTCTCAATCTTTGTATTATGCTTATGGCGTGTATATTTTGATGTGGATGTTCCTAACATCCACATCAAAATATACATGATACATAATATTAAATACTTAATATGAGATTATAACTTGTCTGTATTGTCTTCACGCTTAACCTGTTGAACCGATTCGGATATTTAGTATGGATATTCTTTGGGTCCTGGGAAAGGAACTAAGACAGTTTTTATCCTGGAAAATTATAATACGGGTTGATTCCTAGGCAAATGGGTCCCCCATTTGCCTAGGCATTTGGTTGCGTTATGTCAAACCCAGATTATTAACATTAAATTGACATGATCCAACCAAATGAAGTTGGTCTCTCAACTGCCTAGAAAGCAATTTCCTCGATGATACATAATATTAGGTATTTATTGGGGTTCTGGCGACACACCGGATGTCGCGTAGCGCCGCAGTCTAAAGTTTGGGAACCCTAGCTTTGCTTATTGTCCATGTGAAAATGAATATCAACCTTTTCCCTTGTTACAATACACCAAAATATGTCATAGCATTATCATTCATTGATAAACAATGTATAAAACAACACACAAATCACAATGCTAAAAACATAAAAGGCAAATGTCCTAAAATAGTGTGTGTACTTGAAATAAATAGAGACCAGACCCAGGCCCAGTAGTCTGTTGAACCTCCAAAAAAAATCACCAATAATTTTTTGGGAACTCATGCCAAGTCCCATGTAAAAAAGGATGCTGCCAATAGTCCTCGGCAATCATCACAATTATTATTTGTATGAAAATGTCACAAAATGATTTCTGAAAAGTAATGTATCTCTTAATACATTACAATATATTATGTTTCAAATAACAATTACAAGTGATCAATTATTACTCCTTAATTCATCAAGCCCCAAGCGGTCACTTGCAACCGTGATAACAATAGATAAGCTATTGTGTCTCATTTTTCCACAATTGACGGGTTAAATTTATGCTCAAGTTTCAAGTGATTTATTATAGTTACTCAAGTATGACAAGGACTCAAATTTTTTATCTATTAGAGTACATTGTCTAAATAAATTTTCCAGTTTTCAATAACAATGTGTGCATGTATCACAAATTAACAGTGGCTTGTGAAAGTGAAAAAGACAATACAAGTCTCCGTTTACACTTCACACTGAATGAAACAATCAATTATAAATTGTTTCTTTGAAAATCTAGTACTTACTCATGAAATCTACAATCTTTTCCATTTTCAATAAAAATTGTTAATTGTTGTACTAGTAAGTCAGTTAAATTTTTTTTTTCAAAAATAGGAAAGACGTAGAAATTATGCTGATTTAAAATTTAGTAAAATAGAATATTTAAATAGTGAAAATTAAGATTTGAATGCTACAATTAATTTCATTAAATATAGGATTGGAAATGATTAGATAGCATTGATTGGAATATTATTTATCAATGAAATAATCATGTACATAACTTGATGTTGACTACATTTACTATGTAACATAATTTATATATATTTTAAATGATAAAATTGTCAAACACATCTAAATAATGTTTTTTTTCCTATATTGGGTGCTGGCTTATGAGTAAACACTAAATAAACAGTTATAGTGTAATAATTATCTTGTGTACACTTATAGTGTAATTATCTTAAGTCTAGATATTTTTCTAGAATTAGGTTTTGAGCCCATAACATTACAATTAACTCATCAAGCCCCAAGCAGTTGCATGCAACCGTGATGACAATAGATAAGTTGTTTTTCTCACGATCGACGGGTTAAGAAAATAAAATATATAGCAAACAATCCTTATTTTTTGGACTTTGGGTATATGAGTTATATGACATATATATACAAACATAATTTATGAAACTAAATACAACAATTTTTAACCATAATTAAGATTATGGTAAAAACAATGTAATGTATTGTTGCTTGTGAATATTTTATAAAATTGTTAATGGACAGTAATTATTTCATTGAATAAATATTATGTTTGTTTACAGAGTGTGATAATGTTTATAAAGTCCAACACTCACCAGGAGGACTCTCAGTGAGTATAGTGATTCCGGAGGGATCGACATGCGGAGGGAAGGCCTCGTACAGATCGGGCTCCTCTTCTAGCACCGCAGACAACATCACGGAAGGCATTCCGGCCTGGCAGCCTTTCACTCGCCTAGACACTTCACAACACTACACTGAACACCGACGAATCAGCCTGTCTCACACTTCGGGAGCTTCACACACCCATCCCACTGACCGTCACTAGCACATCCACGGTCCGACAGCCTAAGTCAAATCCTGCTGCACCATCTTTAGATCTGAAACAGAGGGACGCACTGAAAGTGTGTGAAGACAGTTCGGTGATTTTATATTACTCTAGCGACGATAATGCGTTATCGGCGTTAACAATTATCCGGAGCTGCGATATCACCCCGCCTGCGGCATTATTACCTAATTGAATATTTTAAACATTGCCGAGATCAGCTGATCGCTTCGGCTGCCAGAAGGGGCTCGTTATTTTAATAGCTATTTTAAGACTATACGGCAGCTGATCGGGCGCTACTCAATGTCAGTGCAGCTCCGCCCGATTTCCGAATGCGAAAATAAAAGCCCGTCTCGTCGGTCGAGATACTCACCGAAATCTTGGCGATAAATGATACGGCGGAAGATTTGCGACTCCGTATTTACCGCTTTGGAGTCCCCGCGGCGACTAAACCGACCGACCCGTTCCCGGCGGAACGTAATCACGGATGGGATAATACTGGCGAGTGGGAGCCGACGCTTTTGCTTTGTCACTTAAACGATCCCAGCAGTACATCACACGGCTATATCGGTAGCTGACCATACGCACGGATACATAGTACGATCAGTAGACTTTATACTGAATGGAGCAGAATGATTTGCAGACCCTGATTCGACTAATCGAATTATCGATGTATCCGGTGAAAGTTCTAAAATGACATAAGAAAACTGAACTTATCATCAAAGAATTTAGGCCCTTGTTTTTAATTTAGTAACCAAACGCTTAGTAGGTATATTTCGAGGAATTAGTTTGTTAAAATCCACGATCCACGATTTTCACAAAAGCCAATATTGCAGTTAAATAATTAACATCGCCCGTCTTCGCTCAACGAGGAGCATAGACTAAATTCGGATTTCTCAATTTCCCATGTTTTCATGAGCAACGGATTGTGTCGCAAAATTGGTGATTTTATTAATATTTTTATTTTTTACGTATAATTCAGTTTATTTTCGGTTCAATAAATTGTGTGATATAAATGAAGTAATTCGGGCTAAACAAAATCAGAAGTCAAGAGTCAGGACTCAGGACTCAGGAGTCAGGGGACTATACACATTTTTGACATTATTTTAAATCTTTGAGTTATGACCTATCTAATCAGTAATCAGTGATTAGTGATTACTGATTAGTGATTTTTTTGATTAGTGATTACTGATACTTAGTGATGAGTGATTAAATCAGTAAATTTTTTGAAGAATGGGGTAAACCACGGGTAAACCGTAAAATAAATTCAAACGGATTAGTTTTTTTTTACATTATTGTCTATGATTGTCTTGTTCCGACCGGGACGAATTAAAAAAAAATGTCTATGATTGTTGCAAGTGTCAAATTGACGTTGACGTTGGTCAAACTGACAAACATCAAACGTCAATGTCAAGTGTGAAATGTCCCTGTGTTTCACACTTCGCATTTCGCAATTCACAGTTGTCAATTTTCATGAAAATCAAGAAAAGTTTTGAATATTTAATTTAATTAACATATTGTGCAGATCTAACAGCATACAGTTCATAACTCTGAAAATGTTAATGTTATAACTCGGACACAATGTCAGCTTCAGAAACAGATTGTCTAAAAGGTATGAATAAATATTTTAATGTCTCATTATGGTCTCATTGAACAGAAATTAGTTATGTACGTCAATAATACTTGTTTATTTTTGTTATAGATACAGTGGGTGTCCTTATAGACGCGATTGGAGACAACGATAACGCTGTGAGCAATGTTGTGATCAAGTCCTTAGCTAAAATAGCTAATGTGTACCCAAATGAAGTCATAGAAATATTCTGTGAATTTTATCAAAACAAAGTAAAAATAAGTACAACACAGTTAGGAAACATAGTCAAGTAAGTATTCTTGATTTTCTAAGGAATATTAAATATTTTATTATTGGTTAGAAATTAGGAATCAAATAAATTTAACAAACAATAAAATTGGGCTTAGCATGATGTAAAAGGTGTCCTTTGATATATTTTATTGCTAATTTCATCAGGGTACTGGAGCAAACATGTGTCAATCAAATAAAGAAGTTGGATGCGAAGGTTGCCTCAGATCTAGTCAACGCAATGCTGCGAGCTATGATGGACAATCCATCACATGAGCCCCTGGTGCAGATGGGGGCATCCTCAGTGCTAGTTGCTATCAGCCATGAACACTTGGATTTGGTATGTCCCTGTGCTGTTTGATTCCTTTAAATATTGTAATTATTTGAAGCTGAAATACACAGAGATTAGATATTATAATATTATCTTTGGAACATCACTTGAGCTGTACATAATACTTATAATTTGCTTACATTATAGCTGTACATTATACTTTGTTCTGTGGGAGTGCCATGCTTCGGCAGGAATGGGCCGGCTCGACCGGAGAAATATCACGGGCTCACAGAAAACCAGCGTAAAACAGCGCTTGCGCTGTGTTTCGCCGAGTGAGTGAGATTACCAGAGGCCCAATCCCCTACCCTTTTCCCTTCCCTACCCTCCCTTATTTCCTTCCCTACTCTCCCCTATTCCCTCCCCTACCCTCCCTTATTTCCTTCCCAGCCCTCCCCTATTCCCTTCCCTACCCTCCCCTACCCTATTCCCTCGTAAAAGCCCAGCAACACACCTGCAGCTCTTCTGATGCTGCGAGTGTCCATGGGCGACGGAAGTTGCATCAGGTGACCCGTTCGCTCGTTTGCCCCCTTTTTTCATTAAAAAAAAAACAATAATATCCAAGGTGGAGTAATTTACATCATAATATCAATATGTAGGTACATATTGCACATAAGATTTTTGTGTATATTATTTTAATGTGAATTAATGTTTCAACCCTCATAACAATAGGCTACTTGACCTATATTCAATTTCATTGAACAAATGCATATTTCTAGTAGAACTTGGCCTAGGAAACCATATTTCACCCTTAGCATCAAATAAAAGCTTATGATTGATAAATGAAGTCGATTTGAAAATATGATTTGTACTGACTAAAACGCTTTTGCAGTACTTCCAATTTGGATGTGACGTCATCATATTCGTTATTTAATATCTTTTATTTATCGTGCTCGTTATATGTAAGTTTATTTGTACATAAATAATAAGAATAAGCCTAGAAAGATTTGCAAAATATATTTTCTTCAGTAATTCAAATAAAACATAAGTTTTATATATTTATTGTAGACGGGAAATGAAATGGCCAAAACTTTTCTCCAAGTTTTCAACATTACAAATGATTTCTAATTTCTTATTTAATTCTTTCATAATTTTTGGGCACCTTAAGACTCGTACATTTAGCACATAAAAAAATGTTAAATAAAGAGACTCTAAAATACAAAACATATGACGTCACTCTATGGCGGACAATGTTTTCGGCGCCATTTAAAAGGCGTATTTTTCAATCAACATTTTTATGGGTTTCTACTGTGTAAAATATTAATTAGTTTATTTTGTGAAAATTAATGATTAAGAAGCGATTAGCATGAAGAAAAAAATTAGGTCAAGTAGCCTATTGCAGTTACTTACTTTCAAATATTAGCATTAGTCACCAATATCATAATGTCAAATACCAGATGTGTCTGTTTTATTACTTGCTATGAGATAACTACTATACAATATACATATTTGTAATGTTTATCAATGTTAATTAATTAGACCTAAATAGTCACCTAGAAATCAATATAACTTTATACATTATATTATAATGAGTCACTTTTGAGTTTTTTTTATCTCAAAATTACAAAAACTGACATTATGAGGTGTTTTTCAGATTTTACTGTACAGGATTTAAAACATAAAATTAAAAATGAATGATGAGCAGTCATTGACCTTTCTAGTCTAGGAGCTATGTGAAAAATACTCGCACTGCATTCTATGAAAGACAATAAACTCCTCAATTATTGGTCTGAAAAGCCCAAAAAATAGAGTTTTCTTAAATGATACAAATAGATTAGTATGCTATTTATTTTTGTTGATTTCATTATTATTGATTTGTGAATCAAAATTATCTTTGCTAGGTGCTACGGTTGCTGATCAACCAGCTGACTCCGGCATCGGTGCCGCACTACACAGTCGCCCACACGCTGGGGACGCTGGCTGCAGTCAACACTCACGAGCTGGTGCCCCACATCAAGGAGATCCTCGGCAAAATGTTACCCGTCCTCACACTAGTCAAGCAAGACAGTATCAAACAGTCTTTCGCTTATGGTCAGTGAAATTTTTTGAATAAGAATTTATTTTAATGAAATTTGTTTTAAGTAATGTAAACACATTAGGCCGACATTACGCGACCGAAGTTCGGCATAATTACGCCTATAATGTATTTAAGTGTCTAAACACACTAGGTCGAAGTTACGCGGCGTAAATTCCGCATAATTACGTCCGCAATGTCAAACACATACAAAAAACGGACAGAACGCGACGGAATAGCGTGTCATCGGTAATTTTAAATACATTGCAGGCCGAATCATGCGGAATTTACGCCGCGTAACATCGGCCTAGTGTGCTTAGACACTTAAATTACTGATGACACACCATGCCGAAAAAATTACGTCGCGTTATAGCGTACAGCCGAACTGTGGTCGGGCGTAAGTTTGGCAGCGATTCGGCGGCAATTTTTTTTTTCGGCGTCAATTCGGCGGCGGTCATTCGGACAAAGTTACGCAACTGAATTTCCGCCGCGTAATTTCGGCTCTCGTGTATCATATCAGCCGATTGCGTCGAAACGTAAAGTTGTTTAGGCACAAGGACTATAAAAATTTTGTTTCGATTATATTTTTACCTCTTAACTTCTAAGGTATATTGATGCTTAAATATACACTTCCTTTTACTAATAAAAATATTATTTAAGTTAAGTGGTAAATAACTATGTATACAATGTCTGTTTGTCCTTGTGTGGCACATTGGAAAAGTCACGTGACTAGAGATAGTAGACCTTAAATAACTAGATTTTAATGCTAAGAAAACATCTTTTCATAAAAAAGTAACAGTAACAAAATCATTGATTTTCTTTTAGCATTTGGACATTTTGCTGTGGCCGTGGCAGAGCAGATCGGCGACAACGTTCAGAGCGGAGACATAACATCCATCAAGGAGAATTTTGTCACTGAGTTTTCTATAGTGTTCGATGTGCTTTACAACCAGTGGCTGCCATCTCACGAGCCCAAAGTGTCGGAGTCCGTGTTAGAAGCACTTGGACCTATCACCAGGCTCATTCCGGAGCGTCAATTCAACGAGACTGTCAATAAATTCGTCCTTTCACTTCTGTCGTTGTACCGCAAGCCCATGATCAACTACTACTACATCAGTCAGTGTATATCGTACTTAGTCGCCCCCTCAGCGCTCAACCCGAAGCTCAATTTGAACGAGAACGTCATCAACTCGATAAACCATATCCTATTCAATTTAGTTCTGCTGGAGCCGGACTACGACCAGCCGCAGTCGGTGAAGAATCACTTTGAAGTGCTGCGAGTCTTCGACCACATGGCCAGCCAGTTTCCTGACCAGACGATTGAAAATCTGCTCCATCTGTGCAAACACAACCAGGAGAAGGAGAGAATGAAATCGGTCGTCATTCTGACGCATCTGACGACGTCATCGCAGGTCTTCGTTGAGAATTTCGCCGCCAAATTCATCGCCCTACTCAAAGTGATGATAATGATGGAGCAGGGGATCAAGATGAAGAAGCTGCTAGTGAAGGCGATAGTCGGCCTCGTGTACAGGAACTGCATAACCAACACCGAGGATTTCACAATGGTCGAATTCATAATCAAACATTGCGGCGTCGAAATCCCGAACGCTTCGAAGACGGACGTTCTGGATCTGCGCGACACCTGCAAGAGCTCGATGGTGCTCATGTGCAACACGGTTACGAGCGTCAGGAGTCAGCTGCTCACCCTGCTCCTCCACGCCCTGACGCTCGAGGAGCTGACCCCCTCCATGTCAACGGTCAGCCAGTGCCTAACGTCCCTGCTGCAGAACAACTCCGAGGACGACGACAAGTCCGACGCCGTCGTCGACCTCAAGATCTCCCCGGACCTCGTGTTCGTCAATTGCATCATGCACGTCGCGGATCCGGACGAAAAGGAGAGGAACAAGAACTTGCTCGTGTTCCTAGAGGAGTACTCGGGGGACGTGCATAAGAATTTGAAGACCCTGTGGACCGTAGAGATCCAGCGGCTGCTGAAGTTCGTCGAGAAAAACGAGTCGAGGGAGGAGTGGCACAGGATGCTGCTCGACCTCCTAGTCTCGGCCGTCGAGCAGATAAACAACAACAAGTGGGTCGAGGTTATAGCCACGCTGATATCGCAGCAGATCCTGATCAAGAAGAACCAGCCGATGATCAAGGGAGTCTCCCTTCAGTATTTAGCCGTGCTCTCGTGCCACATCTCGAACGCCGCGGCCGTCGAGACCATTCTGAAGATCATAGTTCTAGCCCTGCGAGCGATCCCGATGGACAGCGTGTACTACGTGAGCGGGGCCGTCGGGATCGCGTCGCGGCAGCACGGGGAGTTCATACAGAACGAGCTCGACGGCATCTACAAGGACAACGAGGCGAGGCGCGGCAACAAGCTGCTCAATTTCTTGTCCTCGAGGTCGTCGAAGAATGAGTTGGAGCTGGGGGTCGTGAAATACGCGTTAATAACGTGCTACGGGTGCGTCGCGCGCGAGTGCCTGGACCCGCACGTGCTGGCACGGCTCGGGGAGAACGTCACCTCTATACTGTACGACATCCTTAAATCCGGCCCATCCTACGACCTGTGCAGGGCGAACATCACGACCCTGTACGAGATCAGCAAGGCGCTCCACCCGGCCGCGCATCACAACGTGGCCCTGAGAAACCGCTGGCAACTTCTAAACGCCGTCCTCGAGCAAATATACAATTCCAATCTCGAGAGGAGGAACGTCGAGTTGTATCCCATCATCGTGAAGGCCTCGAAGGGCCTCACCAAGTTGCAGAAGGGTATTCTGCCGGAGGAACGGAATACGATCCTCCGGGTGTTCTTTAACAGCATATTCGGAGAGCTCTCGTCCTTCAAGAAGAAGTACGAGCTAGAAGGGAACGACCACAAAAACGATTTACTCGCGAAGACGTTGAACGACTCGCTGAATCTCCTCCACGACTTGATCAAGGAGTTGATAATCCAGTCGACGTGCTTGAGCACCGTCGACGACATAGTCGGCCTGCTGGTCGAGTGGATACGCCACGATAACGACGAGATCCGAACCGCCGCGACCTTGATCCTGCAGGTCGTGTTCGACGCGTACATCAAAAACGTCAAGCTCAACTACGAGACTCCCAGCAAGTTCGGGCAGATGGGGTACCTCCTTGGTCTCGTCGTCCCGGGCGTGGCGGACACCAACTTCCCCGTGCGATTGACCACCATCGACTGCGTCAAGATCATCATACAGATCCAAGATCTCTACGAGGGCCACATCACTGAAGCTGATGACGAGTATATCGTTGGGCTAACACAACTACAGAACAACATCCTCACCAACGACCTGGGCATGATAGCGGACTACTGCAGCAAGCTATGCGTTACCATAACGCCGAAAATCCCCCATCTCCACACGATGCAGTTCATAGAGAGTTTGCTGGAAGGTTACGATGTTCAGGAGAACAGGGGTGTCGGCAGCAGCGCCATTTTGGACGAGTTTTTCGTGATCAAAGGTCAGGAGTTGTTCCAAAACGTGGAGCGTATAGTGGATGTGATACTTGGGACGATGGATCGAGTGAATGATGATGCTCGCGATAGACTGCTTAAACCGCTACTGTCTCTCACAAGAAACCATTCTAACGCTGTCACTGCTGTACTCCTGGGCCAGAAGATACCGCTTAGCTCGTAAGTACATATTTTTAACCGACTTCCAAAAAGGAGGAGGTTATATGTTCGGTTGGTCTTAGTTTTCTTTTGTTCTTTTTAGGGTTCCGTACCCAAAGGGTAAAAACGGGACCCTATAATTACTAAGACTTTGTTGTCTGTCCGTCTGTCTGTCTGTCTGTCTGTCGCCAGGCTGTATCTCAGGAACCGCTTTAGCTAGACTTCTAAAATTTTCACAGATTGTGTACATCTGTTGCCGCTATAACAACAAATACTAAAAACAAAATAATATTAATATTTAAGGGGGGCTGCCATACAACAATCGTGATTTTTTCGGCCTTTCTTGTATCAATAATGGCAACAGATAGGTACTTGAAATTTTCACAAAGGCCTTAAATATATGTGTGCTTTAATAATTAATAATAATATTTAAATAAAATAAAAATTTAAGTTGGGCTCCCATACAAAAAACACATGCTCTATAACGGTACGGAACACTTCGTGCGCGAGTCCAGCTCGCACTTGGCCGATTTTATTTATTTAAACGGAGGTTTTCGTCACGCACTGCGTTCAGCCATATTTTGTCATAACGCAGGCTAGACAATTTTCTTTTCAATTTCAGATCTGTTATAACGTGTTGGCGCTACTTGGCCAGAGATGAGAATATCTCAGAGTCCATAGTGGACAATTTCTTACGACTTATGACTTCCATAGAACTATATGAGGACCCCTACCATATTACGGAGAATCGCATTGCTGCTCTGCAACCACTGACCGTAAGTTACTTAAGATTTTTTTATGATTTTTGAAAGTACAGAGAAGTTGATTCATAGACAGACGGCGGACCTACAGATCACAGCGCACATTGAGTTGACGTTATCCGACCAAACGACGTAGATCCGTCAACTGCCTATGAATCAATTTCTTCGATGGTACATAGTCCATACGTGATAGTATTTAATCTATTACTTTTGCGTTAAATTTTCTATTCAAATACAAATAGCTACAAAATAAGTTTTGATTAACTAATTAATATTGGTGTCGATAGGTTTGTATAAGTAGACCGCATAATATAGCCTCAAGGCTTTAATCGTATATGTAAAACACATGTGGTTAAAAAAGATAGTGGTAAAAACCTCAGTTAAGTCAGGTTACTTTTCTAAATTATCCGACAATGCAATTATACAGCTTATTCGTTGTGTTACATTTGTATAAGCTATTATCCGCGAACAGACATAAAAAATCGGCCAAGTGCGAGTCGGACTCGCGCACAAAGGGTTCCGTACCGTTATAGAGCAAAAATAGGCTAAAAATTGTGTTTACACATAATATAATTGAGGAATTGGTGAAAATTTCAAGTGCCTATAAAAAGGCCAAAAAATTCACGTTCGTTGTATGGGAGCCCCCTTTAAATATTAATTTTAATTTGTTTTTAGTATTTGTTGTTATAGCGGCAACAGAAATACACAATCTGTGAAAATTCAGAATTCTAGCTATAGCGGTTCTTAAGATACTTACAGCCTGGAGACAGACAGACAGACAGACGGACAGAGATCGAAGTATTAGTAATAGGTTTTTACCCTTTGGGTACGGAACCCTTAAAAGAATATATTATACGGTCGAATTGAGAAACCTCCTCCTTTTTGGAAGTCGGTTAAAAAGAAAATAGTCTTTTTCGAGCGTCACATTTTTTTTCAGCTCATCAGCGCGCTTGGCGAAATGCTCCAAGAGCCGGCTATGCGGCCGATATGTATAGCCAAGTTCGCCGACCTTTTCACCGTATTATACACAACACTGGCTTGCTACATAGACGCCGTGGCGCCCGCATATTCGGTCCCAGCAAACAAGGGCCACGAGAGATTCGGCATCATCCCCAACAGAGAAGCCATCAAGCTGTCCCCAGCCAAGATCACTATTAACACCTTCAATGCCTTCCTAGAGAGATCTGATTGTGATAAGGTAAGATAACCTTTACTTTCTGAAACATAGCTTACTGCCAAGTTTTAATTTACTATACCGTGATACTACTAATACCATATTATAGTGTGAAATCGAATAAAGTGATAATACTTTAGATTGTGTGTGTATTATATATCCTTAAATAACTCGGTAATAATACATAATATGATTATAGGTTACATATATATAGTCCCCTACCCACCTTGATTATTGAAGTATGTATAATTATCATTTATCACCTTGTTTTGTTACACCCAGTACAATATTGTATTGTAAGGCTCTTCTGAATATTGTCTGTAAAGGCGAGATCGCACTGACTGACTGAACGTGAAGTGTGCGTAGTGCGATCTCATCTTTATTTTAAATTTTGAGACGACACAGGTTTATTGAAGGAATCATCATTTCTTCTCCAAACACGTAAACCCATGTTACGTAATACATTGTAAACTGATCCAAAATTCTAACGATGATGTTGGTGCCAGGTGCGCGAAGCATGTTCAATATGGCTGAGCGGGCAATACACGGAGGGCGGGGCTCCTGAACTGGCAGCGCTAGCGGGCGGGGCGTTATGTCGGGCGGCGGCGGCGCACCTCCCCCGCCTCGCCGCGCGCCTCGCGACCGCCGCCCGCCACCCCCTGCCCCCGCCGCGCCGCGCCGCACACGCCTTGTTAGCTGAGCTGCTACACTACAGGTATACCGCTGCCATTTAATGCTTTGATCACACCTGCCGTCGAGTGGCGAGACTATCGGCCGAGCACTATCTTGCCACTGTTTTGCCACTATATCAAGCATAATTATAGGTATAATCAAGCCCTAATAGGCTATTTTCTTAGGTTTTTTTCTCATTGGTAATTAAAAGAACTCTAAAAAATAGAAACATCGGTGAAAGAATGACTGATATCTTAAAAACTCTTCAAGATATAACAATTCGAATATCACATAAAATAAACCTTCCCAAAACGCTCCATACAAAATGTCAGCACGCTAATGACGCGCGCGACGTCACACGCGTCTAGTTTGTGCGCATCGCGGGAGGTCTTCATTCGATAGCTATTTAGTGTACAAAGGCTGGGGTCTTCAAATTAAATACCGGATGCCCTGAATCACTTTATTGGCACGACGAGTTAGGTAGGCGATGGGCAGACGACTGACTCTCGCAGGAGTTATATCGCCACGCCACATATATAGCTGACTTTCCAATATGCGATTACCGAGAATTATAACACACACTACAGCTATGTTAAATATTGCGTTTATGAAAGTGGTTTCATAAGAAAAGCATAATTTATCGAACGGTTTACAAATATTTACAAATTTTAATAAAAAAAAATCGACTTGACCATACAACATTGAAGGCACACAACAAAAAAAAAACTATAAAAATTACGAAGCTAAAATTTTGGAAATGCCTATTTTACCGTTATATCTCTATTTTATTAAAAAAAAAAACTGCTAATCTTTGACCTTGGCAAGATCCCTATTGATGTGCTTTTTTATCTGGCATTGACAGCGGTAACTTACCCAATGTTTTGCATGGTACCCTACAGAGGATTATTTTAATTTGTGTGAAAGAAACGATAAAATTTTGCAGATGTAACGACAACCCGGTAGTCATTGAGACTGCGCTAGCAACCCTGTCGGCGGGGTGGCGGGACGCGGCGCCGGGCGTGCGCGCGGCGTGCCTGCGCGGCGCGGCGCACATCGCGCACCTCAACGCACCACAGCGGGCCGCAGCGCTGCCCAACGCGCTCGCTGCGCTCAGTGAGGGCATCGATGCGCCGTATACACAGTTAGTATATCACTATGACTGTTTTAGAAGTATAAAAAATTAAAAGATAGCTTCAATTCCAAAAGAAGAAATATTTAGTAGGTTATTTATTTATTTATTTATTACAAATATGATTATTGATTACAAATAAACCATTTATTGCTAAACTATGAAAAATTTAAAGGATGCGTATAATTTGCGGCTAATGATTTTTTGCACCACTTCTTTTCTACCATTTCCAATGCAATGTTTAATCCTCTCCTGGGCGTTTTTTCTTCCTTTTTTCTTGGATTCTGGGCGATTTACCTTATTTCTTCTTGTCCATATAATTTTATCCATTGTCAACATCTCTCCATTATGTTCTCTATTAAGGCTTCAATCTTGAAATCAGCGGGTAGCGGGGCGGGAGCGGCGGCAGCGCGTTCCAAAGTGTAGATTTATATGGACAGGCCTCGAAAACCGAGCGGCGCGCGGCGTTCTACACGGCTTATCCATATAAATCTATACGTTGGAACGTGCCGCTCCCGCCCCGCTGTCCGCTGATTTCGAGACTGAAGGCTTATAGGCTCCCAACAGTGAGACACAAACGTATATATCATTATTTATGTCCAGGTCTCAGGCGGACAATGTGCCGCTGGCCGCGATGCAGGGTCTGACGCGGCTGCTGGCCGACGCGGACCTCGACCGCGCCGCGCAACGCGAGATCACTGCCGTGGCACAGAAGGTTTGTATATATTAAATATTTTATTTAAGGCTAGACGACGCGTAGTGCGGTCCTAACTTAATGGTTTCTAGTTAAAATACTAGAAACTATTAAGTTAGGACCGCACTACGTACCTACTAAATATATAATGTGATTTTTGCACATTATCTTCATTTAAAGTCCAACATAACTTTCCGGTTTACAGGTCCGGCCGTATATGTCGTCGTCGTGCGCCGTGACGCGCGCGGCGGCGGTGCGCGTGTTCGGTCTGGCAGCGCGCGCGGCGGCGGCGCGGGAGGCGCTACAGGACCAGGCCGTCGCCTGTCTGCCCACCCTGCTGCTGCACCTCAATGACGCTGATGCTGATGTCGTCAGGGTCAGTTTAGTGTTTTTTATTTCTGTCAACTTACATGAAACACAATAGATAGTACAAAAGGGTAACAACCGGTATCCAAATTATTGTTTTACCAATATCGTGAACTTCAGAGTTTCTCGGTACGTTATATTATTATGTCGCAGCTATCTAATTAAAATCTTATTAAAAAATTCTCTTTCCAGGCTAGCAAGTTCGCGCTGCGCATCGTGTTCGGTCTGCTGGAGACGCCGCGCACGAGCGCGTTCGTGCAGACGCACCTGGTCGACGAGGGCCGCCTGCACGTGGAGGAATTCCTGCGCGCGCTGCTGCGGACGCTGGCGGATGAGCGCGCCGACACGCTGCCCGGCGTCGCGCGGCACGCTGCACGACACCTGCACGCGCCCGCCGACCTGCGGCACCCCGCGCTGCTCATCGGTCAGTGTGTGTGCGCAGTGCGAGCGTACGTGCTACACGTACACGGGTGTTCGGGGTTGGGATAGAGATAGAGATAAACAAGAAATAAAAGAATATTCCTGTATTGCATAGATCAACTATTACTAAAATGGGATATGAGTTCGAGTCACGCGCTCGGTGAGATGTCGCGTCGTGAACTGATTTACTTATTACAATATTATTTTAATATAATCGAAATATGCAGAGTTGCATTATTGCCTAAGTTGCATCTAGGTAATAAGGCAACACACGCTGTACGGGCGTTGACCCGTACATGCTCCCGGGGGAGAAAAAAGCGGTTAGTAGAGAGGTCTAGGATAATGAAAGATGAGGTTACAAGGTGATAAACAATTTTGCTTATAACTAATTAATAACTAGGGTTAGTATAAGAAATTGTACAAGGTATTAGGGTTTAAAATTAAACATAACTAGTTGAATTAAGGTCTCTAAGTGAAAAGACACGAAAGATCGGGGACGAAGCCCTGTCTTGCTTATGCAAGCAGTCACTAGATTTAACTTTAGGTAATTTAATCTTCGTTTTTAAATAGAGGAACATAAGTTACTAAAATATCATTACGCCGCCTGCCGAGTGATCGTAGACATCTCAATCCAATGTATAGACTTATATGGAACTGGCCTCTAAGGCAGCGGCGCGGCGAGCGTACTAGACGACTTCCCGCGACGCTGCCACCGCACCCAACCCGCTGCCCGCAAAATTCGAGGATGAGGCTTTAAGTTTATGTACTTTCTATTCGTAGTTTTGAATAATGTATTTTTCAGGTATCCTATACGAGGAGCTGAACCGCGTGCGCGACGCAACTGACGAGGTAGAGAAGGAGGTGACGTCGTCGACGCGCGTGCGGCTCACGCAGCTGCTGCGGTCGGGCGACGTGGGTGCGCGCCCCGCCGCCGCCGCCGCCCTCGCCGCGCTATGCCTCTACGAGCGCGCCTGACGTAGCTCCGCCACTGAGCGTGCCCGCACTCGGTCGCGCCACGCCCACATGCGTACGCTCGCCGTACGCAATTACGTGCAAGCTTGAAATTAATTACTTATCGCACTCAGAGACATTTAATGATGCCTAATTTAAGTTTAAAGAAGATGTTGACTTTTTCTGTAAAATTCCTCAATCAATTAAATTATGTAATAATATGTAACGTCTTTGATGTGTGCGGCGGGCGGCCGTTAAATGAGACGGAGTGAAGATCTTTATAAAAAAATACCGTTAAGAATTATAAAAAAAATGAAATACTTTAAAAATATACGAAACGATTTAGGTAATCTAGAAAGCATAATAATTAATGTTAGGTGATGACGTCACATAATGCTTGTGAAAATGGTAACAATATGATAATAATTAAGCTTTGAAGCATTATTGATGTTCCAACTTGATCATTGTCGTAATAGGGGCCTTATGGAAACTTGTTAATAATCTCGGGTTATCAAAAAATATTTTAATAAATTAAGCGCGTTAAAGTATACCTTTCAAATTACGTAAGTTTCTCTAAAATATCTATCGACAATGATTTATTTTTCTTTTGAAGAAAAAATATTAAAAGCCATTTATAGTACTGAGGTGATATTGTGATATAATAATGTATTTGTTTATTCCAAGTAGGTTAAGTGTTAATGTTATAAAACAGACAAAAATCGTATCGCATACAAAACCTAAAATAGCAATTTCACGTTAATATTCTTCATTCTTTGTTAAATTATCATGTCATTTCTTTCAATATTATAGAGGATAAGAGAGAGATAATAATATGATCCTAATAAGTAATAACAGGCGCTTGTGAAATTGGCGCTAACTTTCGTAGATCAAAATAAAATTATTTTATGGAATGTATTTGAAGTTTACACCTGAGTGGAATAAAGTTAGATAATCGAATATATTTTGCAACTTCTTTAGTATATTAAAATATTATACCCATATTAAAAAAATAGTATAATCATAATATTATTTTTATCTCAATCAATCGTGTAACATTATGTTGTCGCTAGTTATTCGAGCTGTTGGTGTAGTCAATTTATGAAATTATCAGATGTATTGTTAACATGTACACTATAATAATATTTCGGTTCTCATGTTGGAAATAAATGAAATTAAATATTTGTTTAGTCCGGTCGCCGTATAGAGGGAAATATGTCAAGTAGAGAACCAATTTGTGTCAAGTAGTTTAGAACCTTTTTACTGAAGGTCGGACTGGTTCTAAATATTAAAAAAGTTGATTGTCGTCTACATGAAGTTTTAGATTTTTGTTTGTCATTCTCTCATAAAAATGAATGAATATAAACTGTTTGTCAAGAAAGTCAAAAAATTAAAAAGTGGCAACACCGTAGTGTCATCCCTTTTTTATTGATTTAAAACAACGAGCAAGGAATTCTATGGAGAAGCCGTTGTCAACATATTATATAAATTTTTACTTATACAAATATCAGGCATTTATGGTACAGAGCTTTAAATATAACTTTGTCTCTTTCACTCTACAGTTTAATTGCATTTGACGAAAGAGACGAACATATTTCAGTTATTGCATATTCTTGGTAAAATTCTGTCAAAAGTTTAGGTACGTGCCAGATCCGCCATCTTTTGCAACGAGTTTCGTGGTAGTTGTGCTGTCAAGAGGCTGTATATTATTTGGAAAAATTGAGTTTTATCAATTTAAATACGAGAAAATAGGATAATAAATACGTGGAAGTGTGAGAAAACGGCTAAGCTTTCCAAACCTACCCCAATTTTTTGATGGTCACATGGATTGAGAGAGGATGTTTTGGATGAGAAAAACTTCCTCGTGTCACTTCCACCCCCGGAAAACCCCCCCTCCCCATTGGAGAAATTCACATTTGAAATTTTCGTCATCTTGAGATAAGGTCATGTTTTCTGGTGTTTGCGTGTTACTTACTTACTGACTTATTGTTTTCAAGGCATCCTAAGGCTGTGGTGAGTGGAGGACGATTATTTTATCATTCCAAAACTATATCATTCAAGGTTCTTGATAAAAATTAGGAAAAATTATCAAAATTCACTAACTCTTTGTAACTCTTTGGGTTTGTTCTAGGTTTGGCTTATTAAATATTTCGCTTCTTCTTCTTCTTCTTGTTTTTTTTATTTACCTGGGATTATTTGCCACTTGACATTTTTGAAAAGACATAACAGAAGGCCCACTTAACCACGGATACCGAAGGGGGGGGACGGGGGGGGCGCAGCCCCCCCAAAGGGGGGCTCGGGAGGCGCAGCCCCCCGCTAAAACAAAAACAAACACAATCCAGAAAGTCCATAAGTAGGTTAGGTTATGTTAGAACTTAGACCACAACACCCAGAAATAGGAGCCCCGCGTAGCGGGGCTCCGTCAACTGATAATTGAAGCTAGTTGTGCCATATTGAGGGTTATTGGTCTCTAGGTATAACTGATGATGGATCTGAAGATCTGAGGTTGAACTTCTAGAGTACAATTCCTAAGCCGAAGGCTTAATTGTCATAAAAAAACAAAACATTACTTACTTACTAGGGAGTGTCTCCGCTGCCGGCGCCGCAGTGCATCATTTTTATTTCATTTCATTATAAATGAAAAGACATAACAGAAGGCCCACTTAACCACGGATACCGAAGGGGGGGGGGGGACGGGGGGGCGCAGCCCCCCAAAGGGGGGCTCGGGGGGCGCAGCCCCCCGCTAAAACAAAAACAAACACAATCCAGAAAGTCCATAAGTAGGTTAGGTTATGTTAGAACTTAGACCACAACACCCAGAAATAGGAGCCCCGCGTAGCGGGGCTCCGTCAACTGATAATTGAAGCTAGTTGTGCCATATTGAGGGTCATTGGTCTCTAGGTATGGATCTGAAGATCTGAGGTTGAACTTCTAGAGTACAATTCCTAAGCCGAAGGCTTAATTGTCATAAAAAAAACAAAACGTCAAAGTAGTGCCATAATAAGAAAAAGAAGACGAAGGAGACAGTAGTTTTTAAGTAGTGAATTTTGTAATTAATTTTTACTTTTAATTTTTATCAAAAAACCTTGATTTACATTGTTAAATAAATTGAAATTTTAGTTCTCCACTCACAACAGCCTAGCAACAGGCATTTTTCCGAAGAAACACTATAAATTGTCGAGAATAGAATATGATGTAGCATCAATATTCCGAAAATTTCAAAGGTGAGTAGCTCCAAAAGTGGGGGGTTCCTCAGTGTGGATTTGGTACGGGGGGGTGTTAACCTCTCCCCCCCACTCCCCCCCCACCCCCGCTCCCCATAAATCTTGCGGTAGGTTTGGAAAGCTTAACCAAAATCAACCTCAACTGACGCTTCATAGGTTAGTAACTCGTTTTCTACAAATAAAACTCTAAACTCCTTCTGATTGAAAACAAAACGAAAGACAATCATTAATTTATATATAAAGTGAAAATATTTGTGCATATTTTGGTGATAGAGTCAATATTTTTCTACACTACTATTATAAAGAGGAAAGATTTGTTTGTTTGTTTGTTTGTTTGTTTGTTTGTTTGTTTGAGTCGAATAGGCTCCGAAACTACTGGACCGATTTGAAAAATTCTTTTGCTATTGGAATCTTACATTATTTCTGCTGAACATAGGCTACATTTTATTTTGGAAAAAAGTAGGGTTCCGTAAGATATTTGAGTTTTTCGGACGCAAGGTGTAAAAAATCAGCAAGAAAAGTTACTTATTTTGCGTACGCTGCCTAAACTATAAAAGATAGAACCATAAAATGTTCTAAGTAATTGTAGATCTTATAAATATCTACAAAAAAGTCCGCGACACACTATACCTATCTATGTCGAGTGAGGCACAATAACCATTTATTTATTTAAAAATCCTGAATTTTTTTTGGACTACATTTAAACGGATATATTTTACTCACGCTATTAATCCTTATCAAAATAAATTATTTTATCACTAAGTACAGTTTATGTAGATAATATTTGGTCTTTGAATGATTAAAATTGGACGTTTGGTTTTGAAATTATGGCGAAATTAAAATATTACGATAGTGGGCGTCACCAAAGCGCGTGCGGGAGCCGGGAGGAAGACAATATTCTGTTGTAGAAATGAAAATTCTGTACGTATAAGATACGAAATGACACCCGAAATTACACCTTTGTCACTATATCGCTATAGAAGCCAAAAATGTGGTTAGTTTTTTGTCTGTCTGTCTGTCTGTCACTCTTTCTGTCTGTCTGTCTGTATGTTTGTTCCAGCATCACACGAAAAATACTGATCCGATTTGAATGTGGTTTTTGCAGACATATTTATCTTCTTCTAACTTAACATCTGGTGTATAAATTTTTTTCCCCCCACCCCTCTAAGGGGACAAAAGAGGGGGCCAGATTTTGTATCAAACTTTTTTCTTTAACACGAAAACTACTGATCCGATTTGCATACGGTTTTCACAGATTTGCATACGGTTTTCACAGATATATTATATTTGTCCTCTTCCAACTCAACATCTGGTGTATAAAAATCCTCCCCCCCCCTCCCCTCTCAACACTCTCTGGGGACCAAAGAGGGGTCAGATTTTGATTACAACTTTTTTCTTTAGTGGACTTACTTCATATTAGGTATTAACTGTGTTTTTCAACTTAACATCTGGTGTATGACCTTCCCCCCACACCCTCTTAGGGGACAAAAGAGGGGGTAAAACATGTATCAACTGATGATGTAGAAAATATACTTTAAATGGCAAAACAACGTTTGCCGGGACAGCTATATTTGATAAAATCATTATTTGTTTACTTATTGAATAGGGTTGTGTTTTATCAAAATAAAAAATATTTAATGCTTATTTTATTTATAGGTTTCCTAAGAATGAAGCTTTGAGAAAAAAATGGTTAGAGGCAATCGGCTCGGAAAATATTAATCCTCGGCAAAAGGATTGGTACCTCTGCTCACTGCATTTTGAGGAAAGCTGTTTTAATAGAACACTCGATGTTATGAGACTTCGTGAAAACTCATTGCCAACAATATTTCCAATTCCAGTAAGTTTCATGTTTAAAATTAATTTCAATTATGTTATGATATTTTTAGTTTTAGCACGCAATGTTATGTCACAACATATCAATTGTTGAATTGTGGATGCAATCAAATGATATTAGGATTGTATGACAATGCACACAATATATTAAACTTGTACAGCATTTATGATAATTGTGTTGATTTTTTTCCAGCTACGGGCTGCACAAGGGGTATCTGTTCTGCGTGAAACAAGCAATACTAATACCAATGTTGCTAGTACGTCTTCTACTGATGCTTTATTCCCATTACCAA
This sequence comes from Plebejus argus, assembly GCA_905404155.3. NCBI lineage: Eukaryota > Metazoa > Arthropoda > Insecta > Lepidoptera > Lycaenidae > Plebejus > Plebejus argus. Next base: position 23,153,378 of record FR989927.1, read on the forward strand.
TATCAGATGCAGTTCAGAAAGAGGTATGTTAATAAAATGTTATGTCGCAACTCGCAACATATCAATTGTCAAATCCTGGATGCAATCAAATGATATTAGGACATGTATGACAATGCACACAATAGATTAAACTTGTACAGCATTTATGATAATTGTGTTGATTATTTTTGTTTACTTTCCAGCTACGGGCTGCACAAGGGGTATCTGTTCTGCATGAAAGAAGCAATATTAATACCAATGTTGCTAGTACGTCTTGTAAAGTTGTGAAGATGGTACAGATCGAATCGCAGAAGGTTGATGAAATAAAAGCATTTATTTTGGTGAACTTGTTTTATTTTATTAATCCACAAGCATTTTCAGTAATTATAAATTTAACTAGATAAGCTTTATACATTTTTATTCACTCTTTCGTTCTTTGTTTACGGGTAGAAACCCTTAATATTATACTTAATATTATAAAATATAAATGCGAAAGTGTGTCTGTCTGTTAGCACTTCACGCCCAAACCGCTGAACCAATTTTTCTGAAATTTGGTATGAATTTACTTTGAGCCCCTGGAAAGGACATAGGATACCTTTTATCCCGGGAAAGTGCGCGGTTCTCGCGCGATAAATAATTTTTTTGGATCCCATACATTTTGTAGCGTTAAAGCGTTTACGATGATCGCTTGCCGCTTAAGTTGATTTTCTAAAACACGTATTGTTCACGGCCACACATATGCTTCAGATTCTTAAGGGTGCCATCTAAATTCTCATACATACGTAATACCAAAATCATTTTCTCATACGAAAATATTTGTATGTTTGAGTTTTTTTTCAGCTTAAAATAGTATTATTTAAAATATTATTTTTAAATATTTTGTAGAAAATGTTTATACTAAATTGACTTTTTACGTATACATAAATATTATTTGGAAAAGTATGGTAGTGACAGCCCTAGGCAATGGCAGCCATTTTATGTAACGAATCTATGGTTTAGGTATGCACGTTTTTTTTGTAGGTATTTCAAGTCCTCTTTTTTCTTTGGTCTGAGATTTAAAAGGGATGACAATACGATGTTACCACTTTTTAATTTCTTCACTTTCTTGATGCACTATTACAACAAGCGGAATCCATCCGAATTTCTCTCTATCCGGATTCCGGCGACAGGATAGTTTTTATTACTATAGATTATATTTTTTGTTGTTTCTTTAATTTAATATTATAAAGTTGTTCACCAATACAGGGTGCAATTTAACCTTCCTGCCAAATTTTGATATGTTGATCCTTGTTAAAAATAAAAATACACGTATTTTTTCTTTTATAATCACTCAGTACTAAAATGTTGAGAAATAGCTTCCGAAAGTTATCCTAAAAGACACTACAATTAATGGACACTACGCGTCGTCCGCGCGTAACGTGCGCCCGCGCGCGCTCCTCGCCCCGCGTTACCCCCGATCATATCCACCGCCGCGAGTGAGCATTCTGCAACGATTTTAAATGGGATAAAATATGTCATTAGCAAAAAATAACACCCAATTTTTTTTGGTTAAATGGATTCTCCTAATGATACCTAAGCCCTGGAAAAATTTGGCAGGAAGGTTTAATTGCACCCTGTATATTTTTAGATATCATGGTAATAGTATTCAAAAAAAATATATTCGTGCCAAGTAAAATATCCTTTTATTTATCAAGTGGCAATATCCTTTTATTTAACAAGAGGCACAATATTATGTCACAATCATGATTCATGCCCAAAGCCCATAGTCGCACAAGCTATTTACGCGGTCTTCGTTTGTCTCCTGAGGAAGAACTCCCTGTGCGCGTCGATGCGCGCGCGCAGCTGCCGCCTGTCCCACGACGCCGCCGGTAGACCGCCACTCCGCCCGGGCAGAAGCGGTGGTAGAGTTATCTGGAAGTTAAAGATTAACTGCTTTGATACTTGCTAATTTTATGATAACGTGTCCTATGTCCTTAATTTCAGCAAAATCGGCTCAACGGTTTGGGCGTGAAGAGTTAACATTTATAATAATATTAGTATTTTTCTAACGTGTCAGGTAAAAAAACTTGCAATAAATTACTATACTCTTACTTCATAATATATGAATAATCAAGTTATACCGGGTTAGCGGGTGCGCGTAGCTGCACCGCCGGGACGGTTTTGGCGCCCAACGTGGGGCCGGCGACGACGCGCCGCGCGCGCTCCGACTCCGACAGGTACAAGTCCGATATCAACAACTGACGCGTCCTGAAGTTTTATGCTATGTACTCACAAACGGTTTTGCTCGATAGTTTACCCCAAATCGAGTAATAATTACTGTGTGGACCGCAAAACTGACAGCTCGAAAGCTCGCATCGAGCCGCTCGAAGGATTGATGGAACCGGATCGAGCCGGATTGATGGAATGAAATAATTATATCGATTTAGAATAAAACTATCGAGCAATACTGAATTTGTGGAACGAAAGCCCGAGCCGCAGGTTTTGCTCGACGTTATTGCTCGATTGAGCAAAACCGTATTTGAGTACTTAGCATTACGTTACCGAACATAATATATTATTTCATAAAAATATTTACTCTACGCTGCTGCTTACCTATGTTACTTTGTGTAGTGTGAAGTAAAAATTGTTATTATTTACCGTAAACATTGTAATTGTATCGTAAAATGACAATGACTTGGGTTAAAAATTGATTTTGTTCAGTACTTTTAATGAGACCCATTTTATGCGATAACCTAATATAACCACACAACCAATATTATGTGTGTGAGTAATCCATAGTCATTACTCATTAGGCAATATTATGTTGGTATATTGGGTGGTATCGCTTTTACACACCTCGACTCCCATGTCAATATGCAAAGTCTGTACTCACTCCTGGGACTGTATATCGTCAATGCTGACGGCAGGTGTCATTATAAGTCGTGGCCGCGTCTTCTGGACTCGCTCTCTCTCGAAATCTTGAGGTTTTATCTGTTTTTTGTTTTTTTATTTAAATAACCATAAAATGTAATTAATCCTATTTAAGAAACTCCATATGTCCAAATTCCAATACCTAGTTAATAGTTATAAACTCTAAAGTCCTCGATCGTGGGAATGCAGACAATAGATTTTCAATTGTTATGCGACAGCTATGTGCCGCTTGGGGATTGATGGGTTAACATAAGTCCTGACCTGTGTCTCTGACTGTACTCCGAGTTCCGACTGTAAATCGCATCAAAAAACAAAGTTTACTGTCAGTGTGAACTCAGACCTCATATCAGCGTTAAGAATGCTATATATACTTACATAAACCTTTTGTATGTGTTTCGGGTTGGTCCGCAATATCTCTTTACGACTAATAAACAGATCAAACGGGACGCAATCTCTCTTCCAGTCGGACAAAGTATGGATGTCCTTCAGAGCATTTTGTGGGGACCTCGTTTTAACGCTTAATCTGGGCGCAGTTTTATCTAATTGTACACATGGGGGTAGTTGGAATTCTCTTATGCGGTAATCTGTCCGGTGGGTGGTTTCATAGTTAAACAATAGGGTATCAAATTCGTCGTTCATATTGTAAATTTTAATGTAAACAAAATGTGTGATGATTGGACAGTGTCATAAATGAAATGACAATTTATAAACTTTCAAAATGAAGTTAAGTTTTTTTAATAAGTAAACTGAGGAGGTAAGAAATTATAAATTGATACGAGTATCAATTTTAGCTATTTTTTTAACTGGCCCCGGTTCAAAAAGCACTAAAATGCACACCTTCGTTAAAAATTTAGCAAGTGATCAATAAAGTCAATTCATTCTGCTTATACAAAGTAAAAAATACATGGGACCACATGGGAGACCACTAAAATAAGACAGAAAAGACGCTGAATTCCATCAATTTATTAAAATTCATAAATTACATCACGGTAACGTTTATTATAAATAATATTATCTACTTACGCTTAAACAAAATAAAATTATAAAAAATAAATATCTATACAAAGGAAGAAATTAACACCAAATCCGTAATTTTGCTAAAAATATAATTGACAAAATATACCTACCCGGAATTTTATAGTTTATTTAATAATAATGATAAACAATCATAATTAAATTGTAGTGATTTACCCAACATACAATTATTATTTTACTTACAATTTATTAGTCCTCGTTTGAAACATTATAATACATTTACACAGCTGTCTAGACAGTAGTGTACCTTTGGATTTTAAAACATCAATTTCTGCGCTAAACTTAACAAAATAAACATTCTAAATTTCAAATAGATGGCGTTGCGGCGATTAATCTGTTTCATATTGTATACTAAACTTCAAATTCTATTAGACTAGTTTTAAATAGAAAGATGTCCTGAAAATATACAATGTATTTACAGAGGCATATTTTGGAATTTAGATAATCAGGGTCCTTGTTCAAGATGCCTTCGGTACCATAGAAATATAAATAAAAAATGTGATATTTTGACAAAACATCGCTAAGGCGGACTTGCGCAGATCTGAGTTAGTGAGCGAACTCACGGAGCGGTTTTCTTCCGCGCCCGCGCGCGGTTGCGGGCCCGCAGCCTTCGTAGAATCCAGTTATGTATGTAAAAAACGAAAGCAAAACTCACGGTGCATTTTTCGTCCGCGGCGGGCGCTTTTGTTTGCGGCTCCCGCTGCACCGGCGGTCGCCCGCATCCTCGGCGGTTAGCGCCCGCGCGCTCTGCGATAGTTTAGCGGGCGTAGGCGATCGCAGTAGCCGTAATAGGAAGCGAATTCACGGCGCGGTTTTTTCCCGCGCCCGCGCGCGGTCGCGGGCCCGCGCAAATGAGCGGTCTCGTGAGTTCTGAAATAAAACCGCGTATTTGCGCGGGCCCGCGTCCACGCGCGGGCGCGGGAGAAAACCGCGCCGTGAGTTCGCTCCCTTAAAGTTAACTCTGAGTTAAACATCATGTCATCTCTATCACTCTTTAAAGTGAGTGACAGATATGACATAATGTTTAACTCAGAGTTAACTATAACTACGATCTGCGCAAGTGGGCGGCAAGTCATTCGTGTCATCTTGGCTAAGAGCCCTGCACCTACAGAACCGTTAATATTTACAAGGTGAATGCTCCCTCAGTACATCGCTTAACATTGAGATCATATCAATACAAAAATATTAAGTAGACACCATCTAATAACTTTAGTAATCTGCTTCTTTGGACAAAAATTATACTACAAGACTATATTGTCTATTTGGTATAGCACAGTCACCGAACATGTTGAAATTCGATCATTGACATATCGCTACCTGCCCCGTTTACTCGCGTGCTAATAGTTAGCTATCTTGTTCCCACAGATATGCAATACGAGCGTAATATCGTTTTGCATGTGAATGAAAGGGACAAATAGCGAAGTCAATGGTCTAATTTTTAAGTGATAGACGGCCGGGCTATAGTAAGACTTGCAGAAAAAGTTATATCAAAAGTTATATTTGTTTGCTACATGTTACAAAGTAATAGTGTACCTAAGGGCTAAGACTCAGAATCCAGATGAAACTAGTATACAAGATTATAATACTATACTGTACTCGGCGAAATCTGGCGATAGCGGTCATTGACTCCCTGTCAAAAACTTGTCATTTTCTATATTTAAAACTGCGATTGACAATGAAGTGTCAGATATTGCCAATCGCGGCTTTGTATAGAAAATGACAAGTTTTTTGACAGGGAGTCATGACCGCTATGTTTAGCCGAGTAAGTGCGTTTGTGCACTACACGGAATTTTACCGTCCGGCGTTCATAACTTTCACGTTTGCCATATCAAAACGTAAAAAATCCGGACGCCGGATGGTAAAATTCCGTGTAGTGCACAAAGTCCCGATTTCCTACCTTATTTATATGGCAAACGTGAAAGTTATGAACGCCGGACGGTAAAATTCCGTGTAGTGCACAGACGCCCTAAAGTATAGTATGTGAGTATGGAAAAGTCATTGACCAACCATTGTGACGTCATTGTGGTGATCATTTATCTCTACAATAAAAGTAGAAAACTCCCAAGAAAATATTTTCTGTACAAGCGTTTTACCATCTGGATATTTTAATCTATGACTTAAAGGTTTGAAAAGAATTTGTCTATTATAATAAAATAAGGAAGAAAACTACTAATAATCCTAAAACACGTCTTATACAGTATTGCAAAAACCCTAAAATAAATTATTATTAGGAAAAATCTCAGGTACCACTTAATAATATGGAGTTTACAATAATTATCTACACTAAGATATTGGAAAATGATTCTTCACACGACCCAAAATTCACATTTAAACATTATGAGCTGTACTAAAATTTGGTCATAGAGGCAAATAGCAAATCCTACGTCACAATAAGTACAATAGACAGTATCTTTGCTTAGAATATTTGGCCACAGCTAACACATTGGTGGAGTAGTCGAATACTTTAACTTTAAACAATAGTTAAATATTTTTTTTATAATGCTGTCCCTATCACTTTGCTAGCCGCTAGGAAGTGACAGTGACAAACAGTAGCGTAACTTAGTCGTGTTCTTAAAATGAAACTCGTGCAATACTGAGACTATAGTTTGTGCGTTCTAAGATCAAAGATGATATGGCTGACAGTTCTCATATTCCTTGTTTCGGATTTTTTTTTACAAGAAAAAATCAAAATGTAATAAATTATATTTCATCTACAAAAACAAATGTTTCCTATAATTGTAAATGAATAAAAATGAAAAGTTGAATCGAAATCAAATCGATAAAAAGGGCGGCCATCTTAAATCGCCGGCGCCACTCTGGAACGTCAGTACGAAATCGATAATTTCGATTGCAATTCTTTTACGAAGTGATTCGATATTTTTAAATTATCGAATAATTTTTTTAGGTAACTTTCCTACTATTGTCAATTATAATGTGTCACGCATATCATCTTATAACGCACAAACTATAGTTTTGCAATTTTCTGCTCTCTAAAGTTATCATATCAGTTATCACGCTTGTGTGCGTGCGCTCAATATGAAGATAGTCTACTGTTATTTATTATACTGTAGCAACCTGTAAGAGAGCTCGTAATTTCAATTATCGTTAATAATATATTCGGCCGTAACGAGTAATCTAACAAAGAAATTCTACATTTATCTGTTAAACAACAAAACTACGCACCCTTTAATTTTACATGTTCGATATTTCTCTATGTCTTGTCTCTATGATTCTATATACTCAGTACACTACAGTTTCAGTGCATAGTTTAAAATCTGCACCTGATAATAATTTAGACATAATTTCTAGAATTTAGTCACAATTTAAAACCTTGACAAATCCATAGGACGCAACTTCTTAACCCAAAATTAACATAATATACAAAAATATAGTTTACACGGTATATTACAATAAATTATAAATTCGTACAAAACATAGTAACGTAACAAGAGGAATAAAACAATAAGGCCTACTCACGCTAATCTACCAATCGTCTCCCAAAAATAGTCTTCTCTTTTATACATACGGTGATCGAGAGAGATAGCACAATACTCAGACTAGGACAATAAGCCCCGGCCCCCGAGTAGAATAAATAATACCCGCTCACACTAATCCAACGATAGTTTTGGATATCCATCTCTTTCACAAACACGACGAAAAAGGGAGAAATAACGGGATAGCACTATAGCGCGAATGTGCCGTGTATTAGCTTAAGTTTCTGGAACCTTCGCATTATCTTTGGGCTTATAGTACACATATAACAGCATGAACCCGAACAGCATATGCGAGACCGCCAGCACGCGCGAGCACCACTCCAGCGCGACTGAGTAGTACCAACCTGGTAATAGAAATAAATAAATAAACTTTATTGTCTCTTATTATATACAAATTTAGATAGATAGGAACACAAATATTATCATAGCACCAAGGTTTACAAATTAAAGTGCGCAACCCCTAGGACAGATAGAATTCAATAATCATTGTACTTAACGTAACTTAATAATGTTACCTTTTATCCCGAAAAAACGTACTTATATATACGTTTTCCTGGAACTCAAACTATCTACCATTTCATCAAAATCGGTTCAGCGGTTTAAGCGTGAAGAGGTAACAGACGGACTTTCGCATTAATAAATACATAAAATATCTTTTTATTCAAAATATATATCATGAATACACTTTTTTAACGTCGCAGAGAGAACGTAGAAACTAAGATGCCTACCACCGGTTCGGGAACTAACCTGGCGAGAAGGACCGGCGTAAGTAACTCGCACTTATATCAGCTACACCAACCTCCTGATGCGATTTGTCAATCGGGCACATTGAGCTCGGCGTAGACGGGGCAGTGGGGGGATGCGGGACCGCCCCAGGACCAGCCCCGGGGGATCCCCAGGTGGCAGAGCCCCGAGCGGACGACGCCGGTGTGCCCGTTGAACTGCCCGCCCGCGCTCAATATGGCGGTCCGCCCTGTCGTGGTGGGGTCTACTGTTGTTATCACGTCCTCGTCGAGTAGGGACTCGCAGTTGTCCAGCGCTGGAGAAGATAAAAAATATAGGTTAATTGTCTGACAGAAAATGAAAAAACAAGTTTTTAGGCTGGCCGCATACACACGTTTTCCGCATATGATTTCCGTATTCGAAACTCCGTGAGAGTACCGCAAAGTGCAAACATTCGTTGTAATACGCGCGAACGCGCCGCCTGGGACTTGAAACGTTAGGTACGTTGCATGCGGAATTCGTTCCATTCGGAAAAAAGCGGACGTGTGCGGCAGTTAATGTACAAACTACGGGGACAGGTGGTCACGGAAGACCGGGGACAAAGACCAGGGAGTGCTATGTTCTTTTTCATAACTAGTTTATAGTTATAGTTTTTTGTTCCTTTATTGTTATTATGTTTTGTTAATTTTCTGTATATTTTATAATGGTAGTGTTTTCTGTCACTTCTTATATTTTTCTACTGATTCCATGCATTCGGAATTCTGAATACGGAAAACGTATTCGGAAAACCAGCTGTGTATGCGGCCGGCCTTAACATCTGAGATAATTTTAGTTTTAAATAGTAGGAAGTTAGAATTAACAAACATAAATCTGTAGTAGGATTACTCGACGAGCCCATGATAAACTCCTTGCTGTGGATTGTGGAATATGGAATGTCATTATTCGAATATATTTAAATATTTATTTAAATATATTCGAAAATATTCGAATAATACTATTTCCTACTGTGGAACTAAATCAATCAAAAATCAATTTTGCCTATTCAGGTATTTCATTATTCCTAATCATAGGCAGTAACTGCCTAGTAACAAATAGGTATATTATAACATGCTTAGATAACGTGCATATTGTATGATATTATGATACATTGTGTAGATAAGGAGCTTATTAAAATATAAATCGACCAGGATTTTGATTAGCGGCTTATCGTGATTTCGAAATGATTTGAGCCACCTTGGCTTTTGACCACTGAAATAAACTGAGCTAAAGAAACTTAGATATGACACTGGGGGCTTTGATTATGATTATAGTGTCTCTACTAGTACTACCACGATTGCCAACATGATGGACGCACTTGTCTACAGTATGTATAATAAATAATAATTAATCAACGTCGATTATGGGCAAATGAAGACGAATATAGTTTCTCTAAAGCAAATTTTGCTCAGCATTTTGTATATAGATAACGCGGGGATGCAATATTTAGTCATCAAATGCTATAATATTATTACTAGCTAAAAGTCGAGCTTTGTGAGGGCTCGCGTCGTATTTCTGCGTGGTAATAATCTTGAAGGCAGTTTTTTTTAATATAGTAACGTTTCAACGCAAGCTAGTGACACGCGTGCCCCGCCCACTTACCCTTTCCACTGTTTTTATTGTTCTGTGATGCTAATAAGTAATAACAAAACGAAAAAAGCTAGTAGTAGCACAAATTGTTAAATACATAGATAGAGTAATAGTGCAAGCGGCTATTACAGCTAAATAAATATTTATATTAATAATATATGTATAAATAAGCGATGAGCAATTAATGTAGAGATGTAGAGTCATCGTGAACAATAAATAATGTGATATTTGGCAAATCGCCCGGTCCATTTGATCTTTTATAACTTCCTTTACATAATAAAAATTATTAACAATTTCAAGTGGAATCTTTGAACCGACTGTGCAAATTAAATTTATTTATGGGGCCATTTAACGAATCAATAAAATATTTGACAATCTTTAATTAAAATCTGATCATTAGTTTTAAGGCGTTACGTTGATATGAAAATACAATAAGTAATCTCATAATTGTGTAAAAATGTCTATCTGTTATTTCCTCGCGTTACTGCTAAACCGATTTTGATTAAGTTTTGTTTATAATATAATATGATATTATTTTATATAGAGTTCTCGGAAAAGACATTAGAGTTTTATCTCAGAAAATGTACAAAATTTTCGTCGGTGCTCGCACGCGTACAATATCTATTTGTTGACATTGTTGCGTTTTTAGAACCAGGTTTTTAAGCAATGCTATCAATGTTTGCATGTCTTGTGTAATTAGTCAGCAAGCACGTGATGCGCAGACAAAGAACATAAACTGCAGTAGCCACACACAAACAGATATTACTATCTAATCAAGGTTAAAGTTAACGATTGACCATTAGTTTAATAACCGTGTCCCAGTTAAGTTTCCTTCAATAATTACTGGGTGGCTTTGTCGTGTCGAACGAAATTAATAACTTCGTAACTTGACTACGACACAGCGACGTTTGTTACAATTACATCGTCTGTCATTTCTATACGAGAAATAATAGTGAATTGTTTTTACTATTGACTTATTCAATATTCCTGACTGCGATTTTTACAAAAAAAACGACATATTACGCAACCTTATTGTGATAATAATTATTATTGTGGCTATCCTCATTTTTTGAGCAAAACGTATTAATTATAATTATTGATGGTTTACAATTTACTTTAATCATACAATAATCTCCAGTTCTATTTCACGTTGTGGAAATAGGAAGTAAAGCGCTGAATCAGACAGTATAAGGAAGTAAAGTATCTGCTCTGCACTGATACAACTTACAAGAACAACTTAAAAAATAAAAGCGGCCAAGTGCGAGTTGGACTCGCCCATGAAGGGTTCCGCAGCAGCAATAAGGTTTATTTTTATGAAATTAAAAGGTTTTTGATTTATTTTTATATTTCAGTCGATTTAATGAAATTTAGATTAAAAGGTTTACCATTTATGACGTACAAAAAAAACTACTGGCTAGATCTCGTTCAAACCAATTTTCGTTGGTAGTTTTTATAGTAATCCACATCATATATTTTTTTTAGAATTATCATGCCCCTACTTTAGAAATTAGAGGGGGGGGGGACACACATTTTACCACTTTTCCGAGTCTCTCTCGCAAACTATTCAGGTTAGAAAAATATGATATGAGAAACCTCAATATGATTTTTGGAGACTTATCCATAGATACCCCACACGCATAGGTTAGATGAAAAAAAAAATTTTTTTGTTTCAGTTGCACCTATGGGGACCCCTAAAATTTTTAATAATTTTTCCATTTTTGCATCAAAATCTTAATGCGGTTCACAGACTACATTTACTTACCAAGTTTCAATAGTATAGCTCTAATAGTTTCGGAGAAAAGTGGCTGTGACATACGGACGGACGGACGGACGGACAGACAACCAGACAGACATACAGACATACAGACAGACAGACAGACATGACGAATCTATAAGGGTTCCTTTTTTGCCATTTTGGCTACGGAACCCTAAAAAACTTTCCTTTCATTTTTATCACAATGATTCTAGATACTTGTTATTTTGATAGAGTTACTGGAGTCCGGTCGTCCGCCGCACTCGCCGTGTGGCCGGTAGTCCGGCGAGACCGGCGCCGCACCGCCGCCGCACCTCATCGTGTGGCATGGCTGTTAATTGTGAATTGTGATCTGTCGGCTGGGTTTGACGTAACGCGACCAAACTACGTAGGTAGGTCTTCCTAGGTATCAACTTCTCTGATAGTACATACTACATAATATAAAATAACTCTTTTTAAACAAAACTCACGTCTAGCGTTCTCCCACCGCACAAATTCTCCTACAAAGGCGAGCTGTAGTTTACACCGCGCCGCCGCATCCGCTATCTCCCTCAGTCTCTCGCTGTCTCGCTCGCTCAGCGTCGCCACTTTACAGTACACGTTCACTAGGACTATAGGGTGGTCGCAGATCAGGAACGCTGGAAATAAAGATAGTAGAGATTTTAGAACGCTGTTTTTAAGTTTCGACAGTGACATTATCTCTTTTTTTATGCAGGTCATAGATAATCTTTATTATCTTCCTACTCCTCTTATTTTTCTTCTGATTAAATTCGTTGCGGGTCCCAAGACAGTTTAGCATGTCCCTCGGGCTCCCTGAGATCATATCAAAGGGTTTTCGTGGTTGGATACCGCTGTCGATCCTGGCGACACAGGAGATACAGTGGTGGGAATGTGTGGTGGGCCAAAGCCCGTAAAAAAAAAGATAATCTTTATTATTTCAAGAGTTACTCTAAATTTTATGGAGGTTTTTGAGACTATTATTTTTAAGTCGAGCCGAGTAAGCTTTACCATTATCAATAGATAAGTTTAGGGCGAATGGATGAGGACTGCCTAAGATGACGCGTTGAGATAGTTGGAGCTCGTTACTTGGTAGACGTTCATCAATAGATGATGGTAGCCGATACTGATTATGTCGATATAGTATGTATATTAAAAAGTAAAAACTCAATCAATGATTATATAACAGCGAAATATCGTCACAGCAATCGTAAAGAGGGCGAAAATACTTTATCTATACATATAATAAAATCGTAGGAAAGTCAATTCTGTACATTGAATATTTTTGAAAAATAATACTTGGGACGTGATCTACAATCGATATGGAAGCCAAAAATATAGTTTTTAGAATTTTTGTCTGTTTGTCTGATTGTCTGTTTGTCTGTTTGTCTGTATGTATGTCCGGGATAAACTCAGAAAGTACTGAATGGATTTACTTCAAATTTTGCACGTATATTATATAGAGGTCGGGTCAACACATAGGCTATATATTATGACGATATCACCTAGGGGGGGGGAGGGGCTCAAGTTTTAATATTTTTAGTTTTTTGCTCATATCGCTAAAACCGTGCGTTGTAGAGAAAAAATGTCCCGTACGTAATGAAAGCCCATAAAATTTCCTATAAATTTCTCCTTCACACTTTGCATCTATCTTCACTCCTTGCCATGCTATGAGCTTTTGTCTATCTTTTCTATACAAATTTCGAGTGTCGTTTGATTAACATGCTGGGAGCTTTGGCATCGGTCTTTTCTTGGATATAAGGTATCGTGGAGTTTGTATTGCGTCTTAATTATCCTTTGTAGGAACAAACTAATTCATCTATACATATTGTAATAAAATCGTAAGAAAGTCAATTCTGTACATTGAATATTTTTGAAAAATAATACTTGGGACGTGATCTACTATACTAACGCGGACGAAGTCGCGGGCAACAGCTAGTCATCTAATAAGTTTTTTTCCGGTTACTTCGCAAGCTAATATCTTATGCAATACTTCTCAAGTAGCTATTATTAGTGAATGATTATTGCTACAAAATGTACAGTCACCACGCAATATTTTTGAAGAAATAAACATCCAGTCGCTAACGAAAGTTACAAGACGGGCCTGTTTCACCACTTCCTGATAAGTGCCGGATAGGCTATCCACCACATAATAGATGAAGTATGGAGAATCTGTCAAAAAAGTTGGGGATAGCTTATCCGGCACTTTATCAGAAACTGGTGAAATAGGCCCTTAAGGGCAGGTTATTCGTAAATTAGCAGGTCGATTTCTGTCAGTGCGAATATCGACCTAAATGTCATTAAAATAACATTCATATCAGCGCGCCTTGTACGGTGGCGGTTACGACGCTCGCCGCATCCATGATAGGGCGAAATAGTAGAAAAACCCGTTTTACTTAGATAAAAAATATTATAACTAAACATCTATCCAATGATTTCCCTGTTAAATTTTAATAGCTATCGAACTGACCAAATCATTTTTTGATTGAGTCTCTGTAAGTCCTATAAAACTCAAAATGCTTTTAAAATCGATGTTTTTTCGGATTTTTTTTTTATCGAGCAAAATTATCTGTATTGTGTTTGTATCCAATGAAAGCACTAGTTAAAAGATGCATCTATACATGTATATATTTTTCAGTTTTTTTTGAATGACGCTTTCTATCAAAAAAACTCATTCTAGAAACGTGAATTTGGAATAAACGGCCCTTAATTAGCATTCTTTTACAATACAAAAGATATTATCCATGTTTTTATCACAGCTGCCTTTTACGTAAGTTCTATCTTGAAAATACAATAATAATTACATTATTATTTATTATGAACTTTGGCGCATATAATGCATTTGTTTTGCGTAGACTATTAACTGTGATTCATACATTTCTATCTCTATTCTGTAGCAATATTTATTTATATCAACTTCGCACGACAAAACGTAATAAATTCTATGTAACATCCTCTATAATAGATGATGAAATTAATTCTATTATCTGGTAGCCCGTAGCACGCGTCTACTATCAGGGTGGAGTCTAACATATTTTATTAATTAAACGTTTACAGACGCTCTAGTTGTCATACCAAAAAAATGCAAAAAATAAAGTTTACAAAATACATTTTTAGGGTTCCGTACCCAAAGGGTAAAAACGGGACCCTATTACTAAGACTTCGTTGTCTGTCCGTCTGTCTGTCTGTCTGTCTCCAGACTGTAACTCAAGAACGGTAATAGCTAGAGATTTGATATTTTCACAGATTATGTATATTTGTTTCCGCTATAACAACAAATACTAAAAATAAAATAAAATGAATATTTAAGGGGGGCTCCCATACAACAAACGTGATTTTTTTGGCCTTTTTTGCTCTATATCAAAAAATGGCAACAGGTAGGAACTTGAATTTTTCACAAAATCCTTAGTTATATGTGTACTTTAATATTTAATAATAATATTAAAATAAAATTAAAAAATAAGGGGGGCTCCCATACTAAAAACGCAATTTATGGCCTAATTTTACTCTATAATGGTACGGAACCCTTCGTGCGCGATTCCGACTCGCACTTGGCCGATTATTAATATTGGAAAAAATATTATAACCAAAAGTTTAATTTTAATTAAAATTAGTAACTAAATATAACATTATGTGGCGGAATGATAATATATTATATATTTTTTATGTCTTCGGTTTCTTACACTGTCATGAGGTCCAGAATATAATAAAAACCTCTGGATGCTCTACCAATTTTCAAGACCGTAGTATTTCAATTTTCAATATTCTTAATATCTTAATTTCATTTATATTTTATTATACGAATTAAAAACTGAAGTGCCCATAAATAATATTAATTTGAAACTGAAATTACACGAACAAACACACTTCGTGTTTTAAATTTTATGGGCAAGGCCTTATAATCATAAATTACAATGGCCTTTAAGGCAGAACAGCCATAACTTTACTATTTAAATACTTTTACAAATAATTATAATAAATCATTAAACTACTGAAACTTCTAGAAGTACGCCTAAATTAGTCTCTGTTCGGTGTTATTTTATAATCGCAAGATGCGCCTTAAGAATTGAGAGGTTCTTAAATTTAGGGCTCGGGCTTGGATGCAAAGTACTCAAAATGAAAAAGTCTTCAACGAAGTTTCAAATGGTCAGAATGTATTTAAGCGTTTGATGATCCCTAAAACAATTAAGATGTAAAGTCCTTAACTCTGCTTACAATAATTATAAAGCAGAGACAATTTCTTTTATTTAAATAATTTAAGCTTAACCAGTAATTATAATAATGTAGAGTATGCACGAGGTAATTACGAATGCGGCGGGTGCGCGACGTATATGGCTCTACCTTCGCGAGGTAAATTGCTAGCGGTAGGCACATGCTGGAGAGGGGCGACATAGCAGTCGCAAAGGCTTTTCTTTACAGGGACACTGTTTATAATAGGAATTTTGATGATGGTCTTTAAAATGGAGGCAAGAGGAGGAACTGAGTTATAGGAACCCCACACCGCTTACAAAGCCAAAGGACTTAAGAATAACGGCCTTAGGTATAGCAAATGCCTCTATATATTATACGCTTTTTATTAGCTTCACCTGTATATTTGTTTGTAACCGACTTCTTTGGGCGCGATTTTGACCCACTTTAAACGGCCAGTTTAGTTTGGTTTTTTATAAAAAGCGTGTTTTTAGTTTTTTTTTAACTATTAATATTATTTAACAAACGACTGTGCAATGTAGACCGGATATGTATACATAAATATTATAAGAAAGTATTGGCAGAAAAAAAACTACCCTGCAAATATTTTTCTCAGAAGAAAACTGTGAATATTTTAAGCATCATCTGAGGCAACTAATGCGTCGAATAATTGCTTGAATAATGATTATGGGTATGACATTTACAAATTCCCTTTAAGTACTCCAACAATAATAAGACATGCGACAAGTCGCTCGCCGCTAATACATTCACAGCTTTACGTGGCAAAACGGAACCGCAAGGGCGGGCGCTAATGTCAACAGCACTGAGCTGACGGCCGAGAACGGTCGCTACGCCCGATATAGCGCCGGAAAACAACTTTGCATCATCATCATCACCACCACCATGAACCTTCATTATCATCATCATAAATAAAGTTTTCTTTGATTTGTATAGTAAAAGTATTTTCTCTTGGTGTGATCAGCAAGCCCCATTTCTTACAACCTGAATGTCTGTTTGGTTCTCGAATTTTATTGTCCCGCGTCGTTTAGTCTAGGACCCGTTTTCAGACTAAACGATTCCAGCCTGAAATTGCCTCTCGAAGGTGTATTTAAAACAGTTGCTATAGCCTACAAATAAAATTACGGAAACCCACGGCCCACCAGCCCTCATTATGATGCGTTCTCTCAAACAAAATTTAAAATAACATTTTGACAAATCCTCGCACGTAAAAACTACGTATTGAAAAAGTGTCATCAGTCGTCACCATCCCACACAAAGACTAGGCCTGATTTAGCTCAAACCGGAAAACTAGAAGTGTTAATACTAGCGTGATGACCAGCTGTTTGTAATTCATCACCACAAGAGTTCTAGGTTAAAGTTAATTGAGATTCTGTGGGAATAATGCGTGGAGGCCCAAAGGAAGATCTTCCGACCGAGCGAGGTGGTATGCCCGGTCAGGCCGAAGCCCACGTGATACATTTCAGCTGTCGTATATATATACTGCCGCGCTCAGAAAACTTCGATAGCGCGATGCAGGAATGTTAGGCGGATGTGGGTACCGCCACATCACTCCCCCCCGAAGACCGGAGGTCGAATCTTGAAATCTTGTCGCTTGAGTCGCCAGTGCCAGAGAGTTCCAGTGAGTCGGAACTGTTGTTGCAGTGAGTCCCAGTGAGTCGGAACTGTAAGCTGCTGCACGGGATCCAGTGAGTCGGATAGCTGCCGTGCGGGGCCGATGCTACGTGCTAACCAGGAGAGATGTGCTCTGCTTGCTGACCGGTCGGTGTAGTGAGAAAGCCCGATGATGCCGATGCGGAGTCGCCCAGGCCGCGGTACATTGCGGCTAGTAGACGAGGTAACCGATGAGGCGATGCTGGCTGGCGCGGTGTGGAGGGGCGGGGAGTGATGATGATGAAGGAGGCGTGTTCTGTCGAGGCCCGAGGGTCACCAATGTGGGAATAATGCGTGGAGGCCCAAAGGAAGATCTTCCGACCGAGCGAGGTGGTATGCCCGGTCAGGCCGAAGCCCACGTGATACATTTCAGCTGTCGTATATATACTGCCGCGCTCAGAAAACTTCGACAGCGCGATGCAGGAATGATAGGCGAATGTGGGTACCGCCACAATTCATTTCAGCAACATTTTCTACGAGAAAATCTACACGGCTGTTGCTAAACAATTTCAACGTGTGACAAATCAAATCGCAAACGTTTCTTCTTGGTAGAAAAAATACACAAGTTATGGTATAGGCCGCGCATGACTTTAAAAGCGCTCAGCAAAAAGGGAAGGGGCGGCGTTCGATTTTTAGTTCTTTTCAGTGGAGCGAGAGGGGAGCGAAATAGCTCACCTAAAAGCATTGAAGACGCCATTAAAATATAAATGATCAAAATGGTCGTTATTGTTAGCTATTGCAGGCTATTGGTGGTTTAACATATTAAAGTTTACTGAGCAGTCTTAAATTTGTGCACAGCTTGTATGAGGGATAATGCAGATTTCGTGTCAGGAAAGATCATTATGTAGCTGTAGAAAGCTCTTAAATGATCTCGCCAAAGACAAATTTTGGAACCATATCAAGTTTATTTTAAAAAATTCCATCAAACATAGTATGTAGTATTTGGTATTAATCTATTTATTACTCTATGGTATGACGAACTTCTTTTCTTGGACAATTCGTACATAGCAACTAATTCTATTTGTTCTATTTCTTTTTGGCACGCTCTGTTATTACGTAGCTTAGTAGATATATGAGATATGATGTACTCTATGTGTATGAGTGTGTACTGGTGATCAATTGTCGATGGAATAATTGAGCCAATTGAGTATTGAAGCAACGATTCCTAATTATTGACCGTCTGATATAATAATACATACATTCCTTTAGCACAACATCTGGTGACTGGTCCACCACTAGGTTTTCGTCAAGAAATGCTGGCAGCAGTTTTTTCTCGCAAGAAGACTCTACGCGAGCTAGTCGAGAGAGACGAGCCTAGTAAACACTACAGTCCAATGTTTGTGTTATTTTCTCTCTGACAGGTACTTTATGTCGATAGATATGAAATACTTCATATCAGTAAAAAGAAGAATATAAACCTAGTGGTAACTATAGCCTATTGGTTTGGATGTTTAGGAGAAATCGCTTTCGTATCTTGAGAAGCTCTCATTTTTCATGAAGGATTTATAGAATTCTACTTTAACATAGAAAAAACACTTAAGTAAGAAATATCACCCCTAAAAACCATAACTTTCACGCAAGACGTAAATGAATGTTATCAGTTCGCGTAATTAAATTCTGTGTTTTGCGATAAAGGAAATCGGTGGGCAAAATGAAAAATTATAAACACTTGAAGGTAACTAACTATGTAGGCTTAACTAAAGGTACCAGAGATAGAGATACTCAGACAATTTTATTTTTTGTATTAAAATTTCATTTTTTTATTTATTTTAAAGTTTTACATTGATGCAACTTTGTTCCTTATTAGTTGTTCAATCCAGTTCGTTTGCTATCAAACTTCAAAAGGGTATTTTCCTATCAAAGCGTATTCTTTATACCACGAATACATAAAATATTTGTATGGAGTTTGATAAGAAACGGACGTAATTTATCAAAGAATCCAGCTGCGATGTTTCATACTTAGTAGAATCGTAGAACAGATCAAGGCTGATTAATTCTTTAGACATATAAACTGCGATGGAAGTTGGACACAAATAAGTCCTAAATATTCTAGTCTCAAGTCTAGACATTATTTGCACAACAAAGAACGTCCTCGACAAGGTAATAACAGCTATTGTATCAGGTATTAGCTTTATGAGTTAGAATATAGGTATGATACTGAATCTTGCTTGCTTAGTTGCACTGAAATTAGTTTATAACGCGGGAACTTATTGCAAAGAAAGCAGCAGTTTTAGCATGAAGATGTATGAACCAGAAAGACAAACTTACATATAATATACAGGGTGCAATTAAAATTAAACCTACCGGCCAAATTTTTTTAGGGCATAGGTATTAGGAGAGTCAATTTAACCAAAAAATAGGGTGTTAATTTTTTTTACAATAACATAATATTTTATCCCACTTAAAATCGTTGCAAAACGGTCACTTCGCAGTGGTGGGTAGAGCGGGGGTCACGCGTAGTGTCCATTAATAATTATTGTGGTGTTTTATAGGAAAACTTTCGAAAGCTATTTCTTAACACTTTAGTTACTGAGTGATTATAAAAGAAAAAATACGTGTTACATTTTTGTTTTTAGCAAGAATCAATATTATATCGAGGCCGGAAGGTTTAACTGCACCCTATATATTTTATAACGTTAACGTTGGTATAAACTATAGCAAGTATTATTATAGTGACGATATTGACATTGAACTAGTCACGTTAATGCACTTTTCAGTTCTTATCAGAAAATCTGGTGTCACGTTATCTTTTACGTCAGTACTCTATCTATTGCAGGTGTCTGAGGCACATCAGCTTACTTTCTACGTAATATGCATGATTAAAATATCCCTTATTATCAGCTCACAAACAAGTAAAAATTGTAATAAAAAATCTAATTAGATATACCCAGTACACTCATACAGTAAACAGGAATCTTACGACACCTCTTATGCTAAAAATATCCATCAAGTCGTTCAGGATGCAAAGCCAAACAATTACATATATACAAACAAACATTTTATACTCTTAAAAACATAAACCCGAAAGCGCAGCCAGGTAAACCCTACAGACAATTTTCATCTCATAATATTATTATATCAGCTGAATTCTGAAATATGTGCATGCATCATCGTTTATTATTAAGTTAAATGTTGTTGTTTTTATAATAGCTTCTTTAGCATAATTACTCATTAAATTTGCATAATGGCGTAAATATCGCATACCCATTGCCATTGTAACTAAGTAGGTATATTATCACAAGAGATTGTAAACCCTCGATCACAGATTCTTGGAAATCTATTGTTATTCTTATCGCATGCGACCGCGATAACAAAATTTTTTTTTAACAGACCTCCAAAAAAATGAGGTTTCTCAATTCGACCGTATATTATATATATTATGTTCTTTTTAACTGATCTTTATAACTACTTGCTGTTCATTGTGACGACTGACTGATAGAGTAGAAGACTAATAATGGATATTACTTATAAGTATACGATTAATTATATTATTAATTCTACTTCTTGGACATGTTATTTTGACACTATTTTTATGAATGGTTTATAAAAAAACTTATGAAAACTCATTGTATAGGTAATAGGTACATGACATATCACATAATGTGGGAAAAAACATGATACAAAGCATTAAAGCAATCTACACAGATATCAGATTGTTAATTTTTTTGTTTGTTTTCCTCTATCATTCAACATCCTTTACTTCAAAAGAAGCAACTGAATACAAAAATGAATCATTAATTCCACATAACAATATTTAAATTATGCGAACAGTTCAACATCGCTCATACGATTATAATAATATCCCGAACCAATCCGAACCTCTTACAACCCTACCAGCTCAAACAGCATCTGAGATCTAGGTCTCAGGATGCAGGATGCCTAGGCAGGGAGGGACAAACGTAAGGTCACGCTGATGACACAGACAGTTTGTCTGCGGTCAATTGAGGTCAAATACGGTACGCGACCAATAATGACACCAGTGATTCAATTTCAGATTGGTGCCAATTTTTGGAACACCTTTATTAAATCACAACGGTAGAATTGTTAACATTTGTTATTGCATGGAATGCACAGTAGACATTATTATAGTTATTTATTTATATATGGATTGCAGTCAGCACAAAATAAACCTATGAAAACCCCTCATACTACGACCTTGGTAAACGCGTTTGGCCTGCTAAAACCTACGAACTTATCTATGTGGCTAGAGATTGAACTGCCATCATTGTAATGTACACGCACATGTACACGCAATCTCTATCTAAATCTATCAAGATATCTAAATAAATCAAGAACCATACGTTCTGCCAATACAAAGAGTATCCCACGTTTCTCTCAAGTGCAAATAACATCAAACCTCTTCTATTTTTAAATTCCAGTTTAGAAGTACAAAGTAGAGATGTGCCGACTAGTCGGTAAAGCCCCGGCCTCTTTTGTGGTCGGCGACTAGTCGGCGAAAAGTCGGCAAAAAGCGCCTACTATCCCGTATCCGGCTTATTACTTTTTTATTTTGGCTATAATTATTGAAATTACGGTATAGAAAAAACCTTGAATATTTATAATATGTCCATATTATTATCACACTTCATAATATTGTCTTGACACATTTTAAAATTAAATGAAGTGTTTCTGAAATTACTTGCTAGTGAATAATTATTTTTTAATAACTTTTTTAACAACAAATTAGGTAGGTATGTATTATTATTTATTAGATCAATATTGCATGTTACATAATATGAAACGTACGCGAAGTAAACATAACACGATCCGACACCTTCGCAAATCGCAGGCGGCGTATGTGACACCCGCGAATCAGCAGTAAAAAAAGTGTACATACTACAGAAACATCCGAAAAAATGTTCGGCTTGGCCGACTAGTCGGCCAATTAGTCGACTTTTTTGCAGCCGACTAATCGGCTAGTCGGCCAAAGTCATAATCGGCACATCTCTAGTACAAAGCATAATATATTTAAATAATATGTGAGTTAAAAACCGACAGATCCCAAATCAGCGTTTTAAATGTATAAGCGTGACTAAGATATTGGCGAATATAGAGCCACAATGGCAACGGATGATGCAAGCCTTCAGAAACATCCTTGTGGGTTCCTATCACAGTGACATTTCCTTAAAGTTAAACAATCGTTCTAGAATGTAGAGATTAGCAAACTATTCATTTAAATTAAATCACCTATATCCAACTTATTACTTTTCATTTCTAGGCATATACTTAGTGACTATGAAATGAAAATGAAATGAAATGAAAATATACTTTATTGTGCACAGTCGATACAAAGACAAAGTTTAAAATAAATAATATCTTAGAAGTAGGTGCTTATAGGTGTAGGAGTAGGACTATAGCAATGCAATGGTATGAAAACGAAAATAGCTCACAAATTTTTTACGCCATCTACAAAAATAGGAGTACAAAACCAATCTTCAACCATTATTTATTTATAAAAAATATTCATTCATCAGTCTCTGTTTCGCAATACTCTATCTACCGTCTGCGTCTGTTTAAACTGTGGTTTATGCACACAAGTACACAACACACAATCTCGCGAATTCCGCAGCTATGTTTAGAAAACGATACATAACTCCGCCTTACATAAGGAAAATCGGAAGCGAACGTTACTTATGTGGAGGCGTGAATTTTCGCGCAATGTATTGTCTATTTCGGTGCGCCGAAATCGGTTTATCACGCAGGAATCGTATATTTTCCTAGATATCTTATAGGTCCTTTCCTTGTAATCAAAGTATAACAATGCCTGCTAGGCATTGCCTAGTTTTACAGAATTGGCTGTTTGAGATTAAGAGCTACCAATAGAGCCCTTTTTCCATACAAACTTTGTCCCCTGTTTCCTCCCTGGATAATACCGGTAGAGTTATAAATTTTTTCCGAATATTTATGGCCACTATTAGCATGTCCCTATGTTTTCTTTTTTTTTCATAATTTCATTATTAAAAAAGATATAAAGAACATTCAAAAACCCAAAAAAAAAAAATGGCTGGATTTTCTTCTGTGTTCAAACACCCAGAAAACAAAACAGGCTAGAATATACAAAAAATTAAAACATGAAACACAGCTCAAGCCTTGCTTCAATTCATAATGAAAAAAGTACTTAAATCGATTAAGTTTTGGAGAAGAAATCAGCGGACAACGAATCGATGATTTTCTGTTCTTTTATTTATTAGAACTTTTGTCGCGTTGTCTCTATCGCGCTTTGCGGTGGGAGACTTGAGATTGGTGAGACAGCAATACATTTTCAAATACCTATTTTCAATTTCTCTAGCCCTTAGTGTGTCCTCTTAAGATACACTACAGCTGATACTTTCGCGTCTATAATATTATTAGCATGAATAACATAAAGAAGTTGAATTGTTGAATTATCGCTCTCCCATGGTAGAGTTAGTACTTCGTGCACATATTATGTGTAAATACAGAATGATGATGATAATTATTATGAAAAAGATTTACCTATTGGTTTTAAAATGGTAACCCAAAAGGCTAAAACCTTTTAAAAATATTGCTCTACATTCATAAACACTAAATTATAGTTGTGGTAGATAGGTCCACTATAATTTGTTGTGTGAAAACACAAAGGTGTTGAATAAAAGTCTGTTATAATTTATAAAGGAAAATGAAAAAACCCTGTAATTTACCTACTAAAATATTACATTCTCTAATTTTAAAATATATAATATTTAGGTACAATTGGTACAAACAATTTATGTTTTGAAATGAAAACTTTAATCCTATTGGGATTTTTTTTCATTTGGGGACAAAGAAAAATCACTATTTGGAAACATTTACCTACACATACGCGCTATGTACGTGGGTTGCTTTTCTGTGCATTTATTTCATAATATGAATATTTTTAATTTAATCTTCAGTTTCACTACCACTATTTAAATAGACAATATTATGTATTTAAATGCGCCTAAAGAAATTTTCACATTCAAAATTCATGAACAAGTGACATAAATAGAATGTTTGTATGTACTCCAAAGTTATGTGTTGTTTGATCACCGTATTATTACGTCACAGAGTATATTATATTTGTCCTCCAATTAATAATGTAATAAGGACGCTCCCTACAAGTGTGTCAGTGTGGCTTCAGCCATAATTAGTATTCAGCTCATTACTTATCGCATTTCTTTCCTTCGCAATGTGCGTAGCGATACACGTTTGTGAACTATTATAAACTATTATACTATTATACACTATAACTATTATAAACACTTTAATAGGTAGAGAAAGAGATACGGTGAAACCGGTGGTAGGCCCCAGTAGCATCAACGTTCAGAAAGTGTTTGAAAAAACTTATTCTGAATAAAAATTTTTGACTTTGACTTTGACTTTACGAAATGACTAAATCCAGGAAAAGATTGGAAAATGAGTTTATCTGCTCCCAACTCCCAAGAGCTACAATCTACGATGTCAATCAGACAAGCACAGTCACTTCCAGCATATTACTCGCAGCATATTACTTCCAGCATATTATAGGCACCTAAATAATTCCTACGTAAGTTGTCAATGACAATAAAATACGGTCAAAATCTGTTATAACGACATCGAAGGGCCTACTCATATTTAGTCGTAAAAACCGATAGTTGTAATAATCAGTGACAGGTGGTCATATAGCATTCAGCCGGGACCTTTGATTTTGGTTAATTTAACCGGTATGTTGTTCTAAACGATGTCGCTATAAACGGTTTTGACTGTATGTACTTTTGCAAGTCTTTCTCGTGGACAAACACCAGAGGGGTTAGTGCGAGTTTTATTCGATCATACGCATCGAGCACGTTCACGCGAATTTGTATGTGATCAAAGCGGTATCCACGTTAGCCAGTAGATGGCGCTGCTTTGATCCCATACAAATTCGCGTTAACGCGCTCGATGCGTATGATCGAGTAAAACTCGCACTAACCCCTCAGTTGTCATAGCATGGCGGCCGCAAGAAAGACTTGCAAAAGTAAGTTTTTAGGACGATACCACCATTTAAAGTACGTACCTCATAATGGTTAAAAGTATTTAGGTACGCAGTCTACGCTTAATTAAACTCCATGTTGCTGTCTCTGTCAGTCAAGTGTATTGTCCAGACTGTCAGAGCCACATGTATATGGGTAAGCTTAAACATATTGTATTAACAAGGACTCCTGCAGAGTTCAATTATTATTTTGTAATAGGACTTCAGTCAGTCAGAATGTGATTAGTTGTTTGATTATATAATTTTATTGTAATTTATGTTTTTTCTGGTGTTTATAATTTTACCTAAATAAATAAATAATTCTAGAACCTTGTACCACTCACCCTGGGGATATATCGTGAGGTCATCACTGACGACGTCGCAGAGCGCCTCGTCCAGCAGGCCCATGTCGCGCCCCGTCACCTCCTCCACCTGCTCCATCGCCAGCGGCTCTACGAAGATGTGCTTGTTCGACGACTCGAATATGAAGCCCAGGTTGTTGCTGTGGAATGGAGGATCGTTAGAAGTTGTGGGGATGAATATTGTTACTGTAGCGGACGCGCCAAGACAACTATTAGGCTTCAGCCTCGAAATCAGCGGACAGTGGGACGGGAGCGGCGCGTTCCAATGTATAGATTTATATGGACAGACCTCGAAAGCAGCTGTACTAGACGGCTTATCCATATAAATCTATACATTGGATGTTGCCGTTGTTGCGTTGGTGGATCGTGCCGCTCCCGCGCCGCCGCCGCTCCCGCCCCGCTCTCCGCTGATTTTGAGACTAAAAAATCACAAGAGTTTAAATTAATAATTAATTTAATTAAGTTTAAATAAATATACGACTTAATGGCTAGGGGGCTCCGAATTACATACGTAGTAGATTACGTAGTAACTAATTACCATTTACCGGTACATAAATAGCTACTTATATAGATTATAGACTCGATGTCAAACGTAACATACTATTGTATAACATAATATTATAACGTTTGTTCTATTGTAGCTTCTATTATGTATGCTATGTATTGAAAAATTTTCAGTGTTTTTCTCTAGTATTCACGCCTCACGGTGGGTTCAGTTCGATTAAGTTACCTAAATTATATACTTACATTATCTACATAATATTCTGTGACACTCCTAATTAAATTAAAGTTAAATATAATCATTAAATGTGACTAAATGTGGCCATAAAAGTTTGGATCCGGTCAGCTAGCTCTTATTATCCCCAAGCTCAATGGGGACATTATGATTATTGTGATATGACTTATGAGAGCAACTAAGTTAAGTGTTTAAAATAAAGCTTATAACTTATAAGTGTTCCGTTGACCGTCATCAAGATTTTTAAGATCTATAAGGGCCCATCAGAAATCACAGCCTAAAGTCAAAACGCAAGAAAATAGAGAAATTAAGTACATTCATAAATAGAGCAAATATACGAAAGCGTTCACCGTAAATGTAACATATTATTAACATAAAACGATACAAATTAATTTGACGAAGTCAGAAGCCTAATATTGCCATACATTATGACTTGAGGTACATTTGGTAATTAGTGTAAAAATTTCAAGGCAAATTCGTTCTGTTCGAGTAATTTGATTAGCTCGTGAAGCTTCTGTTTAGAACAAAAAGCCACTTATGAGCGTTAATTTAGTTAAATAGTTACTAAACTACACTACCACTACCAGACATTGTTAAAAACTAACAAAGTAATCATCATCACCGTTATTTAACCACCCATCTGAATTCTGAACACAGACTGCTCTGAATGTAAAAGAGGCGGATAAGACAGGAGTCAGGACACAGGTCATAGGTTAGACTACAAGCTACGGTGCGCCTGGCTACGGTAGAATGCAAGTCGGAAGTCTTATTTATTCCTATTCTAGCTCAACGAATGTTAGCCCTAGAAAGGCGCTAAGCCTAATCACATTATCATAAATGTGATCGTTTCTAAGAATATGTAGCGACTCATCCACGCTTAAGCTACTAAACAGATTCCATTTAAATTTGGTAGCAGCAGTTTGAGCTCCTAGGGCTAGGTCCTCTAATATGATCGCTGACCGCTGTAGAACTTCCGGTTTATTCGTGTAAGAGTTAAGACCCTCTGTACATACACTACAGTCTACAATTCGGGACATAAGGGAGCGAATTCGCTATAACGTCTTTGATCCCCCAGTAACCACCTCTATGCAAAATCGTCAACAAAGACTTAAATAACCACCTCTATGCAAAATCGACTTAAAAAAAACAAGTGTTCTGAATAACATATTCGTGGGTGTCGGAGGCGGGTGCGGGAGGCGGGGTGGGGCGCGGCGCGGGGGGCGGGGTATTTTTAGCGCGACGCGCGAAGCAGCTCAAGTTCAAGGCAATGTGACTCGGCGACAAGACGTGTTATTGTTGTTCGTACAACAGCTTAACACCTGGAGAACGATTCTCGTACTTCGACTGTCACAGGGAGGCTTGAGAATCTGGACACTCGAGCTACTAATAATATTATGTATTCTGTGGCTACACTAACGAATGTCCATTGATAGAGTTGCAGGGGTACATTCATAAGTGCTGATCCAGAGCCGGAAGTTTTGTTGGTTCAGCTTTTTTAGGCTGTATTAGGGTAACAAGCATAGAAAATATATTATAATGCTTGTGTCATAGAAGAGCAATTAGTTAAGGCCTCTTGCACTTGAAACATTAAATTTCAAAAAAATGTGCCGTTTCTATATTATATTGTTACTTTTTTGACATAATACAGAGTAGAATGGTATATTGTTTACATAAATAGAACGCAAGAGTTACTCTATAGATAATTTAGTTCCTAGTAAATTCAATTTCAACATCATCATAATAATAATATTATATACTCGAAATTTGCAATAAAATATCGTGTCTTTTGTAATATCAATAACTATTAATTTCATCAGATTACACAAAATGTATTACTTACATATAGTTTACCGAGTTTAACGCCTCCGTGGTCCAGTGGTCTAGAGCGTCGCTCTTGACTCGGAGGTCGTGGGTTCGATTCCCGCGTTGGAAACATGTTATTTCCAAGTTTGGTTAGGACAATACAGGCTGATCACCTGATTGTCTGACAAGTAAGATGATCCATGCGTCGGATGGGCATGTAAAAAGTCGGTCCTGCGCCTGATCTCTCGCCGGTCGTGTCGGTCTGCCGTCCCACTGGGTTATGATAGTAAAGGAATAGAGAGTGCTCTTGTGTACTGCGCACACACTTGGGCACTATAAAATTACTCCTGCGTACCTGGCCTGGTTTCAATGAAACCGGCCACCGTCAGCGAAACCGGTGTGGGGAGTATTAATAATATTATAGTTTACCGACAATATTATTGATTCAATAAACCAAGTACTAGGTACCTAATAGCAATTACATATAAAATTTTAACGAGGCGCGTGACTAGCCAGTTTCTAGGTCATTAAAAGCGTGATTTAATAATTCAACCTTTTTCAGTGGAGTCGTACCTTGTGAAAGTATTTAAGTGGGTGGACGGAAAGTTAGAGCATTTACATGACATTTTACTTCTAAAACACGGAATTAAGATTATCTTTTGCACGTAGCGAAACGAGGAAAACGCGTTTTCTTTGGAAGGATATTATAAATGTATTGAAAGATAGGGCCTCCATTAGGTGTGCCGTGTGGCATTCAGGGGAAGCACAGCAGATTCAAACACACACTAGGGGTGGGGGTTCGAAGCGAATATTACGATATCCCCCCAAGATGCATCAGTAAAAAAATCTTTAAAAATGTCTCAAAGACTTTAGAGACGTGAGAGCGTATTTCACGATATATCGTTGTTCACGATCCCATTATCATAAACCATCATATTATTATAGTCTAAAAGTAACCACAGAATATTCACTGACTTTTCCAAGAGTCTTTAAAAAAAATCGGAAGTATTGACAAAGATTCAAATTCATCATAATTCATAAATCTGCATAATATTCAGTGGCCTTGGCCCTTGGTAATAGCACAGAATATAATATAATAGTACTGGTAATAGTTGGGAGTTCATCCGGGCTGGGGGGGCACAATCGATACAGGTGCGTGCGCCACAGGTGCATTATACCTACAGCTATCGAATTACCATTTAGTGCGTAGTGCGAGTTTTATTCGATCATACTCGTCGAGAACGTTAACGCGAATTTGTATGGGATCAAAGCGGTATCCACGTAAGCCAGTAGGTGGCGCTGCTTTGATCCCATACAAATTCGCGTTAACGTATTCGATGCGTATGATCGAATAAAACTCGCACTACACCCCCTGGGGAATACATTTCAATGTTACGAATGTAAGGCGCGTACACATTGATGGGAACCGCGTGTAGAGTTCCGGAAGATCGTGATATGGATTATGGACCATTCGTGTAAAGTATATAGTTTAGTATTAAGCAAGCTTAACATGATCACTACACAGGTTTCTTTCTACGATAAAAAGTACATTGTGACAAATTAACAAAGTGACTTTACTTATAGTTTGGAGGCTTTTCTTTACTTTTGCATTTTTAAATGGAGGGTCAAAAAATGTTGTGTGTCTTAATAATTTTATGAGTCGCTTGAAAAATTGTGTACATGGTACACCGGAAGTCCAATACAGAAAGGGGGGAAATCTAGCTTGCTTAAAACGAGCAAGGGCATACAAACACCCATATATTATAATAAACAGTATAAAGGTTGACAGGTTTATTTTAAGCGTAGATCACGTGCGATGTGAAAGACCCCGCGACCTTATCGGCTATCAGCGTTATCACATCGCTATCAGAATCAGGTGGCTGGATTAAAGTGATTTCGAACAAACGTCTGCATTCGTACTTGAAGCGAAACTAATAGCATAATATTAGCATACTAGAATATGATGCCAGCAAATTCTTTCATCGCACGGCAACCGTACATCTTTCCGCTACAAAACTATCCCATTGTTCTCTTCCGTCTCTCGAAGTATCTCCGTAGCAAAATTCGTCTCAATCGGTTCAGCCGTTTAAAAGCGTGAAGAGGTAAGAGACAGACAGACAAACAGACACATTTATATTTTGGTAAGAATTATGTCATGTCACTCACTTATTGTAGAAGTAACGCGTCGCCACAATTTACAGAATAATTGAGTTGTTTTTCTACTACACGACAATTCATTGGTCACAGATTGAACTTTGTATGGTTATTGTTTGGTTTTGTTGTTACGTAAAGGTTTTTTATTGAACAATACAATATTATTAACCTTCCCAATTTAAATTGGTTCGATTTGATGTCTTTTAAACACCCAACCCTAGTACAAAAACAGCTTTCTGCACACCTTGGGAGTAGAAATATATGAGAACTAGCTGTTGCCCGCGACTTCGTCCACGTTAACATATTTAGATCACGTCCCAAATATTATTTTTCAAAAATATTCAATGTACAGAATTGACTTTCCTACGATTTTATTCAGTAACCCAAATCCTATTGAAGCGAACGCCTTGAGCCTTCATCATAGAAGCTCAAATCTTTAATAATTTGAGTTCAATCAGTCGAAAGTCTAAGAAATTTTTTAAAAACTTTCATCCCCTATTTCATCCCCTTAGGGGTAGAATTTATTAAATTCCTTTCTGAGGGGATGCCTACGTCATAGTATCTTTATGCATACACAGTCTCAGCCCGATCGGTTTAAAATTGAGAAAGTTTCATTCAAATTTTCAACCCCAATTTCACACCCTTAGGGGTAGAATTTCCAAAAACGCTTAAATACGTATTCATTCATTTTTATTCAGTAACCTAAAAATAAAGTTTCATGTTTCTAACTTAAGAAATGACGGACTTTCATTCCAACTTTCAACCCCAATTTCACCCCCTTGGGGGTAGAATTTCCAAAAACGCTTAAATACGTGTTCATTTTATTTTATTCAGTAACCCAAAAATAAAGTTTCATATTTCTAACTTCAGAAATATAATAACTTTCATACAAACTCTCAACCCCCATTTCACCCCCTTCGGGTTAAAATTTCCAAAATTCCTTCCTTAGTGGGTGTCTACTAATTAAAACAACCCTGGTCACCAAATTTCGTGGCTGTGACTTTTTGCTCTGCGATGATGAATCAGTCAGTCAGTCAGTCAGTCATTCAGTCAGGACTTGTAATTTTATATACAGTATAGATGGTGGAAAATGAGGTCGCACTAATATGCCCGCCCAAAGAATGTCTCACAAAAGAATATTAGGGATATTTTCAAAGTCATGGTTAGAACGACATAAATAACATATTATTATAATGGCGTTTCTAACGGCCCGGCCGCACCTGCGTCTATCGTCCGAAGCTTCGTGCTATGAGACGATATTATTGGACGATACACGCAGGTCGTCCAATAGTATCGGTTTTAGCGCGAAGCACCACGCATATGCGGCCGCGGTATTAGCGTACCTAATAATTATTGATACTCACGTCTGCCGAAGCACGCAGTACCGCCAGGAGTGTGACATGCTCTTGTACTCCTTCACCCGCCGCAGCGTAGGCGCGTTCAGCTCGTCGCAGATCATCTTCAGCGCCTCTTCATCCAGCACATCCTGGATGGCCAGTATTGTTATCCTGTGGCAGAAATTATTGTGAGATTCGAGGCACTGAAAGGAAATACATTCGTTGATTTATAAAAGACTATGTAATCTAGGAAAACAGTGGATTTTTGGGAAATAAAAATTACCAGTTCCATGTTTAATATCTATTCTGTTACTGTGCCAAATTTAATTAAAGTCAGTTCAGTGATTTCCACGTGAAATGTGAACATACAAGCAATTTTGCTTTTAGTTTGCTTAACTCTTACCTATATTCTAACATAGTCCTGCAGACCACCTCCCTCACCCCCGGGTTGGTTATTTTGTCCTTGTTCAGCTGGTGCAGGTTCCACGACGCGATCCGACAGCATCGTGTCCCGTATCTCTCGTACATAAACACCTCCTCCACTATCGGCCTATGGGAGTACGCCGATAGCAAGTCCAATATATCGTTCACTGGAGCCGTCGCGAAGCCGTTTGGCAACGTTATGGGAAACTTTGGCGGCATCGACGAGCTCTTTTTATGGGGCGTCCTCGGCTTACTCTCGTTCGACTGCGAGTCTTTAGACTGGTCGCTCCATCCATTCGTTAATACTCCGTTACCGGTCACCAACTGCTGCACACTCTCACATTTCCTGGGCTCCAAGCTCAAATGCGGCTTAACAGTGCTCAGTCTCACGATATCTATTCCTCGCACTTTAATCAAATCATCTAGCGACTTGAACGGCCCTTTTTTGTTGCGATAATCGACGATATTAGCCGCTATTTCTTGATTGAGGCCAGGGACGCATTGTAATTGAAAAACACTAGATGAATTAACCGAGCATAATTTATTTTCTGTCGGCAATCTGAAGCTATCTAATGAGTATGTACAGGAACTAGCTCGGGATATTTGCTTTTTTGTGTTTGTGCATATTTCCGGTCTCAGCAGCTCCAACTTTTCGGCTCCTATGCCTAAAATAAAAAAAAGTAAGTATTTTGTTATCAGCAGTGAAGGTTGATTGACTGATAATTAATTTAGAGTGGTAACTTGAAATTTCGAAGATGTAGGCTTATGAGTTATGATTTAGGCATTAACCAAGAAGAGATTTTTTTCACCTCAATTGAATAAAATACCGAGAAAAAAAGAACTCAGTTAATGTGGGCGAAACTACGGGAAAAAGTTAGTTTCATTATATTTTCAAAAGGAACACAAGTACACGTTATAATGAATAGCTAGGTAGAAATTTCCCTATTCTGAACAACATGCTTCAGCCATGAATTATTAATCAGCATGCAACAAGTTTTCCTTCAACACTTTCAACAACTTATGTTATGTTATTTACAAACTGCTATTCTGCAAAAAAAATGGGAATTCATTTTGCTTTATAGTTGTAAACATTTCCTAATTATATTGGTCCAGATAAATAACACAAAAACATGATTAAAATCGTATTGAAAGTTTTAAATCATTTTATGGATTTTCTAAGTGACATTTAATTGCAACTGTGAGTGTGTATATATGTAAGTGTTATTTTGCCTATAACAAAGCATTTTTACTGCAACAAAAAGATAAGAAAGGTTTTTTACTCAAGATTGAGTAAAACACACTGAATATTGTAATCAAGTTAACCTTCCTCGTCTACTAGAGGTTTATTTGTGTTTGTGCTGTGTTCTGCCTTATCAATAACAAATACATATCATTAACTCGGAAAACTATTAAAAGACTATTAATTATAATTATATAATATACCAGACTGTGACATTATCTGCCACTCTGTAGTCTGTATGCACAAACCTAAATGCCTTCCAAAACCAAACATTTTCCTCCACAAAAATATTATAACCTTTCTATGATTTACTTTATAATTAGTGATTAAACGAACTTACCTGTAGGTGAAGTTCAATCATAATTATACGAAGTGCTGCGCCCGAAGAATCAGTATATATTAAACACTTGTAGTAACGCCAGGTCACACCATTGCTACACTATAGTCTATAAAATAAAGACAAAAAAAAAGTAAATATTTTTTATCTACGTTCCTGTTACTCTATAGTACCTTCACACTTCCGGTACAATGGCAACCACCCCTGTCGTTTGGCGCTAAGCCTCATTTAGTTTAGAAAATAAAATGATGTTTCCCTACTAGGGCTTTTTGGGTGGGCGGGTTACTGATTCTTCGGGCGCAGCACTTCGTATAATTATGATTGAACTTCACCTACAGGTAAGTTCGTTTAATCACTAATTATACTTCGTGCTGCGCCCTCGAATCAGTATATATTAAACACTTGTAGATGTTGAGAGATGTTAAAGGAAACATCATGTTTTAATCAACAATTTGATTTTTAATACTTATAAAAATTAAAAAGATTATATTAAAAAAAAAATTTGGAATACATAAATCAAAGAGAACAAATTGTTTTAGCTAAGGCTACATTGTCATGTTCATTAACAATAGGCCGGTTATAAAATTTTGCAAATGTGGAATTGGCACTCCATCCAGCAGTCTGTCGTATCACGTTCAGACTGACGCCAAGCTTAAACGCTTTAGAAGAGGCAGCGTGCCTTGTACTGTGCGATGAGAAGGATGAAATGTCAATTCCACTATATCCCAATGTAATAATGTTTTTACAGGGCAAACTTCAACACGGTCATTATAAAAAGGTAAATGTAAAGTTGGCTGATTAGTTCCAATTCTGGAAGTTTTAATTAAGTCCCTAATCTTAATAACAATTTGATCATTCGAAGTAATTAATTCATTAATTTTTATTTTTGATAGTGTTTGCACTCTATGTGCAGTGACAAGGGCAAGTAAAGTGATACACTTTTTTGAAAGTTTCTCAAGAGGTAAATTTTCATTTGGAAATAGAGATCCTAAGTAATTTTAAAACTATAGCCGCGTCCCAAGTCGTATTATATTTAGGCAATGGGGGTCTTATGCACCTTTGCAAAATATCGAAATGCGAATGTCACTAGACACGTCATTAGCAATTAAAGCGAGAGCGGCTCTATGGCTGTTAATTGTGCCATATTTACCTCCATCGTTATAAATTTTTGTTAAAAATTCTATTACCTGAGCAACCGATGGCTTGAAAAAATCAATGTTATTATTTTGGCAAAATACATACCAGCGTTTAAAACATACATCGTACTGTTTTATGGTATTTGAAGACCACCCTGCCATAGTTATTTCTAATGCAGCATCGGGAACTCCGCGCTTGAGCAACGCTTCCCTGACAATATCCCGGCAACCAGGGTAAGGTGCGTTTGAAAATTGCGATTGCTGTAACATGGTAAGATAATGTCGTTATAATCCAGTGTAAGTAATTAAATCAGAAATAACGAGGCGTTCAAACAAAGGATACCACGGTTGCGTGGGCCAATTAGGAACTACCATGATACCCACTATACCTTTGCTTTATCTACGATAACTTTTGAATTAGCGATTTTAGAATAGGTAAGCGAAAATTGTGGAAACACATAAAACAATTCATGCGACCTATCTAGTATAAGCGCATTAACAGCAACAGCGTTTTAGACTATGCCAGACCTATTTCTGGCATTTATTATTTATTCTTGATGCAAATAAGTCTATTTGGGGTTCAAGTAAATTTTCTTTTAAATATCTGAAAGAAAAATTCGTTAGCGATCATTCAATATCGGGATGTATTCTTCTAGATTCAAAATCCACTATATAATTATCAGACGATTTGACATAGGGTGCAAAAATAAAGATTTTTTGTGTCTGACACCACTGCCAAATATATTTTGTGACTTTATTTAAATGTGGATATTTAACAACACCCATACGATTAATATAGCTGTTTACGGGAGTGGTATTTTCAATTCTAAGCAAAACTAGACAAACTAGACTCTTTACCTAATGCAAAAAAGGCCGCTAATAATAATTCGAGATGGCTTATATTATTATGAAACAACGTTTCTTCGTTTATAGACCAAGAGCCACTAGCTGTTTTCCCATTACATGCTGCTCCCCACCCCGTAGTTGAGGCGTCAGAATAAACCTCTAGCACTATTAGTATCAGTATTTGTCTGACAGTATTCTGTGAACAGAATGTTTGATAGAATCAGTCCACCAATTTAAGTCCGGTAATAAATAACTAATAATGAACACGGAATAGACAAGTACGCTTCATATTTTATTACAATTATTTTTTAAATTTAAAAACTTAGTACGTTCTAGTTCTTTTGTATATATTTTTAAGCTCCGATTTTATAATATTTCGTTTTTAAATCTATAATAATATTACCTACGAAGCAATCTTTAGTCACCAGTTTAAGGACTGTACGAATATTTTCTAATTAGTCTTTATAAATTTATTGAGATTTTTTAAATTTAAAATAAGTCTCATTTTACCATTTGGTCTGGGTACTAAAAACACCCGAGATATGAACTGTTCCGAAACCGGTCGACATTCGGAAATAGCCCTTATGTCAATAAGTTCCTGGATAACGGATGGCAAACGGATTTTTTCAAATTCAGAAACCTTATTTTCTGCTGGTTGACAATTTTGATGAGGTTTTTCATCGAATTCTATCTTGTATCCGTTTATCCAAGACAACACATTATAGTCCCGAGTTACGAGAGAAAATTAGAGAGGCGGCCGGTGTAACGTATTACGTACCTCGTTTACCGGTGACGTGTGCGTGTCACCTTGGTGCGCTGCGAGAAGTTGCGCGATGGTCCCGGACGAGACGTCCCGCTCTGCGCAGCAGGCATCTGCTGTCGTGGCGCTGGACCCGGCTGCCTGCGATTCGAAGTCCTCGCCGTCCAGTTTAAATATCTAGTAGAATTCGTTGAAGTGGACGTATTATCTTTCTTAGCTTGAGATTTTAATTCCAAGCTTGACTTTGACACGGCTTTAGCATTTTTAATCGATTCAGTAAAATTCGAACCGAATAGAAATTTATCAATTTTTGTTTCTGTCAAGTGACTACGTAGGTCACTTTTTACTAATGATAGGATGAATTGTTTTCGTGTTTCTGAATTACAGTATTGAATATCACAAAATATTCTACCCACATCCATTAATTCTTTAACTAAATTTTTGTCTACCCCCGAAGCGGATAATTGCGTCGAAATTATGCGACCTAAGCCCGCCAGACCTGCAGCAATTAACTTTTGGCGATTTTCTATTGCGGCGTCTCTTTTGAGAGCTTGTTCATAATGGGCAGAATTTTTGATTTCCGGATTCAAAAGGGGGGCCGATATGCAATTACAATTTGCGGGTAATAGATATTTTTTCAGAATTTCTTTACGATTTTCCTTGCCTATTCCCGATGTCGCTATATAATTAAATCGACTTGCAACTTCTTTGTTGATATCGGGACCGAATTCAACGGAATTGGATGGATCATCTCCTAAGATGTCGTTGATATCCATCTGAACGTCTTTTTCGGCAACATCGACATTAGAAATGTCAGTAGAAGGATCTCCTGGTGGTACCAGTATTTGACTAGGTCCATCTGCTGTAGGACTAATGGTCTCAGGTATTGGTATGACCATTTGACCTAAAAAAGACGTTATCACATGTACAAAATGTAAAATATACATACCCTCATTTTTGTGTAATAGCGGCGATATAGTTCCCACAATACTAATCTGATGCTTATTACACGAGACAGTGCGGCGATATACTCCGAAAGTATTCTGATGCACTTCTTTTGACTTTTTATGCAATTATTCACCATAATTATAGCAGTAGATTTTTCTCCAATTACCCTCACAAAATTATGGCAATTGCGGCGAATACGGCGAAGAGGTCTTATAACCAATTCTGATGTATTCTAAAGTCTTAGTTAATTGTGAATCTGAAATATCTGAAACAAATTCTGATAAAAATACTCACAAGTTGAATCCTCAATATCGATATCCGAACAAGAACTCGACGATGACGAATTTGAACTTGACGAGTTATTTCGTCTACAACGTTTGATTTCCTTCTCCAGTTTAGCTAGTTTTTGAATGAAATAAAGAAGTGTAGCGTGGCGCGGCACTAAAAAGCGAATGAGGCTTAGCGCCAAACGACAGGGGTGGTTGCCATTGTACCGGAAGTGTGAAGGTACTATAGAGTAACAGGAACGTAGATAAAAAATATTTACTTTTTTTTTGTCTTTATTTTATAGACTATAGTGTAGCAATGGTGTGACCTGGCGTTACTACAAGTGTTTAATATATACTGATTCGAGGGCGCAGCACGAAGTATAATTTGTGTCAATATAGTATTTATTTTGCCTACAAAGAAGAAACAATTTTTTTTATTTAAAATATTAGTTACAATATAGATTGGTAAATTTACAATAAGTGTACAATTATATAATATATACATGCACAGATTTTAATGCAGCTTTGTCAAAATCAATATTGACCTACATTAAAATATAATCTCAAAGATAAAACTTATGTTACAACATAGTTATTATGCCAGTTTTTATATAAAGTATTATGTGGTATTACACTAACATACTTAGGAATTAACAAAAACATGTTAATGGCAAAAAACAATGGCCAAACTGGGGTCAAGGAAATAATTAATTACTGTTGTGACACTTCAGTTCCAATTTTGTTGTTTAAGCCGTTGATCATGAGAAAAACAACTTAAATCTATTGTTAGGCAATACTTTATAATTTATAAGTTGCTGAGCAGAGCAATTAAAATTTAGCAACATTGTAGTTAAGGCTCTATCTCAAGACTACACAAATAATAGTTTATGACATAGGAAGTCTTTGTTTCTTTAGAATTAGGTACTTAGAGCATAAACTCACCTGATACTAAGGCTAGATCATCAACCCTCTTGAAGCGTCCAATCATCTGTCGATGGCGGACGATTTCCCGCGCCAGCTGCCTGTTCACCCCCGGCAGGGTCATGAGCTGCTCCTCCGTGGCCGTGTTCACATTCATCAGCTCGGGGTACTCCTCCGAAGGCGGGAGACTGAACGTGTGGCTCAAACTGGACTTGTTGTGCTTCGAACGCCGCACGAAAACGCGAAAGGATCTCCGACTGCCCTTACTCCTTACAGAGCTCGGACTTTGCCCCATTTTGAAGTCCGCCACTTTTTCAATTTTTACCACAGCTGACACATAATAAGCTGAAGCTACGAGGTGCTGTTTGGTGATACGCTATTACACTAGTACACAATAATTGTTTTGTTTCACTCATTGATCTTATCCAAACCACACAGTCACACCAAAAATGTATTTCGCTACGCGATTACTATTATCGATTAATTTACTTTCGACTTTAATTTTTAGACACTTTATTAGCTACACTGTACACATCCACCCAACTCGCGTTTTATCAAACAAAAATGTAATGAAAAATAAAAAATTGCAAATGCCAAATTGCAATGAAACCACAAAATGAATGAGGCAATGAAATCTCTACGATTACTAGCTGTCAGTTGTCATAAACGGTCGTCATGTCACTGTCAATTTGACAATAGTTGCTTTTTTTCATATTTCTTTGCAGGCTATGGCGAATTAAAATTTCTTTTTTGCCATCAAAATGGGATTTAGAAAATGCCATGTGCCGGCGGTGCCGCTCTTTTTTTAGATATAAATAATATAGCATATTTTGTTTAAAATTGTTGTATCTTTATGAAAAGTTAGTAGAAATCGTACTAATGCTGGCTTCTTACGACGCGTATAACGTATTTAATTTATATCACAAGCGAGCGAGCACGAGCCAATTACAGGCGAGTCCTCGCTGCCCGTTCTCACGGTGGGTATATCACGAGCCGCGCCTTTGCTGCAGTCATAGTGATTATATTCTCTTCGATCGGATCGGACGCGTCACGCGCCTGTTCGAGCCAGCCCGCGCCACCTCGAGAGTCGAGCCACGCCGCGCGGCACGCGCCGTGTGAGTTGCGACCCGGCGCGTGCGGCCAACGAATACTATACTCACAAGGAGCGTGCGGCGCGGCGTGGCTCGAGCTGGCGCGGCGCGGCTCAAAGAATGAAGTATCTAAAAATCGAAAATAAAGTTTGATTTAAATTTTCATTCTTCACTAACTACGAATATTCACTAAAGGCCTGTATTCACTTGGATTAGTAATTAGTGCAGGTGATTAGTAATCAGGAGAAAGCAAGCGTGGACAGCGACTGATTAGTGCAAGTCCTTTATTTTCATCATATCCCCTGCACTAATTACTTAACAACAAACAAATAAAACGACCAGGCTCATGGATTTTTAATGCTTTTTATTTACTCAAAATAATATTTGTAATCTGTACAACGGTAGGTAATGTTAAGAATGTAGTAAGTACTCCCTACACATAGATTACTCTGTAAACTGGACTACAGGGTAGAGTGTAGTGTAGTAGAACTGTGTCCTAAGATATTTTTAATATGAACTGGAAAAGAGTGAAAAAACTTATCTCTCACTCCTAGAACAATAAATATGACGATTAAGGCTACATAAGGCTTATAGCTATTGTTACATAATCATAAAATATTATATTTTAATACAATCACAAAACTATAAATTGCATTAGGATCCCACGTTACTATTTTACAATAGAATAGACCAACTACGAAGCTTAATTTTAACGAAATATGTATCTAAGCAAAGAACTATAACGTTAGAAAAGGCATTCCATACAATCGTCAGCGCGAAAATGTGTCACTCTCGAGATGAGTGAGCTCACTCATCTGTGACCAGTGAGCCTTAGGACGCGGTGACAGTCAGACGTGCTCAATTAATTGTTTACTGCGTTGTTTTTCACCACATTTCGCTTCAGAATGCCGTCGTGTGCCTTCCGAAATTGTAATA
Organism: Plebejus argus; assembly: GCA_905404155.3. Classification (NCBI taxonomy): domain Eukaryota; kingdom Metazoa; phylum Arthropoda; class Insecta; order Lepidoptera; family Lycaenidae; genus Plebejus; species Plebejus argus. Next base: position 23,194,019 of record FR989927.1, read on the forward strand.
ATAACACCAGAAACACAAATAAAGCCAAAGGTGTAACATTTCACACGTTAGTACTATGATTTAATTAATTATTTAATTTATTGTCGGCCATTTTAAGAGAAAAATTTTAGCAAAGCGTAAAATGAACGAAAGAGAAAGTAGTATATGCTATTACTGTAAGTCAAAAAAGGACGACAATATTTTCTCGATACACATTTTGCTTTAACGTTCAATGGGCTATGACCAATATCTTGTGACCCCCGGTTGTATCAACGCTCATACTAATAGGGATCATTTTACAGTGGACATCAAAACGGGTAAACTTAGGTACCGTCAGCATACTCGAAAGTTATTTCAGCATGCAACCGAATACCGTTACGTTACGAGTAGTGATTTTTGTAACGATTTTATTTACGTATTTATGTAAAGTTTTAAGTTACCGTATTCGTTAAATTTCTTGAAAATCACGTAATAATACGTAATAAATATACAACAAAACTAAGTGATAATACTTTAGGATGTGTACGTGTTTCTTGTAAAGAGTTCGCTGTGAAAGTAGCAGCGCTGAAAGACCAATTTTTTTTTCACTTTTCACAAGAGTACTTTTTTTGAAATGTTACGAATCCGATTACTTAAGAGTCCGTATACGAAATTTTGCCGATGAATATGAAATTGCAAAGGTTTTTTTTTCTTTTTTATCGAATTGGATAGAATTTTATCTATAGATTATTTCTGTCGTTTTCTTTTTATGAATTACAGCTCTAAGTTGCCGAAATTAACAGCAATTTTTGCCCATTTTCTCTAAAATTTTGCCGAGTTACATATTTTTTTACTCAACTATTTCATATTAAAGTGGTAAAAAGTAATTCCAACATTGTATAGACGACTTTCTCAACAGTACATTGTATTTTTTTCATACCGTTAAGACGTCAATACAATCAATAAACAGGTGATATCCTAAACCTTTTACAGCAAAAATTATAAAACTGTCGCGGGTTTGAGTTGGATTATTTAAAAATACTTAAAAAAAATCTAGCTCCAATATTAGATTATAATTGAAATGATCTTACATGTTTAGCATTAAAACTTATAGAAATACTGTATTTTAACTGTTAAATCACGTCTGTAAAATCAGCGAAATCGGCAAATTTCGTATACGGACTCTTAAAACTGGATCACTCGTTTGTTGCTCGATTTTCAAAATTCTTTTTTTGTTCTATAGTGCTTAACTCGAATTTGGTACCACGTTCATTAAAGTTGTGACCATGATGGGATCTATGTAATCGAGGGAAATTTACCTATAGTAGTACTATCGAACCATGCATGTTATTTTTTGAAAATAAAAAATATTTTGTATGACGTACTATGGAAACTTTATGCCGATAGGCGCGAGTTACTATGGACCCGACCGATTTTTTTTTTTTGATTTGAACAAAAAAAACTTTACAAATCTATTGTACTACTAAGATAGAATCATTTTACTGCGGGAAAACAACCATTTAAATTTCACACTGTATATATATATATGTATATATATATATATATATATATATATATATATATATATATATATATATATATATATATATATATATATATATATATATATCAGTACATAGGGGGTTTAGCCAAAGCCAAGTACAGGGCCTATAGCCAAAATGTTTTCGTTTTCGCTTCGTAATAGAATCGCCGATGAAAATGTATGGAATTGACATAAGCGTTCGTTAATATGACGTTGACGTTCGACTCGTCTTATGTCAATTCCATACATTTTGATCGGCGATTCTATAACGAAGCGATAACGAAAAAGTTTCGGCTATAGGCCCTGTACTGGTTGCTCGCTCCCATATTATCGATATTTGTACCGATAATCAATATCGGTATAAAAAATATACCGGCATTACAGTCCCTGGTAACTAGTGACGTGAAATAACGACCACCCTTTTTTGCTGACCGTACCACGCACACACACATTAGTGTGGCGCGCGTCGCTATTTATCTAACGCACACATGCAAAAACATTGCTATAGTTTTGACGGCACACGTCGTATCTAAGTATTTAGATATCGTTGTATCTAAGTACATTAATTTTTATTTATAATGTGATTAATATTTATTAATAAATTATTAAATTGATAAGTTTCTAAATAAAATTTTACAACCAAAAGTTCAATACTTAACTAATAAAATCGAATAAAACTATCTATTATAAACTTCACTTGAGAATTCATTAGTAAATCACTATGCCTTGGTTTCATTCATTATCCTCAATAATATTATTATAATATGTGCCCAATTCGCCAACATCAGTAAAAATTTTATTTTTTCAATAATTGATAATAATATCATGTCATCTCTTTCGTTCTTCAGAAGAGAAAACTTTTTGGTAAGCAATTAACAGATATTTGTTTCCGTAAACGCTTATGAGTGTTGATTGTTTGAATATACCTTCTCAATTAACTTTAGTTCTATTCAAAGACATAGATAAATAAATAACTGTTTTTATTTATTTACTTACAGATACATGTATAGCAAATCGGCACATATTAAAAAAAAAGATTAGCTAATCAGATGTATAAATAATTTTATGAATTAGGGGGGCTGTGGAAGGGGGACTTATATTATATTGTTTAAGCTACAATATTACGCAGAGTTTTATTACAATACAGAATTACTTTTTAGAAACCCAACTGTAATATTATTTTGAGTTCAAGCGTTAAGGTAGGGAGGGAATACAGAATCCTTGTAGAACAAACAATAAACATGTTATTTCAATTTAACTGGATATAGCAAAATATTATAAATATAGCCTGGTCACCGAACACATACAAGTTCGACAGTTTATAAATAATAATATATTCCGTGCGAAATGAAAAAAGATACATACAATTAGTAGCGATAAGTCAATGGCCAAATTGTTACACGTTTGGCGACCAGACTATAGAAATAAGTAAAATAATAACCAAGGTTGAACTAGAAAATTAGTCCAGGAATAATACCCAGGAATCCAAACAAAAAAATGAGTACATACTATGATATTATTTGATCGGCATTTTATAAATTGTACTTAAATATTAGATACTATAATTATTGTGAATTATGATTTTAACTTTGTATTCTAGGATGTCTCGTGGCTACAGAAGTTAGCAAAAGCATTTAGGTGTTTGTAAAAATATATCACAGACAGAATTACATACCAAATGAAGCTACAGAGTTAACTGTGGAAACGAAATAGAAGAGTACAACATTCTCGCTTATACATCGTCCAAGTTTTCTCTACAGTAGCATAGTAAATCTATTAGTTTTTGACTAGTACATAAGAAATAGCATTAAAACTAAATGAGCAAAATAAATTTTGAGAAAATGGTGTGAAGCGCATCGAAGCGATTTACCAAAATTGAACATAGCAAATTCAACGTTAACTCCAAAGCGTTAACGCACACATTACATCTGTGAATTTAAAAAGGCGCGCGAATTCGCCCTACCACGCTGATTAGTCTCGCAGAAGTAATGTGTGGGTTACACTGGATTTTCTATGTTCAGTTTTTGGGAATTCGCTTCGACTCTGCGCTAGTAATTGACCCTAAGGGCCAACCCACACGTACCACAACACAACACACCGCAGTCGCTGTCGACTCTTCCCCCCTCCGTTTCATTAACTTTCGTACGTAACCACATCGCAACTTGGCGACAACGCAACCACGTCGACATTTTGTCGGTACCACAACGCAACTACAAAAAGCTGCAACAACACCATTCACACGTAACGCACACTCGACGACATTTTGTCGTTGCGACGTGGTGTGGTTGTGGTATGTGTGGGTTGGCCCTAAACTTTTTACTTAGGACATAAATATAAACTCATAAATTCAATACAAGCGCAGTGTGTAAATTAGCCACTAAACATTTTTACCCTCGACTTTTAGGTAAACAAATTTAAATTCACCAGAGTTCGTATTCAGTATACTCCATGTGCGAGCTCCGACAAATTATATATTATTTATTTATGTCAACACACCTTTTGTTCATTACAAAAAAGTTTTATACTGCGGAAATAGCTACATGGTAGTTTCTAGGAGAATATTCTGCCATAAATATAATATCACAAATTTTATACAACATTGAAGATATCGAACTATGGAAAGTGTCCGTAATTAACAATGACGCAATGATGTTAAGTACTGTAACCGAACTAAACATACGTTTGCCGAGTAATTATTGTCAACCAAAAACTCTTTAGGGTCTACTGCACCAATCTGTGTTATTACTTATCCTGAGTTAAAATTCTACCTGCTCTGACATTTAAATCAAAGAACGGAATCTAATTTCAGATTAACACTAACCCAGGCGTAAGTGGTATGCCCTCTTGCCATAATTTGAATATAATAGTGACCTTAGTGCTAAAGAGAGCGACGGGCAAGATAAAATAAAACTCCAGTTATTATGATAGACTTTTACTGTAATAAAAAAAGCACCAAACCAAGTTTGGAATGTTTTGTATTGCACCAAACATAAACAATTCGATAATTCAACATTACACGTATAAATAATAATTACATCTGCGACAGGTAGAAAAATTTCCATTTTGTATATTTTAAAATCACTTTTTTCGAAATGTTTCGACAAAACACAAAGGTCACCATTACAAACTAGGAATTAACTAAATTTACATAAATAGCCTGTAATATCTCATGTACCAATACTTTAAATTAATAAGACTACATTCCAAAATTAGATCAAGGATCTTTTGTTCAAAATGTGTATTTTTTATTTTATGTTAATTTTATGATTGAAAATCGATATAGTATTATTCGTACGTTAATATTTTTCTAGTACTTTAGTAGTAACATGGTAAACAGACTGAGTCTGCCGTGTGATCTATATGTATCCGTTGAGTTAAGGAATGAAATATTATGATTGAGATGATGTTTTGTACAAATCCGCGACTGTCTTGTGCATGACACTGTATCTCTTCACACAAACAAATCCAATTTTGTATTGTTTTAACACAGAACTTCCTTAATACTAAGCGTTTTCAGTTAAATACTTTGATGGAAAAAAGTTTTATTTGCTACACTAGATTTAATTTATGTTCGCGTTATTTGATATTATGAATAGCGTTGTAATTTATTAGTTGAATTCTGTGTTCAAACAATCGCACACTGCATTATTTCAACTGACAACATAAGTACGCTCGACATTGCATAATATATTTTGACCACCAGAGATATTAATTCATAGGCAGATGGCGCTTCTTCGTTATTTTGTAGGGTTATATCAAGTCGAGCCATTAGATCACAACATTCATGGCTTGACATAATCCAACCAAATGACATAAGGTCCGCCACCTGCCTATTAATTAAATTCTCTCGATACATCGAGCATCCACCGAGCTTCAGTCGCTCAACTCGAACGTATATTAATTAAATAAATACTTAATATCGTAAAACATATTACACGTAAACAATTACTAAGGAAACTCTCCGCCTCGCTTCATTGCTGTAGCACAGTGGGAGTCTTCGCGTGCTGCCATACGCGTCTGTCTACGACATAACGCCATTAATACTACGTTTAGAAACATTTTGATCTAAATGTAAGCAGAAAACTCGACCAAACGAACGTGCCATTGTAATGCTTTGTTGCGGTTAAATAGCATTTGAATAAATAGCATTATATCAGCTGAGCCTACATTTAGACCAAAATGGATTCTAGCGTTGTATAAATACAGTATAAATTCCAACATCTCACGGCTGTCGCCTCGCCACGTGGCGACGCGGGCGGGTGCGATAAGCGTTCACATGAAGAATCTCAGAGGTTTCGTGGTCGGGCACGCAGTATTATGTGCCCAAAGTACAAGCCAGCGATAAGTGGTCCCGCAGCGGCGGGCGGCGCTCTACTCCATCTGAAAATTGAAGATGTCATCTTGAGTAATTATTGAAATTTTTATAGTAATTCCAGTAAGATCAGATCATCGGATAGAAGGATATTCAGCTATTGACAAAATCCTATATTCTATGTTAACGGTCTGTGCCCAGTAAATCGAGATAAGTGCCAATGTTTGTACGAGCGGAACGGATAAGCGGTTTTAGTTCATGGCGGAATTTCCCTAGATCCAGTGGATACATTATTTTGGTATTTAATATCGAGTATGATGATCGTATCATTGCATTGTAAACTAAGCCATCAAGAAATTAAGTTGGATTTACTGAGCAAAGTCCTATTGTTACTACAATCGAGATTTCCTCAAGAATTGGAATAAACGCTAAAAAACTTTACAACACATGCCATTAAATTATAAACAAGAATTAGCAAAAAACTATACACAAATATACCTTCAGTTTTTTTTAATAAATAGCAAAAATAAAATTTAAAAAAAGTCCTGAGGAGTGATGATCTTAAAGACGAACGAAATGTAAACTATAAAACTTGTACGCGAACCAATAATTAATAAAAAAGCGACAGAAAAAGGATTTCATATCCTTTCGCCCATAGGCGAGCCAAACAATTGTAAAAAAAGTATACCTGCGGCTAGCAGTCGGAAGACGAGAGATCTAGGGGCGGCGCGGGGGCGGGGGGCGTGGCGGGCGGGCGCTTCGCCCTCGTGAGGCGGTCGAGCTCGGCCGCGGCGTCGGAGCGCGCGGCCGCCGCCGGCGCGTCCGCCCGCCCCGGGGAACCCGTCTTCTTGTACAGCAGCGAGTTGAAGAAGTTCGCCAGCACTCCCTCGTTGCCCGGCGCTCCGGGGGTCAGCTTGGCGTCTGTGGAAAAGGTTTAGTTTGGGGATAAAATTTACTTTATGTATTATTCAAAATTAGCTCTTTATTAATAATTGTTCCTGCTTAAAAAGGATTAATAATGCATAATATGAACACACATTCGCTCGAAATTTCTATGATACATAATATGTTATAAGCCGCTGAGCCAGCACATTGGGCCAACATGTAGAGTACTGAATGTCACTCCCAAAATAATATGGCAAAGTAGACCACTACACATTGGTCCAAAGCTCTAGTTCAATGCGTTTGCGCATTGAACTAGCGCTTGTACAGTGGTATATACCATCTTTTAAGAGAACTTTTGGTCACCCCACTGCCATAATACCTATAGGAGGTCACGGTTTCGTCTCACTTATAGTTTTTAACTTTTATTTTTCAATCTGTAGCAGCTACTATACCTATAGGCGCCCTCGGAGCCCTGAGCGGCGAGTCGGCTCTCGGCGCGGGCGCCCCTGCCTGCAGCGCGGTGAGTTGCCGCTGTAGGAACGCCTGCTCGTCCTCAGCCAGCACCTCCGCCTCGCGCTGACCGCCGCTCTGAAACGAGATGTTGGTGAGAATGAGATACCGTTCTTACATAATTAAGTGTTATTGTACCAAAAACTTTTTGCTACCAAAAGCTTTGCGATCAGATTTTGTCGGACCAATAATCATATCCATCTTCAGGTATTTAAATTTAGTGCAGCATAGAACAAATGTGAAAGTGTCTGTCTGTCTGTTACCTCTTCACACTCAAACTGCTGAACCGATTTTGCTGAAATTTGATATGGAGATAATTTGAGTCCTGGGAAAGGATGGGATACTTTTTATCCCGGAAAATGTACGGTTCCCGCGCGATTAACGAGTTTTGAAGCAACAGAGTTGCGAGCGTCATCTAGTACAATACAAAATAGTATGGCTCCCCTTACTATCATAAACAGCCTGGTGCTTGCTACGTGCTTAGAACAACAACTAGAGTATTCTCTAGATTAGTTCAGAAAGAGACAGACTCGAGTATGGAAACCAAATATTATAACAGTACGAAAGTTAAACATTTAACCTTTTTTTATGCTATTGCTCTTCCATAGTATGTATTTATAAGCCCGGCCATAGACGGACCGCAAGTTGCAGTCGGGACCGACTGCTCTAGAGCGGTCGCGTTGAAATTTGTACCGACCGCTCAAGAACTGTTCGAGCGGCCCACGTGAATGGCGGATATGAATAGATTTTAGTATAAAAACTGCAGATTATCGTTTGGCGACCGCATTTTGTATTCTGTTCTCAACTGCAAGATGCGGTCCGTCTATGGCCGGTGTATGTCGTATTCGTCCCCCATTTATGACTTTTAAACCCCCCCAATATTTCCATATGAATCCACTAGTTTTAGCCCTACATTCTAATACTATAACATTTACCTTCCTAGTGGCCGGCTGCACTATGACGTCGCGGTAGTAGTCGTCGGGCTTGCACGACTGCATGTTCTCGTACAGGATGCTGATTTTCTTCATGCTGTCCCAACCCGCCGGACTGAAACGTTACAGGGCAAGTTAGGCCTGGTCCCCCCGATGGTTGCTCGCCTTGTCGTGGCGGTGGGGCTCTAGTAACCGCGGCTTGGACAACCGCGGTGAAGCAAAGAGGCAACCAGGGCCGGCCGGTGTCGCCGCCTCACGCCTGGCCCGAGGAGGGCGCTCCCAGCGGACTGGAGGAGTCCGCTGCGGATGCGCACCGAGGTGGGGCCGCAGAGGAAGAGGCAAGTAGGTATTACGGTGCGCCGCTTGCCGCCGAGGACCGTTCGCGGGGGGGAGGTGCATTGTGGTAGGTTGCCGCTCTCCCTACCGCCCCTGCGAGCTGGCGGGGCCGTTCCGTTTGAACGGCATTGGTGGGGCCGCAGAGGAAGAGGCAAGTAGGTATTACGGTGCGCCGCTTGCCCTATCCTCTGCGGCCGAGGTGTGGTCGGTGGCAGAGCCACAGACCTGATCTGCCACATGGCCTCCAAGTAGCAGACTCGGGGGGCGTCTGCTACAGCCCTGGTGGGGACCGAGGAGGAGGGCGCACGTGTTGTGCGCTCATCGTGGAGTCTTCGGACCGCTGGCGGGGTCGCGGATGTGTGTATCGTTCCCGTGGCCCCGTCAAAAGGCGGCGTGGCGGAAGATAAAGGGGGGGGGGGTTTAGTGGGTATACCGTGGTCTCATTAGCTACGGGAGTCCCACATCACCGCTCGGGTCGCCCCCTGCGCCTGGGTGGTATGCGTAATGCATTTCCCCCTCCGAAAAAAAAAAGTTAGGCCTGGTGAAGAGAGAGAGAGAGAGAGAGAAATACATAATAAAGATGTGATATAGCAACATGGAATTGGCTGGGCTAAACTACACTGGACATTAGACTACATCAGTAAGAAGACATCCCTCCACTTGAGGGTCGAACGTCTGCAGTCTCGCCACAAGGTCAACTTCAGTTCCTTTGTGGTGAGAGTACCGACGCATCTTCTGTCTACCGAAGGTTCTGGGGGAGACTCCGGAATGAAGCGCGCGTCACGTCGCCGTTAACTCGTGATAAAGTGTAGTTATTAAGTGTATATATTTATATGTATGTTAGTCATTAAGGTATATTAGGCTGAATATACGTGGCCGAAGTTCGGCATGATTACGCCTGCAATGCGCTTCGCAATACGCATATCTACGCTATATATCGCGACGTAATTTCGGCATGGTGTGTCATCTATAATATTAAATACATTGCAGGCGTAAGCATGCCGAACTTCGGTCACGTATTTTCGGCCTAGTGACAGACACTAAAATAGCTCGGAAAGAATTAAACGGGAATGTGAAGAAACTTATGAAGTGTCTGTGCCGAAAGTAACTGACTACATACAATATTATTATTATTATGAAATTTATGGGTAGTTATGTAAATAATCAAGTATATTATTGAAATACATGAACGAGTGTTGAGTAAATGATGTTTCGTAAACAATTATAATTTTATTTTGTAACTAAATGGGAAATATAGGTTGAACATTATATTATTACAAAGGAAAATTATTTGATTGCATTTTTAATGAGTTCAAGAGCATGACAAAATTTCTGGTGGATTATTAAATTGCCAGTTGTTGAAAGTGAGTTTGTTCTCGAGTTGTGAGTTGTTGTTCGGTGTGTATTGATTGATTGACACGTGTGTCGTGTAGTCCTACTCACATGAGCACCGCGTCCTTCTCCACGATGAGTGCCAGCGAGCGGAAGGGCAGGCGGTATATCCGGTGTGTATTGATTGATTGACAGGTGTAGTCCTACTCACGTGAGCACCGCGTCCTTCTCCACGATGAGTGCCAGCGAGCGGAAGGGCAGGCGGTATGTCCGGTGTGTATTGATTGATTGACAGGTGTAGTCCTACTCACATGAGCACCGCGTCCTTCTCTACAATGAGTGCCAGCGAGCGGAAGGGCAGGCGGTATATCCGGTGTGTATTGATTGATTGACAGGTGTAGTCCTACTCACATGAGCACCGCATCCTTCTCTACGATCAGCGCCGGCGTTCGGAAGGGCAGGCGGTATATCCGGTGCGTGAGGTACTTGTACAGCAGGTCGCAGTTCTTGTCCTCCTTGGCACTGGTGTAGAAGAGCGCCGCGCCGTACCGCAGGCAGAACCGCCGGATCCACTGCTGCATGAAGTCGAAGTGCTCGTCGCGGTAGTCGTGCTCCTTTTCCAGGGTGCTCATGTAGTCAGTCTGGGGGAATACATGGATTAGTTTCATGAATGAGTAAAGACTTTAAACCTATTGCACATTTCATAGACAGCTGTAGGTAATTGGTTGGATTGTCAATTCAATTTCAGTCGTGATCTGTTGACTGGGCTTGACATAATCCTGCCCTGTCCGTCGTCTGCATATGAATCAATTTCTTTGATTTTATTTGAATCTTTTGATACGGTTAAGGATGCCGAAGCTGTAAATATATTAGCTCTTTCATTGCAAAGCGAGTCATGCATATTGAGTGCGTACACAGCACTGAATATTTTTTTTTATTAATTCCTCCCCCTAACATAATCAGGACTGTTTTTATCTTTTAATTACATATTTTCTTTTTCATCTTTTGCTATTCTTTTCAGCACTGAATATTAACATAAAATATATTATAAAACAGTTTACTCAAGTGATCTAACAAGTAATCACATTTTGCCACTTCAACAGTGATAAATGCAGGTTTACATGATTCACAGTATTTGAAATTTATTACTGAAAGGTTCGTCGTACAAATTCCCCAGTTTCTCCGACGAAACACTAACCTTTGTAGCAACTACGACGATGTCCAGCCCCAGGTTGGTGGTTAACACCTCCTCGGGCAGGGGGTTGTCCTCGTCGTCGCTGTCGAGCTCGTCGGACAGATTCCTCGACGAACGCTTCATGGGCGACGACGCCGTCGGCTCCAACTCGTCGCCCGGCTCCGTATACCTTAACCATTTCTGTACTTGTTGCTTTTTACTTTGTAACCTTTGTTCTGGAAAAAAAAGAAAAATTTTAGTAAATTAAACAGATAACCACAACACCATATTATTTAAAGTCGAAAATATTTTATTAATTTTTTTACTTCTTGTGTAGCACAAAGTGTACTACGAAGTGGCTGACTGATATACTGAATTGGAGAGGTCTGTTAACTTAGAAAGGAGACTCACAAATCACAATCTCACTATTGATCGCATGACTGCGGCGCGCGGCGCGAGATAATAATCCTAAAACCTTTTAAAATTATGAACGCAAAAGCTTTTAGGAGATGTATAATATTATATTTTTCTCTACAGTATTTTTGCTCTACAGTTTGTAATATTCATATAATATAAGTTACTCTCAACTCTCGTTGAACTGACTTGCAGAGCAAAACCTCAAGCAAAATATAATATGCAAAAATCTTAACACGGGTGCTCCAACATACAATATACAAATCAAAAGAGTATCAAATTCTATGACTCAACAAGCCGTAACGAAGTTTTTCTCACGTTAATCTACGGCGACAGTCGACACACTTCCACAGAGCTTATACCACACTTTCACAGACAATTACAATTAATACTACTGTATATCCCATTATATTACGCTTGTAAAAGTTGCTCGAGTCTAATTCAATTATGTCTTTACCGAGCTAAATACGAAATATCAAATGTTATGATGATGATGATTACTGCCTGATGCGGGCTGCTCCGTTTCTGAGGGTTTTTTCAAATAAAATAAGAAGGCAAACGAGCAAACGGGTCACCTGATGCAAAGCCATTACCGTCGCCCATGGACACTCGCAGCATCAGAAGAGCTGCAGTTGCGTTGCAGGAGTTTTTTGACAGGAGTTTATTCTTTCAATAGCATTATTGTATGGTGTACACTGTACAGTGTACTTACTGTTTAGCGCAAGTCAAAAGCGCTAGTGAATAAATAAATTTCAGTTAAATAAAACCTAAGAAATTAAACTGGTATAGTTTATTTGAGTTAAGTTTTCAGTACGTCTGTACAAAATATGTTAAAATTATTAAGACCTGGAGAAGCTTTCGACATTTGCGCTGAAGACTTATTAAAAACTTAACGTGCATCTAGACTACAACTATAATTTTCAACAGTGAAAGTTTTTACCGTAAATATTTAAATATTTAAATCCACTAATACAATAGCATTAACGTACACTGATGTAAGTAGGTGATTAAAATGAGAATACAAGGTCTCTTATTTCCGACTACAATCAGCTATATTACATCGTTATCAGGTATCATCCGAAGTAGCGGTGATTTCGGAAGTCATTGAACCGACTGTCTTGAATGGAACTAGCAATCATAATATTTCAAACGTCCAAATTAGACTTAAAATTATTAGGGTTCAGTACCCAAAGGGTAAAACGGGACTACTTAATTTACATTTTCCAATTCTTATGAACAACAATTATTGCTAAAAAGCTAGACGCACTTTGTCTCTTTCACTCAGCACTCTCATACGAAAATATTGCTATCGCGCTCTATTGTCGCTTACCTGCAGTAGAAAATCAACGATGTACTACCGGAGAAATTGATTCATATGCATTAGGCGTCTCACAGACAGACGCGGGCAGCGGTGGCGGTGGCGGCCGCGGTCAGTTGTTTGTACTGCCACCGCCACCGCGTGTGTCTGTGTCGTTCCTAGAACTTTCAAGTCATCCGACTGACCGCCACCGCCACCGCTGCCCGCGTCTGTCTGGGAGACGCCTAGAATGCAGATGACGGACCTACGTCATTTAGTCGAATTGCAGCAAGCGCAGCAAGTAACATTGACAGCTGAATTGACATATTCCAGCCAAACAACGTGGGCCTGCCTATGAATCAATTTCTTCGATGGTACATGCGAGTGAAGGATACATCATACAAGACGTAGCTTTAAGCGCTCCGCGACCGTACTTTACTCTTGTTTACAACACAAACTATGTCATAGTTTTCGTCCCATCAAACCAGTCTCCTGTCACACATTACGCGGGTGACGTAACCCATGACTCACAGCGTAGCCTTCGACAGCGAGTTCCGTTAAACAATACCTACAGGCTACAACTCGATTACGTCCCTAATTGAAACCTTATAGTCGTAAACTAGCCCCCTGGCTAATGAAACGGAACAAACTAGTCAAATTCGGTAAAAAGTATCAAACTACCATGAAAGGCCGGCAACGCATGCACTCTTCTAATGTCGCGAATGTCCATGGGCGACGGTAGTTGCTTTCCATCAGATGACCCGTTTGCTCGTTAGCCCCCTTATTTAATAAAAAAATATACTCGCATCCTGATAAGAATAATAATATAATTGGTATAATACCTATTCTATACCTAATTTATATCGTATGCTTTATAGAATAGCATATGATAGGATCATATTATATAACTATATATTCGACTAGCTGTCCCGGCAAACGTTGTTTTGCCATTTAAAGTATATTTTCTACATCATCAGTTGATACATGTTTTACCCCCTCTTTTGTCCCCTAAGAGGGTGTGAGGGGGGAAGGTCATACACCAGATGTTAAGTTGAAAAACACAGTTAATACCTAATATGAAGTAAGTCCACTAAAGAAATAAGTTGTATACAAAATCTGACCCCTCTTTGGTCCCCAGAGAGGGTTGAGAGGGGGGGGGGGATTTTTATACACCAGATGTTGAGTTGGAAGAAGACAAATATAATATATCTGTGAAAACCGTATGCAAATCTGTGAAAACCGTATGCAAATCGGATCAGTAGTTTTCGTGTTAAAGAAAAAAGTTTGATACAAAATCTGACCCCCTCTTTTGTCCCCTTAGAGGGGTGGGGGGAAAAAATTTTATACACCAGATGTTAATATATATATCTGCGAAAACCACATTCAAATCGGATCAGTATTTTTCGTGTGATGCTGGAACAAACATACAGACAGACAGAAAGAGTGACAGACAGACAGACAGACAGACAAAAAACTAACCACATTTTTGGCTTCTATAGCGATGTAGTGACAAAGGTGTAATTTCGGGTGTCATTTCATATCTTTTATGTACAGAATTTTCATTTCTACAACAGAATATTGTCTTCCTCTCGCACGCGCTTTGGTGACGCCCACTATCGTAATATTTTAATTTCGCCATAATTTCAAAACCAGACGTCCAATTTTAATCATTCAAAGACCAAATATTATCTACATAAACTGTACTTAGTGATAAAATAATTTATTTTGATAAGGATTAATAGCGTGAGTAAAATATATCCGTTTAAATGTAGTCCAAAAAAAATTCAGGATTTTTAAATAAATAAATGGCTATTGTGCCTCACTCGACATAGATAGGTATAGTGTGTCGCGGACTTTTTTGTAGACATTTATAAGATCTACAATTACTTAGAACATTTTATGGTTCTATCTTTTATAGTTTAGGCAGCGTACGCAAAATAAGTAACTTTTCTAGCTGATTTTTTACACCTTGCGTCCGAAAAACTCAAATATCTTACGGAACCCTACTTTTTTCCAAAATAAAATGTAGCCTATGTTCAGCAGAAATAATGTAGGATTCCAATGGTGAAAGAATTTTTCAAATCGGTCCAGTAGTTTCGGAGCCTATTCGACTCAAACAAACAAACAAACAAACAAACAAATCTTTCCTCTTTATAATAGTAGTGTAGATAACTGTCTATATTCTGTCCTAAATTCTATATTCGCCAACAGCTGTCCAACGGATCACAGTCGGTGACCCTTTGGACCGCGTCTACCAACAATATAGAGGCGCTTATGCATGCCTAGACTTCAGACTAGGGTTACACGCTCAGTCTGGCTGGCATCGGTTCAGTCCAAAATTGTTTAATTTTATAGAACTACTTATTACTTAAAGTAGCAAAATGTATAGGACAGTTTTTGTACCGGCGAAATGATTGATTCGCAGCGGCGCGAACAACGCGGCCAACATCTTACGAGCATACTTGAAGCGACTTGTGGAAAGGTTAATTTTCATCCACGATGAGTTTTTATTCAGATAATGATATTATAATTGCATGTGGAAGTTTATAACTTATGCGCATTGAACCAACAACAGGTTTATAAAGCTCACGTTTGCGCGTGTGAAAACTTTGCGCTTACACAGAAAATATGATGGAATTTGAGATTGTATCTTTACTTCTCTTACATCCATACTAATGTTATGAATGGGGAAACGATACAAAAATTTTATCTCGGAAAATGTAAGGTTTCCGCGCGTTTAAGAGGATACACCAAGGGCGAGAGAAATTCAAAATAGGTATTTTGAAAATGTAGGTATTGCTGTCTCACCAATCTCAAGTATCCCACCGCAGAGCGCGATAGAAACAACACGACAAAAGTTCTAATAAAAGAACAGAAAATCATCGCTTCGTTGTCCAATGTCCTCTGATTCCTTCTCCAAAACTTAACCAATTTAAATACTTTTTTTGGTATATTCTAACCAGTTTTGTTTTCTGGGTATTTGAACAGGTGTTTAAACACAGAGAAAAATCTGTTTTTTGGGTTTTTGAACGTTCATATCTAATTTTTTAATAATTAAATTATGAAAAAAAAAAAGAAAACATAGGGACATTGTATTGGTGGCCATACATATTCAGGAAAAAAATTATAACTCTACCGGCATTATCCAGGGAGGAAACAGCGGACGTTACACGTCCGACGTTTGTATGGAAAAACGGCGGTGTGGAACCCTCTTAACGATTTTCGCTTTCGCAAACTTACTGGCAATACATACGTAAGCAAGTCGGCACATATAAGAAGGGCAATGTTTGATTTACTCCCACACCGGTGACGGTGACCGGTTTCATTGAAACCAGGCCAGCTACGCAGGAGTATTTTTATAGTGCCCAAGTGTGTGCGCAGTACACAAGAGCACTCTCTATTCCTTTACTCTCATAACCCAGTGGGACGGCAGACCGACACGACCGGTGAGAGATCAGGCGCAGGACCGACTTTTTACATGCCCATCCGACGCATGGATCATCTTACTTGTCAGACAGTCAGGTGATCAGCCTGCATTGTCCTAACCAAACTTGGAAATAACATGTTTCCAACGCGGGAATCGAACCCACGACCTCCGAGTCAAGAGCCGCGCTCTGTACCACTAGACCACGGAGGCGTTTGATTTACTACCGTAGCGACTAGCGCCTAAACTATAATTATTTATGAATTTATTTTGGGTTTGTCGTGATGAGGTTATAACAGTTAGTTTGACTGAGTCATATGTTAACTGCCGGCTATATTCAAAATAAACCACTGGCAGACGATGCATTAGTTACCTATGCTGCAGAAATAACTGCAGTTAGTTTTGGCTGCAATGCCAAAACGGTGACTGCATATTTTTTATTGGAACATTTTCTACAAAGAATATTATATCGATATCTACATAATATTTACCTATGACACTTTTGTACAGTGCAACCACTTCCACAATGCCCTTCAGTAATCATTTTCTTTTCATAAAAATGCAATAACGACAATCCCAAAAGACATTATGAACGAAGTTGTGGAAAGAGATAGATATAATATGTTTTTGGTTAACTTTCGTTTTACTTGGGATATTTCACCTTCAGGACACCTGCCCTAGCCCCTATGTAACTTGACAGGTGACAAGATCATGAGGAGAATAAAATACATCATAAATTCGTCACCTTGACGCTTTTCGAACATTCCCTTCCTAAACCGACAAAATAATATAATGTTTGTGAGATAAACAAAAGAAGTAGTTCCCTATAGAAAATTTTTTTTTATTACTATCAAGCTAATTTTTCGTGAGTAGCTTCATTTCGACAAGATGAACAACAATTTCCTCAGCGAAAAATATCGAAAGTGGTAGCATGGGTGGTAGCTAAGAGAGATAGAAAGGATTTATTACGTTATTTTCGAATTGATGGTCCTAAAATATGGATCATCTATTTGTAGCACAATGTTACTTTTATATTATAACAACTAACCTATCAACATACAAATATCTGCTGGTTAGGGTTCCGGCGCTGAAAGAGTAATTTTTTTTGAAGCTTTGGATAGGCAAAGTTTTCACTTATGGGTGACACTGGGGCGCTTCCCATACCCAATACCCATACAAACCACAAGTTTTGTTACACAATACAAATCACAAGTTTGTTACACAATAGACACTGTATAATTAATTCATACAATTAATGTTTTTGACTGTACGAATTAATTATATCAAATCAAAAATTCCTGGAAGATGTGACCTTGGATTTTTTTTTCATCCAGTAGGAGTACATTATTTTATAATTTAAAATGAAAAAGCTAGCCTATATTTTTTGTGCCAATATATATGTCTAGAAAACTGCACAAAGATGTTGAATTGGCAGCTGTCTTCGCCTTAATAAGCGATATCAAAATATTATAAAAATATGTAGTATCAAAGAAATTGATTCATATGCAGCTGGCAGATGGCGGACCTATGGACTACAACATTGAATTTACACAATCCAACCAAATGACGTACGTCCATCAACTACCTACCTTGGTACTACTAATATAATATATATTCTGTGCCTATACATCAATTTCTTCGATAGTACTAATGTACCATCCTTCTAACAGGTGTGGTCCAAAGTGGGGGTCACAGGGGACATGACCCCTTCCATGATGATGGGAGGGGGGGGGGGGGGGCAAATCTAAGGTCAAATTAATCCGTCGATCGCGGATTCTAGGAATTGCCATTCTATTCTATTTTTGTCTCCGTCACATAAAGTCCGTCCGTCCGTCACGTAAAGCGTTTAAGTGTCTGACACCCAAAACATTCCTTCAATTGTACAAGGCTTATGTTAGACCACTTTTAGAGTATGCGTATGTAATATGGGATCCTTATTTTAAAAAAGACGTCAAGTTACTGGAAAATGTACAGAGAAAAGCTACAAAAATGATAAACACATTACGCAATAAGTCTTACGAACAGCGACTCGAAATCCTTGGCCTTACCTCACTCGAACAGCGTCGACAGAGGGGAAGTCTCATCGAGACTTATAAGATACTGCACGAAATTTATGATGTGCCTAGTCTCCAAGAACTATACACCCTGAATACGAATAAGCACCTAAGAGGACATTCTTTAAAATTATGCCAAAATCCCAGCAAGAAGATACCTAGAAGACACTTTTTACCTAACCGAGTGGAAGTGGTCTGGAACAGACTTCCTGAAAGCGTTGTAATGGCAACCTCCGTGAACTGTTTTAAAAACAAACTGGACCAATTGGGATACAAAATCTTCAAACGATTTGACACACACGCATCAGCTTAATAGCTGCTAGTGTGGTTACACAAATAATAATAACATGCGACAGCTTGGGGCTTGAAAGGTTAAAAAATCTCAAAATCTTGCCAAATAATAAAAGGAAATTTTTGCCATTGATATTTTTTTTTACCCCCCCAAAATTTCAGGCTGCGACCGTGCCTGCCTTATAAGAGGTATAATTACCTTTAACAACATTAGCTTAGGTTTGTACACAGTCCCCCCGATGGTTGCTCGCCTTGTCGTGGCGGTGGGGCTCTAGTAACCGCGGCTTGGACAACCGCGGTGAAGCGAAGAGGCAACCAGGGCCGGCCGGTGTCGCCGCCTGGCCCAAGGAGGGCGCTCCCAGCGGACTGGAGGAGTCCGCTGCGGATGCGCACCGAGGTGGGGCCGCAGAGGAAGAGGAAAGTAGGTATTACGGTGCGCCGCTTGCCCTATCCTCTGCGGCCGAGGACGGATCGCAGGGGGGAGAGGCATTGTGGTAGGTTGCCGCTTTCCCTACCCCCTCTGCGAGCTGGCCGTTCCGTTTGAACGGCATTGGTGGGGCCGTAGAGGAAGAGGCAAGTAGGTATTGCGGTGCGCCGCTTGCCCTATCCTCTGCGGCCGAGGTGTGGTCGGTGGCAGAGCCACAGACCTGATCTGCCAGATGGCCTCCAAGTAGCAGACTCGGGGGGCGTCTGCTACAGCCCTGGTGGGGGCCGAGGAGGAGGGCGCACGTGTTGTGCGCCCATCGTGGAGTCTTCGGACCGCTGGCGGGGTCGCGGATGTGTGTATCGTTCCCGTGGCCCCGTCAAAAGGCGGCGTGGCGGAAGATGGGGGGGGGGGGGTTTTAGTGGGTATACCGTGGTCTCATTAGCTACGGGAGTCCCACATCACCGCTCGGGTCGCCCCCTGCGCCTGGGTGGTATGCGTAATGCATTTCCCCCTCCGGGAAAAAAAAAAAAAAAAAAAAAAAAGGTTTGTACACAGTAAGTCACAAACGGCCAGTGTGAAATGTACCGGTCCAAGGCAGAACAATGTTTGGGAAACACTGCCGTACCTAAGATTATCCACTAACCTGGTGTGAGATCCAATTTGTCTATGTGATCACCGAGGATGGATGCCCAGCTCTGTAACTGGTCCAGTATACCCCAGGGTGTGGTCATGGCCACCGTGAATATGACCAGTGTGTGAGGGAATGTATCTTCGTTTAGTGCAAACTTGAGCAAATTCGTGTGACCTGGGTCTCCATCTAACACCCAAACACTTAGCCGGGTGTGATCTGTAAAATATATGGAACGTAACTGGCTGGATATAACATAAATCACTTTTAATTAAACTGAATCAAAAATAAACTCATTTTATTTTGCTCCAATGTTAAAATCAATATTTTAAAAGATATGATTTCACAATACATGTAAAAAAATGTTTTTATTGAGTTACATTTTATTATAAATTGTGTATAATAGTAAATTTAACATATAAACATTATGTTTAGTATTATAGTGACATAAATTAAACTTAAATGTTTGTTTCCTATAATATTATGGAACTTGTTTGAATGTGTTATATACTATAATGTTTTTTCAACAATTATTGCTATTATTATTCACGAAAACCAATCCAAAGGTTGTTAAATATACTATAACAGCCAATATTTACATTTTTAATGCACAAAATAAAAAAGATAAGATCAAAATTTTAATTGATTCAGTGTGGTTAGATAGCTAAGTAAGAATGAGTTGACTGATCATTTTTAAGCTAATGTATTTCATAGATCTGAATATCTTACCATCCCGGTACTCATCTCTGACATCAATATAAGCATATTCGAGAGCAGACCCCTTCTTAGGGTCCTCTACCCCTTGTAATTTAGCTATGAGTGTGGTCTTTCCAGTTTCGTTATCACCCAAAACTAGAACATTCTTGTTTGAAGGTAATTTTGTATTTCCTTGATTCTGTACCTCCTCTAAAATAGCAGACCTGCAAATATCACAAAATTTGTAAGACATGGCATTATCATGGTCGCACTGCCGCAGCATTGGCACTACTCATCCTGGCACTGCACACTTCATGCGAGGGTAATACGACGTAGCTGGGTCACATATTTCTCAGGTTCCTACTTTTTTGACATCACGTAGGTGTGACACATTGGATACCCTATATGGATGCTAAATGTAACTGATAAATGAGGAGGAGACGTTTACCATAGGTTATCTTTTCCATCGCCGTTATCTTTCTTTTTTGATCTAAGCCCATTACCCTGGCCGTTTGTCTCCATTCTTCAGTTAAAATAGAAGATAACAACGGCACAAGAGGCTTTTCTTTCGTTTTCGTTTCGTCCGATCATACGTCACTCTCATAAGCGGACCACAGACTAAAAATTTTATAACTCGTGGTTGTAGTTGCTAGGTTAAAAAATTCAGAATGTCACTAACGTCACTAAAGTAGTTATTCCATTACACTAAATTTAGAAATCTAAATGATTTAGTCACTAATTAATTTAATTTAGTGAAGTGAAATAACATTTAGAAAGCTAGGATCCTAATTAGTGTACTAAATCGGCAAAAATGTGGCTTCTAAGTTCTAACTGACTAAATCAGTGTTGCCAGATGGTTTCAACCTTTTATTGTATTAAAGTCAAACCCTCTTACTAATAAAAATTTCTTAAACATGCGTTCAACGTGTGAATAGTTATACATGGTCACACACCTTAAACAGGGTTTATACAGATCTCTACTAATAATCAAATGATAATGACATTTGTGACTTGTTTTAACTAAAATCGTGTTATATACCATAGACTGTAGACTCAAAGGAACACGTTCAGGAATTAAGTAACACGCTATCTGATGCTCGGGTGTTGATGACAAAAAATCATATAAAAGTTGTTTTTATGAACCTGGTAATTATAATTGGACACAAGATTGATATTTAAACATTTTTAGTTAATATTAATCAGTAGAGTACGTGAATTTCGTAAATAAAATGTTCGAGTTTCGGATATGACATTTACTAAGTTTTTGAACGCGACGCTAATGTCAAAGTTAATAAAATTTGAAATGTCAGTTGTCACCATAGTTGTCACTAATCTGTGGTTGTCACTGCACGGTTGTCACTGCCGGATACCGGCGTCTAAACTATTCTTGTGTTTATTATTCAGATTTCTGCTTATAGGAAAATGGAAAAACCAAAACGGTCACGTTCTGCAAACTGGGACCTTCAGGAAAAAGTAAGTTTTCTATGTGGTTTTCTTTCTATATTTTCCCACTCTTGTTTAGTTTTATGTTGAGGCTTTAGCGTTATGTTAGCGTTTTCATTTTTACAGTTATTATTAAAGGAATGTATCAAAGAATATATAAATATAATAAATAGAAAGTAAATCTTGCGACACGAACATGAATAAAAAGAAGCAAGAAGCTTGGATGCAAGTTTTACGAAGGTGAAATAACGCCTTTAATCTATGTTATCTGTACTTAAGAGTGAATAGTAATTGATGATGTTTTAATTCTTTTTTAGATTCACTTAAATGAAAGAGGTCTCATAGAAATAAAACAGCAATGGCGGTCAGCGAAGCTGGAAGCAAAAAAGTGTGTTTCCTTATACAAAAAGGCGCTACGACAAACTGGTGGTGGGCAAAAACCACCCAGTCCACCACCAGATGTACAAGACATCATGGACATGATTCCCCAGGAATTTGAAGAAGACAAGAACAAATATGACAGCGACAATGTTCTCTTCGTAGTATGTATATATATTTATTCAGTAGTCACTGAAATATTTTTTCATTCAGAATGTATGTGTTAAAATTAGTATAATTAATCTTCGCCACCACATCACAACCACAATGTTGCGTTGTTGCAACGACAGTGCGCGGATACCGCCCGCGCTCTTCCCCTCCTTCCGTTTGAAAAAAATGTTTATGGCAGTATTTACTTAATAAAGTTGTTTCTGTTGCAGATTACATTAGAAAGGCAGCCAGGAGCATCAAAAAGAAAATGCTATGTAATAAGCGTTATAATAATAAATGTTAAGTTTCAATAATTTTAATAATGTTTGTATGTGAAAAAAAAGACTGATATCACAATTTTAATACATAAAAGGAGCTCTAATATTAAAAGTAACTCAATTTTTGTCTATAAAATGGTACAGAACCCATTAAGCCTGAGTCCAACTCGTACTTGGTTGATTATTTGTTTACATTTAAGTTAAGATCTCTTACTTGTGTGTCCTTTAATATGAAGACTTTTGTTTCTATACTGCAATAATAAGTATGTAAGCGTTATAATAATAAAATGTTAAGTGTTAATTTTAATAATGTTATGTGAAAAAAAGAAGACTGATGTGACAATAATTTTAATACATAAAATTATATTTTAATGAAGTTATAATTTATCCTCTTCCTTTATCATTCATAATCATTTGAGTCTACCTTCTCACAAGTCTTCTGTATATATAAAACTCAAAGGTGACTGACTGCCATGGTTATCTATCAATGCACAGCCCAAACCACTGGACGGATCGGGCTGAAATTTGGCATGCAGGTAGATGTTATGACGTGGGCATCCGCTAAGAAAGGATTTTGATAAATTCCCACCCCAAGGGGTTCAAATAGGGGATGAAAGTTTCTATATAATAATACTTCTTAACGCGAGCGAAGCCGCAGGCAAAACCTTGTATAAAATAAAAATCAATCAATATGGGTGAGGAAGTGAAAGCCTTGCAAGCCAGCCATCCTACTCCCAGGTGTTACATCCATACTAAATTACTAATATTATAAATGCAAAAATGCAGACAGCTTGCCCTCTGAGCGCAACAGTGAGAGCGGTCAGGCATTGGTCTTCAGTCCATCCGTTGGCAGTAGCAACTGTCTGGAATTGCTGACGATAAGCATTCCAAGAAGTATCTAATTGAAAATCTATATTTACTTTTGAATTCGTAATCATTTAACTGAAAAGGGTCTTCTCGAATTTTATACATTTTAGTTCGTCTGGAATTGGATCCAGAATCTATTTCGTCTACTTCATCGAATAAATAACGTATTAACAAATTCCATTTTATAATGCAATAATTATTAGCAGTGCACTGGAAACCACAATTACCACAAATTCGCAATCAATTCACAGCTAAGGTAGTCGTACTAATCAGCTGATCTATTGAAAATCAGCCATCTTGATCTTATTCACACTCTATACTAGGGTAATGCCTTGTATTATGTATAAGCGTTGTGTTATTTTGTATGGAAGTTACAACAGCGTTAAGGCCCCTCTTCAAGATGGGCCAGCGTAGTGGGCCATCACGATGGGCC
This sequence comes from Plebejus argus, assembly GCA_905404155.3. Taxonomy (NCBI): domain Eukaryota; kingdom Metazoa; phylum Arthropoda; class Insecta; order Lepidoptera; family Lycaenidae; genus Plebejus; species Plebejus argus. Next base: position 23,217,781 of record FR989927.1, read on the forward strand.
AGCGTGGGGAGGGCGTAGTGGCGTAGGATGGCCGATGGCGCCAGCGATGGCCGTGGAATGGCGGCGGTGTCGGTTTTTCGGCCGCACATCAAAGGATGATGGCCCAGCGATGGCGGTACGCCTCTACACGTTGGCGATACGCCAGTCGGTGCCTGACCGCGGTCGAGTGAGGATGTCGTAATTCGTATTACAATTTACGAATTTCATTTGAAATGACGAGTATGTGGTCTCATAATGAATAAAGCTATATTAATATTATGATAAAGCCGAAAGTTTGTATGGATGTATGGATGTTTGTTACTTTTGTTACTCTTTTACTCAAAACTACTGAACGGATTTTAATAAAACTTTACAATAATTATTATAGCTTTTACATTACATATACATAACTCCTAACTTTTTAAAGATAGGTACATGCTATTATTACGTTCATCATTGTCATCATCATCATCATCACTACCATAAACCATTATTTTAATTTTAGTCTCGAAATAATTATTCGTAGAATTCATGAGAAGGTTCATATTAGGAGGGAGGTGATACGAAGTTCACCGGGTCATCTGGTGAAGTCATAAATTATTAAAAATGCACGTTTTGCATTGCCGCAATGGCTAATGCTTACACGTCCATCTTGAACGACGTTTAGATCACAACTGAACACGGCCATCATGTAGAGGCGTTGCGACCATTGCATGGCCATCGCATGCGCCATTCGATGGGCCAGCGCTGGCCACTGTTGTAGAGGGGCCATTATACACACGTTATACAGGCCTTATGTCAAAAAAATGATTATTAGTAGAAAAAATCTTACGCAGCCTCTATACACCCTGAGTAACTTTTTATTAGTAAGACCGATAATATTTTATGTTATACGATTTCTAAATTTAGTCAAATGGAATAAGCGCTTAAGTAGTTATTCCATTACACTAAATTTAGAAGTTCTAAGTAGGATTCTAAAAAGAAGACAAATTAGAAGCTTCTTATTCCACTTGTCCTAATTTAGTAACTAAATCAGTTGCACAGATTAAAAATCAGTTGTGACGACGCGGCGATTTTGGCCAGACGTCTTCATAATGGCTCCAGTTCTGTCAAACCAACAAAAAATTGGTCTTCTCATAGGCTTAGCTGTTGGCTCAATGAAAATCAAAATAAATAAAAGGCGAAAAAGATGGTTGAAAGAATTTTTGCTCCACGAAAAATTATGAATCATGAACTTTCTGAACTACTTGGAACCAGCAGACTTTAGAAATTTATTACCTACGAATGGATTCCAGATCTTATAACTTAATATTGACTTTAATAGTCAGATTAGGATCCTAGCTTTCTAAATGTTATTCCACTTCACTAAATTTAGTTACTAAATCATTTAGTCGTCTAAATTTAGTAAAGTGGAATAAGCGCTTTTCCCAGTCACCTGGTTGTGTATTGTGTTCGTTTTGATTTTATTAAATTTTTTTCTTTCTTCTTATTTATTCTTGGCAACTTGTTGCAAAAAAAGGAACAATGTCAATTGTCATGAAAAAAATATGGGGTTTTGTCGGGAATGTGAAAGTGTGATGTTGTGATTTTGTATTATTTTCCTAAAATTGTGTTAAGTTGGGTTTTTAATGTGTAATATTGGTAGAATATTAACCATTAGATATTCGTTATCGTGCACAAGTGTGGGAAAGTGATGCATTATCCAGAAACGTGCTATTTTGTGTTCCCTCCAAAACTCCATCAAAAGTTTCAGTAAAGCGTCTACCACTTTACTGAATCAACCGACTTGACTTTTTGACTGTAATGACTTTTACTTAGACTTTGACTAGACTTTAGACCTGACGAAATAGAATAACGATGCTGAAAATTATATTACAAAATATTGTTTTCCCGCCATAATATTATACACTCGACACTGGCCATGGTTAAAGCCGAAGTGCCATTATAAGAAAAAAAAATAAAAAAATATACATGTCAAAATTCACCTGTTTGTCAAATTTCTGAAAACCTGCAAAACTCGAAAATCTAATTTTCGTCATCCAATTTAAAAAACAAGTTATTTACTTTACATAAAAATTGCCTTTATTTAAAGGGAGTTACTCGATGAATCCACCATTGTTGATATGAACATTGTTTGTTGTTTATGATATTGCAAAAATGTTGGTCACTTGTCATAATAAAACGATCACATCATCCTGTGTTGTGTTCTATTATTGAAGCAGAATTACTGCTGCAAACAACGTTTTGATTGTTTTTTTTATACAGCTTTTGTAACTTAAAGAAAAATGTCTAGAAAACCGAGTGGTGGTAAAAGAGGCAACTTGTCCCAGGTGAGTCATTGTTTACCCTTATTAGAAGTAGTATGACAATAGCCTATTGCGCTATATTATGTGTTATATACAAAATATTATGACTACATAAACTTTCTGCTTTGAACCTTTTTTGATTACAAGACAGGTTTATTGCATATTAAACATACACTTACTATTTAGGATAGAAGATAAAACCCCACAAGTAAACAAAACTATACTCTTTTCAGTATGGTCTCATTGATATTCCAAATTTGGATGACGATGAACCACTAGATTTGTCAGACGATGATGGTGATCTTGCGGCCGAGTTGGCTGCAATAAGTGGTGGTGGGGGTCACAAACCCCGGAAACCCAAAAAACCAGCCGCTGTTCCTGCAGCAGACCTAGATGCTATGATAGCAGCCAGTCTGCGAGACATACCTTCTGATGATGAAGGTTCTGGTAAGGCTTTATCTGTTTTTATTACTAATGTATAATTGGTCCATGTTAATATGAAACTATGGTACTGATTATTGTTATGAAAAACTTTTACCACTATAAAATTTATTTCACTTCACAATACGCACTTATTGCAAAAATTTAACAAATAATTATTATAAATAGAATATTGTTACAGCTATTACCACTATTACTTGAAATAGTATTTACAAAATGTCTTGTGTATTTTTAAAATAATTTTTGTGTGTTTTTAAAGTAAGTGTGTGTTTTCTAGAACCTTATAAAAAGAATAATCTACATATATCCAACTTAATAATACCTCTATACATTGGTTTGTTCTTCAAGGTGATGACGACGATCCAGATCTCCTGAATGAGTTGAGTGAGCTGGCAATAGATGATGAGCAGGCTCCTCCTCCGAGCCTGAGGCCTGCACCAGCACCTCCATCTGGCTCGGTGGACAACAGCACTGTCAGCTTACTGCAGGAGAGGATATCCAACTACACCATAGCAGAGAAGAGCGCTAAAGAGAAGGGCGACAATACTCGAGCTAGGAGGTAAATTATATGAAATTCTAAACTTAATGATTAGTGGACTGATGCCCAAATTAGGAGATATCATTGCTATGTGATATATTTTATACACTCTCCTTGTAATAAAAACATTTTGTATTCCTTAAATTGTGGTGTGATCTCATATATGTGAGCAGGGCATCTCAATTAGATAATGAGTGCTCAACCTACATCATGATACTGATACTGATCTGTTCAAATTAACTCCATTGTTAGCTTTAATGGGCTTCAAAGATTATTTCACTGATAAATTCTTTAGCTTCATTTAAAAAAAAAAAGGTTTTTTTATAAAGACATGCATACATAAGGCGCAGCGCAGACGACAGACTATCCGTGGACCATGACACACTTTTTGTCTGTGGAAATAGAACCTATGCAATTATATGCGGACTTTTGTGCGTCGTGTGCGTTACTGTATATATAATTGCATAGGTTCTATTTCCCACAAACTAAAAAGTGCGTCACGGATAGTCTGTCGTCTGCGCTGCACCTAAGACGCGAACCTCATATGCGAAAATTCTGATATATTAATTTTTTTATCATCCAGATATGGGCGTGGTCTGAAAACACTCCAAGATCTATTGAAGCAAGCTAAAGCCGGGAAGACAATAAACAATGAAGAGATTCCTCCAGCCGTGAGTCTACCTAAGCCCGCTGCTGAGGAGCCCGCAGCCCCAGCCCCACCTCCTCGTTCAACGTCTATACCGACTTCTCCTGACACGCCCAGTGCTCCGGAAGTTCCACCCAGAACCCGTCAGCCAGAACCGGAACCTGAACCAAAGCCGGAACCTAAGGAGCCTCCACCAATTCTGACTCCAGAAAATGAGGATGATCCGAAGGCTGAAGGACTCAAGTTCATATTGAGTAAGGATTGATATTAAATAATATTATGTTACATTGATACACATACTGTATAACAAAAAATCTATTTCTATGAGATTTAGTAACATATAAAAGTATTTTAATATAACCTAAATTTTAAGATAAAATAAAAGTAATAAATGACTATTGACTATTATTCCTAATTAATTGTCAAAGTACATCTTCAGTATTTGGCTTTTGTTTGTATTCCAATTATGCATAATAAATAAAATATATACTATAATGGTATAGTTTCATTTTAAACTTATTAGAAAACTAACAATTCTTTAAACAAATAAAATATTAGAGTCCTCCTAAAAACATAATTTCTAAAGACAATTTTGCTTACAACATAATATTTTGGTCTCATAAACACCAGTTTTACTTGTTTGAATTTTCTATAATTTGGACGTACATGCTATTAAAGTGTAATCAGTAATCACACTCTCAATTTTATCAGTTCATACGATAGAGATAGAAACATATTTTGACAAACGCTTAGCAATAACCCTGGCATTGCTTTAATACCCGGGAAAATTATGTCTACAGGAAGAAAAGAGGAATTCAAAGCGGCAGCGCTGGCATGCAAGCACGCTGGTGACAAGGCCTTGGCGCTGGAACATCTGAAGGTGGTGAAGCAGTTCGACCTGGTGGTGCAGGCGTACCAGGCAGGCCAGGAGATGGACCTGAACGAGCTCCCCACTCCGGATGCCATCGCTGCTGCGTTCAAATCTCAGCCGACTGCCAGTGAAACACAGGGTTCAGCAGGTATATAATAACAGATTTATAACAAAGTAATCTTGCTACCTATGGAAAAATTGTTGGATAAGGCCAGTGGCGTAACTATATAACATCCGGGGCCCGTGGCAAATTGATGGGGCCCTATCAGTAAAAATCGTCACGTTAATAATAAGACAATGTACTTCCTGACCTCACGGCCTCTTGGGCCGGGGCTCTTTTGGGTCGGGGGCCCGTGGCGTTTTGCCAGCTCTGCCACCCTACAGCCACGCCACTGGATAAGGCATTAAACATTATATTTACGTATGAAGTAAACTATGTTTTACAAAATATACACTTTTCCAATAGGTCCAGCGCCTGACGCGCCGATGGAAGCTCCCGGTCTGATAACAGCATCCACCATTGACGAGGCTCTCAAACAGAGACTTGCTCACTTTAAGGTAAACGGACTTTTAATTTCAGGGTAACTTTTAATAGTAAAGTATGTCTGAAAGTTGAGTCTCGGAGGTAATTTAGGTTTGACAGATATTCTATACAGTTAAAGATCTTCTATTGTTAGAGTAAGCTACCTCATTCTAAAACTGAAACGATCCCGATATCACTAGATAGTTAATTAGTTACCATAAGTTAATACCTTATTCTCTATGCGTGGGCCATCAAACCAACTCATATATCCATTTTAATTCATAATATTTACCTGAAACTGCACAAACAGTAGTAAATATTTAAATTCACGCATATATTTACCAAAACAATTTTTAGGAGCAAGAGGCCAAAGCTAAAGAGGAGGGTAACTCGTCGAAGGCCCGCCGTCTCGGCCGCGTGGTGAAACAGTTTCAAGACGCGATCCGACTGCACGCCGCCGGCAAACCCGTCCCGTTGGACGAGCTGCCCACGCCCAATGGATACGCGCCCTTCCCCACTGGTGGGGTGAGTATATTTGTTCATTTAACTATTTATTGTACTCGAGTATTGAGAATAATACAATGTTATTATAAAACCTTCGTGTCCTACGCCTGGCTAAACATTCGCATAGTGTAAAAGCCGGATATTTGAACGAACGAAGATAGGCGGGTTTGGTGCAAATTTACTGTACATTATAATCTCACCAAAAACATACCTGTTAAAACGGGGCCAAGTTCCTATTCACTAATTGTTCGCCTTAAAAAAGAGTTGAAATCCAATTCAATGCCAAGTTTAGATGCACTTCCAAATCGATCATAATCATCTTCATCAACAGCCTGATCCTAAATACTTCTAAATTTGAACTTGGCAGGTTAATTTAATCGCATAGATATCTTATATTTAAATTTAAAAATTATACATTATCAAGTGCTACTAGCATGAATACCTGCCAAGTTCAAATTTAGAAGTATTTAGGATCAGGCTGTTGATGAAGATGATTATGATCGATTTGGAAGTGCATCTAAACTTGGCATTGAATTGGATTTCAACTCTTTTTTAAGGCGAACAATTAGTGAATAGGAACTTGGCCCCGTTTTAACAGGTATGTTTTTGGTGAGATTTCAATACTTTTTTTAAGGAATCATACCAATTTGTTTCTTTCCTCCTCATCTTATTTCAGTGTATTTACTTGTACATATTAATTTTTATCTCAAATTCATAGATGAGCCGACTCACGCTTGACCAATTACTCAAATTTCTTAATTTTTTGTTAATCTACATATAACAAACAACCTGTGTGCCAAATTTCATAACGCTACGACAACTGGAAGTGGCCTAGAGGTTTTGATTACCGATTTTTATCTCAAATTCATAGATGAGCCGACTCACGCTTGACCAATTTCTCAAATTTCTTAATTTTTTGTTAATCTACATATAACAAACAACCTGTGTGCCAAATTTCATAACGCTACGACAACTGGAAGTGGCCTAGAGGTTTTGAAGCCGACTCACGCTTGACCAATTTCTCAAATTTCTTAATTTTTTGTTAATCTACATATAACAAACAACCTGTGTGCCAAATTTCATAACGCTACGACAACTGGAAGTGGCCTAGAGGTTTTGATTACCGATTTTTATCTCAAATTCATAGATGAGCCGACTCACGCTTGACCAATTTCTCAAATTTCTTAATTTTTTGTTAATCTACATATAACAAACAACCTGTGTGCCAAATTTCATAACGCTACGACAACTGGAAGTGGCCTAGAGGTTTTGAAGCCGACTCACGCTTGACCAATTTCTCAAATTTCTTAATTTTTTGTTAATCTACATATAACAAACAACCTGTGTGCCAAATTTCATAACGCTACGACAACTGGAAGTGGCCTAGAGGTTTTGATTACCGATTTTTATCTCAAATTCATAGATGAGCCGACTCACGCTTGACCAATTTCTCAAATTTCTTAATTTTTTGTTAATCTACATATAACAAACAACCTGTGTGCCAAATTTCATAACGCTACGACAACTGGAAGTGGCCTAGGAATTTTGATTATCGGTCAGTGAGTCAGTGCCAAAATTAGCTATTTTTATCTCACCAAAAACATACCTGTTAAAACGGGGCCAAGTTCCTATTCACTAATTGTTCGCCTTAAAAAAGAGTTGAAATCCAATTCAATGCCAAGTTTAGATGCACTTCCAAATCGATCATAATCATCTTCATCAACAGCCTGATCCTAAATACTTCTAAATTTGAACTTGGCAGGTTAATTTAATCACATAGATATCTTATATTTAAATTTAAAAATTATACAATAATTATCAAGTGCTACTAGCATGAATACCTGCCAAGTTCAAATTTAGAAGTATTTAGGATCAGGCTGTTGATGAAGATGATTATGATCGATTTGGAAGTGCATCTAAACTTGGCATTGAATTGGATTTCAACTCTTTTTTAAGGCGAACAATTAGTGAATAGGAACTTGGCCCCGTTTTAACAGGTATGTTTTTGGTGAGATTTCAATACTTTTTTTAAGGAATCATACCAATTTGTTTCTTTCCTCCTCATCTTATTTCAGTGTATTTACTTGTACATATTAATTTTTATCTCAAATTCATAGATGAGCCGACTCACGCTTGACCAATTTCTCAAATTTCTTAATTTTTTATTAATCTACATATAACAAACAACCTGTGTGCCAAATTTCATAACGCTACGACAACTGGAAGTGGCCTAGAGGTTTTGATTACCGATTTTTATCTCAAATTCATAGATGAGCCGACTCACGCTTGACCAATTTCTCGAATTTCTTAATTTTTTGTTAATCTACATATAACAAACAACCTGTGTGCCAAATTTCATAACGCTACGACAACTGGAAGTGGCCTAGAGGTTTTGAAGCCGACTCACGCTTGACCAATTTCTCAAATTTCTTAATTTTTTGTTAATCTACATATAACAAACAACCTGTGTGCCAAATTTCATAACGCTACGACAACTGGAAGTGGCCTAGAGGTTTTGATTACCGATTTTTATCTCAAATTCATAGATGAGCCGACTCACGCTTGACCAATTTCTCAAATTTCTTAATTTTTTGTTAATCTACATATAACAAACAACCTGTGTGCCAAATTTCATAACGCTACGACAACTGGAAGTGGCCTAGAGGTTTTGATTACCGATTTTTATCTCAAATTCATAGATGAGCCGACTCACGCTTGACCAATTTCTCAAATTTCTTAATTTTTTGTTAATCTACATATAACAAACAACCTGTGTGCCAAATTTCATAACGCTACGACAACTGGAAGTGGCCTAGGAATTTTGATTATCGGTCAGTGAGTCAGTGCCAAAATTAGCTATTTTTACAAGGAAATATTTCAGGATCTAACAAATCTATATGTATGAAATTTGGTATATTGCGTAAGTACTAGTATATAATTAGGTAGGTAAAATTTTATCTTTGCTCTCGCAATAGGCACTGAGATACAAGGGGGTCAAAAGTGCGTCGAAACCGTTCGTGTAAATAGTGCACGGCATGCGCGCGGCCTGCTGGAACTTGGCCGCGCACTCCGTGCGCTTTGATATTAGGTGTTAAAAAATCAATTTTGATTAAGAAATTATAAAGAGACACATTTTCCGATGTTGGTTCGGATAATCGTGAATCCGTGAAATAACTAAGGGCCGAATAATTGAATTTTTACCTTTTGTGTATCCAAACTTCAAAATTATACTCCTATATCCATACTAATATTAAAAATGCATAAGTGTGTTTGTCTGTTACCTCTTCACACCCAAATAGCTGAACCGATTTTGCTGAAATTTGGTATAGGGATACTTTGAGCCCCTGGAAAGGACATAGGACCCTTTTTATGCCGGAAAAATGTACGGTTCCCGTGCGATAAACGCATTTAGGCGCAACGGAGTTGCGGACATCACCTAGTTTACAATATTTTTCAGGCCGCCCCGAAGCCAGCCGCCCCCCGCCCCGCCCCGTCCCCCGCCCCCTCTTCTGCCCCCTCGTCTGCCTCCTCGTCCTCCCCCTCGCCCGCTCCGTCAGCTCGCCGCGCCAGCAACTACGAGAAACAGCTAGCCCTGCTCCGACTCAGGCAGAAGCAGTTTAAAGACGCCGCGTATAGGGAGAAGAAGAATGGTGAGATAAATCTTCTTATACTTTAATCAAGACGACCTTTGCTACTTGGCAAGAGGTCCAGAATCCAGGCTCCAGGATTTTAGGGATTGAAGTTCAGATTAAGAAAAAAAAAATCCCTGTTAGGGTGAACGCACATTTCAAATCAGCACACACGCGCCGCATTTTAGGATTCGTATTAAATGTTATGAGACCTCGCACTTTCGTCCACACTGTGCGCGCCGCATTTCGTGTACTATGCGGTGCGTTCGACGCATACGGCGCGTACGGTGCAGGTGTTGACGAATGTGCGATCAGCTGTAGGCTGTAGGCCGCAGATTTTTGAGTTAAGTCTACCTACCCCATATCTAATTTATATCTGATCCACAACATTAATTGGTACACATAATGGAAGCATTTTCCAATTCACTCTTGTACCAAATAGTCCAAATACCGTATCAACGTAAATGAGCACTCAAATCTGTTCAGCACGCGCCGTACGCGCATTATATTTTTTCTTCGCGATCACTTCATGCGAATGCACTATGCATCAATTCGCGTAATTTTCTGCCGCGCACTGTAAAACTCTAGAACGAACTGTCACCAGCAGTATTTCCGGACCTATACGACCTGCAAACCTTCAAGAAGAGAGCGTATTCCCACTTAAAAGGCCGGCAACGCACCTGCTGCTCTTCTGATGTTGCGAGTGTTCATGGGCGACGGTACTTGCTTTCAATCTTTGCTCGTTTGCCCCCTTATAATAATAATAAATCAGTTCGTTAACCGCCGCTCTTGTTTCACTACGCATTTAACTAAATCATAACCAAAATGAGAAAAACAAAAACTATCCAAACGCCAATGCTCTTGAGTTGTACTATCATCAAAACATGTATCTCAAACTGTCGACACTACAGGTAACATAGAGGGCGCCCTTCAGTACCTGCGGTCGGCGAAGGGGTTCGAGCCGCTGATCCGCGCGGCGGAGGGCGGGCTGCCCGTCGACATCACGTCCCTGCCGCTCCCGCCCGCCGCCGGCAAGACGCTCGATGAGGCGTGAGTGTTGCCCGACATAATAATCCATACTAACATTATAAATGTGTCTGTCTGTCCGTCTGTCTGTCTGTCCGCCCAAACCGCTGAACCGACTTTGCTGAAATTTGATATGGAGATACTTTGAGTCCCGGGAAATGACATAGGATACTTTTTATCCCGGAACAATGTACGGTTCCCGCGCGATAAACGAATTTTGGCGCAACGGAGTTGCGGGCGACATCTAGTAATAAGATATAACACTGAACAATGAAAGCACTCGTAATCGTATGATCGAGAGCACAATTTTTAGAGAAATAATTTTTAATTTTATAATATTACTAGCTGTTGCCCGCGACTTCGTCCGCGTTAGTATAGTAGATCACGTCCCAAGTATTATTTTTCAAAAATATTCAATGTACAGAATTGACTTTCCTACGATTTTATTATATATGTATAGATGACTTAGTTTGTTCCTACAAAGGATAATTAAGACGAAATACAAACTCAACGATACCTTTTAATTATGAACAAAAGTTTCATGAGGAATAAGGGGGGGGGGGGTTTGGGGGGGCGCAGCCCCCCCAAAACAAACGACACTGGAAAAACGTATGTGTAGTTTAGTTTTTAACTTTGTTCTTAAAAAAGATGTATAACGCCGCAACACCGCTTTGTTTGAAGCAAAATTTGGGGAGGTGGGGGGGGCTGGGAGCTTTGGCATTGGAAAGACCGATGCCAAAGCTCCCAGCATGTTAATCAAACGACACTCGAAATTTGTATAGAAAAGATAGACAAAAGCTCATAGCATGGCAAGGAGTGAAGATAGATACAAAGTGTGAAGGAGAAATTTGTAGGAAATTTTATGGGCTTTCATTACGTACAGGACATTTTCTCTCTACAACGCACCGTTTTAGCGATATGAGCAAAAAACTAAAAATATTGAAACTTGAGCCCCTCCCCCCGCCCTAGGTGATATCGTCATAATATATAGCCTATGTGTTGACCCGACCTCTATATAATATTCGTGCAAAATTTGAAGTAAATCCATTCAGTACTTTCTGAGTTTATCCCGGACATACATACAGACAAACAGACAAACAGATAAACAGACAAACAGACAAAAATTCTAAAAACTATATTTTTGGCTTACATATCGATTGTAGATCACGTCCCAAGTATTATTTTTCAAAAATATTCAATGTACAGAATTGACTTTCCTACGATTTTATTATATGTATAGATAATCAAATCTTTACATGCAATGAGAAAATAGATCCCACTACTGCCACCAAAAGGTGTAGTAAGGTAGGGTAGACGTTTTTTACATGAAACGAATACGATCCTAATGAGTAATGACTTTCGGAAAAAGTAGATTGCCATTTTTCGTTTGCAAAGATATTGGTTTTACACCTATGCTAGTTTCTAGCGGTGGGTCTAATTTGGGTGGGTTTAAGTTTAGGTTAGGCTGAAGCCTTTTTCTACAAGCAACTTAAGTGACAATTAATCGTATACTTAACCCGTATTACTAACTGACCCATTCCAGTTTCGACGTGATTTCGGCTGAAGACTGTACTCCGGTCAAGGACGACGTGTCACTAGAGGATGACGACGTGTTGTCCCACATGGCTCAGCAGCTCAAGTCGCAGCTGCGGCTCTGCGCCACCAACCGCGACCACTGCCGTGCCATGGGGGACGTAGCCGAGGCCAACCGGTACGAGCGACTCGCGCTGCAGACCAAACAGGACTTGGATCTGGTCAGGGTGGCTCAGAGGTAAGACATTAAAATATTTCGATTAATGTATGGCTTAATGGGAGACGTGGCCAAAGCCAACCGGTACGAGCGATTGGCGGTGCAGCCCAAACAGGACTTGGATCTTGTTAGTGGCTCAGAGGTAAGATTACTAATTAATATCAACTTGTGTGGGCAGATAATAAATAATTGGAAATGCAGTTACAATTTATAGTTTACCAGAAGTAGGAAGTTTTAAGTGCGTTTCGCAGTAAATATAGTATTCAAAATGTAAATTGTACGTTCTGAATAAAAAATGTAAATAACAAATACTTACCTTGGCTTTAATCAAAATCCTTTAAATTCTTTGTGAAAAAATAACAAATATATTGTGGATTCGTAAACATCTGCCTTTACGTAATCCTCGCACAATGCAGCAGCAACATTTTTACATTTTTTCTTTCAAACACCTGTAGCATTGCTATTGCAAGACATAATACTTCAGTTATGAACACAGCTACGTCATAACTTCGCCAAGTAAACTTTTTAACCACCAGCGTTTGCAACACTATATAGCGTACCGCGATACTAACCCTTGCAATCCTTACTTAATCCCAATACTCTTCCAGACTAAACCAGGACCCGCCTAAGTTTCACTACGAGAACCGTCAGTTCTCCATCGTGCAGTGCAACACGGAGCTGCCCGACAACGTGCTAGAGCTGACCGTGGTGCGCGGCGTCGCCTACAACGTGCCCAATCCCAACGACGTCGATACATATGTCAAGTTCGAGTTCGGGTATCCGCCGGTGAGTGATAGTAAAATGGATAATGATAGTTTAAAGCCGTGAGCGAACCAGTGAAACCTACGACTTGGCTACGACCTAGGACAGTGATAGTGCTTAGTGTTTTGGACCTAGTGCTAGTGATTAAAGTCTTCATAAGAGTCAGCAGGCCTTTCTCTCCAAATCCTTCGAACCCTAGCTGCACGTAACAATAGCAATATGAAATATCTATATTAAGAATGCTCCAACCGGAGAATTAGCAGGTCGGATGTCTGTCAGTACGAATATCGACGTTAATGACACTAAAATAAGATTTATATTGGCGCTCCTTGTACAGTGGCGGTTACGACGCTCGCCGCGTTCTTGATATGGCGAAAATGTATGAAAAAATTTGAGAAATTTTCTTATTTTTCTTATAACTGGAAAAGTTGTTTATTTTTATATAAAATTTTTAGCGGACTTTATAGAGGACTAAATAAGCAACAATTTTTTTGTATAATAATATTTATTTTCCTCAGTTCAGTGTATTTAGATATTAAGGTACCTAATCAGACCCCATTTTTGCGATTATTGTGATGGTTAAAACGTATTTTATGTGAAAATTTTGTATGCGGCTATAGAATTTTTATGGTACAGTCGTGGAGATGAATAAATCTTTCATTTGAAACCAAAATATCCTCGCAGTTTGACTCCTAATTCTTTAGTAGGGTACCGGAAAATCGCTGATATTTGTAATGGGGCCGGGGTACCCTCGAAATTCTCATACATACTTAATACCAAAATCATTTTCTCATACGAAAGTATTTAACATTTTTGAGTTATTTTTCAGCTTAAAATAGTAATTACCTAGGTTCCTGCACAAAATTTTTCTAAAAAATATTTAAACACTAAAAAATTTTTTTTTGTTTAAATATTTTTTAGTAAATTTACTACTAAATATTAAAACACTAAAAAATAGAGTAAAACACAAAAAAATAAAGAAATAGTAAATTTACTACAAAATATTTAAATACTAAAAAATATTTTTTAGAGTCTATTTCTGATAGAGACTATCAGAAAGTTGATTCATACGTAGATGGCGGACCTGCGCGTTATGTCAAATCCAGCCGATAGATCACAATTCACAGCTAACACTGAATTGACATAATCCGACCAAATGACGTTCCGTCAACTGCCTATATTATCAATTTCTTCGATGGTACATGCCTGCGTTAAGGAAACCCCACGTCGGTTTTCCAGGAGGCGCCAGTGTCGGACCGCACGGCCGTTGTCAAGGACACGAGCAGCCCGCAGTACGACGCGACGTTCACGCTGCCCATCGCGCGCACGTCACGCAACTGTCAGAGATTCTTCAAACGACATGCTATTAAACTGGAAGTTTATTCCCGAGGGTGAGTTCTATATTATCATGATTAATACATCCAGTTATTGGAACGAAGTTCCTTATTGCACGATGCGAAAGGAGGCTAGACGGAAAAAGTTGTAACGACACGACACTTTTTGACCGACACTTTTTGCCACAGACATAGATCAAGATATTATTATATATCCTCATGCGTATGGCTGTGGACACTTCGCGGGACATGCTTAAGCTAAGTTAGATACCTAGCTTGATCTATGTCTGTGCTTTTTGCTAAGTTGTAAGCCGTGCGGCGTACGCGTGTTTCTTTGTCTGTCTCTCTCTCTTTCTCTCTCATAGAAAGCAAGCCAGTTATGATTTTTTTAATAACTTCGTTCCATCCGGGTGTTCCTTGCACCTCTCAAGCTTTTTGCTATGGCACTCTCGGAATGAGCATTGAGCACAATAAGATAATGCATTCCTCCAAATGTCGCTTTCAAAGGCTTTAGGAGCAAGTGTTTATTGGCCGTCGCATATTGTGAATCAGGCCTCTGTACCACGATTTTGCTATTTTAATCCAATATTAATGCAGCTTCAACATTAGAGACGTACGTTTGTATAATGATATCTCAGTAAAATTTACGTGAAATTGACGCCAAACGCGTTCTGATTAGAACTTTTGGCGTTTCTTTGACGTATATCTGGGTATAATATGCTTTCCAATAGAATCAGAACTGCATCGAAGCTGTATTAATGTTGGATTAGAGTGTCAGAATCGGCGTACATGCCTATAAAGCCGACTTGGCCCCCAGGTCAGACAGTAGCTGTAGCGGTTGTGTGTGTTGCAGTGGGTGGTTCTCCAAGGACTCGCTTCTCGGCACCGTCAACGTGAAACTCGCGCCGCTAGAGACCACCGTCACCATACACGACTCGTTCCCCGTGAGTCAACTTCATTTGATTATATTTTAGAGCTGTTAGATTGGATTAATTTGTATCGAGGCCCCAATTTCACACTGTAAGAATAAGAGTTTGTGGTAAGATCAGTACTTATGTAAGTACTTACTTATGCTGATGTTCTCTTTTCATGTTACAAACGTTCGTATGTTTTAAAGCTGACCGCACATTTGTCAGTACACACTGCAAAATACAAGAAATACGGTGCGGACGAATGTGCGAGGTTTCACATCATTTCATACAACGAATTTTAAGTAACGGCGCGTTCGGCGCGTGCGTGCTGATAAATGTGCGATCTCCTTTACAATCATATAATTAACATTGACGTTTGCTTTTTTGTGTTGTTCGTCCTTAGATCTTTTTACGTTAGGCTAAAATAAAATGGTATGTTACAGGTGTAGTAAAATGTCTGAGAATAATGATAATAATCTATATTTTTTAGCTAATGGACGGACGAAAAGCCGCAGGCGGGACGCTCGAAGTGCGTGTGCGTGTACGCAGCCCGCTCGGTGCGCCGCAGGTCGTCAAAGAGGTGCATCGCTGGCTCGTGCTAGACACGTGAACTGTGACGTCACACGATCGTCATCAGCCGACAGACAGGCGCGGCGGCGGGCGGGACGCTCAATATTCGGACGCGTGGACGCTCTAAGGAGTATGAGGGACTGTCCGCACTCCGCACTGCGAATTTTAACCATGCGGATTTTTTTCGCACTTCTGTAACACATTGAATCCTATGAGAGTATCCGCGCTTGCGATAAAAATTTCGCGGTAATGAAATCCACGCGATTAAAATTCGCTGTGCGGACAGTCCTTTAACGTTAGTCATCATCATTTCTTTCGCATTAGCCCATTAGGGCGTCCTCTTCGGCTCGTCACCAAAGGGAATTGCTGGTTTATATAAGCGCACTGCCTATAACTGATGTCATCAGTCATCATTATTTCATCAGCTGACATTTGTTCTCTTCTCAACTAAAACTTCCTCCTCTATGAACGTTAGCTTGTGCGCGACACGCAAACTACGTTGAATGGAAAAGTTGACGTATGAAGCGTACTATGCTTATGAAAGAACAATATTCACACAAAAATCTTCCTTGTACAGTTATTTCCCTGCTAATAATCACAGTGTATTACTTGTACGAAATTGTTGTCTTTGTCTGATAATAATGAAAAGTCAGTTGACAGTCAAAGACAGTACCTTGTTTACGTTAAACACTATGGTGACTGGATATTTTTATACATGTAAAAAGGCTAAAAATATTTTTTAAAACTACTTAAATTTTGTTTCTTGTTCCTTATTTTTGTTAATTCGAAAGACAAGTGCAAAAACTATTTAAAGCAGTAATAGAGTTAATAATATATTATGAAGTACATACTAAAAGAGACTGTGATGATGAGCAATGCACCCCGAGTGTTGTATATGTATGGTTCATAATATTCTTCATAAGTAAACATTTTATGTGCAAAGTGCATAATTATAAAATATGCCACTTTTGAAGCTTAGGACTGTTGTAGCTTGCAGTACTGCATTTATATGTGCATATTATTTCTTAAGACGAAAACAAAATTTGGTAGGCTTATTATAATACGTACTGTATAACTGGGTAAATGATATAGTTGCAAACTGTTAAAAATAGCTTTGAGTGTCCATTGAGATCAAGAGTATTCGCAGCTGAGTAAATATAAATTCATACAATTAATATTAAAATCTATTTTATTTCTATGAATTTATTTTTCTTCGTCGTATAATGATATTTAGTAAGGGCCAGGCCACAATACTGCGTTGCGGCGTCGCATCGTAAAAATCTACGACGCCGCAGAATGCATCCTGGAAATTTGCGATGCGACAAGGACATTTTCCATTGAAATTTGGGCTCCGACATCGCATCGCATTTCTGTGCGATGTTGTTTTTGCGATACGACACCGCAACGCAGTATTGTGACCTGGCCCTATGGGATGTTAAATTTGTGATTTCATTAAAAGATACTTTAAAAAAAATATATCATAATATGCATAATAATTAATAACAAAAAAGTTAGAATGTGTGTAAGACCACTTGTGATAAGAATTTGTGAGCCTGTGACTTAAAATCTCAAAATATTTAATCGCAAATGTATATAAGTGTAAAATAATATAGTAAACTAATTTTTTATTCGAAAATAAATGTTATTATGTTATACGTAGATATTTCATTTTTAATCAATATCTCGCTACCATTAAAAGTAGGTTAATCAAATTTTAGGTAGATGTTATTACTTACTGTGCCAAATAATGGAAAATCCTGTAAAATCACAGAAAATCATTGAAAATCACTGACTCTCAATGATCAATGAACTGATTTTTCAGAGTGCATGCCGTACAAAGTTAATCTGTGTAGTTTCCATATTAGTTAACTTATCAAGTTGACTAGTGAAAAACTACGCCTTGGTAAACAATGGCAACTAATTTAGTGCCATAGAAATTAAAGTCAACTTCTTTACGGCAAGTAGTGACAAAAACTTACACTGATTTTAGCACACTGTAGAATATATTACGTACTTACTATCAGAGAAGTTGATGCATAGGCAGATGGCGGACTACGTAATTTGGTCGCGTTATGTCATACCCATTGGCAGAGGTTACACGATCTTTTCATCAATCTGATCCATCAATCTGATTGACGGAATATTGATGGTTATGAAAAAGTCCATATAAAAAAAAAATGATCAATCCATGAATCCGTGGGTTAGACGATCAATTTTTCGTCAATCTGGATCGGATTGATGGATCAGATTGATGAAAAATTGATCGTGTAACCTCTGCCATTCGATAGATTACGACTGGGTGGGTTGCATCAACTTACTTTAACTATAACACCAATTTACTTTAACTATAACAAATAAATTAGGGTGAATTGCACCAGAAGCGTAGTTAAAGTTAAGGTTAAGGTTATCGTCAAATATGGTGACTTTTGCTAGGGATTTGACAGTTAATTTCACATTTTGTGATGGTTAAAGTTACAGATAAACTAGGTTGGTGCAACTCACTCTTAATGTCCATTGTCCAATGAACTGTCAAATGAGTTAAAGTCAATGATTAATGGACGATGCCATATCCCAACCACGTGAGGTAGGCCCATCATTAGGTATAATATTATGTTGGCGCTACGCAGACGACGCGCGACGGGGCGGGGTGGGTCGGTCAGTTTCGCCGCGTAAGGCCGTCGATGTCTGCGGCTGCCCGCGCCGCGTACACAAAGCACACGCCGTCTGCATTATTGCATGTAAACTGGTTGGTGTCATCTACGGCGGGCAGCCGCGGACATGCGCCGCCAGTGCCCGCCGGGCACCTGCGGCGCGATCTTTTTGCCCACCGTGTGCGTTGGTAATATAGGATTCCCTTTGTGCTATCGTTCGCGGCGAAATTGACCGGCCCGCCCCGCCCCGTCGTCTGCAAAGCGCCTGATGGTACTAAGTATGAGATAATTTGATGCATAGGCAGATGGCGGACCTACGTGGTAAATGATCTGTCTATGAATCAATTACTATGATGGTACTAGAAGTAATATATATTCGTAGTTGTTTACTCGTTATTATGTGGATTGATGTTGTCCGGTTACTCGGTCGTACCGTACCTCAGTACCCAAGATCGCAACTCATACAATCCAGTTGAGAGCAGATATGAGAGAGGACAATTCATTTAATTTACACCTAAGAAATAGATACTTAACTGTACCACAGTTAACAATACCGTGACTGTACTGTAGGTTAAAAACTATAATATTATGTCAAAAATACTGCGAAATCACAAAAAAATTTGTTCTAGGGCACCCTGACTATAGACGATATGTAGCAATTTACAATACAATTATTGTTATATTTTGTCTTAAAATCAGTAAAAATAGAGTTGTGGCCCATGAGGGGATCGAACCCGCGACCTTCGCGTTATTAGCACGACGCTTTAACCAACTGAGCTAATGGGCCGCTGACTGCAATAATGAAAGTGCGCTACGGTAGCTCAACGTAAATTACATTTTGGCACCCAGACCAGTTGGCTCGCATCGGGGCTCCGAGTCTGAATTCCACCATAATATTAGTATGTTTTATTAGATTAATCGATAAACTATTAAAGCCTCGTTGTTGCGCACTATATTCCGGGTCGATACGACTGTTTTAATTGCCCGAATTTCCTATCATACTCATCTTGTTATGCGAAAGTATGGCACAAGAATCTAATTTCTGCGAAAACGAAGTTGCGACAGGTTGCGACTAACAATAGTAGCATATAAAATGGGATGAGCGTTTTTCTTCTCGCCGGGTTAGTTCCCGAACCGGTGGTAGGCAACGTAGACTTCTGACGTTCAAAAAGTGTATTCATGATACCTATTTTGAATAAAAAGATATTTCATTTCATTTCATACCTATTGAGATAAAGTCAGTTTATCGACCGACGAGGAGTGACCGATGAGGAGTGGAAAAAGCAAGTAGGTAATGAAGATGTAACGGAAACAACATTCTTCTAAGTATGCTTTATAATACCAGAGACCAGAAGTATATTATCTGGTCTCTGATAATACCTAAAATATGTTAAGTTGTCTCTTTTTATTAGGCTTGGACGAGCCTATACCTATGGATTACTGAAACTAAGGCATTCTATGTTACACAGAATCAATCCAATAAGATATCCATTGACAGGTTTTTTCTAGCTCTATGGGAAAAACTAAGTGATAAAACTTTAGGGTGTGTATGATGCCCCTGTATAGAGTTCACTATGAAAGTAGAAGCGCTGAAAAAGCAAAAACTTTTTTTTTGATTTGTGTGGGCAATCCTCCATGCGTCATGAGTTTGCCCATACAAAAGTCGAAGCCCATAGAGCTCTAATAGAGTCACCTGTCACTGGTTATTACAACTATCGGTTTTTACGACTAAATATGATTAGTCCCTTCGATGTCGTTATAACAGATTTTGACTGTATTATCTAGATTCAGGAAACCATTTTTCTACGTCCATACTCCATGTGTAAAGCAGAAATTACTTAGGTAATAACCAACTGACTGACCTATTGAGCAACTGTATTTTTCCATAATTTTTCCGTGTTTTTCAAATACCGTCCCACGTAACAATCATCGCGTCATAATCGTCACTGTGACGCAGGGAAGCCGGAATCTAGGCCAGCCGATGGTGATCAGGTAAGAACCGGTGATTAGCGCGTAAGGAAATTGTCGCAACAGTTTCACAAGGTATGATCACGACTTCGAACTCGCAAGACTCTTTTTCAACAACATTATCAATGTTCCAAAGGAGAGTTGCTGGACTGTAAGCTGCAATATTTACTTTCATATACAGGACACAGGCGCGGTCACGCGTGTTTTTAGGGGAAGGGGCGAAATAAAAGTCTTACCTACTGCCGCACTCAGAGACGAATAGATAACGGTAATCAAATGAAGATTTTGACATAGAACCCAATATATTATATCTGTCATATTCGGCCGTATGACACGCAGAAATTACCTAGATTTGGGGGAAATTCATCTCCCCTATGCCCTAGGGCCTGGCCCCTATGACCTAGCTAGGTCATAGGGCACAGGGTATATCCTATGCTTAAGGATCTTCTAGAAGAGCATAAAATTTCGGCTCTATTAGTTAATATTATGATCTACGGGCACAGGGCCACACTTAGGTGGTCAGTAGACAGTACTCAAGATCCATCTCGGTCTCAAGACACGGTTCAGGCTCTGTGATTGGTTAGCTGTCAAAATTTAGACCAATCACAGAGCCGAACCGCGTCTTGAGACCGATCGATGCATCTTGAGTACTGACTATTTATACCAGCCTTAGGTCCTAAATAATAATTAAAAATATTATAAAGAAATGTCTAAGTCGAAAAGACTTCGAGCATGTTACATGAGTGACTCCGCAAAACGCAAAGTTGCCCATACAAATAATAGTATTTTGGGGAGTAGTGCAACAGATTATTTTTGACTTCTAAAATATACCCATTCTCACATAAAGCCCAGAAAATTATTACAAAACACCTTATTTTTATCAAAAGCTAACAACTATTAATTCCATACATTCCTGTATTTATCCATGAAAGTGACCTTGACAGTGTGCTCCATTCAGGTGCGGAGTAAACAGCCACTGCGGCGGTCGATATCCCCCGCCTCCGACACCCCCCGGCGCCCCCCGGCACCCCCCGGCACTGACGTCAGACGCCCACGCGGCCGGGGTGTGTTGGGGGTATTGGGAGTTTTCTAGAACTTTTAAATATTATATTTTTATCTTGTAGTAATTTAATTGATAATGCGTCATTGAGTTATGTAAATCTTATTTTTTTAAATAGGATGATGCTCTTGTAGCTGATACTCCGGTGTCGCTTTCCATCAGGCTATTTGATTGTTCCCTTGAAAATAATGGTAAGGGAGCTGAATATAAAGCAAGACAGGGCTAAAGTTTTTTGGTTAAAATAGGGACTTTGAAATCCATATCCATACTTCCATACCTACCACAGACATAGATCAAGATAGATACCGCATGTCGCTCCATTTGTATGAATAAGCGTACCACTTTTTTATAGATACTATGACGTACCGATGATAAGAAAAGTGCCCATTATCTAGGCCAATTTCTTTTTTAATTTCTACAGCTCAATACGGCACTTTTAGGCATTTAGGCATTTTTGAAATTCCGATTGACGTCCGATTCCGATAGCAGACTAAAGAACAGACTTTCGAAAGTCGAGCATTGCTCGTCGTTTGGGAGCGCGATATGGCACGCGAAGTACATACACATGCGGTATCTGTCATGATCTATGTCTGTGTTCCATACTAATATCACTAATATTATAAATGCTAAAGTGTGTCTGTCTGTCTGTCCATCTGTCTGTCTGTCTGTTACCTCTTTACGCCCTGACCGCTGAACCGATTTTGCTGAAATTTGGTATGGAGATACTTTGAGTCCCGGGAAAGGACAAAGGATACTTTTTATCCCGGAAAAATGTACGGTTCCCACGCGATAAAGGAATTTTCCGGGCATTATCTAGTATTTTATATAAAAAGTACAATATTAACAGCACACACGGCAAACCTCAGGATGATTCTATCGAAAACCGGCCGGGTGAAGCAATTTGAATTGTGAGAAATTATAGGTCTATGTTATCATAAAGTGGAATAAGTGCAAGAAAAGTGTTACATATTTTGTACCTTAAAATACCTCTTTCATGGGACTAGATTTGTGGTTCTACTATTAAAAATTTTCAGGCAGTTGCTACTTAAGCTTAAATAAATTAAAGTAGTAGGTAAAGGTCAAACTAGCTACAAAATTAAACTAGCAACACTTTTTTTTAGAATATTAAAACTCGATTAAAATAACGCATGGGATTCAAGTTACTGACTGGTATATTTTTACTCGTATGCTCCCTTTGTTCAAGTTATTACTTATATTTTATAACTTAGTTATAAATATTACATATCTAATATTGGTTACTCACCCCAGGCATATAAAAATAATACTCTAGAAATAGATCGATGACGTTTTGCAAGATTACCTAATGATAAAATGTACCTACTAAAAATGACACTGAGATGGAAGGTGACTTCACTTTAAAGATACAAAATATTCTAATATAAGGTAACGTAAAGAAAGAAAATAATACTTAACGTAAATATCGCTTCCATGAGACTTAGTACTTCTCAGAGGGTTTTCGAGGAAAGAAAAGATATCTAGCTAGGTTTTTTTATTCCTTTACTTTTATTTTAGCTAAGGTTGGTAACGGACTGATGATGACGATCACAATACGCACAACACTTTTTAATCAGCAAAGTGTTTTTTATTCAAAAGTCCGCAGGCTCTACTATTTTCATTTCCTGCGAGAACGCGGTACAAGACACAGGAGGTAGCTTTTTCAGTTCTTAGGTGGATATTGGGTAAAACATCATATAATTTGTTTGATCGGAATGATTATAAATAAAATTAACGAGTTTTTAGTTACTGTGCACTATTTATATAACTTTTCTTATTGTCATAATATTAAATAGTTAACTAAACTTTAGCATAAAATATGAGTGGAGGAAGAGATTGATTGGTTTGTTTCAAGCGGAAAATCACTAGACAAAACAACTTAAGGAAAAATTACTATAAAATATATTTTATCGTAATTCGCAATAGAGATAAAGTTTAGAAAGACAAAACAATATTATTATGTCTTGTCGTTTAGTAACACGTATACGTCTACACTAGTTATAGGCCAGTCATTAAAGCCAAAACCCGAAAGAAATTAGTAACTTGATAAAATTTTAGGGGATTGTTAAAGAAGGTAAAATAACTTATCGTGTGATTTTGCAGCGTTCTGGGGTGCACGGAAAGGGTTGAAAAGGGGTGAAAAAGGTTTTTTGTTAATAACATTGCGTAAAAAATTAGTAACACGCTGCAAATTTGGAATTAGGTTGTTCTTACCGTTTTGTAATGTGTATTAAATTTGCAGCGTTTTGCAACATACGGAACATTGTTTGTTATTAAAAAACAATGAAATTTGTTAATAACAAGGGTAAAAATGTAGTAACACGCTGCAAATTTATAATTAAGTTGTTTTTACCGTTTTCTACCGTACCGTACCGTATTTGTTCATATAGTAATAAACAATGTTCCGTATATCGCAAAACGCTGCAAAATTAATACACTTTACAAAACGGTAAGAACAACTTAATTCTAAATTTACACCGAGTTACTAATTTTTTTTACCCCTGTTATTAACAAATTTTATTGTTTTTTAATAATAAACAATGTTCCGTATGTTGCAAAACGCTGCAAATTTAATACACGTTAGAAAACGGTAAGAAAAACCTAATTCCAAATTTGCAGCGTGTTACTAATTTTTTTACCCCTGTTATTAACAAATTTTATTGTTTTTTAATAATAAACAATGTTCCGTATGTTGCAAAACGCTGCAAATTTAATAAACGTTACAAAACGGTAAGAAAAGCCTAATTCCAAATTTGCAGCGTGTTACAAATTTTTTACGCAATGTTATTAACAAAAAACCTTTTTCACCCCTTTTCAACCCTTTCCGTACACCCCAGAACGCTGCAAAATCACACGGTAAGTTATTTTACCTTCTTTAACAACCCCCTAAA
Organism: Plebejus argus; assembly: GCA_905404155.3. Lineage (NCBI taxonomy): Eukaryota > Metazoa > Arthropoda > Insecta > Lepidoptera > Lycaenidae > Plebejus > Plebejus argus. Next base: position 23,242,156 of record FR989927.1, read on the forward strand.
ATTTTATCAAGTTACTAATTTCTTTCGGGTTTTGGCTTTAATGACTGGCCTATTACTTGTGAACGTAAACACCTCAAGACCGACAGAAATTAGTAATAGATAACAATGTAAAGTTCAATGACAAAAACGCCAGTAGTACTTTTAACTAGATAAATAATTAAACAATAAAATATTAAACAATAAAATTACTGTGACGACATTTATATTACCTACTTGACAATACCAAAATCAGACTCAGCAAAGACTGTATCCCGTGTCTTGTAATATTGTTTGACAAATTTCAAATATTATAATATATCAGACTAATGAAGCCTCTGCCCCGTGCCTTGGAGCGGCGACATTGAGCGAGGGCGCGGTGGGCGGGTGGGCTAGGGCGGGGGCGGGCATGAATGGCGCTGACGTCACGGGCACGCGCACTCGCGTCCGCCTTGAACTTGCATCGATCTTGCACTTGAACGCCGCGCCGGCCGGCCGGCTGAAACAGACGTAAATACACCGATATCAATTGCGGTAAAAGGAACTTTAAACTTAAAAACACTCATTTAGAATTTTTTATATTAAAAACTAGCTTTTACCCGCGGCTTCGCTCGCGTTAAGAATTATTATTATTAATTAGGTATCAAAGTTTCAGCCCGGTCGGTTTAAAATTGACAAAGTTTCATACAAACATTCATCCCCTATTTTATACCTTTGGGGGTAGAATTAATCAAAATGCTTTCTTAGCGGTTGCCCACGTCATAACATCGACCTACATGCCAAATTTCAGCCCGATCCGTCCAGTGGTTTGAGCTGTGTGTTGATAGATCACTATGTCAGTCAGTCCTGAGTTATATAATGTACAAGATGTTAGTGTAAACACCGTTGTCCTTGAAACCATCAAATGAGCCCGTCAAAATGAACAACTTTTTCTATGAGAACGATACTGGGAACTCAAAAAAATCCGTCTTGATACCCATACAAATTGCCGATCCGGGCATCCGTATAGGTATGAAGACAGATTTTTTTTTAATTTCTCAGCAATGTTCTCATAGAAAAAGTCGTTCATTTTGACGGTTTCATTTGATGGTTTCAAGGATAACTAACGGTGTTTACACTAAGTATTAACACATTGTATAATAGGGTATTTGACAACATTTAAAATAAACTATAATTTATGGCCAACCTAATAAATTATAAGTAAATTAAACATATTTCAATTTATTTTCATTAAAATAATATGTATTTTCAGAGGATTGCGTAAGAAAAGTCGAATAAAATTGTCCTTTCTTTTTCGGTGATAGAAACGCTCTGTCATTGGTTGCAATCGTGATGACGTCACACGCAAGTAAACAAAGCTTCTTGCCTGGAGTTTAGTACGCCATTTACGTGATAAAAAGTGTTTGATTCCACTTATAAGTGATTATTCACAATTTTCATATTATTTCTAGTACAGATATTAACTACGTAACTCACAACAGCTATAATTATATCTAAGATGGAGTCCAATTACGTGCGAGCAGATAGGTAACAGCAACCTACCTAAGATCGACCCGTTCATGGTACTTAGAACTATTTTTTAAAAATAATGCAGTTTATTATTCTTCTGAAGTAAGAAATGTAAAAACAATAGTGTAAGTACCACTCGATAATAATTATATGTTTGCGTTTTGTACAATTATACATCATTCGTTTATTTTAGGTTATGTCAATGATATATTAGTATAATAAAACCAAATTATGCAACCAAACTCTTCTTTATTCTCTTTCACCAAATCGGACTCCAACCTGAAGGCGCCAATGCTGAGAGTCTTGTCGCGATGCTCGTTCCCCAAAAAGTGTCGGCTCATCATTCCTCCCGTGCGGACCACCACTCTCAGTATTGCCAACTTCAAGTCAGTATTGCCAACATAAAAATATATCCATAGACTAAACACAAATTTAAAATGTAACTGTCATTAAAATATCTATCCTTATTTAAATACAATATAACTATTTAAAATATCTATCCTTACATTCGCCCATCCTGACGAATGTGCATGGCCCCATGCACTGCATGACTTCCTATAAATTATATTTTGATCGGAGATCTCAGATGTAAACCCATCCATTCTAACAACCGAGTCACCCATCAAAACAATGTGCAAAGCATTTTGGTAACCAGGGAACGAACCCATCCATTCTCGCAACCTGGGCACCAAAATGACTCCCCTTGAATCTATCCATTTTTACTCGTCTGTAAACCCATCCATTCTTACAAACGAGGCCTTTTGGTAAACAACTTCAATATATTCATTTTACATCGTCTGTAAACCCATCCATTCTTACAAACGAGGCCCTTTGGTAAACAACTTCAATGCAATTATTCATTTTGCATCGTCTGTAAACCCATCCATTCTTACAAACGATGCCCTTATAAAACAACTTCAATAAACATTTTATTCAATCAACTTCAATAATTATATTCATTTTACACTTTTCTATTCAATTTTAGATATTATCATAATTTTAACTAACTACTTCAATGAGTAATAATTTAATATACAATTTTTTTCAATATCTTTTACACTTATTTAATTTGACCTCTATTAGCTGTACACCACAATATTAAGGATCAAAATATGTACATACTAGCTGTGCCCCGCGGTGTGACACATGGTTTAAGTGATATAATATAATAAAAGACTATGAAAAGTACCAATAATAGGGTCAAAACGGGACTATATGGTTCTATAATGGTTTATGGTAGTGATGATGACGAATGTTATTTACATAGTATTATATTTCGTTGCTTCATTCTCGATATAAAATATAACTAGGTAGTGCTTTTTTCCCACAGGCAACATCGCACGAAAATACTTTTCTTATCTGTAACTTTTGTAGTTTTTCCGGTTCTGTATTGGCCCGTCACTAGTAAGACGAGGCGCCACCATTCTTTTTTCGTGCGCGGCAACAGACGCACACTCCCGGTTAGCAATTAGTGATAATCAAGATTAAAACAGCTATGCCAAAAAGAAAAGGCAAGAAGTCGTCTTGTTTTGCTGAAAATAAGCGGCGCAGAATACGTGTTTTATCGTCAGACTCTTCGGAAGCGGACGAAAATGCAGGTTAGTTTTTCTAAATGTACCCTCGGAAAATAATATTTTTGATTAAACTTTAAAATATTTTCCTGGTGCAGCCGTGTGTTGCTACCAGGGTTTTAATATGGCCGTGTGTCATTTACATTTTACTACGAAATAATTTATAGATTGGCCGTGTGTCATTTCTATAAAATAATACTGGCCGAGTGTCAAAATGTAGTCATTCAATAAAGACTTATCTTTATTGTTGTAGATCCGAAATCTATACCTGGCGATGAACAACAGTTCGAGGATGTACACGACGGTTTACTACCAGCGTCGCCCTCGCCGTGTGCGCCGACGCAAACGCTAATTACGTCGACTTCAGATAAAGCTTCGTATGATGGCCCTCACACACCTGAGTTACCACCGGAAATTTTATCCGCCCTTGGAGATTCGACGGACGACATCCCGGACTTCGGCGAGGATATTCATCCTAATCTAGCCGAAAGGTGGACCCCGATCCTGCGCAAAGGATTAGACGGCGACCTCAAGGCGAAGCTTATGGCGGAGTACAAAATACCCGCCAACTGCACGTTGCTCAAATCGCCCACGATAAATCCCGAAATTTCCGTTGCCATCACGGGAGCGCTGAAAGCGCGGGACAAAAAGCTGGAGACAGCACAACACCAGCTGGGGCTAGGTATCTCAGCCTTAAATAAAGCAATGACTTTGTTGCTTACGAGCGAGGACAAAATACAGGCGATCAGAATCTTGTCGGACTCATGTCGCATATTGTCCGATTTACACCATATTCGGACGGACCACCGGGTTGGTTTACTAACTCCGAGCCTCGATAAATCTTTCCTCGAGATAGTGGAAGGAAGGGAGAGAGATCTTACTCTCTTCGGTAAAGATCTGAGCGATAAAATAAAGACTGCCAAGGCGATCGAAAAACAAGGACTGCAGATAAAGAAGAGTGTCCTAACGACAGCTTCATCGATGTCTTCGGCATCTACATCTAGAGGACGCGGTCAGGGAAACTGGCCAGCTCCTCCCCACTTCTCTTCGAACAGGAGGGGGGGCCGGGGAGGATACAGAGCGAACCCAACAGCAGCGAACCAGTACCCGCAACGCCGAGCGCCGCCGCCGCCGCCAGTCGTCGCCGCCGCCGCCAGCCGGTACCGCAGAGCTGCGAGCCCCAAGAATAACCAACGTGCTCCTCGGCGTCACTAGTTCAGGTTCATGCTGCTCGATTGCAATATTTTTATAGCTGTTGGCAGACGATTACCAATAATACTACAGTATTAAGCTGGGTACGAGAAGGTGTCACTATTCCTTTAAAAGATAATTTTATTTCACAGAATAGTGCACCTAGTAATATATTATGTAATGCCTCAGATTTGAGGGACATGTCAACAGCTATTTGTAAATTATTACAATTAGACGCCATTTCATTGTGCGAGCCTAAAGCCGACCAATATTTATCGAGAATATTCTTGGTGCCAAAGCCAAACGGGGAAAATCGATTTATTTTAAATTTAAAAAAATTTTAATAAATTTGTTGAAAAAACACATTTTAAAATGGAAGACTATCGAACCGCTTCACGGTTAATTCCTCAAAATGGTTACTTAGCATCGATAGACTTAAAAGAGTCCTATTTACTTGTACCGGTCCATCCTGATTACCGAAAATGTACAAGACACTGTCAAACTTTTAGAATGTTTAGGTTTTGTCATTAATTACAAAAAGAGCTCTTTACAGCCTAAACAAAAATAACACATTTCTCGGTTTTGTTTTTGATACGACAAGTATGACAATGTCTTTGACACAAGAAAAACGTTCTAGAATAGCACAGCTAGTGAGCAAATACAAGAAACTGCCTCGTTGTTCGATTAGAGAATTTTCTCAATTTATTGGTACTCTGGTTGCAGCATGTCCGGCTGTCAAATACGGTTGGCTATACACTAAACTTTTTGAAAGAATTAAATATCTAAATTTAAAAAAGTTTAAGGATTATGAATATAAAATACAATTACCCCAACATATTCTACCAGATTTGTTATGGTGGGAAAATATTATTTTTAAAACATGCACTTCTTTACATGTACCCGATTACAAATTAGAGATTTTTACTGATGCATCTCGGACAGGTTGGGGTGTATATTGCAACGGCAAACGTGCAAATGGTCGTTGGAAGCAAGATGAACTAAAACACCATATAAATTATCTAGAATTGATGGCTATTTTTATGGGCTTAAAATGTTTCGCGAAAGATCTTCGCAACTGTGCTATTCTGCTTAGAGTAGATAATGTAACAGCTATAAGCTATATAAACCGAATGGGCGGCGTCCAGTTTTTACATTTAAATCAATTGGCCAGGGACATTTGGCAGTGGTGCGAAGCTCGTGAACTTTGGTTATTTGCCTCGTACATTAACACCAAAGATAACTTTGAAGCTGATTTCGAATCAAGAAACCCAGATACTGAATTCGAATTAACTCAAACCGCATTTGAGTTTATAACTAAACATTTAGGCATACCTACAATCGATTTATTTGCTTCTCGTGCCACTGCCAAATGTCCTCGGTACGTGTCGTGGAAGCAGGACCCGGACGCCGTCGCGGTGGACGCTTTTACTATCAATTGGAACTCACATTTCTTTTATGCGTTTCCTCCTTTTCCTTTAATACGTAAGGCACTTCAAAAAGTGATTACAGATCGAGCTACTGGAATATTTGTATTTCCCTACTGGCCGGCCCAGCCATGGTTTCCGCTTATTAAAAAACTTTTAATATCGGAGGTCATAGAACTCAAAGAGCCCCTTTGTCCTGGTTTCAGGGGCCGGGTACCGCCTCCGACTTCCCTGGCTGCCGGGATTGTCTCCGGATAGCCTTCTCTCGCCGGGACGTCCCGGACTCTGCACTAGATTTATTATTATCTTCCCTGTCCAATAATACTTTACGCCAGTATGGCGTAACCTACAAATTATGGTGGGATTATTGTCATAAGAACAACATTGATTTATTTAATTCTTCTATAAAATTAATATTATCGTTTCTCACAGACCGATTCAATAAAAATGAATCATACGGCTCCCTAAACAATCACCGGTCAGCTCTTTCTATTTTATTAGATGTAAATATTGGTCAAAATGATTTAGTGACGAGGTTTTTTAAAGGCGTTTATAAATTACGTCCTAATAATCCTAAGTATTCATATACTTGGGATCCGCAAATCGTTCTTAATACTATCTCACAATGGTATCCAAACTCGGAACTACCCTTGGAAGTTTTGACTAAAAAATTAGTTATGTTACTAGCCTTGTGTACTGCACATAGGGTGCAAACACTGTCCCTTATAAAGCTTTCGAATATAAAAATTTATCATAACGAAATCAGAATAAATATCACTGACATAATCAAAACTTTAAAAGCTGGTTCCGAGCAACCCATATTACGTCTCCCATACTTCAAAGAAAATCCTAAAATTTGTCCTGCAAAAACTTTAGAGGATTACATGTCTGTCACTAGAAGTATTCGACCTATGAATGTCGATTCGCTCCTAGTGACTTACAAACGTCCTCACAAAGCTCCCACTGCGCAGTCGATCAGTCGCTGGCTGAAGAACGTCCTCCGCGAGAGCGGCGTGGACGTGTCGGTGTTCAGCGCGCATAGCACGCGCCACGCCGCTACGTCCGCGGCGCGCGCCCACGGGGCCAGCCTCGACCTCATCAGGCGGGCTGCCGGGTGGACGTCTCGATCGCAGACTTTCGCTAAATTCTATAATCGCCCTCTCGCTGACGGTGGAAGCTTTGCAGAGGCGGTTCTACTTTCGTAATCGTTTTATCTATAGTTGATTTATTGATTTTATAAATGATAAATAATTGTGATTTATTTACAATGTTAATTTATTTCACATAATATACTTTAATATTATAATCCTCTTGGATTTCATTTACCCCATATTTTAAATCTCTAAACATCTACCTAGTTATATTTTATATCGAGAATGAAGCAACGAAATATAATTGATGATCAAACGAACTTCTTGAAGTGAAGTTCGATCGATATTATATGAGTTGCTTCATTCGAAGATATAAAAACCCGTCCCTCCCTTAAATTTAGAAAATAAATTAATAAGTAGCTAATTGTCTCTAAAATAATGATGGCGCCTCGTCTTACTAGTGACGGGCCAATACAGAACCGGAAAAACTACAAAAGTTACAGATAAGAAAAGTATTTTCGTGCGATGTTGCCTGTGGGAAAAAAGCACTACCTAGTTATATTTTATATCTTCGAATGAAGCAACTCATATAATATCGATCGAACTTCACTTCAAGAAGTTCGTTTGATCATCAAGCATATGCTATCCGTTCTTAAAACAACGTCGGAGTCAGGAGTTCTCTTAGCACTTTCCGAACCTTGGTATACCTTGGTGCAAAATCTTACTTGTTGGTCGCATTTAAGCTGGTTTCCATATAAATTTTGAGGAGTTCCCTCGATTTCTTATGGATCCCTTCAGCAGGTCACCATTTTTATGAATAAAGTACCAAATTGGCATGATACCCTATACACCAAAAGAAAAATTGTAGCCTATGTGTTATTCTAATGTAGAAGCTATATTATTGTAAAGTTTCATTAAAATCTGTTCATTAGTTTTTGCGTGAAAGAGTAACAGACAGGCATACATCCATACATACATCCAAACTTTCGCCTTTATAATATTAGTAGGATTAAGGTATATCATTTCAAAATAACACAAAAACATAAAAACATAATTTTAGCTAACTAGTACTTAAAATATAGTTAAATGCTTGATTGGTATGTTTCAATATAACCTAATAATAGCTTATAATAGCCAGTATAAGTACAATCCTATATAATAATATAATTTACATGTTAAATGTATAAACAGCTTATTTTTTTATAAGTTATTCAAATTAATTTATACAAAAATTAATTAAAATAATATTAGTTCTGATGATATGCTAAATCAAAGGAATCGACTTTAAATCTACTATAATAAATTAATAACGCCTAGCCTAACATACTATCATTCCTCGATATCAGATCTATCAGCAGCATCGGATTCATTCACTTCTACTACAAGTGCAGCGATATAATTGACCCAAGACAACACTCAGTCGGCCGCAACGGCTGTCTGACGCTTAATTTTAGTCCCAGTTAGACCTGGTATAGCCGCGACCCTATATCTATCATTGCCTAAAACTGAAAGGACGCGGTAAGGCCCTATAAAAGCTGGTAAAAGCTCCTTTTTCCATCATTAGAAAACGCAGTTTTGGTCATCTTAACTAATTCTCCTCCAGAGTAAGGTGAGGTAAAACATGATACTCTATCACTTATTAACTGATCCAAAATACGAAAAGTATAAAAAATATCTTTTAGGGCGCGAATCGCTCTCTGACATTTAGTATTTCGGACTGCGAACACAAATTTAGCAAAACTGTCGACGATTACAAACAGGTAAGAGTTTCCGCGCTTTAATCTGACAAAGGGTCCGCGTTAGTTATACACAGTCTTACGAACGACATTTTTGTTACTATCTATATTAACATTTACAAAACAGTTTTCGGTTTTATGTCTCATTCTATTGCATTTTTCGCATTTAACAATAGGCTGAGGACATTTTAAGAACGGATGCCCCTTTTGATGACAATTATAGCACAGGATTTCGCTGCTTAAACTCGAATACAACTTCCCCGCTTGCTTATTAGCAGTACTGTTAGCGATGCTATCGACATTCCCTTTTGGCCTAAATTCGTAATTTTGTTTACCAAACGTCAGTGTAGATTCTTTGTTGCTCATTAAAAATTGTAACAACTGTTCGGGTTGCGTACAACGTAGAGTTAAAGCGCTCGACTTCATGGTCCTATCGGTTAACCCATGTATAATACAATCTACCGCATTACGACCTTGATTGTTGCATTGATTCAATAACGCTTGTTTTTCGTAAAAATACACTTCAATAGGTTCGTTAAATCTACTTTTTCTTTTTAACATGTCTTCCAGGGCTTGGCCATAGTTTTGCTCAGGAGGAAACGCGTTCAACAATTTATTTTGCCACTCAGTCCAACTAAATAATATCGTCGGCAAGCTCTCATACCAAACTTTGGCCAAACCCTGAAGTTTTTGCATAGCGAAATGTACGGTAGTTTTATCGTCCCATCCGTAGACGGTAGCACACTCATTCACTTTCTTAATCCAAATATCAATACGTTGGTTTTTAGAAGCAGGGTCAAAATCAGATAAAATGTTTTTATGATTAGAAGAACATTGAGTGGGAGTCGACGTCGACTGCTGGGACGGTAGATTTTTAATAGAATTTAAAATATTTACTACATCTTTAGCAGAAAAAGTTGAAGATGAGGACCTATTTAACGGCTGATCTAATCTTACTGTCCTAGTTCTGTTCTCCTTGGTAAAATTATTATTAATGACATGTGAACTACGCTCGCGCCTACAAGAAGTGCTTTCGCGATGTCTAGAGGCATTTTTAGAAGATGATTTACATTTTCCTAAATCTCGCTGATAATTCACGGTACCTCGCATGCAACTCAACTCGCAATCCATGTTGCGGCGGAGGTCACGCAGCTTCCTGTGGTCCCTCTCCATCTCGTTGAGCCTGTAGTCCCCGCGATGTCGGCTGTGGTCGCGCACCCTGCTGCGTCGGCCCGCGAAGTCGCCGTCGTCCCCGCGATGTCGGCTGTGGTCGCGCACCCTGCTGCGTCGGCCCGCGAAGTCGCCGTCGTCCCCGCGATGTCGGCTGTGGTCGCGCACCCTGCTGCGTCGGCCCGCGAAGTCGCCGTCGTCCCCGCGATGTCGGCTGTGGTCGCGCACCCTGCTGCGTCGGCCCGCGAAGTCGCCGTCGTCCCCGCGATGTCGGCTGTGGTTGCGCACCCTGCTGCGTCGGCCCGCGAAGTCGCCGTCGTCCCCGCGATGTCGGCTGCGGCTGCGCCGGGGCCCGTCGTTGGCACTGGATGCACGATGCTCTGGTCGCTCTGGAGTCACGAGGCGACGCGAATGTGACTTTTCTCGCTGCATGTTTTCTGAAACTCGAAACCGGAAACCTATGTACCCAAACTATTTATAATAATATTATCTGGCAGAGAAGTTGCTGTCCAAATTATGTAGGAATTAGCAAAACTGTTGTGATTAACACTAATAATGAACTGTGCTGATTAACACTAATAATGAATTATTAGAATTACATAATTAAAAGAAGTTTGACTACGTTAAATATTATAGTCACTGATTAAGTTAGACGGTTATATATAATGTCACACTTACAATTCTTTTTACATAGCAATAATTATATACAATAATTATTGTAGACTGATTTATTGCTGTTTTTTTTCGTAAAGCATTGATAACAGTCATATTATTCCGAGTACCCACATTCCCAATATAATGTGCAAGTGCAAAAATGTAATTTTATATTCGAAATTAATAAAATTTTCTATTTGCCATAGGTATATAATGTGCTTAGGGATTGGTACTTCTCAAAATAAAGTATAATATAATGCAATAATTCGCTCTGCAAGAAATTAAACTTTTATTTTTGTACCCGCACGAACTTTATAAAAATTATATTATCACCGAATTACAATTTACAAGATACGTTCTTAATTACAATTCTTTATATATTAATAACACGATTGTAACCTGATTTTATTGCCGTTCTGTTTTGTAAACCACTAATAACATATTGCGAGTACCCACATTCCCAAAATAATGTGCAAGTGCAAAAATGTAATTTAATATTCGAAATTATTAAAATTTTCTATTTGCATAGCTATATAATGTTGTTAGTAGTTGATATTCTCAAAATAAAGTATAATATAATGCAACAAATCACTATACAAGAAACTAAACTTTTATTTTTGTACCCACACAAATTTTATAAAAATTATGTTAACACTGCTTTAATGGATCTTAATTTAAATTACGTAATAAGCATAGTTTAAAAGGCGATGGCACTTACCACTTCTGAAGTATAATAAAACCAAATTATGCAACCAAACTCTTCTTTATTCTCTTTCACCAAATCGGACTCCAACCTGAAGGCGCCAATGCTGAGAGTCTTGTCGCGATGCTCGTTCCCCAAAAAGTGTCGGCTCATCATTCCTCCCGTGCGGACCACCACTCTCAGTATTGCCAACTTCAAGTCAGTATTGCCAACATAAAAATATATCCATAGACTAAACACAAATTTAAAATGTAGCTGTCATTAAAATATCTATCCTTATTTAAATACAATATAACTATTTAAAATATCTATCCTTACATTATGAAAAACTCAAAGATATACTTAAGTAGAACATCATACGGTTATGTAGAAAAGACAAACACAATATTGATTATATTTTCATACAACAAATTTTTAAGTTTCCCTTGATCGTGGAAAAACGAAACACAATAGCCTTTCTATCATAAATCTGTTCTGGCTTTCTATTGCTATTTGTTATCGCGGTAGCCGGTTACCGCTTAGGGCACAGAACAGATTTACTCCTAGCTTAGGGCTTATTAATACTTCAATATTAATACTTACATCAAAGTGATCTTCACACATAAATAATATGTTTGAATGCGATAAAATGCTCTTTGGGTCTCTTCGAGCTAATTGTAACCACATTTTTCGTCTTTTGGGATTAGTTGGAACCAAAACGAATTTTTTTCTGGAGTTTTTAAATACGTAATTTTTAGGGTTCCGTAGCCAAAATGGCAAAAAAGGAACCCTTATAGATTCGTCATGTCTGTCTGTCTGTCTGTCTGTCTGTCTGTCCGTCCGTCCGTATGTCACAGCCACTTTTCTCCGAAACTATTAGAGCTATACTATTGAAACTTGGTAAGTAGATGTAGTCTGTGAACCGCATTAAGATTTTGATGCAAAAATGGAAAAAATATTAAAAATTTTAGGGGTCCCCATAGGTACAACTGAAACAAAAAAAATTTTTTTTCATCTAACCTATGCGTGTGTGATATCTATGGATAGGTCTCCAAAAATCATATTGAGGTTTCTCATATCATTTTTTTCTAACCTGAATAGTTTGCGAGAGAGACTCTTCCAAAGTGGAAAAATGTGTGTCCCCCCCCCTCTAATTTCTAAAGTAGAGGCATGATAATTCTAAAAAAAATATATGATGTATATTACTATAAAAACTACCAACGAAAATTGGTTCGAACGAGATCTAGCCAGTAGATTTTTTTATACGTCATAAATAGTAAACCTTAATGAAAGAAAAAAAAATTTTTTTCATCTAACCTATGCGTGTGTGGTATCTATGGATAGGTCTCCAAAAATCATATTGAGGTTTCTCATATCATTTTTTTCTAACCTGAATAGTTTGCGAGAGAGACTCTTCCAAAGTGGAAAAATGTGTGTCCCCCCCCCTCTAATTTCTAAAGTAGAGGCATGATAATTCTAAAAAAATATATGATGTATATTACTATAAAAACTACCAACGAAAATTGGTTTGAACGAGATCTAGCCAGTAGTTTTTTTTATACGTCATAAATAGTAAACCTTAATCTAAATTTCATTAAATCGACTGAAATATAAAAATAAATCAAAAATAATATAATTTCATAAAAATTAACCTTATTGCTGCTGCGGAACCCTCCATGGGCGAGTCCAACTCGTACTTGGCCGCTTTTTACATTCTGGCACTGCACACCATTTATACACCATTATCACGGATTAATTAAAGAAAAACCACGGAAAACCAGCTTAGCTCTTTTGATTGTAACTCTGTTTACTTGCCAGTGACGTCATCGACGTCATGTGATCGGCGCCATTTTCTAAATAGCGTTTTTCGCGCGACTTGGGGAATTTAAACTTTAATATTAATTTTCTTTAATAATACAAAATATTTTCCGGAAATATTAATAGAATATGTTTATTTCATAACAAAGAATAGTTTAAAAATACTTTTCAAAAATTGTCAAATACCCTATTATAATATTTAAATTAGATTAAGTTCGATCCTTGAAGATGGTAAATTAAGTTATCTACACTACTATTATAAAGAGGAAAGATTTGTTTGTTTGAGTCGAATAGGCTCCGAAACTACTGGACCGATTTGAAAAATTCTTTCACCATTGGAATCCTACATTATTTCTGCTGAACATAGGCTACATTTTATTTTGGAAAAAAGTAGGGTTCCGTAAGATATTTGAGTTTTTCGGACGCAAGGTGTAAAAAATCAGCTAGAAAAGTTATTTATTTTGCGTACGCTGCCTAAACTATAAAAGATAGAACCATAAAATGTTCTAAGTAATTGTAGATCTTATAAATATCTACAAAAAAGTCCGCGACACACTATACCTATCTATGTCGAGTGAGGCACAATAGCCATTTATTTATTTAAAAATCCAGATTTTTTTTTTGACTACATTTAAACGGATATATTTTACTCACGCTATTAATCCTTATCAAAATAAATTATTTTATCACTAAGTACAGTTTATGTAGATAATATTTGGTCTTTGAATGATTAAAATTGGACGTTTGGTTTTGAAATTATGGCGAAATTAAAATATTACGATAGTGGGCGTCACCAAAGCGCGTGCGGTAGGAAGACAATATTCTGTTGTAGAAATGAAAATTCTGTACATAAAAGATATGAAATGACAACCGAAATTACACCTTTGTCACTACATCGCTATAGAAGCCAAAAATGTGGTTAGTTTTTTGTCTGTCTGTCTGTCTGTCACTCTTTCTGTCTGGCTGTATGTTTGTTCCAGCATCACACGAAAAATACTGATCCGATTTGAATGTGGTTTTCGCAGATATATTTATCTTCTTCCAACTTAACATCTGGTGTATAAAATTTTTTCCCCCCACCCCTCTAAGGGGACAAAAGAGGGGGTCAGATTTTGTATCAAACTTTTTTCTTTAACACGAAAACTACTGATCCGATTTGCATACGGTTTTCACAGATTTGCATACGGTTTTCACAGATATATTATACTAGCTGTCCCGGCAAACGTTGTTTTGCCATTTAAAGTATAATATTTTCTACATCATCAGTTGATACATGTTTTACCCCCTCTTTTGTCCCCTAAGAGGGTGTGGGGGGGGGGAAGGTCATACACCAGATGTTAAGTTGAAAAACACAGTTAATACCTAATATGAAGTAAGTCCACTAAAGAAAAAAGTTGTATACAAAATCTGACCCCCCTTTGGTCCCCAGAGAGGGTTGAGAGGGGAGGGCCCCGGGGAGGATTTTCATACACCAGATGTTGAGTTGGAAGAAGACAAATATAATATATCTGTGAAAACCGTATGCAAATCTGTGAAAACCGTATGCAAATCGGATCAGTAGTTTTCGTGTTAAAGAAAAAAGTTTGATACAAAATCTGACCCCCTCTTTTGTCCCCTTAGAGGGGTGGGGGGAAAAAATTTTATACACCAGATGTTAAGTTGGAAGAAGATAAATATATCTGCGAAAACCACATTCAAATCGGATCAGTATTTTTCGTGTGATGCTGGAACAAACATACAGCCAGACAGAAAGAGTGACAGACAGACAGACAGACAAAAAACTAACCACATTTTTGGCTTCTATAGCGATGTAGTGACAAAGGTGTAATTTCGGTTGTCATTTCATATCTTTTATGTACAGAATTTTCATTTCTACAACAGAATATTGTCTTCCTACCGCACGCGCTTTGGTGACGCCCACTATCGTAATATTTTAATTTCGCCATAATTTCAAAACCAAACGTCCAATTTTAATCATTCAAAGACCAAATATTATCTACATAAACTGTACTTAGTGATAAAATAATTTATTTTGATAAGGATTAATAGCGTGAGTAAAATATATCCGTTTAAATGTAGTCAAAAAAAAAATCTGGATTTTTAAATAAATAAATGGCTATTGTGCCTCACTCGACATAGATAGGTATAGTGTGTCGCGGACTTTTTTGTAGATATTTATAAGATCTACAATTACTTAGAACATTTTATGGTTCTATCTTTTATAGTTTAGGCAGCGTACGCAAAATAAGTAACTTTTCTAGCTGATTTTTTACACCTTGCGTCCGAAAAACTCAAATATCTTACGGAACCCTACTTTTTTCCAAAATAAAATGTAGCCTATGTTCAGCAGAAATAATGTAGGATTCCAATGGTGAAAGAATTTTTCAAATCGGTCCAGTAGTTTCGGAGCCTATTCGACTCAAACAAACAAATCTTTCCTCTTTATAATAGTAGTGTAGATTTGTCTTCTTCCAACTCAACATCTTCTTCTGGTGTATAAAAATCCTCCCCGGGGCCCTCCCCTCTCAACCCTCTCTGGGGACCAAAGGGGGGTCAGATTTTGTATACAACTTTTTTCTTTAGTGGACTTACTTCATATTAGGTATTAACTGTGTTTTTCAACTTAACATCTGGTGTATGACCTTCCCCCCCCACACCCTCTTAGGGGACAAAAGAGGGGGTAAAACATGTATCAACTGATGATGTAGAAAATATTATACTTTAAATGGCAAAACAACGTTTGCCGGGACAGCTAGTATCTATATTATTATTAGCTTTGGTCTGATAACTATCAGATCAGGCAAAGTATACTAGCATATTTTAAGAAAGAGAGTAAAGCTGCGTTGAATTTTTCTGAGATTTTTTGACAAAAGTTTACCCTTTTATTAAAATTTTGGACTTATTCAAGTCAAACTTTATTGGACAATGCTATATTACCTATCTATATACAGCTACACTCCGGTGACCGGTCCATGCGAATGGGGATAAAGTGATAAACAACTTAAAAGCTCTTGCAAATGTATGTAGTTGTTTACTAAAATCAAACATGCAATATTCCCGCGCAGCCTCCCACGTCCGCCCACGCTGAGTTTAACCCATTTACTTATTCCTGGTAGTCCCATGACGGGTGAAAATTTATTTCTATATCAGTCCAATTACTTGATGTACTTATTTCGATAATGATTGACTAACAATGCCACCTACAGAGAATTCAGTCAAAATTCAGCGATGAGGAAGTTTTCATTGAATCCAGGTGAATAAAGAGTAATTTTATTGTACCAATATATTATATGCAATCATGCATCGAGCAAACAATAACACTATCTCTTTCTCGTAACCTAGTGGGACGGATGACCGACACGACCGTCGAGAAATCAGACGCAGGTGTTAGAAGTAGCTGTAATACAAATAAGTATTGTTATACTTTTTATTCCTGGGTCTACATTCTTACCTCTCGTTTGAAGGCCTACTACAAAACCGTTTTAGGACTCGAACAATCGGATGAGAATGCCGCGTCCTACTTTAACAACGTCATTTCACGTTTGTTATAGCGACGCGGCATTCTCGTACGATTGTTTGAGTCTCAAAATGGTTTCGTGGTACAAGTCCTGAGTCATTTTTTCAGAATAAAAGTATCGATGGAAAGGCTAAATAAGTAGATTTACAACAGTAGATTTACTGCTAGTCATTTGTAATAATCATTTCTTCTCTTTCATAAATACAAAGAACGAGAAAGATAACATTAGTTATTTAATCCACAAATTAATTATTTAATAACGGCCTTTAACCGCATAGCTGTAAGTTACCTGTTACAACCTCCGATGCACCGCGCGAGTCACGGACTCACTGCTTTTTATGTTACAGAGTACGCTTTTACATAATATTACATTACTGCGACATATTATAATACACAGATTACGGTATAATAATCGTGATTATTGACTGCTCTTAACTGTGACTTTTCCTGTCGAAAGTTCTTCGGTTCGGTTTCTCAGATTCTTTTCGCAGGATTATTATATTATAATACCTACTACGGCGGTAGGCATCGTTGACTCTATTCTAAAAAGTATTGAATTTATTACCAATTTGGAACTAAACATTTTTATTTCATTCATTTGAAAGCAACAGCATGATTTTTGCAAATACTATTTTAGTGTATAGGTTTTTTCGGTAAAACATAATTTTTCGCACGTAATTTTTCTAGCAAATTAGAATAAAATTGTAGCACTGCAGTGCTGTGATTTTTTCAATTAGTCGTCATTAAGTATAGTCATATAAAAAAAATATAGTCTTATAGTCTGTAAATTGGCATACAGGAGCGTACGTGACGCTGGCCTCGTAGTGCCGGCTGCCGCGTTGTGTTTTTACTTTTTATCTCGTAAGTCCTGCGATAAACGAGATACTTAAGAGGAGTCCACACAGCCGTTTTTCTATACAAACGTTGTCCCTTGTTTCCTCTCTGGATGATGCCGGTAGAGTTATACTGTTTTTCCTGAATATCTATGGCCTCTATGTTTTGTTTTTTCTATAATTTAGTTATTAAAAAAGATATGAACGTTCAAAAAGTCTCTGTTCAAACATACAGAAAAAAAGATTTGGCTAGATTATGCAAAAAAATAATAATGAACATGGGAACACAGCTCAAACAGAAAAGTACTTAAATCGGTTAAGTTTTGGAGAAGGAATCAAGGGACAACGAATCGTTGATTTTCTGTAGTTGTCTCTATCGCGCTCTGCGGTATAGGCTTGAGGTAAGGGAGGAAGGCAATAGATATTACGAGTACTTTTTTTATTTCTCTTGACCTTGGTAGAGTAGAGTATCCTCTTAACATATTGTCAAAAGGAAAAATAATATATTTTCGATATTTAAGCTAACAAAGTTTTTCAAACTTGAATATTTTATTAGCAACCAATATGTAAAGAAAACATCGATATTTATAAAACATACATAGATATAAATGCGAAAGTTTGCCTGTTACCTTTTTAGAGGTATTTAACACGCCCCAATGAACCTAATTTGATAAATTCGGCAGGGACAACAAAGTAACGGAAAAAATACTAACTTCTAATACATTTAATCAATGTATCAACGAATGATTACATTTAATTATATTATTGACGTAATTTTTAATAAGTATTGTGTATGTATTGTTTAATAAAAACAATAAATGAATCAGCTGTATGTTCACGCGACGTTCGCGTGCTCCACACGGACCTACCATATCTGTGTATCGTATCCAATACCTAACATATTTAATATAATATGTAGCATAATAACATAGATAACATATCACACGATTACATGAAATACAGTTGTAATACATCGTAACCGGATTTTAGATTCAGCTAAATCATATTATTGCATTTTGTTAATCTTGATGAAAACTGATATTTTGTTTTTGAATATGATGCTGCAAATAATATGTAGTTTCCACTCTTGGAAAGTAAACAAACTTATTCAATATTCATTAACGTTAAGGCAATAATTATATGCATGTATAAGCGAGTTTTCAGAAAGTATGTATATAATAATTATTTATCGACTTTTAGCCTACTGTCATAAAGGAAGAGGTTATATTTGTGGCGGTACCCACATTCGTCTAACATTCCTGCATCGCGCTATTGAAGTTTTCTGAGCGCGTCAGTATATACGACAGCTGAAATGTGTCAAGTGGGCTCCGGCCTGACCGAGCATACCACCTCGCTCGGTCGGAAGATCTTCCTTTGGGCCTCCACGCATTATATCCCACATATTATTATATGTTCGTCTGTGTATATTTTGTTAACCATCATCATAATTTATCATGATGATGTCTGCAACAAAGTCATGACTTATGACCCAGTACAGTAGGGTCGTTTCAATACAGATTTGATTTTCGTAGGATAGCTACGTGTTTCGTAGCAAAGTGCTACGAATGTGATTTTTGGGCTGCATGCAGTGTAACGAATAGTAATAATATTATTATACTTTATTGAATATATTTAATAGTGTAACATCCATTGATTCTGAATGTAATTAATTTTTGCCGAATGTAATTAATTGATTATGATTATGTAATAAATAGGTTTATATATTTTTTACGAGCTAGCGAAAGCTTTCAACAACAAACAACAACAACAAAGTGAACAACAGTTTTCCTATTTTATACAAAATATGTTTAATAATGCTTCTTTTCTTAAGTTGAATAAAATAACAAAAATAGTTGTGATTTAACTAACTTGTTTCTTTTATAAAGTTCATAATATCGTGATCTCGTAGCAGAGTTCTACGCTTCGTAGCACCGCGCTACGAGAGTCTCTACTATTTATTGTTCTAATAATTTCTTCAATTTTTTTATTGAAACTATATTTTTTATGCACAGAATAAGCTTTGTAAGGGCTGAAAGTAACGAAAAGTATTTTACTATTCCTTTTATTACAAAAACGAGCTTTTGCCCGCGGCTTCGCTCGCGTTAAGATGTATTATTATATACAAACTTTCATCCCCTATTTGAACCCTTTGGGGTGAGAATTTATCAAAATCCTTTCTTAGCGGATGCCGGAATTTTAGGAATTTCTATGTAGTATAATATAGCTTTGGTGACAGCTCGATAAGCAGTATGTTTAAAACTATAGTCACGGGCGGCGAGGCACGAGGCACGCGGCCGGCACGCCCATCCGCTACACTCTATCTTCTATAAATATTTATTTTATATTCGCTCAATTGTAAACTGTCAGTCTCAGTACAAACCGATGGTTTGTTCGGTATTTTAGATAAGATTGTTGCTAGCTTTTAGGAATGTTGTTGCAAATATGAAAGGAATATTCGAGCTCAAATAAATAAGAATTACGCACGCACATATAGCGTGTTTTTTTCTTCAAATCAGCCACTTCTATAATTTCCTGCCCTAATTTTGAACTTTATATATTCCTTAAGCAAACTAAGTCATCAAGAAGTACCGCCTTTTACCAACAGAGGGCAATAATTCTAATAGGATGGATAATGTGTTAATAATTCTAAAACAGATCCAAGATGATCTAGCAACTCAGAAACAAGAGATAAGAGATATGCAAGAAAATATTACTGAAACAATAATTAATAATATGAATGAAAATTTTACAAAATTAGAAAGAAAAACGAATATTTTAGAAACAGAAATTGGCCGACAACAGAACATAATAAATAACTTATCAAAACAGATACGAAAGAAAAACCTAATATTTTACGGAATAGAAGAAACCGAACACGGATATCATGAACTTCAATCAAACTTACTATGCTGCATTAACAATAACATGAATATTGATATCCAACCAATGGAAATAGAATCGATCAGAAGACTTGGTAAAAAAACAGGGAGTAAGTCTAGGCCTATACTTGTGACCTTCACAACCATGGGGCGAAAAATTGAGCTCTTGAAGAAAAAACAAACACTGAAAGACTGCTCTATTAATGTAAAAGAAGATTTCCCCCATGAAGTATTGCTAAAGCGTAAAGAATTACAAAAAGAAGTAGAAAAAGAGCGTCAACTTGGAAGAAATGCTGTACTAAGATATGATAAACTAGTGATATTGCCAGGCACCCCGATAAATTGGAAACCATCTGGTGACACGCGAAAAAAACGAAATCTGTCAATGTCTCCTATTGGAAAAAATATACAGTCAAATGAGAGCACTTCCAGTCAATATAAAAAAAACAAAACAAACAGTATAACATCTTATATATGCACGAAAACAAATAATAAAAAATCCGAGCACAAGTCTCCTGAAAATATTCCACCATCAAAAAACTAATTTCTACGCCTCTCTCCATACCTTCTCCAATACAGCTGGTCCCTGTGGAAGAAGTAGACCGCAACCCTCCATACTCTACAAATACAATAGAAAATAGACTCTATATCTGCACTTACAATGCCAGATCTCTCTTATCGCATGAAAGATTATTGGATTTTAAACTAGCAATTTCAAAAATAAACTACGACATCATTGGCCTAGCAGAAATAAGAAGAAACGAATACAATATCGAAGAAGACGATGAACATATATTTTGCTACTATGGAGAGACCAAAGGGCAATATGGAGTTGGCTTTATTATTAAGAAAAAATTTAAACAGAACATACAAAGCTTTATTGCAATATCAGAACGAATATGCATTCTAAACCTACAATTTAAAAACAAGTCTCTTTCACTAGTACAAGTCCACGCACCAACTGTGGAATCTAGCGATCAAGAAATATGTAGCTTCTATAATAATCTCCAAACAGCTCGTCTCCAATGTTATCAACACCTCATTATAATGGGAGATTTCAACGCAAGAGTTGGACAACGCCTAGCTGGAGAAGAAAAAATCTTAGGAAACTACTGCTATGGAAAAAGAGATAATAGAGGCGAACTTCTTCTTCAATTCTGTTGGGAACATAAACTTTTCATCATAAATAGTCTTTTCAAAAAGAATCCGAAAAAATTATGGACCTGGATGTCTTCAAAAAACAAGCGAAGCCAAATTGATTATATATTATCCAACCATAAAGAAAATATTATAAATATAGAGATATTGAATAATTTTCATTTTCCGAGTGACCATAGATTTATCCGAAGCACGGTATATTTGTCAAAAATTAAAAAAAGCAGAGCAAGTTATAAACATATAACAACTCAATTGATAACACCGAAAAATCAAGAAAACTTTATAAAAACCCTAGAACAAAAAATTGTCACAGCTAACTTATACGAATGCGAAGATGTAGAGTACTTATATGATACATTGAAAAGCTGTATCCTAGAAAGCTTACACTGCAACACATGCAGATCTGGAAAGAAATACGCTATTATTACAGAAGATATAAAAAATCTTATACAAAGAAGGCATGAACTTACGACCAAGAAAAAACTTAACAAAGATGAAAAATCTGAACGCCGCTATTTATATAAAAACATACCAAAACTTATTAAAAAAGAACATAGAGAGTATAGAATAAAAACAATAGAAAAACATTTAAGGTCGACAGGAAGCATAAAAAAAGGATACAAAGCGCTGTTGAACACCAAAAAATGGATACCCTGCTTAAAAGAAAAGGACAGTAACACCAAGACTTTCTCAAGAGCAAAGATAATAGAGACAGCAACATCTTTTTACAAAAAACTCTACTCAGCACAAACCGACGAACAACCCGAAATCGAGCCCGTCAACCGCAACTCTACCACCCTGGACAGGTTCTCATGTACTGAAATTATTAAAAAAATAGACAAGCTAAAATGTGATAAAAGCAATGGACCAGATGGCATCCCCAATCAAGCAATAAAAATTGGTAAAGTACTTTTAGCACCTTTACTAACCAACCTGTTCAATATGATTTTAAATGCAAAAAAAATTCCTTCTGACTGGGCTAAATCAGATATAATATTATTGTACAAGAAAGGAGATCCGGCAAACATAAATAACTATAGACCAATCAGCTTACAACCTAATATGTACAAACTCTTCGCAACCTGTCTAGCAGAGCGTATAGAAAAATATATTGACGAGCACCAACCACCAGAACAAGCAGGTTTTAGAAAAAATTTCTCAACAACTGATCATATTTACGTATTAGACCAAATAATCGAGAAGTACGAAGAACACCAGCGTCCACTCTACCTGGCTTTTATTGATTACGCAAAAGCATTCGATTCAATATCCCATAACAGTATGTGGACAGCTCTATATGAATGTGACATCCCAACAGAAACTGTGGACCTTATAAAAGACATTTATAGTAAAAGCACATCCCGAGTAAAAATGGAAACAAAAGGCTCACAGATAAAAATCTGCAGAGGAGCTCGTCAAGGTGACCCCCTCTCGCCGGGAATATTTATCAGTGTCCTGGAAAATATAATGAAAAAACTTAAGTGGGAAAAAAAGGGTATAAATATTAAAGGAGAATATCTGAGCAATTTGAGGTTTGCAGACGACATTATCATCTTCGCAGAATCTGCTGTCCTACTGGAAAAAATGATTTGCGAATTGCACACAGTAAGTCAGCAAGTTGGATTAGAGCTAAATACTATTAAAACTAAAATTATGACAAACTCTACATTTTTGCCGATAAGAGTAAACAACACCCCTTTGGAATATGTACAAGAATATGTCTACCTAGGAAAACAAATATCTTTCTCTAAGTCTCGACAGCTAGATGAAGTAACAAGAAGAATCAACATCACATGGAACAAGTTTTGGAGCTATAAAGAGGTACTAAAATCCAATCTGCCTATATCTCTCAAGAAGAAAGTACTAGACTCCTGCTTACTTCCATGTCTCTCGTACGGCAGTCAAACCTGGATATATAATAACTCTATAAAAAATAATTAAAAATCAAAAAAACCCGACTGCAAAAAATGTTAACTAAAAATAACGAAACAAGACCTAATTACAAAAATGTAGAAGAAGAAAGTGGATTATAAATGCAGCCGGAGGCATGTCGCACCAAATTTAACATTAAATCATAAAATATTATGCCTCCGACTGCATTTTATAATCCACTTTCTTCTTCTACATTTTTGTAATTAGGTCTTGTTTCGTTATTTTTAGTTAACATTTTTTGCAGTCGGGTTTTTTTGATTTTTAATTAATTTATTTTATTTGCGACTTTTTAGTTGTAGTCATCTAAGTTCTAACCATTTCGACAATCAATGTAATAAAAAATTGAAAAACTACCGTGCTGATATTTCAAAGTGTACCTACCTACAATACATTATAATAGGTACAAAGGTTTGGTACTGTTTCAATGTATGTTTCTAGTTTTAAGTAGGTACCTAATCATTGTTTTTTTTAATACTTTGTCATTGAATTTTCATCTTGTTTCAGTAATGTCAGTTAATTTTTAATTAATATTGTATTTATCAATGCAGGCGGGTTTTTGTTTTTTTACATTATTAAGTAGGTACTAGCGGTCGCCCGCGGCTCCGCCCGCGTGGATGTCGGTGACCGCTGCAAAAAGCGTACCCAGGAAAGACTGTCAGCAAAATGATTCCTAGGTCAATTCACAGACTCCAACACTAACATCGAAGACGCAGTTATTATACTCAGGCTGCACCAGTGCAGCCCTAGTACAGCACAGATTGTCTTCCTGCCGCACGCGCACCCCCGCCTTAGTGACGCCCACTATCGTAATATTTTAATTTCGCCATAATTTCAATACCAACGTCCAATTTTAATCATTCGAAGACCAAATATTATCTACATAAACTGTACTTAGTGATGGAATAATTTAGTTTGATAAGGATTAAAGGAATGAGTATATAGTAACGGTTTAAATGTAGCCCAAAAAAATTTTAAGATTTTTAAACAAAAAAATGGTTATTGTGCCTCACTCGACATAGATAGGTATAGTGTGTCGCGGACTTTTTTGTAGATATTAATAAGTTCTACAATTACTTAGAACATTTTATGGTTCTATCTTTTATAGTTTAGGCAGCGTACGTAAAATAAGTAACTTTTCTGGTTGATTTTTTACACCTTGCGTCGGAAGCAGCCAAATATCTTACGGAACCCTATTTTTTTCCAAAATAAAATTCAGACTATGTTCAGGAAAAATAATGTAGAATTCCAATGGTAAAAGAATTTTTCAAATCGGTCCAGTAGTTTCCGAGCCAAACAAACAAAAAATCAAATCTTTCCTCTTTATACTATTAGTGTAGATTTATCGTTCGATTTAATATTAAAACTGCAAGTTATATACATATTTAGAATCAGTGTTTAAAATCCTTTATTTTGATACCCCACTCGATATGCTTGGTGAATTTTTATTTTTGTTTACCTCACAATATGACGTCAAACATCCGCCATTTTGGTTTTTTCCTAATGTCACCTATCTAAGAACACTTGGGCCATTAAGACAAATCTAACGATACCTCAAATATGAAAATCCGCTTAGCGGTTCTGAAGATACGAGGTAATAAAGAATATTACAAACATACAAGATACGCGCCAAACACATAACCCTCCTGGCAGTCGGGTAAAGATACGCGCCAAACACATAACCCTCCTGGCAGTCGGGTAATAAAATACAAATTTGCCAAAGATCCATGGAACGCAGTATTTTAAATATAAAAAGAAAGGATAGAAAACGAAACTCAGATATTAGAGAAATAACAAATGTTATTGATGCTTTAGAACATTGTCAAAAACTAAAGTGGAAATGGGCAGGACATATAGCGCGGATGAATAAACAGAAATGGACATACAAAGTAACTAACTGGACGGGACCACAATACAAACGAAAGAAAGGTAGACCAAGAACAAGATGGATGGACGATATAATAAAAATAGCCGGAAAAGACTGGATGACTAAGGCAAATGATAGAGATGCATGGCAAAGTATGGAGGAGGCCTATACTCGTAGAGAGGTCCTTAATAACTAGAAACCTAATAATTTAAATAAATTAATTAAAAACATGATAATATTCTGTTAAATATATTGTGTTAAATATAATGTGAACATAATTATTATTTTTTTTGCTAATAAAATAATTTAATATTTAAATTGTTAATAAAAATAATTGTATAAAAACAAATAATTGTAATTTTATAATATTATATTGTCATGAATTATTGTAATAATTAAGGAATAAATGAGGCTAAATATTATATTAAATATTAATATATATATTCCTTACGTGACAAAAAACTAGCTTATAAAAAACGAAACTATTTTTGTGCTTATTAATAAATTTTGGACTTTTTGTAGCTCATAGTTATTAATTGGCTTTGTTTGTATATTTTTCTTCGATTTTTAGCGTTTGTCATGTTATTTCTGGAATGTATTTATTGGAATTCTGCAACAATATTTAAGGTGTGTTTTCGTATCAACAATCGTTATCGCAGGTATATAGTATGGGAACATTTGCATTGTCTGTCCTTGAGCAGCTTGAGGCCGATAGCTTATCGGTGGTCAGATATCCCCGGCGACAGCTAATCTCGTACTTCACGTGGAAAATTCCAAGCTGTTTTCATAACAAAATAATACTCTTCATGTAACAGCGGTTTGGAGCTGATTAAATTTGTAGGGTTCCGTAAACAATGGGTTAAAAACGGGACCCTATTTCTAAGATCTGGATGTCCATGGAGGTCGAGGTCGTCGTGGACTACACCCAGAAGAAGACGACACTGCGCTTGAGAAAATTAACTTTAGTAACTAGTTCCTTTGTGGTGAGAGTACCGACGAATCTTCTTTCGACTTTCGAAGCGCCGGAGTTCTGGCCGGTGGATGTGCCGGTCTACCGGAAGCTCCGGGGGAGGCTCCGGAACGAAGAGCGTCTCGTCACCGGCAAGACGTGACAAAATTCTCCCATACAAGAAACTTGAATCAATAAATTGGCAACAGCATTTTCATAAAGTCCATAATTAACTATATATTTACCCTTACAAATAGCACAATTTTTTTGTTTACTTTTGCTCTACGAATAATAAAAACTACTTTTGCTTTATTTATATTATGATTTATGACGAAACTCTAAATTAATTATTAATAATTTTCAAAATAAAATGTTGCTTGTAATTCGTACTTACTACAAATATCAAAATTTTGCAAACATTACTCCAGAGTCAAATGAAATGTTCTGCGTGCCTTGCTAGTGCGTGGCCGGTGGCAGTTCTAAGTTTCTAACATTAGTGCGTTATCACTATCACCCTAGTGGTGAGGTGGAGGCGCGACCCAAGATAACAGACCGGTTATAACTACCTGTAGCCTAGTGCATCACAGGATTAATTATTATTATTTATTATGCATATGCACTTTATCTATATGTAACTGTTGCAGTTTCTAATCTATTACTATTCCCAATATAACCTAGCTTTTATGGCTCTGTTCAAACTAAACTCTTCTTTTTTACTCTCATACCCCGCGTTCCATTTGATGTTAAAAACGATCAAAACGCTCAAAATTTGAGCGTTTTTTTGAGCGTTTTGATCGTTTTTAACATCAAATGGAACGCGGGGTATGAGAGTAAAAGAGAAGAGTTTAGTTTGAACAGAGCCATAAAAGCTAGGTTATATTGGGACAAAAAATTCAATAAAACGTGGCCCATGAGGGGATCGAACCCGCGACCTTCGCGTTATTAGCACGACGCTCTAACCAACTGAGCTAATGGGCCGGTGAGAATCGCGTTGAAAATGTTGATCTTATCTTTACACAGCTCTACAAATTTTCCAAGGCCGATAAAAACAGTTTTTCTGAAGTTATGAATTTAATGAAAACAAAATAATGAAATTTTCACATATTTAATTTAGTAACAGTTTAAATCTCTCTATCTTTATGCGCAAAATAATTACTATCTATGATAATGTTCGCTTAACCTATTTAAGTAAGTACTAAATATAGATAATGTAATTTATTTTACTTTGTCGTCATTATATTATATCCATGTTTACGCAGATAAATTCTCTGGGTCAGTTAAGAGATATAAACTATAAAGCATTTTTATACTTTAATTAGTTATTGTGCAAATCTTACCATTAAATTTAATCTCTAAAGTCTAATTAACTATTTATTTAATTGCTTTTTAAGGATTTGAATTTTTTTGTTACATAAAGTATCTTTATAACGTGCCTGTTGGGGGATTGGCTTTACTTTCTGCTTCGATCAAATATTTCTGTTCTGCTTCCATTTTTTTTATTGAGGCAGGATTTTGGGCACGAATTAATAATAATAATAATAATAATAATAATAATAATCATTTATTGCAGGCAATAAACCCATATAAAATATATAAAATTAAATTAAAATTAAAATTAAAAGTTAGAATTAAATAGTCATAATAAAAGATACAAAATAAAATGCTACAAAATGCTACAAAAATACATTTAAAAATAATAATTCTAAAAATCATTTTCGGTTACTGTCGCGATGCACCGATAACCAGTAGGCTGGAAACGAATTCTCCGGACACCCGGCACACACACCGAGGATTTCGTTACTAGAGGAACGCACGCGGGCCCAGAATTCCGCAACTCGTGCCCTTACGACGGCGAAGTAATCGGGAACTCTGGCGTCGGCAAACATGCCCGAAGCGCTGCAGTATTTTGGCAGTCTCATCAGAATGCGGTATGCGTTATTATACTGCACTCTGATGCTGCTCCTTACAGTTTTAGAGCAGTTGACCCAAAGCTGACACGTATAAAAGCATTGACAGTATGCCCTAAACAGTGTCAGCCTTGCCTCAACGCTGCAACGTGCAAAACGGCGCGCGAGCATGTTACACCGAACGGCCATTGCCCGTCTCTCACGAACAATGTCCTCATTGTCAGACAGATTCTCGGTCAAAATGTGTCCCAGGTATCGGAAACGCTCGACTCGCTGCACTACTTCTCCATCTAAATAAACCGGCGGGACCCTCTCCGGACCCTTGTCAGCCCTAAACACCATCATCTGCGTCTTAGCCACATTATATTTAAGACCATGGCTTCTAGCATAGGTCTCACAAATGCCGAGGAGACGTCTTAAGCCTCTGATTGAGGGGCTCAGAAGCACCATGTCGTCAGCATAGCTCAAATTATTAATGCATGTCGTACCTATGTGGCAACCCACACGGGTGCCTCTGAGCTCCTCAATCAGACCATTGACGTACAGGCTAAACAGGTCCGGCGAGGTTAACCCTCCTTGGCGCACCCCACACTCTAATCTAAAATCATTAGAGGTTGCGTCGCCCCATTTTACAAAATTCGTTTGGTTTTCGTACCAGTATCTCAACAGATTCACTGTTTGGTCGGGTATACTACATTGTAGGAGCTTTTGCCAAAGTAAATTATAATTTACCAGGTCAAAAGCACGGCTAAGATCTAAAAAGCATGCGTATACGGATGTTTGTCTTTTTGTGTAATACTGAACCGTTGATTTGAGCGCAAATATAGCCGAATCTGTTGAGAGACCGGGACGAAAGCCAAACTGTGCATCATCAATCCTAATATTATTTCTTATGCTAGGGTAGATTAATGTTTCAAAAATTTTTCCTATAATGGTTCCTAACGAGATCGGTCTATAATTTTTCGGATTCGAGAGATCGCCCGTTCTATTCTTAGGTACGGGAACCACCATTGTTCTCATTAGATTTTTCGGCAAATAACCTATGTTGGCGCAGATTGTAAAGAGATCTGCCAACATAGGCATCACAAATTCCTTCGCGTGTAAAATATGCTCTAAACTAAGTCCATCGAAACCAGGCGCTTTGCCTTTCTTCATTTTAAGAATAACTTCCGATATCTCTTTAGGAGAGAAGCCACTACAACCATAGTTACTCCTATCGACACTAACTTTAGTGGTATCGGTATTATTAGGCACTGGCAAGGGACTTACTTTAAAATGGTGTGCAAATAATTCGGCTATCTGAGTTTGGTCCTGAACATCATTGACACAGACCGGAAGACCCTGATCAAAGTTAAGGCGTTTTGTCGCTTTCCAAAATTTGGAAAAGTTTCCGTCCGACCGGTGTGTGGCAATGATGTCCATCTTTATTTTCTCTTCATTGCGTTGACACCATTTTAGCTTATTCTTAAAATTTCTCCGACTACTCACCATATTATTGTACAAAGTACCAGATTTTGGCTTCCCATTCGACATCCAACAGTTAAAATCAAATCTGGCCTTTTTGTGAAATTCACGGACATGGTGGTTCCACCCTACAACTTTTTTACTCCTAGCAGGTACATCGCGACTTGAAACACTTTGTATTGCAGCATCTTGCAAAGTTTTAACTATATAACCATAAAATTTATCTATTTCTAAAACATGTTCCTTACAAATATAAAATTTTAAAATATCACATTCAGTGCAATTTACAATATTATAATGACTAGAATTTAAACTAATTTTACTCAAATTATCACAGCATAACTTCTTATATAGACTAATTTCGTCAATGGATCTATTACCCCAATACACTCTAGAAAGAGGGTTACTTACTTTTGTATGACTGACTTTCTTTTGTATAATGTTTAGTAGCTTACACTTAATCAATAGGGGAAAATGGTCCGACCAGTATATTCCGTAGTCGATAACAGCTGATGTCACCGAATTAACTGAAGAAAGTATTTAACTTATAACTAGGGCTTAAAAACTGTGTTGTAAGATAAAAATAGATTTGGTCTTAAGTCTAAGATCATACACCCTAAAATAAAAACTTTTAAAAATAATCCGTTTTGTAG
This sequence comes from Plebejus argus, assembly GCA_905404155.3. Taxonomy (NCBI): domain Eukaryota; kingdom Metazoa; phylum Arthropoda; class Insecta; order Lepidoptera; family Lycaenidae; genus Plebejus; species Plebejus argus. The sequence continues at coordinate 23,272,134 of FR989927.1, forward strand.
CCCACCAACAGTACTATGTGTGACCTCACTGACCTGCAATGCCGAATTTATTTTCGTGAGTGTGGGCCACTTTATTTCGCCACCCCATAATATGTACCTACTATGGGGGGTAGGGGCGGCAGCGTCCATAGGGGGCCGCTATGGACGCTGCCGCCCCTACCCCCCAGGCCGCGGCCTGTACGGTCTATTTATAAATACAGGGCTGTGTGATAATGATGATGATAGTTAGACATTCAAGTACTTGTGTACTGGTTATCTCGTTTACCTCTGTTGATACCCCGAGCCGGAGCACACATTAATTAGTTAATTTAAACAGCTTACATTGTTACTAAAATATTATTACAAACAGCAAACATTAACTCTATAAAGTGCGCATTAATTTTTCCGACATTTTTGTTACAAAATATATGAGAAATATTTAAAGAAAAACAAGGCAATTGGTAACACGCCTAAATACATATCTAAGCATAATACGCTACTATAACTAATAACAAATCTACACGTCTAACAAATTACATACTTATTTTAAGTTTTACTTAAGTTTAACTTAAGTCAATTAAAATTATTAATATCAAAGACTTGTGTGAAAGGACGTGCATAATGAACGTGCACTAGTAAAGTTAGTCTAGAAAATTCGGTGCAAAATTGTATCTTACGGTTGCATAATAAATTGGATTTAATACTTAAATTCTGCATTGGCATCAACAAACACATCCTGACCCCTCGGCACACGGTGTTATCATTGTTTACACGCCGCTATCATACTAGGAGGCATTTGCGTAAGCGCACTAATCGCGACCAGCGTATCTTGATCCCTTCTTGTTCTGCCCGTTGTACTGTGATAACCAGTGCACGAGGCCTCGTGGTGTGGTCGGTGTTATCAGCACGCTAGTTATCGTGGGAACCTGAGAGCTGAGCAGCCGTCAGTCGGCGGTGGATCGTCGTCGACTACACACCTAGACGAGGGGTGTTTTTCGCCGGCGATGTAAAAATATCTGTACACAAGTCGCCGAGCCTATAAATAGATGCGTTTGGCGCCAGGGCAATCAACTTTTAGCACCAACACGACTAGAATATTATTGTATCTACATCGTATCTAAATATATATTTTCGCAAGACGCTATTGTATTTAAAATTAAATGAGACGTACGTATTAAACAAAGGCTGATCCTTTGAAAAATTTGACACACCTTGAATTCTCGGTTTATTTGTAAAAAAGATAAACAATTTTGTTTGTCATAAATCATAATAAATAAAAAAAAATGCTAAATATCAATTAACCGGTTTTCACTCGAAAACAATTTATCGTGAAAGCTTGGTTGACATCGAGCTATTTTAGCCTCGGGTCAAATGACCGCAAGTTTTACTCTAATTAACGTAAGTCTATTTACAATTACTGATAGTAGAGAGTTCCCGCCGAGCGACGATCACGTACTACATGTGTGGCGCTTATCTGAGCAAAACACTAGCACGCGGCTCGCGCGTGGTCGCACACAAAAATAGAACACGACTTGCTAAATGTACCGACCATTAACAAGAACTGTACAACCCTATGGACGCCGAACAACGGTGTTCGAGCTGAGGGATCATCATAAACTGGTCGCCACGTCATCTCCATACAAAACGAACCACGCCCAAGCGGTGGAATTTTTCTGTTTTCACTTTTGAACAATTACGATTTTCTGATGTAACACAAGAGATTATATTTCTGAATGTTAATTTTAATTCTAGTAATTTTTAAAGGTGCGATGATGACTAGTTTGGGAGAATCAATCTAAAAGTAAGGACCAACCCAAAATTTTTCAACCAAAGATTTTACTATTAACATTTACGTTAATTGCGAAGTAAGTTTAGTAATCACTAATCAGTGGTTAACAGGTTGACAAACAGGTTAGCAACCTCAACCTGTGCCTCAACATTCAACAACGAACACTCGTGTGTGAGTCAACAACATAATTGCGTATTTATTTATGTAAATCAGATCATGACAATTGTTCAAGGAACATTAAAGATTTATGCAATGATATAATATTATAACGACGTTATAGACACAAATATTAAAAGAAAAGTATCAGTACTATGCGACAATATTTAAAATAATGAGGCATAGGATTTCTTACCAATTTTGTCATTTTGTTAGATTTTTCTGCCTCAATTTGGACTTAACTAATAATGTTAATGCTATATTGTCAAAAACATGCGGCGAGTCACAACTCACAAGTCATAACTCACAAAATTTATGAAATGAAATTACAAAATTTTTATGTTTGTCTCTTGGAAGTTGGAACCGATAACAATAACAGTTGCCCTTTACAATATAACTGTAACCTTAAGCAGCACTCACGGAAGGTTACGCAACCGCCTAAATTGAAAGTACAGAGCGATCAGCGATTCAAGTATTGTAGAGCACTAGGTTTTTGCTCTATAACCTCATTGGTAGCGTAACCTCCTTTAAAATGTGATGTTTATTGAAACTTATTACTTACCGCCTCTCTCAGATACTTTTAACTATTTATAACTTAGCTTTAATGAACTATTTCGCAAAAAATGTGTGGGGTTGATGGCAAAATCTCAAATTAAACTTAATTAATTGTAATTAAGTGTCTCTGAGCGCGACCGTAAAATTATCACTGGCAAAATGACTCAATTTAGTTTTATTTTCGGTGGCCCGCTCTACTACGATTGCATCATCAAATTGTTTTTAGTTTGATTAATAAGTGTCATTAAATTATTTTTCTCGTCTGTTGTTTTGTTTATTGTTGTTATGGAATAAACAATACAAAATAACATGCCGTAACAACATTTTTACTGGAACATTCTTTACCGTTGCGATTGTAATTTAATGCTGTTGATAAAAATTTCATTACAACAGTTGATAAGAAAAAGTAAAGGTAACTAAAGTCTAACTGCATGATATGCTAACATGACATAATATTGATATTATAAATTATTGTTAATCTATATTATATCCTACCTATAGATGACATGGATAACTGGTGAAACAGATGCCTCTGAAAGCATTTCTTTCCATTAAAAAATCCATTATTATAGCTGCAAATCTAGGTGAAAAAATTAAAAGTAAAAAAAGCTCTACAGACTATGCAAAATACGAAAAAACCAATGTGATATTGCCTAATTAAAATTCCAGATTGAAGACAACAATTTGAGTAATTATGCGTTTGATCAAATAATATAACAAACAGACAACAAAGAATATTATTATTAAACATGTGCGAGGCGTGTTTTGGATTTAAATGTGTTACTCATGCCTGTTATTATAATGTTGTGTTCAAGGCAAACGCATCGGTGACTTATAGGGATTTTGCATGCAAATTGACGAAGACCAGAATTTTCTAACAAATTCTGAATACTTGGTCGAAGCAGGGTTCAAGGAGGCATTGGCTTCTTTAGCAAGATCGCCTTGAATGGTTTGTTACTGATATTAATTAGTGAGACCTTGCAAAATATTTCCAAAGTACCAACTTTAGATTTGATTCACTAAAACTCTTCCTCTTGAAATAACTTAAAAATCTAGCCTGATGAAATATCATCAAATATTTCGCAGGTAGAATATTGTGAGGATTTGGGGAGCAATGTTTGTAAAAGATCCTTTTGAGGTAAAGTGCATCTCGAAAACGCACTATCAAAAGGCAAAGAATGCTGCAAAACCTGTCAATATATTTTACTACACAGTAGAGGCAAAATATGTATAATGTAACTCTTTAAATAAATTACATGGTACAGCTAACGAAGAAGCGAGCGGATATACCAGCAATATTGTGTCAGTGGGCGCGTCAGCGGTCACGCCGGCCGCGCGTGCTCGTGACGTCCGCGCCGCGTCACGCTGAGCCCAAACGCGCCTGCCGAGCCAAACTAGACCCTAACACCAACGAAGACAAGACACGATAACGAACATCCATTCCTGTACTTTTCCGTTCACTTTGCGTAAATGCAACCGAGGTGGTTCAAAGATTGAACCTATCACACCTCCGCCGCATGCTACGAAATCCAAAAACACGCAATCGAATGCCTACGATGTATATTGTAGTAACATTTAATGTAAACACAAACAAATTACATATATGTAATTATTGATTGAACAAAGGAGCTGTAGATGAGCTGTAGGTACTCATTGATGTGAAAAAAATAAATTCATAACTTTATAATTTCCACAGGAACAAAAGCGAGGAGCAAATGTCGAGCGTTATCAAAATGTAAATAGAAAATGTTATTCCGACGGAGTCTATATAAGCGGGCGGAAAACCGACTCTGTGCCCAGTGCGGATCGCACGGGCACACAAGCAACATCTAGACAAAACATTCACAATATTTACAAAATAATATAAGTACTACATGATACTACAGAAGACTCAGTAACATAAGTTGATGTAGCAACAAACATCACGATACTGCTGCGTGCACAATTACATGAATCAGAATTCAATGAAGTCTGTCGTTTTGTGACAGCCCATGGGAATGTTCTGTATGAATCATAAAACTGAGTAGTTAATTAGTGGTTACTATCGGTCGATAATAACGTAAACAGACAATAAAGGGTCCACTTACATCTACATAGAGACAAAATACGGAAGAGCTATCAATAATATTTCACAATAGATAAGAATGCAGTAGTCTCGGGCTGTAGGTCATGGCAGAGTAATTACAACTATATTAAATAAACATAAAAACATTATAGATATAAAGATGCATTGTTGACTGTTCAGGAGTTAGAGTTTAATTAAAAAGTCTTGAAAGTTGAATGGATGCAATAGACAGTGCATAGACAGACTCCACAGACGTAAATCAGGAAAATATAAATTAAATTGATCACACGATAGTAAACCATTACAAATTTTGTTGACATTACAATAACTTTGTGGTTCAAACACCGCAGATTGGAACTGAAAATGACGTCAAAATATGCCCAACATTTGCGTGGTAAGGAGGTGATTTATCTGATCCTACTCTACAGCCACATCCTACACGAGCTAAGATAATAGTAAAGTTATTCATCCACACATCCGGGGCGGGATCAGTCATACTATCAGTATCAGTCGTCAGTTGTATGACTGATGACTGATTTGCGTTATAGTTTTTACACCCATGTAATCTGCGCTTTATTTTTCTTTCAGGTAATTTACTTACTAGCTCTTGTTGGAAACTCCGTCCGTGCCAATGTGTGTTTTTATGAACGCGATTAGGAACATTATTTTGCTGTGATGTTATTTTAAAACTGCGATATTATCTCCTAAGATATTCACTTAAATCTAACGATGTAAAGGGCAATTTTGTTTTAAGTTAAATACTTGTGTGTTTGTGTTTATTTGAATAAGGAATCACATAAAGTTACGGAATCATGCTTTATAAAAACACCTTCGCTTCGCAAATTTGTTCTAAAATAATTTATTATTTTAGAACAAATTTGCGAAATTTGCGAAATTTGATTAGCATAAAAAAGTTTATAATGAGTATGTAAAAGATAGACATAATAATATACTGTCGAGGACTTTTTTTAGGGGAACAATAATTCTTTCATACAAGATTTTTGTATGAAAGAATTATTGTTCTCATGTAACTAAGAAACAAACGCAAGAATGTACGCAAGATTAACACGAATATTTCCACTAACCAGCTACAAGAATACCTCCCGTTTCCAAGAACTCAAATTGTTGGATCTTATACTCTGGGATTAAGCGAATATACAATTAATTGCATTATAATTGGGTTTATTTTGTATCGATGGCGGTTTGTATGTCAATGCTGGTGTACGGGCGCGGCGCGCGGCGCGGTGACGTCACGCGCACGCAGTCGCGGCGTGCTCACACACCCACCGCGCACGCACCGGTCTCGTTGCCAAAATATATTTGTGTGCGGTCTCGTTTGGACATTGTTGGGAGGATTTTCGCAACCCACCTTCATTTCTGGCACGGTTACGTTCTAATGGCGCTACGGGAAAGTTCTTTGCACTCGTTCTTTAAATACGTAGGTCGTAGGCCTATATTGGAGCGAAAAATAAGAAAATCACGTTCTCATTACTTGTCTGTTTACAGGCGTGCAATGGATTATGGACTGGATCATTCTTTAAAAACCTCTAAGCTGAATTCTTGCCTCAGCCCCTCTTGATGTGATCTTTGTCCAAGTTTATTCCTCTGTGGCAGTCTGGCAGATCAGTCAGAAAGTGAAATTAGAACTTTTGATCTGCATTCGGATATAATATTTATTAACTTCTTTTCTGTACCTCCAGTGCAGCGTCGAAACTCTGCAATCAAAAGATAATATACCCACCTCTATTTTATATTATAACTTTAACAGTCGTGTTTATACTTTATTTCAAACAACAACAACATTGTAAAAGTGTATGTTATGTCCAGTGACAAATCCAGGCGTGGTCCTGACTCACTCGTTCGTTCCTCTGAGTTCTGAGTAACGTACACTGGTGACTTTATCTAAGTAATTACGGTAACAGATTATGCTTTAAAACACAAATAAACAAACGAAAACAATATTTGTTTCAACTAATCCAAGTAATATCCTATCTTATTTTGGTAATACCAGCCCTTTTTAGGGTTCCGTAGCCAAAATGGCGAAAAAGGAACCCTTATAGATTCGTCATGTCTGTCTGTCTGTCGGTCTGTCTGTCTGTCTGTCTGTCTGTCTGTCTGTCTGTCTGTCCGTCCGTCCGTCCGTCCGTCCGTCCGTCCGTCCGTCTTTTGGTAATACCAGCCCTTTTTAGGGTTCCGTAGCCAAAATGGCAAAAAAGGAACCCTTATAGATTCGTCATGTCTGTCTGTCTGTCTGTCTGTCTGTCTGTCTGTCTGTCCGTCTGTCCGTCCGTCCGTCCGTCCGTCCGTCCGTCCGTCCGTCCGTCCGTCCGTCCGTCCGTCCGTCCGTATGTCACAGCCACTTTTCTCCGAAACTATTAGAGCTATACTATTGAAACTTGGTAAGTAGATGTAGTCTGTGAACCGCATTAAGATTTTGATGCAAAAATGGAAAAAATATTAAAAATTTTAGGGGTCCTCATAGGTACAACTGAAACAAAAAAAATTTTTTTTCATCTAACCTATGCGTGTGGGGTATCTATGGATAGGTCTCCAAAAATCATATTGAGGTTTCTCATATCATTTTTTTCTAACCTGAATAGTTTGCGAGAGAGACTCTTCCAAAGTGGAAAAATGTGTGTCCCCCCCCCTCTAATTTCTAAAGTAGAGGCATGATAATTCTAAAAAAAATATATGATGTAGATTACTATAAAAACTACCAACGAAAATTGGTTTGAACGAGATCTAGCCAGTAGTTTTTTTATACGTCATAAATAGTAAACCATAATCTAAATTTCATTAAATCGACTGAAATATAAAAATAAAACAAAAATATTTTAATTTCATAAAAATAAACCTTATTGCTGCTGCGGAACCCTCCATGGGCGAGTCCAACTCGCACTTGGCCGCTTTTGATGCAAGCAAACGAACAAAAATATAAATTATCTATACCCATGATTCTATACCATAATTTTGCAATAACAACTGTAAAATTAATATTGTTTTATCTGAAAATTATGTTACGGGCATGTAGAAAAAAGGCGAAGACAATTTAGACAATATATTAATTGGTGGATAGCCTATTCGTCACTTATCAGGAAGTGGTGAAACAGGCCCTTAGCACAGAATAGATAATAGTACAAGTACCCTTAGCCACTACCACAGAATATAATAATATTATATTAGTAGTACCAACCACTAGTTGGCTAACACTTAGTCGGAAATTAAACTTGAGTCTTAAGTTTAACACATATTAACAGGAAGAGGAACTATTTCGTGATTGTTTTACATTTTGATGGTGATCGTTGAATTCTAATGTTAGAGCTATTGAATATTATTATGGAATATAATATTTCTATCAGTTGTAATATATACCGAAGATTTAATTAATACAGAATATTTCTATGGACGGCATAAAAATTATATTTTATTACTTTTCAGTGTATTTTCAATTGTTTTAAATAGTCGACATTTTCACGTGTATTACCTCTAAAAAACAACAACATTACAAGGTACAACAAAAACATAATAACAAAGATTTGGTAACTTGTTTACCGTGTCTACTGTCTACGTTTAGTTTATCAATTCGGTAGCTCTGCAAGTCTCGACAATAAGCACTTATTTTAAACAATTTAAAAAATGCATCTACATTCCCATTTCAGAATTTCTCACGAAGATCGAGCGAGCAGCCTTCAACCTCGTTTTACCGTTTTACTGAACTGTCGCCTAAAATAGCCTATGTCCATGTAAACAAGTATTCCTAAATAGCGGATGGCCGTGAGTGACACCAGCGCGGTCCAGTTCGCAAACCTTGACACACGGTACGAATAACTGATAATTACATTAACCATACAAACCAGTTGCACATGTACAAAAAATGTATACAGTATAATAATAATAACTCCCACTGGTTTCGGTGACGGTGGCCGGTTTCATTGAAACCAGGCCAGTTACGCAGGACACAGGAGTGATTTTTATAGTGTCCAAGTGTGTGCGCAGTACACAATAGCACTCTCTATTCCTTTTACTCTAATAACCCAGTGGGACGGAATACCGACACGGTTGGCGAGAAATCGGGCGCAGGACCGACTTTTTACATGCCCATCTGACGCATGGATCATCTTACTTGTCAGACAATCAGGTGATCAGCCTGCATTGTCCTAACCAAACTTGGAAATAACATGTTTCCAACGCGGGAATCGAACCCATGACCTCCGGAGTCGAGAGCCACGCTCTAACCACTAGACCACGGAGGCGTTCAATATAGTAGTAGCGTATAAAGTATGAAATTTATACAGAGTGTAACAAAATAAGTGATAGTTGGTATTTTAGGAGCCGCTGACACTTCGCTCTACGTAATGTTTGAAAACGCAGAAAAAAACATGGAAAAATTCAATAGAAAAACCCAATTTAAAATCGTAAAACTAAGCTTGTGATCCACAAGATACTGCCAGATAGTAGATCAAATCATTACAGTCTTCAATGTGTTAATGAAAAGTAATCCTGTGGGCTGTGTATCAGAAGCGTAATAAAGCACGCATTGATCATACAATCAAAACGTGGCGAACTAAAATCGACTTAGTAACAGACATGAGTTATTTCTAGGACCTTCTTTCACAAAATGTGGCCCATGAGGGGATCGAACCCGCGACCTTCGCGTTATTAGCACGACTCTAACCAACTGAGCTAATGGGCCAGCATATAAAAATGCGTTGGTAATAATTGGTAGAATATAATATTATAATGAAATACTTTATTTATAAACCTTAATAATCTCTATTAATAGTTATTAAATATTAAATATAGATATCGAAGTATTATATAAAACTCAAAGGACTGACATGGTCAACGCATGGCCCAAACCACTGGACGGATCGGGCTGAAATTTTGCATGCAGGTAGATGTTATGACGTAGGCATCCGCAAAGATTTTGATAAATTCCAACCCCAAGGGGTTAAAATAGGGGATGAAAGTTTGTATATAATAATACTTCTTAACGCGAGCGAAGCCGCGGGCAAAAGCTCGTCGAAGTATAAAAGTTTAAAGAGTTAGATTAGGTTGTTGAGAATCGAAGCATCGTTTGTACTATTGTTACCTTGTGCCTTCCATACTAATATTATAAATGCGAAAGTGTGTCTGTCTTTCACCTTTTCACGCCAAAACCGCTGAACTGATTTTGATTAGATTTGCTATAGAAATACTTTGAGTCCCGGGAAAGAGCATCGGATACTTTTTATCCCGGAAAAATGTATGGTTTTCGCGCGATAAATGAAATTTTGGTGCAACGGAGTTGCGGGCATCATCTAGTTTAATTAATAAAACATTTTATCACTACTTTTAGCCTGAACATCGAGTTTTCAAGAGTTACGTATAATGACTGGCATTTTGTCTAAATTTTTGCTACTTACTAGCACTTTTAATCGGGTAACGTCAAAATAAACAACAACGCTACTGAATACATAAACTCCTCTTAAAAACCTCAGAAGTACGAAATAAGTACACCTAGATCTTTACCTCTATGAAGACTTCAAACTTTGCTTTTAGGGATTGAGGACTGAAAATAAGTCATAGTTTATATTTTCTTAATTCAACCCTCGATTGATTTACTTTGTATGTACCTACATATTTACAGTATAAAAATATAACAACTATAATTTTTAGCCCAAGTGTATACAACATGACTGGTGAGACAATACCGATACTGGAGAGTATTCAGTACTCGATTCTCATTATAATTATTATGTAATAAAATTAGGTCCTTAATTTTTTTCCGAATTTCCCAAAAATAAATGAATCATGGATAATAAGTAAATTACGCGGCTAGGCAAGTAGGCACACTATGCGGCCGGTGCAGAGGAGTACGCTACCAAAGAAACACCACACAACTACCCCTCCCGCTCGCAGTGTCCATGCGTTGGGTAAATAGCTACATTTACTCAGTGATCAATTGATATTATTTTTTATATTATTTTTTTCCAACTAATATAATTGCCAAATATCACGTCCTCGAGTATTGAACATGTCTCACCAGTCACGCAGTATAATATGAGAAATATATAATATTTTTAAAATGCTTTATTAAGATACTTTAAACATAAGTCAGGAAAATATGTAATTAACCTTGTTTACCAGGTACTGTTAGTCTGAAGGTACTTCCGTCTTCACTCTTCACGAAATTCTAATGAACCTAAATAACATGTTTATTGTTTAAATTGTTAAACCTTTTGCGTTTAATTTTATATACTTCACATTTAACCTGTCGTTATATTAAACTTCAATGATACAATAAAAAGTACTTAATTGGCATTTGTAGTTGGTGCAAATTATTATTTTAGAAATAATTTTTCATTTCCTCCTAGAGCACAGAATAGATAAAATAGTACCCTAGAGTCAGATTAGTTGTGACTTGTGTTACATTGCCTCGCCACTAAATAGCTATTTGACATTTTTCATGGAATGGAATGAAGAATGGAAATGAAGAACGACTTCCGCAACTCGTAAAACGTGGTGCGTGGATATAACATCAGTAAGTAGTAAATACACATCACAGTATAGCAATATAATATCCCTACAGTAGTGAAACGAATGTACTTGCGCAGAGCAACGGAGGGGTACCCGCGGGGAAGCGGGCGGCGCGGGCCCAGTCCGTCAAACTCCGCTAGTTTGAACGACTTCGCGCGCAGGTGTGACGTTGGCGCGTTTTGTGTTTTGTGTTGTAAAACGATAGCCTGTAACATCTTATTTTATAAACAATGGGATATAACAAGTGTTCAGTGTACAGAATATGTAAATCTGATTCAAAAAACAAAAAGGATTTAATTGTCATAAAATATAATATCGACTCACAGTTCACACTAAATTGTGTTGGCCTTGGAGGCATTTATTTGCAATTTGCATCTCTGTTTTATTGTTTACGTTGTAAGAAGTGTAACAAGGAGAGAAACAATTTATAGAATAAAAATAAAAAAAACTGTCAAATACCCTGTTACATATATATTACTAATTAGTACCTACCTAGCTAGGTACACAGGGCCACACATCAAGTGTAACATTTTGACCATTGGACCGCCCTTACCGCGCACGTAATAAGAGCGAGTTTTGAAGTGCTTCTGTTACACCTGACGTGTGGCCTACCGTACCTACCAATTGTTATAATATGATAATTAATTATTGTTGGATATTTTATATATCCGAATGCGTCTTCACTATTTTAATCCTTCGATCGTGGGTTCTTGGAAATTTATTGTTATTCTATTGTGTCTTGCTCACCGGTGAGCTTATGGGGCTTGATAGGTTAATAAAATTTTTAAATCCATACTAATTAGTAATTACTAATATTATAAATGCGAAAGTGTGTCTGTCTGTCTGTCTGTCTGTTACCTCTTCACGCCCAAACCGCTGGACAGATTTTGCTGAAATTTGGCATGGAGATACTTTGAGTCCCGGGAAAAGACAAAGGATACTTTTTGTCCTGGAAAAATGTACGGTTCCCGTGCGATTAACGAGTTTTGGCACAACGGAGTTGCGCGCATCATCTAGTAAAGAACTCAAATCATCTAAAAATAAAGTTTCACGTAAATATCTGGCAGTACGACATAATATGTAAATATAACACTCTGATTAATTACAAGCACAATATTTTATTTTTATTTTATTTCCCGTTTCGTGGCAAGTGGCAACCCTGGCATATCTGCTTGGTACTTACACCGGTGGCGGCATCGTGCGACATCAAAGGCGTTTCGTTACTGTAGGGATATTATATTGCTATACTGTGATACACATGCAGCTATCAATAAAAATATATAGCAACAAACAGTTAGCAAAAAATTACGTGACCTCCTATTACATAATGGCGGGTGTAACACTGAACACATGGAACAAGAAAATGAGCGGCGATGTTAAAGTATTGCGAAATGATCACGCCCCCTGCGCGTGCGATAACCGATCGGCGCGTGTAACGTTTAAAACTACTTTCTTCAAAATTATTTGCGGGGATTCCAAATTGCATTTTTACTGCTTTAAATATAACAACCAGTCGGGTTTGTCCAGTAATTTTGGGGCCCCATGGAATCTCCCAACCGGTCTCGATATAAAATTGATATTTGGATGGATTTCAAGGCGCGAATGTAAACATTTCGACAACACTGGGGAATCCTCTGTTACCGAGAAGCGGGGACGGAAATATACGTGAGTGGGTGTCCAAAACACACGATATACGACTTTTAACTCGATTTTAATGGCTTATTACTATATTGTTTATATACATATGTGATATGTTCTGTATGACTGTCAAGTGGTTCATGCTCAAAGTTCTATCGAACCACAATATAATATAATGTGTAGAATGTAGATGCATATTACAAGATGTAAAGCTAATACGTAACAAGCTAACAACGAAACATAACGGTCATAATTTTCATAGTTACGTCCCGGCGGCATCTGCGTGTATCGTCCGAAGCTTCGTGCGACGAGACGATACTATTGGACGATACACGCAGATCGTCCAATAGTATCGGCATAGGTATCGGCTTTAGCGCGAAGCACCACGCATATGCGGCCGCGGCATTAGAATCTCAGGTGGATTATAAACCTGTCTTTCTTTGTATGTTCCATTGAACGTACAATCGTAATTCGTAAGGCTGTGTTTGAAGAAACGTACACACGAGATTACAATGCAACTGTAGACTATAAGGTGTGCGAGCTAACAGGGCTTCAATTGTATTGAGCACCTCGAATCTCAGGTTGATTGTAGCCTATGATACAGTCTACAATCGAACATACACTAATATAGGAGGTACAAGAATTGGAACCCGGTCTCTACCCCCATATTACATTGGTAACGTAGCTTGTACTCCTTCAAACGTAAGCTTCGTATCTTTATTCTTTAACCCGTGTTAGAAATTAGAATAAGTAATCTTCGGAAAGATACCAGACATTGAAAACACATAATAGTTTATTTTAACTGTACACACCGGCAACAACGTGTTTATTTCAGTTTTATAACGATGTTATTCGGCTAGCTGAGCCAGCTGTATTAATAGAGAGGACTTTGGACACTGGAACTCACGTGGACTACGTGTTGTTAAAAAGACATTATAGTTCGTATAAACAAACAATTATTAATTATATTAGATACAATTTCAAATTAAATTTTCGTATTGCCCCTCTTCTTTGATCCTTCTCCTTTATGGCAGAGGTTACACGATCAATTTTTCATCAATCTGATCCATCAATCCGATCCAGATTGACGAAACATTGATCGTCTAACCCACGGATTGATGGATTGATAATTTTTTAAATATGGACTTTTTCATAACCATCAATATTCCGTCAATCAGATTGATGGATCAGATTGATGAAAATTGATCGTGTAACCTCTGCCTATGTGATTTTGATCAGAAATATCTGTCAATTTTGACTTTGTTCCTAATAATTAACAATGAAACAATGCGGGTAAAGCAAACTTCATTGGATATCTGAAACAATTCTAAGGACATCTAAGAACCTGTTTCACCACTTCCTGATAAGTGCCGAACAGGCTATCCACCGACCACCACGTCTTAACTTGACAGATAGAGTATGGAGAATCTTTCAAAAATATGGATAGCCTATCCGGCACTTTATCAGGAAGTAGAGAAACATCCCTTTAGTATTAATAAATAAATTTTTTTTATACTATGAAAATATTTCGAAATTAAAAAAAAAATAAAATTGCACTTTGTTGAGAACTAAAGCATAGTCACTTGAGAATAATTTCTTTTCAGTAGCAGTGCTATTCTGAAATCCTAAAAATTCCGTTCGAATGTCACTTCGAATTTCACTCTCGCTTCACTTGTCACCTCACCTGAAGTTTGTTTGGTATTCACAAATACGAATCCTAAAACTTCAAGGCCAGGCGAAGTGAAGTGACAATCGGAAACATAGGTGAGTTTTGTCTATGGTGCTAGTGCGGAATATCTTTATATCGATAGTAAAATATTTATTCTAAAACCATATTTTGGTATTAGAAATACTTCAAAATAATGAATATATGCCAAAGCAATGCCGTATATTCCATTTAAATATTGATTTCTATTTTTAAATATAATTTAGCTAAGATTTTATTAACATTGACCTCAAAAGAGTCTCAAACGTCAACCATAGCTGTTACGAGTCAGAAAAAAAAAACATTAGTTCGTAAACAATAACAATGGGCTCTAAGCTCTTGAAAGTTTTATTTTCAAAACTTTCGTGTTTTCAAGTGGTTGTGTCGTGCTCACGGTGTTTTCTTAGTTCTATTTTATTAAATTATCAATTAGCAAACTTCGTGTCTAAAATAAATCACAACAATAGTATGGAAAGGTAAGTGTTAACTAATATTTACTTACTCCCACATAATATAATATTTAACTAAAGCATATTATTTAAACCAAGGTTTTTAAACATTTAGAGTACGGACTTCCCATCCCTCTCCTGCGCAGTTGGAAGCTTTAGTACAGTTTCTGGAGAGAAAACCTAGTTTAGCCAAAGGGTTTTCAAAGTCATTGGGAGCCAAGCAATTAGCTCATAGAGAGTGGTCTAGATTGGCCACTACTTTAAATAGTATGGGTGGGTGCATTAAAAATGACAAAAAATGGATAAAAGTAAGTCTGGTGTCATCACCTAATTTTACGACGCTAATTTTATTCTTGTGTCATAATCAGTCATCAGTTCATCACCTACAGGCTACAGCTAATTTTATTAATATAGTTTACATATTATGGACTTTTATTGGATAAACAAACATATAACTGGTGTGATCCAGTTCATAGTAAATATGTTACGCTGTAGTCGTGATTCTGGTTACGGCAAAGGTCGTTAAGTCACAATTTACAAATTTTCATTTAGATTTCCGAAGACGGAAAACGAATTCGGAAATTGAATATGGAAAGAGTACAAATTCACACTAAATGTAAAACTCGTATCCAGGGTAATAATTAGTGCTCAGTAATTTAAAAAATCGGCCAAGTGCGAGTCGGACTCGCGCGCGAAGGGTTCCGTACCGATACAGAGCAAAAATAGGCTAAAAATTTTGTTTTTTGTATGGGAGCCTCCCTCCCGAAAAGCCGAAAAAATCACGTTTGTTGTATGGGGGTCCCCCTTAAATATTAATTTTATTTTGTTGTCAGTACAGTGAAAATTTCAGAAGTCTAGCTATAGCGGTTTATGAGATACAGTCTGGAGACAGACAGACAACGAAGTCTTAGTAATAGGGTCCCTTTGGGTACGGAACCCTAAAAAGATAGACAAAACTAGAACCCTATAAGCGTAGGGGCCAGACAAAAATCACACAGCAAAATGATTCCTACGTAACATGACAGATTTAAGGAAAAATGAGTTACAGCTCTTTGGTTACCCACGAAAACCTACGTCCGTTTCAAGTTTGCTGTCCAGTTAGAGGCAATTGACACTACACCGGCATTAGTATATTTTGTGGAAAATTTCGTATAATACATAATATTATATAATCATTTTCACACAATTGGTCACGGATTTGGTCCAAGCCTCGAGGCGGGTAACAAAACATCGTAACAAAGTAAAATTAGTAGGAAATTTTGTGACTGACAGTAACCTCGTGGCTTTTACCATGAGACCTTGTCGGTGGTAACCAAGCTATGTCAGATCTAATCTAGTTTGTATTAACTACTAACATCACCTTGAACGTTTTCCTTTATCCTAAAAGTTGGTTTTGTGTTATTCACTTTTGGGATTGGTACTTTTATATTTTACATGCAGTTTTATGTTCTGTACTATAGTACAAATTCTAGTTGAATACAATCGAATACCGCGACTTATAAAGAAGAAACTAGGTAGGTTTAGATATACGTCTATTTTCTACTTGTTGTTGATTTTTTTTTACAAAAAATACTAAAGCTATTACTGAGACACATACCTAAATCGTGTATATTCGGAACGAGGGCCCTACCTCAAATTATTTCTTTCAATAACTTTAGCCAGATATGGTCTCGTATTGGAGTGGCAGTGGCCTCAGAGCTCTGCTATCAAATTAGATGCTCGAGGAAAACTGAGTGTAGCCAAAAGTTATTCTTTCTTCTTATTTTACTTCTTTATACAAGAATGGGGATCATACACATAGATCTGGATTCTAGATGAAGCAGCTCATCACCTGAAACCGACCGATTCGGAGACAGAGGCTGGAAATATCTGATGCCCAAACGGCGCGCGGTTTTTCTATTTTCTGCTGACAGCATAGATTTAAATCGTGTTTTACGATTGCGATTTAATTCTATGGTTCAGAATAAAATAGAAATTAGCAAATTAAGAATTACTGCTAGTATATTATTAATGTTATAACAGTTCGCGTTGAATTCTTTGAATCTCCGATTGATGACGATGATGTCGTTGACTCAGCGAGCTCTATCACCATTCACCATTCACCAGTCACCCCATACGGAGGTAGCAACATGTTATCGCCTATCAAACAATAACACCAAATAGGTGTTTATCGCGGCGTAATGAGTGTGACGTGACGTCAGCGTCACGCCGTCACGTCGTGCCCGCCGCGTGACACGCCCGTGACGCCCGTGACGCCCGTGACGCCAGTTCTAATTCCAAAAACAATGACGAAAACACTTCGCAAGGGATTATATGACGATGGAAAATGTAGAGCAGCATAAAATATTATTATACTTATATGTATTTATTGTGAAAATAACATTGTAGGGCTTTTTGGGCTTTTTATGTCATGTAATTCTTATTTTTAAATCTATACAAACAATAATAATAAGAAAAAATCGGCCAAGTGCGACAGGACTCGCGCACGAAGGGTTCCGTACCGGTATAGAGCGAAAGTAGACAAAAAATTGTGTTTTTTGTATGGGAGCCACCCTTAAATATTTACTTTATTTTAATTTTATTATTAATTATTAAAGTAAAAATACAATTAAGGATTTTGTGAAAATTTCAAGTGCGTAGCTGTTACCATTATTGATTACGAGCAAAAAAGGCCAAAAAAATCACGTTTCTTGTATGGGAGCCCCCCTTAAATATTGACTTTATTTTATTTTCAGTATTTGTTGTTATAGTGAAAACAGATATATACAATCTGTCAAAATTTCAGAAGTCTAGATACAGCGGTTCTTGAGTTACAGCCTGGAGACAGACAGACAGACAGACGGACGGACAGACGGACAGACAACGGAGTAGGAATAGGGTCCCGTTTTTACCCTTTGGGTACGGAACCCTAAAAAGAAGAAATGCAGTGCAAATTAAAAAAATAGAGTTGTTGTGTAGCCTCTAAAAAGTTTTTAAAGTGATCTTTTTTTTCAGAGAAATTCTGTGAAAATACTCACGAATTTTAAGTAAGTAACATTGTCAAGTACATTATTACAATGTGGAGTATTTTCCTCCTCGGCCAGGTGCTAACGACCCAATGTCGACGAGCAAACATCGTGCACAAACACTCGCAGTTTCCAGTTCAGATCTGGATATTATGTGTATCACATTACCTCACGATTTGAGGGGTCCTTTGTGACCACTCCAGGGTTTTTGACCCATCCAAATCCCTGTAAATGAAGGTAATGTGTGCTGTGCGTAATTTATATTCAAAATTATTATTTTTAACAAAAAATTAAAACCGACTTCCAGGGTAAAAACAATAATAATTTGTAATGAACAAAAAAGTGTTAAATAATTCTTACTCTTTAAAGTGCCTTATGCATAATTCTCCTAAACCTCAACTATTTCTGTACACAATCTTCATTACTTTGAAGACGGTACCAGATAAGAATGCTGAGTTCTATGACAAAATATTTTTAATATTTAAGACTGGTACCGACTTCAAAATAATGTAGATTGTGTACAGAAATAGTTGAGGTTTAGGAGAATTATGCATAAGGCACTTTAAAGAGTAAGAATTATTTAACACTTTTTTGTTCATTACAAATTATTATTGTTTTTACCCTGGAAGTCGGTTTTAATTTTTTGTTAAAAATAATAATTTCACTCTTTTTAGTGATTTATAAGCTGGTTTTCTGCACAGACTACTGTGTTATGCTTAGTGACTTTGGATCCAGGATACACTTTCATGATATTATGAGAACTCATTGTCTGATGTCACTACTTCAGAATTGCTTATGCAACTCCAAGCATATACCACTGTGTACCTAATGTATGTATATGCTTATTGCTTGGCGTTAATCAAGCAATGATAAAATTAATGTTCATACGCCTGTCTTTAAAGGCTCTAAAGTTCTGTTCAGTGACTTTCTTTCTATCATTACACTCATCACTCATGAAAACAACTCAACATTACTAGATGTCGCCCGCAACTTCGTTGCGCCAAAATTCGTTTATCGCGCGGAAACTTTAAATTTTTCCGGGATAAAAACTATCCTATGTCCTTTCTCGGGACTCAAAGTATCTCCATGCCAAATTTCAGCAAAATCGGTTCAGCGGTTCGAGCGTGAAGAGGTAACAAACAGACAGACTGATAGACAGACAGACAGACACACTTTCGCATTTATAATATTAGTATGGATGCTCAAATAATATAACTAAAATCGTCCTTATAAATTTTAAGAATAACTTACCTCATAGATCTTATGATCAAATTGCTAACTTGGTAACCTAAACACCAAAGTTGAGTCATTTACATTGAAACAACATTATAATTTTTTAAATCGTTCGACAAATTCGGGCTTTGTTCTTAAAGACGATTAAAAGTAATAATAATAGGGGTCATAATTAGATAATTCATGGTGTGGTGACCGGTAGCAGTGATGATGATGATGATGAATGTAACTTGCATAGTAGCATATTATGCTTTCAGTTCTTAAACCAACTCCGAAACCCCCATACTTGCTTTTTGGTAGCACATGCTTAGGATACTTCTCATAAAATCGAAATCCATATAAATTTGGAGGAGTTCCCTCAATTACTCACGGATGTATGTTGGAATGGTGGCGATGATGATGATGATAAATTAAATTTGCATAGTAGTATATGCTTTCAGTTCTTAAGACAACGCCGAAACCCCCAAACATGTATCTATAAGGAGTAAGGAGTTCTGTTCACCAACTTCGAACCATGGTATATCCTGGTGCAAAATCTTACTTTTTAGTTTTGGTAACATATGCCTGGAATACTTCATATGAAACCAAAAAAACATAGGTTTCCATTTGAATTTTGAGGAGTTCCCTCGATTACTCATGGATCCCATCATCAGGTCACCACTTTTCTAAACATTGCTTTTTGGTAGCATATGCTTAGGATACTTCTCATAAAATCGAAATCATTATAAGTTTCCATATAAATTTGGAGGAGTTCCCTCGATTACTCACGGATGTATGGTGGAATGGTGGTGATGATGATGATTAATTAAATTTGCATAGTAGTATATGCTTTCAGTTCTTAAGACAACGCTGAAACCCCCAAACATGTATCTATAAGGAGTAAGGAGTTCTGTTCACCACCTTCGAACCATAGTAAATCCTGGTGCAAAATCTTACTTTTTGGTAACATATGCCTGGAATACTTCATATGAAACCAAAAAAAACATATGTTTCCATTTGAATTTTGAGGAGTTCCCTCGATTACTCATGGATCCCATCATCAGATCACCACTTTTGTCAAAATGGGACCAAATTGGAGTGAAACCTATTATAACAAAAGAAAAATTTTGAAAATCGGTTCATAAACGGCGGAGTAATCGTTGAACATACATAAAAAAAAAAAAAAAAAATATCCACAGACGAACGTATAACCTCCTCGTTTTTGGAAGTCGGTTAAAAATGCGATAACTTTTTGTTAGTATAGCTTTTACCAAAAAAGTTAATCTGGATATTATGTGTACCAGACTACCTCATCTTATAATTCTCCCAAGTCTAGGTAATCTATGTGCGAACTTTTACACAAACAAATATTATTAATTATAAGAAAAGCTTTTACCGAGCAAGTGCTTCCGATTTCAAACTTTATTACAGTGGCAAATCCTGGTCCCTGTTCAGATGGTAACCATTTCCTGTACGAGCGGTATAGATCTTGAACACACTTAGAGCTTTTAGAATATACTCTATAGAATTTGCAAGTTTTGCTGATTAACTGTCTGTTTGGTCTAGTCACAAGCTCTCTTACACTAGACTCTAGTGTAAGAGAGCTTAGTTTTTTAACGAGGTCTAAGCTTGACTTATAATGAATATTATCTATCTATACTTAAAATAAAACTATAGAAATGTGAATTCTGTACATTAAAGATATGCAAAAAATAATAAGCGGGGGGTGTCACTAGATCGCTATAGAAGCCAAAAATGTGGTTAGTTTTTTGTCTGTCTGTCTGTCTGTATGTTTGTTCCACTATCACACGAAAACTACTGATCCGATTTGAAAGCGGTTTTCGCAGATATATTTGTCCTCTTCCAACTTAACATCTGGTGTATAAAAAAATTCCCCCCACCCCTCTAAGGGGACAAAAGAGGGGTCAGATTTTGTATCAAACTTTTTTCTTTAACACGAAAACTACTGATCCGATTTGAAAGCGGTTTTCGCAGATATATTTGTCCTCTTCCAACTTAACATCTGGTGTATAAAAAAATTTCCCCCCACCCCTCTAAGGGGACCAAGAAGGGGGTCAGATTTTGTATCAAATTTTTTCTTTAATAAATTTAAGTACTTCATATTATTAACTGTATTTTCCAACTTAACATCAGGTGTATACAATTTTTCCCCCCACTCCTCTTAGGGGACAAAAGAGGGGGTAAGATTTTGTATCAACTGATGAAGTAGAAATACTTTAAATAACAAAACAACGTTTGCCGGGTCAACTAGTATTAAAATGAATGTAAAG
This sequence comes from Plebejus argus, assembly GCA_905404155.3. NCBI lineage: Eukaryota > Metazoa > Arthropoda > Insecta > Lepidoptera > Lycaenidae > Plebejus > Plebejus argus. The sequence continues at coordinate 23,293,497 of FR989927.1, forward strand.
AATTACTCAATACTCGTATTGTGTACAGTATATCATTGGTATGAAAATTGAGAAAAATAGGTATTCTGATGTCAGTATTTTTTTGACATAGAAAAATTTACTACTGAAGTAAATTATTGCCATAAAAATAAAGTTTAAAGTCTTGTTGTAGAGTATAAGATATCGCGGGCTGATAAGACGGTGGGTGTTATCAGCTCGGCATGCGGCGGGTCGGCGGTGCGGCGGCGCGGCGCGCTCAGTCTCGGCCCCGACACACGGGGTTCGACTCCCGCCGGGACCTCGGGGTTGTGCAGTGAGCCGTGAGGTGACAGCTGGCGACGAGTGACAAGTGATGACAGTGTAGTGCAGTGAATAAAATACCGACTTCAAGTCAACTCTTATATTTTTTAAATCTTAACATTAGAATAACATATTTAACGTCTAGCGTCAACTTAAGTAGGAGAATGGAACAGTCTTCGAGTACTAAAACTAGAGATCGTGAGATCCGGATCACAGTGGGGGCGCTCAGTGCGCGGGGGCGACGGGCACGGGCATGGGGGCGGCGGCAGCGGGTAGCGGCATCGCCAGCGGCGGTGACGGCAGCAGGCGCAGCACGGGCGCGGGCGGCGCGCGCTCCTTTGTGTGGCGCTTCACGTGCTTGGCCAGGTGGTCGGAGCGCATGAAGCGGCGGCTGCACACGCGGCACCCGAACTTCTTCTCGCCGGTGTGCGTGCGCTTGTGCCGCGACAGCTCGTCCGAGCGCGAGAACCGCCGCTCGCAGCCCGCCCACGCGCAGCGGAACGGCCGCTCGCCGGTGTGCGTGCGCGCGTGCGCCTTCAGGTGGGACGACTTGAAGTAGTTCTTGCCGCAGCCAGGGTAAGAGCACTCGTAGAGGCGGCGGCGGGCGGCGGGTGCCGGCGCCACCAGCCACAGTGCGGCGGCGGGTACTAGCGTGCCGGGCACCAGCACCGCCGGCGCGGGACGCGGCGCCAGCGGCACCCAGCCCGGGGCGCTGGCCGTCGCCGCCGTCTGGGGCGACTTCGGGGCCTCCTCGGCCTCGGGCGGGAGCTCGGGGTGGGGCGGCGGCACACGGGCCTCTTCGACCCGGGAGGGCTCGGGCCGCTCGGGCGCCGGGACCGGGGCCCTCGCCTGGGTCGCCGTGTACTTGGCCTGCGAGTAGCTCTGCCCCCTGTTCATCTTGAACTTGAGGGTCCGGAGCATGTTCATGGCAGCGGGAGGCGGCGGCAGCGGCTCGGGGCTGCAGGTGCCGTCCTTGTGCGCGCGCATGATGACGGAGGGGCGCGTGGGCTCGGGCGGCGGCGTGGCCAGCAGCAGGCGCGCCAGCTCGCACCGCGCGCGCTTGTGGCCCTCGTCCTCGCCCTCGGAGTCGGAGGGTTGCGGCGTCACGAGCCCGCCCGCACCCGGCGGCGGCGACTCCCGGGCGCGCTTGGCCGCCGCTTTCTTCGGGGGCAGCTCCGGCACCTGCTAAAAAACGAGAGATAACGTAAGTGAACGCCCGCTGAATTCCGAGCACGCGCGCGGTGCGTGCACCACCCGCCCGCGCCGCTCCGCGCTGCCATACTTTCGATTACACAAGGTACGATTTTACTGTTGACATACGAGTATTGCAATAATTTTTTACGTGAAGTTTCGAGGTAATTTTTACAGTTGGGCAATTTTTGAGGTAAATAATAATGTAGTAAAACAATAAACGTAAACAATATCGTCGACACTCACTTTTGCGTCCATCAACGGGGGCGTCGACGGCGGCGAGAGGGGGCCACAGACATCGAATAGAGTGGACATCGCGGCTATATTATCATTCAACGTCGGAAACTTTCTTTTTTAATTCACAAAAGTTGCGGTCTCTACGCGCGAATATAGGGCTGGGAACCGTGTAGTCTCGTCCGCGATCCGCAGACGAATAAACCGCTTCGGATGCGCTCGAGGTACGAGGCTAGAGCGCGGGCGAGGTGCGGGCGCGGGGCGACCAATGGCGGCCGCCGGCGCGGCTCGGGCGGCCAATGGCAGCGCGGTGATCACGCAGCCGGCGCGTGCCGGCGCGTGGCGTTCACGTGCACGGCGTGTGACGGGCGGCGAGGTCGCGGCGTGACGTCACCGGCGCGCCCCCGCATGACGTCGCGAGGGGCGCGCGACAAGGTCGGCCCGCTGCACCGCATCAGTGGTCGCTGGCGGCCGCGAGCGCAACACCAGCCGCGCCGCGCCGCCACATCGCCGCGCTGCACGACGCGGACGTTTGGCAGGTGTCAACGAACTCCACCTACATGACGCTGCCAAAATTATGCAAATCCCAAGTCCCAACTCCCAACCCAACTTCCCAAGTTCTGGGTGCTGTATCATGCACTGGAAACTGGAAAGATTACAGCTATCAGTCGTAATCGCTGATTGCTTTTCCCCAAGTTGAGAGCAGCTCGCTACCGAGATATCGCTATCGCGGCCATATCGAGCGTGTAAATAACATTACTAAATAAATGTGTTTACTAAATTAATGTTAATGAGTTTATCAAGGATTTCTAGCAGCTTTTGTAAAAAATTATATCAACAAAGATCTAAAATACTTTCCAATCTGCATTACTGTAGACTGTAGAGTCTTATTAGAAAACTACAAGTTATACTGTCTGATGTCTCCCTCATCTTATAAGAAAATGTAGAGTCACTGTTTGTTGATAAGTTCGTACCCAGCGTCTACAGCGCAAAAATATACCTGTGCTCTGTAACCTTGACTCAAGTGGCCTAATAATTTACATTGTACAGGAAACGCTAAGTAGTATTGTGAGATTGATTAGTACTTGTAGAGTGTATAGAGTACTAAAACTAACCTAACTCAAATGACAAGTAGTCGGTAGACGTAAGTAACGGTAAGTGTACGTTGACGGGGCGCGCGCTTCCCACGTGAAAGTGTAGCACGCGGCCGACGAGTGATCGGCGCGGGCGCAACGCACGAGAGGTGGCGGGGAATAGTGCAGCATGAAAAGCTCCGGAAAATTACAGAAAACTAGCTAAAAGCCGAGCTTTATAAAGGCTCGCGTCGTCACACCTTGACTGACTGATGATAACACACCTACTTATAAAAAACCTTGACTGATGATAACACATCTACATATTATTATATAAATAAAAATAACTGTGCTAAAGCACAAATCAATAGGCGTGATAATTTTTCCGTAAAGTGTACCACAAAATGTACAATATGTTGTGGGATACTTACTAGTATAATGATAATATTCCAAGGATCTAACATTTTTAGCACAGGTCTCCAGAACCTCTTTCACAAATGCTACATACAGCAACAAAACTCTAATCGCTACCTCCTATACCTTGACATCACTGCGCATGTGTGAGTGACCGTGCGCGTACGCCGCGCGCTCGTGTGCGTCATGAGTTCATGACGCCCCAGCTGACTCACTAGGTAGTCACTACTGATGCAATCTCACTCTTTGTGTTTACTTCTTCTGTACGTAGACTTCCCAATGAGTAAAGCTTATTCGGGCTTGACTTTTGACCCTAGTCGCATTTCTATACAAGGTGTAACAAAACTAAGTGATAAAGACGATAATACCTACTTCAGGGTGTATATGCGTTCCCTATATAGAGTTCACTGTGAAAGTAGCAGCGCTGAAAAAGTAACTTTTTCACCTTTGTATGAAAAAAAATCATGACGCTCGGACGCTTGCAAAAACAAAGCATTATTTTTGTTCTTTCAGCGCTGCTACTTTCACAGTGAACTCTATATGTATAAGGGACACATACACACCCTAAAGTATTATCACTTATTTTGTTACACCCTATACATATAATTTATGTATTATCAAACTACTAGACAGATCCATGAGCTCTCACTAGTGACTACAGAGTAAGTACTGGATTAGTCTATTGTTATCACGGGCCACGGCTCATGACGTATGCTAAATCTTCATCATCTTCAAGCTTCCAAGAATTCTTGATCTACTGTATCTACTTGATCAATAATAATTTTGCATAACTAACAAAGTTTGCACAAATAATAATCAAGCTCTATGTAAAGGAATGGTCATCTTCATATGACTCTACATTCCATATAGCTACGCGAAAACTTATTACGTTACAAACTTCGGTTATAAAACATAAATCAAACATCACACTTTCTCTATCGTGCTAAAATATATTTTACACTTAGTAAGACCCTCTACCGAAAAGTGAAAAATGAAGAAAAAAGTAAAGCTAAAATATGTGAAGGGTCTACTTGCAAGTTGCACACATTATTATGAATTGGGATATTTCTCAACCGGTTTGTGCATTATTTTCATTCAAGTTTATAAACCAAGCCTTTTCGGGTAATTTTCAGTTTTAAAGTAGAGTTTACGCCAGTATTATAGTACTCTGTGGTAGAGTAGTATATCGCCATCTTTTAGTCACAGAGCGGAATGTAGAGTCAAGTGAAAGCGCCATCTACAATTAATTTATTGAACCATCGAGCCCTTATATCACTGGCATTGCTATTTAGTTCATCAAACTTCTGATAGATGTCGTTGTGTTAAGTATTTCTCATAAAGTTAATATAGCGGAATGGAGCAACAATCTCGAGCTGTCAAACGAAACCGAAATTGATTTACATCTGCCGTGCCGATACGTGCCGACTGGACGTCAAAGAGTTCTGCTGTCATGTATCACACGACACGACGTCTCTTTTTACCACACGTGTTACTGATAGTGACATCTCGCTTGCTCAGGTCTTTGTTTCTCTATTCCGCTAGGTATATATTAACTTTATGGTATTTCTAGATTTAACTATACCGCCTTGAATAACATTCATTATTATCAGTAACGGTGGTTTTATTGGCTTTACAAAGCGTTGTGAACCTTGATAAAAATTTATGATAAAAATGCGCTGAAGTTGCAAGTGCTACATGGTGCTACGAACATCGTAGAGGAGCTACGAAACACAATTCTTACCCCCGACAAAACTTTTTTTGTCAGGGGTAAGAATAGTGTTTTCGTTGACACCCCTCTGGGTGTCAGGAATATTTAAACAGATTAAAATATGATTTTTCACACGGGCCGCCTCGTCATTTTCGTACAGAAAATGTTATGCCAGTACTCAAAAAATGTAGACCGTACTTGTTTACACTAGTTTATGGTGAGAACACCACCTACCCGTGTGAAAGGCAAAATGGAAAAATTATTAAAAATTTTAGGGGTCCCCATAGGTACAACTGAAACAAAAAAATTTTTTTTCATCTAACCTATGCGTGTGAGGTATCTATGGATAAGTCTCCAAAAATCATATTGAGGTTTCTCATATCATTTTTTTCTAACCTGAATAGTTTGCGAGAGAGACTCTTCCAAAGTGGTAAAATGTGTGTCCCCCCCCTCTAATTTCTAAAGTAGAGGCATGATAATTCTAAAAAAAATGTATGATGTAGATTACTATAAAAACTACCAACGAAAATTGGTTTGAACGAGATATAGCCAGTAGTTTTTTTTATACGTCATAAATGGTAAACCTAAATCTAAATTTCATTAAATCGACTGAAATGTAAAAATAAATCAAAAACCTTTTAATTTCATAAAAATAAACCTTATTGCTGCTGCGGAACCCTTCATGGGCGAGTCCAACTCGCACTTGGCCGCTTTTTTACTTTAACGCGGCGTCAGCTTAAGAGGGAAATAATACAAAGTTCACCAGGTCATCTAGTGACAAATAAAAATATAAAAAATATATTTAATTATTTAAAATGAAACTGAACCTTTTAGCGGCATATTATTCAAATGGTGGCGCTAAAGGTTCAGTTTTATCGTTTTGATGTAGACTATACTAATAGTATATATATTTCTAGTCTCTGCATAATAATAGACTTCCAAAAATAAGGAGGAGGAGGTCCAAGGATTACGAACTATTGAAGGCCCCATTCATATGAAACTGACTGTCAGCCGTAGGTATAATAATCTCCTAAATGATCTTGGGACTATATGTACACTACTTAAAATGTACCTGTATAATAAATGACAGGCGACAAATGAAGTGGGCGTGGGCTTCGGCCTGAGTCCGACCGGGTATACCATCTCGATTGGTCGGAAGATCTTCTTTGGGGCTTCTTACCATTTTCCCATAGTCTATTTGGTGTTAGTTTGAAGATAGAATTTCAACTAAGCAGGAACATAGCGTGCTGTGCTGGGGCCCGTATACAAATAATATGTTTGGGGGTCATTAGGAATCGTAACCACTAACCTGTTTTACTTTTCTCATGTATTGTAAAAAAATAGAAAAGTTTTTATTAATTTTTGCAAACGAACTTTGGAGGCCCCTGTGGCCCGGGGACCCCGTATAATTGATACGGTATGGTAGCTGCAAATAATGTAAAATAATAAATGACATAACGTCGATTTACATATTATAGGCATTGGGCATGGTACCTAGGCACAATCTGAAACTTGGTAGACAAAATTTCAACGGCGGCGGAGTCACAATAATCAACAGCCTTCACGACGCGGGACGCCGTCCAGCGCAGCAGAAGAAACGCACCGTCGTGTTTTAGTGAGGTAACCCCGGGCTGCACTATCTTCAACTGGGATTTTCTATATATACTAGCGATCCGCTCCGACGTCGCACGGGTATAAAATATATAGCCACTGAAAAAATGATTAAAATCGATAGCCTATGATCCTTCACGTGGTCTACTTCTTTAATCTGTGCCAAATAACATAAAAATTGCTCCAGTAATTCGCGAGATAAGCCCTTTCAAATAAATTCCCCCGTTTTTTCCACATTCTCCTATCAGTCTTAGCGTGATAAAATATAGCCTATAGTTTCCCTCAATAAATGGGCTATCTAACACTGAAAGAATTTTTCAAATCGGACCAGTAGTTCCTGAGATTAGCGCATTCAAGTTAGCCCTTTTAAATAATTTTCCCCGTTTTTTCCACATTTTCCTCTATTTCTTCGATCCTATTAGTCTTAGCATGGACCAATAATTATACATTGGTCCATGGTCTTAGCGTGATGAAATATAGCCTATAGCCTTCCTCGATAACACTGGCTATCTAACACTGAAAGAATCATCAAAATCCGTTGTGAAGTTTTAAAGATTAAAGGGAACAAAGGGACATGAGGGAAAAAAGCGACTTTGTTTTATAATATTATGTATAGATTATATTATGTATAGATTATATGCCTAGGAGAGTCCCCCATACCCACTGATCTCTATTATACAAGTACGCTGGCTAACTGATACACACCTGCTTTTTGTGCCTATTTGAAGCGGAATCAGCGCTCCCATTATTCGGGTAGAGAACTGACCGTAACCACAACCAATAACAACAGTTGTCATCACTAGTATTAGTTCCAAGTACTCTCACTACTGCTATCAGCGCCATTATGACGGCTTTCAAACGTCATTTTTACGTCAGATTTACCCGAATAATGGGGGCGCTGATTTCGCTTCAAATAGGCACAAGAAATAGCTGTCATTTCAAAGGGTATCAGCTATCCAGCGTACTTACTTGTTTAATAGAGATCAGTGCCCATACCCCAGCGTAGAGGATGAATTAAGCATTTCCTGACGAAAACATAAAGCAAAATTACAATTAAGCGTATTCGACAGAAACTTAATTTAAGAATTTAGTATAATCGATATTAATTTAGGTTTCTCAAAACTACTCTTTTTTTAGGGTTTCGTACCCAAAGGGTAAACACAGGACCGTAAGGATTCAGGTCCATTTTTAATATCTACCTAGACGTCTAACGTAATTTGCTGGATAGGCATAACTCTCGAGCTGAATATCGTTAGTAGTTCTTACTAATATTATAAATGTGAGTGTGTCTGTCTGACTGTCTGTCTGTTACCTGTTCACACCCAAACCGCTAAATCGATTTGCTGAAATTTGGTATGGTCCATACCATACCGTATGGAGATAGGTATTTTGAGTCCCTGGAAAGGATATAGGATAGTTTTAATTTTGGAAAAATGTACGGTCCCGGTAAAAGGCGCAAAGAAATGACGGGCGACATCTAGTAGAATATACCTATGGCAGTTGGCACTAAGCTACAAAGAGTAATTATTCGATTAAAACAAATGAATTAATTTTATAGGAATAAAACATTTTTTGTAAGTTTGCTGGAAACAGAAAATGTAGTCTCCCAAATCAGTCGTTTCTGCTGGCTAGGGATATTATTTCGTATTTCCATTTTATAATAAAGTTCTATCTGATTTTATCGAAATCGGACTTAAGTATGTTTTTGGTGTGGTCCTATAGTTACGAAATTATACCGAAAACATGGGAGGTCTTCCCAGTAGGGAATATTGGGCAAAAAGCAGAGGGTGCTACTATAGCTTATGCCTTGTACAATAAACAACATAACCAGAACCATCCATGTTGTTGCACACGTCATATCAAAATAGTAAAAAAAGCGGCCAAGTGCGAGTTGGACTCGCCCATGGAGGGTTCCGCAGCAGCAATAAGGTTAATTTTTATGAAATTATATTATTTTTGATTTATTTTTATATTTCAGTCGATTTAATGAAATTTAGATTAAGGTTTACTATTTATGACGTATAAAAAAAACTACTGGCTAGATCTCGTTCAAACCAATTTTCGTTGGTAGTTTTTATAGTAATATACATCATATATTTTTTTTAGAATTATCATGCCTCTACTTTAGAAATTAGAGGGGGGGGGACACACATTTTTCCACTTTGGAAGAGTCTCTCTCGCAAACTATTCAGGTTAGAAAAAAATGATATGAGAAACCTCAATATGATTTTTGGAGACCTATCCATAGATACCACACACGCATAGGTTAGATGAAAAAAAATTTTTTTTGTTTCATTAAGGTTTACTATTTATGACGTATAAAAAAAAACTACTGGCTAGATCTCGTTCAAACCAATTTTCGTTGGTAGTTTTTATAGTAATATACATCATATATTTTTTTTAGAATTATCATGCCTCTACTTTAGAAATTAGAGGGGGGGGGGACACACATTTTTCCACTTTGGAAGAGTCTCTCTCGCAAACTATTCAGGTTAGAAAAAAATGATATGAGAAACCTCAATATGATTTTTGGAGACCTATCCATAGATACCACACACGCATAGGTTAGATGAAAAAAAATTTTTTTTGTTTCAGTTGTACCTATGGGGACCCCTAAAATTTTTAATACTTTTTCCATTTTTTGCATCAAAATCTTAATGCGGTTCACAGACTACATCTACTTACCAAGTTTCAATAGTATAGCTCTAATAGTTTCGGAGAAAAGTGGCTGTGACATACGGACGGACGGACAGACAGACAGACAGACAGACAGACAGACAGACAGACAGACAGACAGACAGACAGACAGACATGACGAATCTATAAGGGTTCCTTTTTTGCCATTTTGGCTACGGAACCCTAAAAAACGTTGTCAAACGTTGAAAAAAACTTTTTGCTTACTGTAAATGCAGTAATTTCTATTCAAAGAATTTACCTGCATAAAGCCTGAAAAGGTTTCAGGCACATGACATAGGTTTTTTAAACAGAAGTGCGTCTGCTCACTAGCGCTCTGATTGGCTAGCGTCAATAACTTAACCAATCATAAATCCTGTTCAACAGAACAAACGAACTCCTGTCAAAAACCTTACAAACTCGGCATCAATGAGGAAAGTTGTAAATAAACGCAGTATTGTAAATTAAAATATGCAATGTTGAATCATGTAGTTTTATTTGCAATAACTGGCGACGAGGATGGGATTCGAACCCACACGTGCAAAGCACGGTGACTTGCCAAGTAAACTGGTAACGACCATGGGTGACACAATAATTTACAGATAAGTAAAAGATATGTAATTAATATATTATTATGTCACGCAGAAAATGTAAACGATTGTTTTACGACAAAATTACTACCAAAATAGTTTGTTCTAATTTCGCGGTTGTTAAAATTATTTATTGCCCATTAATATTCAAATGTTATAATTATTAATTAATGAAGCAGATTAATGATGGCTTGCATATTCAACAAAGTCGTTAAATCAATCATATTGTAATTTATGCTTAATTTGTTTTATTTTTTTATTTCAATTAGGTACAAATCATGATTGACACTGCTTTTTGTGATGTTTATTTTTACCGATTTTTTGTCATTTCATTTTAATAACTTTGCAATGCTTCTGAATAGTAAAAAATAATATGATCAACAACATGCCTTGTAAAACTGCTACATTCTTCACTACTTATCTAGATATGGACCGCACAATACGTTTTCTGCTTCTGCTATTGTTAAGAAGACGGAGAAAGAGATTTAAGAAAAAAAAAACGTAAAATGTTGCTACACCGTGACGTGCATTTTCACGTTACATTGACGTAAATTTTTACGTCAAGACAACGTATACCGTGCCACGTTACCGCACCGTTCCACGTTGACAATGTCGTAAAGTGGACATGTGGACAGGCCCAAATCTCAACCACACGGACACGAAATCTATACCACCACCACACCACCCACTACCGCAACTTCAATAGCTAGAGTGGACAGCGGTAAGCAACGATGAAAACCTTTTGATGTGATCTCAGGGAGACCGATGGATAATTAAAGACGTGAGTGCATGAATGAGGTATGTAACACATTTCGAATTTCGAGTAAATCGCGTTTAAAGTTTTGAAAAAACTTTTTATGATTTTTCATCACAAATCAAGTAATGGCTTTTGTTATTTGTATCAGGAGGTGTAAATATCTTCCGTTTTTATTGTTATGTTAAAAATTATATAAAAAAATCTCCATTCTAGGATAAATATGGAAAAATGTGAAGTTACTCGGTTCTTCACTTTTAAATGCAACAAAATCTGTAAAGACTGTCAATGCATGAAGTACACATAAATCACTTTTTTTTTATTGAGATGAAACAAGACTCAATTTAAAAGACAATAAATTCACGGCCAAACAGATTTAAACAAAAATGGATTATACTTTTGAAAGACGGGAAAGATTATAAGGGAATTCCGCATTAGAAAACTAAATGTAAACAAAACTGAGTTGTAGGCGTCATCTAGTAGGAATTAAGTAGAGAAAACGAGATGATGAAAGTAATAATCTCCAAAGCAAATTTCGTCGAAATCAGTTCAGCCGTTTAAGTGTTAAGGAGCATCTAAGATCATACAAACACGATTTCCCAATTTATAGTTTACTAGTAAGATCAATTAATTTTTTAAAATATCTTGGGTTTCTCAAAGTTGATATATTATAGATTGTTTAAAATGAACCCTTACTTAATAAATAAATTTAAGTATATTAATAATAATAACTTAAATTATGCACTATTCAAATGTTACAATTAAAAGAACAAAATACTAATTCAAGTTTTTATTGTGTTTTAACTTACTTTTAACTGCGTTTTCACGACTATGGCTTGTACGTCATAATACCTAGTAAAAAAAAAACAGTCAAGTACTTACAATAAAAAATTCTTTGTCGAGCATAGCTAGTTCGATTTTCAAATTTGGCCGCGCTCATTTGAATTTGGAATGAAGTATCGACGCGACCAAAGAATAAATACACTAGGTACGCGACGCGACGCTATAAAGTATTAGCACAGGATAAATGCAAACAGCCAAACTGATGCCTAAATATTTTTTTATATTTCCAACAATTTAATATTATAATAAAAACAAAATATTTTATACGTATGTATATTAACCTATCGTAACTTAAATGGTACCATTTAAGTTACGATAGGTTTTTCCAAAATTTTAATTTGTTTGGAAACAACGAAAAGCGCCTAGTCTTTAATAAAATAACTATCGTAGTATTAAAGAGTATGAGAGTAATTATATGTATAAATATGTATTGTGTATGATATAATAAAAATCTTAAATATACAACGTTGTCTGGTACCTGTAACACAAGTCCTTCAGGTACTTAGCACGGGGCCAGACTAACGTGATGTGAAGCGTCCATAGATATTATTATTATTTTCTTAATAATGTGTCATTATTAATATACCTACTAGAGTTTTGCCTAGAATGTGAAAGAGTACTGTTGTATTTTTTTTGTATTATTTTCCTTAAATTATTTTGTTAACTGTGTTTTATTTTAATGTGTAAAATTGGCAGAATATTAACCATTATTACACATTCGTTATCATACACGTGCTGCAACTTCCAGGAACGTGCTTTTTGTGTCCCTCCAAAACTCCGTCAAAAGTTTCATTAAAGAGTATAGGGTAATCAACCGACTTGACTCCTTGACTGCTTGACTTGACTTTTACTTAGACTTTGACTAGACTTTAGATATGATCATAAATGACGATAATATAGTAAAAACAAAAACGTTGATGAAAATTATTATTATGAAGAAGACTGACTAAGTATACCTTTGTATGTGGCAAAGTACACCCCCGGTGTCAGAGCCAAACGCTAACAAAAAAATATATATACTAAATTATCTTAGATGCCTTTGAATAATAGAACAATAAAAAAGTCGACATAATATTCCTTATTTAAAAAAAGTAAAATATTCAAGCGATCTCCCGTACTGCAACGCATATGGGATTTGTATGGGATGTAATTACCCGGTTCTTGCATAGTCATTTTGACGAACCTTGTAACTTACCTGCTTCATCATCTGGCTAACTTTGTAAGTATACGTAAAATTCTAAATTTTTTGATTGCAAATCATTTTCCAAGTCCTAAAAGCTACATTTATGCAATAAAACGTAAATTTTCAAAAATGTTACTTACCTCATTCATGCACTCATGTCTTCATTATTATTATTAAGTGCTCGGCCGAGTCACTGTCTTGCCACTCTACTTGGTAGGTGTAGGTACATACTCAGGCCTTTAGGGCTGTCTGACAGTGGGAAGCAACTGTCAAAAACGCCCGGCTGTGGAAGACGAGATTCCTACAGTTCGCGAAGAAAATAAAATCCCACCAAAAACATTTCTTGTAAAATGTTGCCGAGACGACCACATATTGTAAGGTTTACCCTGTGAAAAAGATATGCCATATGAGATCTCATGTAGAACAAAGCTTCTGAATCTACATGGCCTTCTTGTCCTTGGCAATACTTCAGGATTTTTGAGAAATTTAAAAATAGTAGTCAAGTTTACACTTGAGTTATGGTCCCAAAATCATAGTGGTGACTATGAGTGATTTGTTCGGAAAACCTTGCTTTAGACATGAATTAAATATTTTTCTCAGAATGTAATTTTTTCATTATATGTATATAAAATAAGGAGGCAAACGAGCAAACGGGTCACTTGATAAAAAGCAACTACTGTCGCCCATGGACACTCGCAACATTAGGAGAGCTGCAACTCCTGCAAGGGCGTTGCCGCCTGCCGGCCTATTAGGGATAAGAGAAATGCGAAGGACAAAAATCCACCCTGAAATCTGAAGCTTTCCCATATAGCTTTTTAAGAATCAATTTGTTTCTGCTTATATAAGATGTAAACAGAAAGAAAATAAGTAATCATTAAATAATACATCCTAAATCTAAATCGCAAAAAATGTCATTTTTTTATCAAGCCATCTTATATGAATGAACTGTTTTAAATAATTTTATTAAATTTAGTTATTACTTATTGCTGAAAAATATCACAATCATGCGCTTTATCACGACCTTAAGTTACCTGATCTCTGATAAAGTATTTAAACCATTGTAATTCAGCACAAAACATAATATTTGACGCCTATAAGAAAAACACAATCAATACAGTATTAGAAAATTCATAAAAATTTTTGATAGTACGATAGAAGTCATCTAGGGCGCTACGCCTGCTACGCGGGGCGTGCGCGCGGGGTGCGGGGCGGGCGCGGGGGTGGGCGGGGCCAGCGCGGCCGGCGCCGCCCTCAGTAGTGCCCCGACTGCCAAGCGAGCGACCGCGCCACCGCGCGCGGCAAGTTCGCGCGAGTGAGTGACATGTGACGGAATGTCGCGCAGGAAACAGAGCAACCCGAAACCCTTGAAACGTGAGTACGCAACCTGTAATCACCAGTACAATACGACAACCAGCAAGGAATTTCGTTTGAAAGTCATTAACAACTTTCTTCCAAACTTTTCGCATGTGAAATTTCATGTGCGAAAAAAGTTAGCTAAAGGCCTGCTCAGGCCTTTGGGGTTACTTACTTTTACTCTTTAGCTAACTTTTTTGGCAATCATCAAATCGAAAACTAAATTTTATTTATGATAAACCTTAGACTGTAGAAACAAACATATTTAAATATTAAAATCAACTTTTTGTTTACGTTGGAGACTCCGCACTTTTTGTTACCAAATCTTGTAAAATTATAATATTTTTCGTGAAGATGCACTTGAAAAATTGTTTTTGTTTGTGAGTCATTATTTTTATTATTACAGAATATCTCAGTTATCGCAATGTTTTGTTTGCTTATCACTTTAATTAGTTGCTTCACGATTAAAAAACATTTATTTTCTTGATCAACAAAAGTCAAGAAACTCTAGATTATAATTAAGTCTAGTGACAGTTTATAAATTATCATAGTAAAGAAACCGGCTTGAATTTCCTAAATTTACCACCAAGGTAATCGTTTGTCGAAATATGCCTTTTCTTAGATTGATACGAAGAGCAAATGAGAGGATAATGGCCGCACTCAGAGACATTTAACAGATAATATATGGGGACTTATCATCTTATGTCAAAATCTTTATTTTATAACAGTAAAGTAAATAATAATAATTCTGAGTGCGGCAGTAAGATATTATTAACTCAAACAGGCCAAGATGACATTGACACTAGGCCCAAAGGCGTCAGTCTGGATTTTCTGTTAAAACAATAATTGCACCGGCTTACTTTAACTTTAACCATAACAAAATGTGAACTGAACTCTCAATTATCCCTAGCAAAAGTCGCCATATTTGACGATAAACTTAACCTTAACTTTACCTACGCTTCTGGTGGACCAGAGGCGTAGTTAAGGTTAAGAGGGAACGCGGGTATACAGTAAAATTTGAACGAAGAAACTATATTGCCATTACGCTTCACCCTGCGCTGGCACGTGTATTGTGATAGAGACAGATGCAGTAAATCGAAGTTACGTATTCCTCTGATTTCTCCTTTAAAATAGAGCCTAATTAATTTTTTTTAATATCTCCAGAAAGGATGAGTCTATACCTATACGTTTTTATTTTACCTAAAAGATCTTTCAAATTCGTTTTATGGTCGGTTGATTGGCGGGGTAGAGAACATTCTTTTTTTTGCGATTTTTGAAGGGTCATATTTTTTATTTATTAGTAAATAAAAAAAATCGGACGTAGAGGCATAGCTTTCACAGATCCCAATAATGTATAAAAAATCATTTGTCTAGACGCATTATCCAGGGAGGAAATTGAGGAATAAGTTTGTATGGAAAAACAGTGTTAGCGTATGCTCTTAAGGTTAAGGTTAAGGTTTAAGTTAAAAATCGTCAAATATGGCAACCATAATGGACTTTTATTACGGATTTGAAAGTTCATTTGACTTTTTGTTATGGTTAAAGTTATAGTTAAAGTAAGTTGATGCAACTCACTCGTGAATTGCACCAAAAGCGTAGTTACAGTTAAGGATAAGGCTATCGTCAATTATGGCAACTTTTGCTAGGAATTTGACTGCAGTTCATTTCACATTTTGTTATGGTTAAAGTTAAAGTTATAGTTAAAGTAAGCCGGTGCAACCTGCACTCTTAGAAAATGATTTCTAGGTCTCGAGTAAGTATTTAATTATATTATATCTTTGAGAGCGAACGGTAGGCTAATTATAAGGCCCAATTTCACCAACGAATTAGTAATTACATTATCTCTTTCGCTTTTATGTTAATGAAAGAGAAGACATTACATTTTAACAAGCTGTTAAAACTAACAGAGGTTGGTGAATTGGGCCTAAGTATCTTTAATTTTCAAGCTTTGTATTAAAGTTTACCATCGTCAATTTAGCGAATAGACAAGATTTTCGTTCTATGTAGCTTAAAATGGTACAGGACAATAATTATTTGAATACTTGTCTCGATGTAGAGATTTCAGATAAGTAATACTTGAAAATATGTAAGATGAAAAATTAAAGTTGAGAAAATTGTACTAAGTTTGTATAGAGCTTAGTAAAATCAATGGCTCGCCTTGGCGGGGGCACTACCGTGCACCTAGATAAAGGCGCGACCGTCTTGGTAATATGATGAACTTTTGTATAATATGGATTGACCAGCCCAGAAGGTTCCAAAATATTAAATTTTACCAAATCTTATATTAATAACAATATCATATTGGTTAGTCTCGGCAAATCGAAACTACGAAAGAACTAAGAAGTTTCATTGCTTCATTATAAATAATGTAGAAAGCTGTGGTAGAAGTGAGTCCAATTTTTCCTGCTTTTGGGCCTACAGAACGTTTGTTTTTAGTGTATTACCAAAAAAGTCTTACAAATATTATAGGCCAAGTTTTATAGCAAAATTAATTACGTAATCTATACCTATACCTGATTTTATAATAATCAAGTTCTGCGTTTGTTTTAAGTTTTAACTGTATAGAAGTAGATGGGAAATACTTTACAGTAGCTTCTTACCCTACTCCAACAAGACGTGTAAAGTTTTTTACAATGTCATCGCAGTGTGTTGGCGGGCCACCTGTCTGTTTACTTTAACACGTGTCGTGTTGCGTGTCGTGAGGTCAGGTGTTAGTAGGTGTTAGTACACATATACTACCGAGTTAGACTATAATATTATGTATTTTGTTAAGTAGGTACATGCATAAACTATGTAGGAAAACTATGAACAAATAGATTATAAGTATCCCACCAAAAACATTAATCCTTGTAAAATGTTGCCGAGACGACCACTTATGGTAAACCTTATAAATATTTTCTTCGCCGTTTCGCTACCGTTGTGGAGGTGATGCGAATATTTAGTTTCTGTAACGAAACAGATTACTGATATTATGTAGATTTTGTTAAAATTACGATCCATAGAGTTAGGCTGTGTAGATTCAGAAGCTTGGCTCTAAATTATCATATCCTTTTCACAGGGCAAACCTTATGTGGTCGTCTCGGCAACATTTTACAAGAAATGTTTTTGGTCTGATTTCAGTTCTTTTGTTAGCTTTGGTTCTTGTAAGTACTTATTCATAACTTAATTTTTACAAGAATTCCCTAACGATTTTTAGCATGTCTATTGTCTACTTACATTTGAATTATATTACATTATAATTGAACTATTAAATTACCTTTATATTTCTAGACATTTAATTCAATTTTGAAGAAATTGAATTCAATGTCTAAAAATATATGTAACATAATATATCTAACTTCCATTACGTATCATATCATGTAAAAATAGGATGCTATGATATGATTAAACATATAATTTTTCCATTTATAAATAATAACACTGTTTATAAATAACCGAACTTTATTTGTCTAGACATTTGCTATTTCTGTATAAGCTTTCATTAACATCCTACTCCTACCATCCTAGGCGTCAGTGGAACGAACTATTTTAGTTTTTCGATCGCCATGTCGGCGCAAAGTGCGGGTTCATTACTCGCTTATCAACATTAATGTATTCTTTGATTGTTTGTTTATCGCTACTGGCCAGTATCACTGGCTAGGGGCTGCTATCGCGAGAGGACGGATCGACAGATTGGCGGACTTGTCTATTATGTAGATATGTAGAGACAAGTAATATACATATTAGGATATATTACTGCAATGTTTTTACGCCAGCGACAGCACCAGCATAAACAGATAACGAAGTTTTGGTCGACGTTTGACAACGGGATTGTCAATTTTCTGATAAGACGTGTGCAATATCGGATTTTGGTCGGATTATTTACTATGTGACCTTAACGTAATATTCCCTATAATTATTAGCACCAAAGCTGTTGGAATTTAGAAGTTTAAACAATATCTTTGGCTGGCAAAATAGAATAGATACCATGTGTTTTGTTAGCCTTCAATTTAATATCTTTTCTATATTATATAAAACTCAAAGGTGACTGACTGACATGGTGATCTATCAACGCACAGCCCAAACCACTGGACGGATCGGGCTGAAATTTGGCATGCAGGTAGATGTTATGACGTAGGCATCCGCTAAGAAAGGATTTTGATAAATTCCAACCCCAAGTGGTTAAAATAGAGGATGAAAGTTTTCATATAATAATACTTCTTAACGCGAGCGAAGCCGCGGGCAAAAGCTCGTTTAAAATAAAACTGGTGATAACCAGGGAGCTCATCACTCTTCAATTTCTATGTCTGTTCTATGTCCACACTGTGCCTTTTTAGGGTTCCGTACCCAAAGGGTAAAAACGGGACCCTATTACTAAGACTTCGTTGTTTGTCCGTCTGTCCGTCTGTCTGTCTGTCTCCAGGCTGTAACTCAAGAACGGTAATAGCTAGAGATTTGATATTTTCACAGATTATGTATATCTGCCGCTATAACAACAAATACTAAAAATAAAATAAAATGATACAACAAACGTGATTTTTTGTCCTTTTTTGCTCTATATCAAAAATGGCAACAGGTAGGTATTTGAATTTTTCACAAAATCCTTAGTTATATGTGTACTTTAATATTTAATAATTAAATTAAAATAAAAAATAAGGGGGGCTCCCATACAAAAACACAATTTATGGCCTAATTTTGCTCTATAATGGTACGGAACCCTTCGTGCGCGATTCCGACTCGCACTTGGCCGATTATTGTTCATCAACAAAGAGTTAATACTTTGGTTTCCTATCAACAAAAATATCATGCTTTACAAACAACGATGTCATTACTTATTAAGGTTATAATTCTATGTTTACAACAACGGCATCACAAAGACAAATACCACTAATACCATAAACCAATAACGGACATTCCGACAGAATAATCTGAAATATTTTTTAATGGTCACACGTAAAACAAAGCCGATAGGTGATAACTTTCTTTTTGTGTTCCGATCGATTTGTTTAAAATAATTTGGGGCCATAAAGGTGATACCTGTTTATTCGGTGACCAGCTTATTTAGAAATAATATAGATGGTTCCGTAGTAGATTTAACACAAATTATTATGTCGCTTAAAACGCAATGATTTATGCTACTATGTTATGAATATGATGAACTGATAACATGTTATTGTTATAAAATTTTTAGAGGTAAATAATAATTATAATCTATTTTCAAATACAACCATTTAAACACGCAAAAGTTATTGTCAAATTAACTTAGTATATTTTTTGTTTAAGTTCCGCGATACTTTTGATGGTTTTGGATGTGTCTTTTGATTATGAAGTAAAAATATTTTAAAGAAATATTGGCTAAATAATAGGGAAGACTTTTTTCCAAAAATAGAAAAAAATATATGAGTTTTAATTACTTATTGCTAAATAGTAATTGCTTATTAAAAAAACTGATGAATGTCTGAAAATCCTAAATTCGGATTCGGACACTAGACTTTTCACATGATAGCTATCAAAAGGATTTGGCTGTGCTTACGCATCTCTAGGCCACTAAATGTATTCCAAAAATGGTAGTGTAGTTTGGTCGTAACAGATTTTATTCATTACCAGAAATAGTGTAAACCACTTCAATGTAATGCATCAAGTTAAGGGTATCCAATGCCAAGTTTGCAGCTGGCTAGCTACACTAGACATCCCTCCGCCTGAGGGTCGAACGTCTGCAGTCTCGCCACAAGGTCAACTTCAGTTCCTTTGTGGTGAGAGTACCGACGCATCTTCTGTCGACCTTTGAAGCGGAGGAATTCTGGCCGACTGATGTGGTCTACCGAAGGTTCCGGGGGAGACTCCGGAATGAAGCGCGCGTCACGTCGCCGTTAACTCGTGATAAAGTGTAGTTATTAAGTGTATATTATAAGTTTTATGTATGTTAGTCTTTAAGGTATATATTGTATGGGCCTATGTAGCCCGATATAAATAAATAAATAAAAAAAAAAATAAAAAAAAATATAGTAGAGGTGGGTTGGTGGGATTAGGTACCTTTGAGGAATTATTGTGGTAGAATATTATATTACATATTAAATTTTAATTTTAGTTATGAATAGAACATTATTGTGTGTAAATTTATCGGAAAGTTTAATTAACATAACGATACAGATTTTGCTGCAATAAAAGTAACTGAAAACCTCATATTATTGCAAAATTAACGTAAAACTCGGCGACACGAATGGAAAGCAATATGGAGCAATTTCAATAAATTGCGGCAATTATTTCGGCGATAATATTGCTTCTGATTGCTCCAGATATTTCATATCGCTCAATGTCGCAGATACGAATTGAAGAATATCCGATGGGCTTGGAAATTCAAGGCAATTGTATTGCGCAATATTGCTGCTTGTTGCCGCAAATTGCTTGATGTAGTAGTGACGACATAGAATTGACTGGAATTGAGCAATTTTAGTTGCCCGTATAAGCGCACCTTTAGATATTTTCTGAGATTTGACAGAATTCATCTTAACATAAAATATGGAGACTCACTAACTCTACATTTTTTGCTAATTTCTCTCTTTTTATAAAACTCTTCGGCATTAAACTTTGTCTTTTAGAATCACTGTGAAATGTAATATTACAGTAATATAAACAGTGACGCCTTTTTTATGAGCGTTTTATTTCCACAGTCCCACGAAATCTGCCGCCCCTAGGTCGCGGCCCATACAGGCCTGTTGATAAATCCAGGACTGAATATGAAAGACAAACTGCATATTAGGTGTATCGGCATTCGGCAAGTTTAAAGGACATTGTGAGTGCGCGCAGCTTTTGCATGAAACAATATTGACGTTTCCAGGGTTTGTTACTATTTTGAGATAAATTCTGTGTAGGGATCGACTATCGACAGAGCTGCCTCAAACTATAGGTAGTTGACAATTTCAAATGAAAATTTTTTCACTTGACGCAAAAAATCCGTACCTACACTACACGTGGCAGTTGGTACGAAACGAGAATAAAAATAAATAAATAAAATTAATTAATAATATAATAGGGAGGATTCGCACATTAAAATCGATTCAAGAAAAAAGCACAACAAACACACGCGTTATCAATCAACATCAAACCTATTACTGACTGAAGTCACGCCTTCCCCTCACCCGACTTTACAAATAAAATTGACAAAAATAAGCTTGAACAATCATTAAATTCTTTTGATATAATATACTATTAAATTGAGAATTGAGATATTATATCTAAAGAGCGTTATTGTAGAGATAAGGAATGAAGAAATTGTAATAGTTAATATGATGTAAGATAGTGTACAATACTGTATACGGCGATACTGATAGCTGATAATAGCTGTACCAATTTTAATGATACTTGTTGCCGTGATAAGCTTTTGATATTGAATTTAAAATATTCCTTAACTTCATTAGTCGGACTTTAATAACGTAATCAGCGAATATAAATCCATAGTAATGTCAAAATTGAAAAATTCTTAGTTCTTCTGTCCGTCTGTCCTTTTATGCTAAAACCGCTGAATCGATTTGGATAATATCTGATATAGAGACACTTAGTCCCAAGAAAAAACTTACAATAGTTTAAGTTTTGTCTCGGGAAATGTACTTAATCTTACCTTTACATTCTTGCGGCCCGCAAGATTTAGTAGAATTACTCTTCTGAGTTGATTGGTACACTATAGTAAAACTTTTGTACGTAATAACTAATAAAGATGTCTATTTAGTGATATCATTGATTTCCATAAAGGTTATTCCCCAACAATCAAACCCTTTAACACCCGACCCTAACCATTAGCGGGTTTAACACTCTACACGCAAGGGGACAGATATACCCCAGCATACGGACCATGGGACACGGGCTTTAGTTACGGGTTAAATGGAATATTCTATGGGCATTATTATTATTACTTACTATTGAGTATTGAATACTGTATATATTTTATAAAAAGTCAGAAGTAGGACAACTTGGCTATTTTCCTGTTTGATAGTATAATATTATTCTTACTAATTTTCTAAAATACAAGATAAAAGACTACAGTGTGGGATTAAGGAATTCGGAATTCTAGAGTTACGGGAAAACTAACAGCACTAAAATTAGAAATATAATAGATCCTATAATCGTACACATAATCGAGTACTGTTCTCGATTTTAATCCTAATTTCAGGCCTGTGAATTTCCCTTCTTTCGCGAGCAGTCCCAGGCCCCCCCCCCAGCGTTGTAATTACCAGTTTCTAACTCTACTTCTATAATAAAGTTTGCCAAAGTTTATATTTTTCGTTTCTCGTAGGAATAATGAAGTCAAAAGTTATTTTTTCAGCGCTGCCACTTTCACAGTGAATTCTATATTATAAGGAACACGTCATATTACACACCCTAAAGCAGCCATTTTCAAAGTGTGCTCCACGTAGCCCTGGGACTTGGGAGCAAAGTTCTCCGCGAACGATACAAGAATTGCGTCAAAAACGTCACTTCATATTCTCTTTTCAGTTTTGCCACCAAAAATATTTAGAAACCGCTGCCACAAAGTATTATCACTTTATTTTATTAGACCCTGTATATAAGACGACTTTATTTTTGTAGGTTCTTAATCCAATATTGCAATCAACCTATTGTTATTCATCTAAGTGAAACTTAAATTTCAGATCATAACAGTATGAGTCAGTCGATTTCATGAGGATATTTTGCATAGCAGAGTTATAAGTCAAAACAAATATATAGCGATGAATATACAATATTCTTTATTTAGTTCATAATAATTATAACCAAACTTATAAATAAAAACTTTGTAATAATGTAAGTATTTTAGTAAATTTAGCAAAAACATATTTTTTATTTAGGTAATCTTCGAGATTATAGTGTACCAGATTAAAAAGTATCTTTACAATCAAAAAATCTCCTCAAAACATACTGACCTATTAAGGCCCTATTTTCATATGCCACAAGGATTATTGTTGTATGAACGGGTAGTGATATTTGTAGAATTTGGCCCGGTGTACGGCAGATTAACATTTATTCCGATCAAGATAAGAGTTAGCCGATAAACACATGCCGGGATTAAAATCGCGGATAAGCCTAGATATTGATCTTGTGATAATATTCGATGCACACCTAAACGAGAAATACGATTCGCTTGTAATAATTAAGTAATTAGTTTTTTAAGAGCCCATGCTGTCCCACTGCTGGGCAAAGGCCCCCCCCCCCCCAAGTTTTTCCAACGTAGATGAACCTGGCTTTGTATGTGTCAAGTTCATCGTACCGTCTACATATATAGTATGGACAGTCTATACTCTATACACTCTACATATAATTTATTAGGAAGACAGA
Source organism: Plebejus argus (assembly GCA_905404155.3). Taxonomy (NCBI): domain Eukaryota; kingdom Metazoa; phylum Arthropoda; class Insecta; order Lepidoptera; family Lycaenidae; genus Plebejus; species Plebejus argus. The sequence goes on from FR989927.1 coordinate 23,316,709, forward strand.
TAGTACGTCAAAGTTCTAACACCCCTCTTTCTTCGTCGGGAGTAAAAAGGTGCTAAATTCTTCTCAAATTGATGAGTTATGAATAAAGTAAAAGTATAATTTAAATTTAATCGATGACTGTAAACCTTAAAAAGTTTATTTCTGATTCCACTAAGTTTTAAGAGTAAGGTTTGGTCATTGTTTTAGGAATTGACGTGTAGACTGTAGTGTACGGTACCTGTGTCTCTTACAAATAATTTTAAAACATTTGTACAAAAAATACCAACTGCTCCCTCTGGATCGTATCCAACGAAGGGCCGCTCGAATTGTGGACTGCCATAGTGTTTCAAACAGCTTGGACCCCTTGGAATTACGCCGAGATGTAGCTTCACTCTGCATCCTCTATTGGTTGTATCACGGGGAGTGCTCTGAGGAATTGTTCGGAATCATACATACATACCTTTCGCCATCGTCCCACGCGAAAAACATACCATCCTCATCACCTTGATGAGTGGCAGTCTTCCACAGTGCGTTTTTCGCGTAACTTTCTGCCGCGCACTGTAAAACTCTGGAACGAACTGTCACCAGCAGTATTTCCGGACCTATACGACCTGCAAACCTTCAAGAAAAGAGCGTATTCCCTTTTAAAAGGCCGGCAACGCACCTGCAGCTCTTCTGATGTTGCGAGTGTCCATGGGCGACGGTAGTTGCTTACCATCAGGTGACCCGTTTGCTCGTTTGCCCCCTTATTTAATAAAAAAAAAATTGTAAGTATCTGGCTTACAAACGTGTGCGTTGAAACCAATTTTCTTGCAACAAGTGAAAAAGACCTATTTGCTCTACATTTTATAGAGACAATAACACCTGTGGGTGTGCAGTGTAAGGAAAATAATTTGATCGATACGTTTCCGCCGCGATTACTGATAACAAACTGTATCAGAGATTATGACCAGTAGATAATCCACCTATGACTGCTCCAAGATATCATTTGTAATTACTCTTCTATATTACGTTACGTAAGACCGAAATAACACAGCCGTATACACGAATTCTCAGAAACTATACCGCATAGGCTCCTTATATTCCGCTAAGAACAAAACAAACAGCTGAACCCTAAGGGCGGTTAAGAAGATTGTATAAAAATTAATTTAAATCGTACCTTTTATGTTAACTGATTGTCAATATTTGTAGACGAGAGAGTCCGATGTTAAAGGTTTACATAGTATAACTTACATAGTATTATTAGGTCTTTCCAGTAAGAATTTTCCTTTAACAGGCCACAAAATACGTTATTTCTAAAATTTATTGAGTCAAGCATAATTGTAGAAGTACCTCGCATTTTTCAAAAACAGATCAATCGTTTCTTTTTTACACCGTTGATAGCTTCATCGGTCGACGATGTACTTTTGGACTTTTGTACTTTCATAAATCCTCCTACGCGAGGTGAAGATGGAACGAGTATCCGTAATCGGGACATCCAACCTAATTGGCAACGCTGTTCAGTATGTTCACCTGTACCAGGGACACAATTACTGTACCTCAGAAAATCGTTCAACGATTATGAGGGTTCGCGCGTGCAGTCGACATTAGCACAGAATACATATAAGTACAAGACATTAATAGCGATTCCAGTATAGACGTTAGCTTCAACAAAATAAAGGCACGTTTTTCACAAAACTGTACAGGCATCCAATCACATTTTGTGGAAAATATAGTCTCTACTCTAAGTAACACAGAGTCTTTAATAAGAGTACAAATGGTGAGGAACTATCACGTTTCTATCCACCGAACCTGTACATTCAATCCGACAATCTGAGATTCGAATTTCGAGAATCGGGCCCCAGATCGCGTGTGATAACAGCTACAAGCAGACTGCGCTTGATCGATTCATTTAAGATTAACCTGTTATCCGTGCAGCGTGGACCGATGTGCAGCATGCGAGATCTTGCGGTCAGCTCCAGTGCGCAGTTTCTGAGATTTTTTCTGAGAAGTTTATCTTTTCGATAACGTCTTTCTGCAGCGCACTGTAAAACTCTGGAATGAACTGTCACCAGTAGTATTTCCGGACCTAGATACGACCTGCAAATCTTCAAGAAGAGAGCGTATTCCCTCTAAGGCCGGCAACACACCTGCAGCTCTTCTGATGTTGCAGGTGTTCATGGGCGACGGTAGTTGCTTTCATTCAGGTGACCCTTTTGCTTGTTTGCCCCCTTATTTTATACAAAAAAATTGATATACACCTTATTTTATATACTTAAATAAAAAACCATTCTGTTACAATTCAAATTAGAAAAACCTTTACTACACGGGAACATTACTATGTACATACAATATCTTAATTCTATTTCCTTCCGAATAATTTGTTTGCGGGTTCCAAGACAATTTTGCCATGCCCCTCCGACCCCCTGAGATCCTATCAAAGTATTCTTAATATGGACTTTTTTGTCTGATAATAAATTATTTTTATTTTTTTTATCTGTCGATCCTGGTGACACGTGAGATACAGTAGTGAGAAAAAGCCCGTCATTAATATAGATACTTATTCATTATTCTGGGTTCCACGCCTCCGTGGTCCAGTGTTTTAGAGCGTAGCTCTTGACTCTGAGGTCGTGGGTTCGATTTCCGCGTCAGAAACATGTTATTTTCAAGTTTGCTTAGAACAATGCAGGCTGATCAACTGATTGTCTGATAAGTGATAACTGATATGTAAGATGATCCATGCGTCGGATGGGCATGTAAAAAGTCGGTCCTGCGCCTGATCTCTCGCCAGTCCGTCCGTCGTCCGTCCCAATGGGTTATGACAGTAAAAGGAATAGAGAGTGCTCTTGTATACTGCGCACACACTTGGGCACTATAAAATAATCCTGCGTAGCTGACCTGGTTTCAGTGAAGACGGCCACCGTTACCGAAACCGGTGTGGGGGTTATTATTTATTATATTCTGGGTTTGTGGTACCTTAAAACATAATATTATTAAGCAACAGGTAAACATAGTATTATATCTTCCTGACTCACTGATTGGTCAATCAGTGTCACAATATTGTTTGGAGACATTTTCCTCTTGCACGTTTTCTCAGAACCCTTGTAATAACATCTGTGGGCTCTGTGGTGATGACGTGGGATGCGACATTCAAATTCAAATTCTTTATTAATCATTCAATAATATACAATAGTATAAAAGCAAGGTAGCGTACATCACGTCGTCTAATCCCATACTAAGTAAAACTTGTATTATGGCAATCAGAAAACGGATGCACGCCGAACAATTTTATCCTAATATATATTATTCTCACATTCACACACACAATCAAACTACACTATATCACGTTAAAGTCTCTTTCAGCGACGTGATGCGCGCTTCGTTCGGGAGCCTCCCCCGAAACAGACATTTCCTTCCGAACTGTGGTTTTGGTTACTTAATAATTGGTTAGTAATAGGATATATAATTACTGACATGTTTTCACGCTAGAGGCAGCACCAGTTTGTAATAAAATATGGGAAAACAAGGATTTTTCTAACCTTCCTCCTGAATCACTCTAACCTATTAAAATACTTTTACAGCAGACAGTGAGAAGCGACTTTATACTATGTAGTGATAATGTGAAAAATACTTGTAATGATTATTTGACGAGCAATAGCAATCATTGGGCAAGAGTTGTTCGAAATGTAGATGATATCGGACACTTGCTACTGTAATACTGATAACGCTGACACGATCGATTCCTTATCTTATCGCGTTAACTACATTCTCATTGTCCAGTAACGAATTATTGAGAAAAATGTTACATCTTTGTTACAACATTTTCTTATTTCGTATTGCCAAACAAAGGTATTTAATTAAGTTGCACTCAATAATCGAGAGTAAAGTTAGAAAGCAGAAATGTATGGCATTTAGCACTTGTGGTTTCTTTAAATTAAGGAACTTTTATCGACGAATTGCCTCTCATTTTTTTTCTCTCACTCACGGTTGTAAACGGTAGCCATTTTATTTTTAGGGTTCCGTACCCGAAGACTTCGATGTCTGCCCGTCTGTATGTTTTTACCCTTTGGGTACGAAGCTCTAAAGACATCTGCAAGTACATAATTATTTTTCTCGCGTACAACATCCTATCTACCTGACGGCAATTTGGATTCTAACCAAACCTAGAATTTGGAAGCATTTTGGAAGTTGATTATTCAGTAGAAAAATTGTGTTTTTAAGGGTCATATACGAATCGATAATATAGCTTTTTAACTACATATCTGACTGTGAGCAAAGCAGTTTAAGAAATTATAATAGTTAAAAACTTCCTATGTCATTTAACATAAAAAAGAACCAGTCATTAGACTGGATCTTTTTAAGTAAACTTATGCTAGATTTTTCACAAAATATATGATTAAAAATTGCCAAAAAATTCCTTTATATATCTTTTGTTTTTCTTTGTTTTATTCCACGAAAATTCAAACTTAAGTGAGTGTAATTATTGTAGTCTACGTGTTCAGCTGTCAAATGCCACCATTTTTAGGGTTCCGTACCCAAAGGGTAAAAACGGGACCCTATTACTAAGCCTTCATTGTCTGTCCGTCTGTCCGTCTGTCTGTCCGTCGTCTATTTAAGGGGGGCTCCCATACAACAAACGTGATTTTTTTGGCCTTTTTTGCTCTATATCAAAAATGGCAACAGGTAGGAACTTGAATTTTTCACAAAATCCTTAGTTATATGTGTACTTTAATATTTAATAAGTAATAATATTAAAATAAAATTAAAAATAAAGGGGGCACCCATACAAAAAACACAATTTATGGCCTAATTTTGCTCTATAATGGTACGGAACCCTTCGTGCGCGATTCCGACTTGCACTTGGCCGATTATTATGTTCATAGGATATTTACACGAGAAGTAAGTATTGGTCAAAGTAGTATTTAAGAGTCCGAGAAATAAGAAAATAGCTCTAATTTTGCAACCGCAAGAAAGAGAAAAATTTTAGAGCCAATTCGTCAATGATAAATGCCATTTTATAATATAGTAACATTAAAGGATGGAACACTGATGTCGGGACTCCTTGTATAAAATATAATATTCAAGTAACTCTTGTATTTTTATTAACGTAAGCAATACTTGGAATAATTTACATTATCTTTGTTCTTAGAAATAAACGATCAATGTAATATTACACAACTCACAAGTCACAACTCATTTAGGGACAATTTTATACCATAACTAAGGCTTTTTATTATTATAGATGTAGGATCCTATCGTATTATCTCTATGGCAATATCTCTCCCTAATATCATATCATGAATTATGGACGTTCTGATCAAAAAAAGTTATGCAAATAAAAGTACAGTACAAGCAATATCCATAAAATTTTTGTTTCTCTACTACTAGCTGCACAAAATCTTACAAATTTTACTAATACTTATCTGTGGAAGCTTAGATTTGCTAGTAATCTTCACTGTACTAAAACAAACATTGTGTGTATATTTGTTTAAGTACAGCGTACTTCACATTATAAGTGTAATTTGTACATCTAAAACAAAATCTAACGGCGGGCAGTTATCGCGATAACATCCCGCCATGCGCTCATCACGATTCGTCTGTCCCTCTCATACACCCGGCTTAGCCTATCTCCGTCTCATCGGTTGAATAAAAAATAAGTGATAATTATTGTGTTATCGGCAGCATCCGCCGCGAGATAGCTGCGCGTGCGATTTCAATGGCCGCCGTTGAAATTGGGAGTAACAGATAAGCACCCCCGCCTTTGCATCACGCAGTCGGGTAAAAGTGATAGGAGTTAGGACTACATGACTACAGATTCAAAAGGTGTTGCTCTCGAGTAGGCACTTTTAATCATAAGAAAAATATCCAGATCTGAATGTAATATTAAATATAACGTTCGACTTTTAAGTTCTATGAAAAGTAGGTACGTATGTGCAGGGGGTACACCATTCAGTGCAGTGTTCTTGCTATCTATAATAATCTGAAGTCCAAGAAGTCACGAAATTAGTAACGATAAAAAATAATAACGCTAATGTAAACCAGGGCTTTTCCAAAATGTAGTAAGCTGCATTTCGGAAAAACCATCTTAAGTAGAGTATCATATTTTACTGTTTGTTTTCATTATATTGGCTTCACTACTGGAGCGATTTTGATAAAATTTCGCACATTTGAACTCGAGAATTTAGGCAGACACGGTTGTTGTGTCCTATTTGTGCACACGAAGTCACATAATATGACGTACTCTATCCATACTAATATTATAAATTCGAAAGTATCTGTCTATCTGTTACCTCTTCACGCCCAAACCTCAGAACCGATTTTGCTGAAATTTAGAATGGAGATACTTTAAGTCCCAAAAAAGTAGGTAAATAGGATACTTTTTATTCCGGAAAATGTACGTTTCCCGCGCGATAAACAATGGCGCAACGAAGTTGCGGGCATCATCTAGAACTTTGATATAGTCCAAGCGTTGAGACGAGGCACGAATTTCTGTATGCCGTTTCGCGTATTCGTCTATAAGCTGGGAGCATTACTTGTGGGAACTTAATACTCCTTGGTCATCTAATGCTGATGCTGATCACGCCTGATAAGGACCAACTGATAAGTCACGTCTGCGCTATTTGTGTACTGGCGATTGTCTGCGCCGATAGTGATAATAATTGTCCGTCGCAATTGCCCTAGGGCTGGAACGACCCTAGTTAAGTGGTTAAGTAACCATATACTGAAATAACGGTTTTAGTGACAATCGTTGTGGGTTATTTGATCGTTGATTATTATCAGACGAGTAGAGTTTTATATTTTTGTAATTGTATCATTATTCATTACAGAAGTAAGAGCGATGAAGATTTTGGAGAAAGCCGTGGCCTATCTAAAACATTTAGCTTTCTACATTTTAAAGAGTCTTTTGTATGGATAGGTATTATGATCAACTAAAATAGGTACTATGAAAATAGAAGTAAGATTGTGGAAGTAGGCAGTGGATACAATATGACAATTTGCAAATTAACAGCGCATTCAGACGTGCGCATTTCCGCGCGTTTGCTGCTACAGTGTTTGGGAAAATTCGCCAGCTGAATCGGCACGCGCAGAAAAGGCGCACTTCTGATCTCGCCCTGACGATAACGCTCAGAGACATGTAATTAATTTAATAGAAAATGTATGAGTTTTTGTAAAAATCTTCATTTAGAATTAAGTATCTCATCATTGAATCTAATTGTGTCCGATAATATACACTGTGTTAAAGAGTCTGTTGATGATCGATTGCAGAATTACTCCTTTCAGTGGGTGGTGATGATGATAATTATCGTCAATTAATTACAAACTTTCATTATCCGGTTTAATTTCGATAGCGCAGCCGCGCGTATCAGATTATCACTCCCGAGCTATCGCGGGTCAGGGGTTATCTTACATGTAAAAACTAAAAATACTTTAAAACCATACATTTTTACAGTCAATTGAATTCAACATATTATTTGAAAGAAAATTATTATCAGTTAAAAGGATATTATGTCAATTAAGCACGCCATTGTCATGCCCAAAGTTCTTCTATATGCCGAAAACGCTATACAAGCTCCTTGTATAGCGTTTTCGGCATTTCGGCAAAACAATTGACGAACAGGGACTAACTATTGAATGATATTTGTGTCGTAATCGTAAATAGCCAGTTAAAATAATATTATTGTGACATGTGTGTTGTATAATATAACTGTCACAGAATACATAATAATATGAGTACTACTGTATGGCGCTCCAACCTATAAATTGTGACACTGGAAATTTGCGCTGGCCAAAGTATCGTAACATCATAATTAATTAATTATTATTATCAAAACTTGATTTTATGCAAATAAATAGCTTTAAAAAGATATTATCCTGATTGTTTGATAAATTTTCAGATTATGATATTAATTATTAATTAATTAATGAGTTTCTTATGTAAATGACGCGTAATCTCTGCATCTATTGTTTATCTCGATGCTGTGTTTTTGGTGTTTTTTTTGTGTTTTGTGGTTTATTAACCTTAAGTCCTGAGCGTGTTCGTCAGATTACGATCTCTCTAATCCTTAATGAATTCGGGTTCGCACGAATTTTTGCGATTCAAGTTAGTCACGATCGTGGAAGCGCTCAGGGAATGTGCACGGTTTTCACTTCATTGACGTCCATCAAGAGATTCAGTAGTGAGTAGCCATCAGCCTACTAGGCGACTTCGATTTTTGTTCTTAATTAATTAAATGTATGTGTTTTAAGAAAAATAAATGTTACTTATTATTATTTATTATGATCATAGACAAATCATACATGTATGATTTGTCTATGATTATGATAATGATAGTATAAGTAGTGGTTAGCATTAGTAAATAGTAGCTCTATCACTAGTAGCAAATCTAATGAGTAGTGATACTCTAATTTGAATCCCACATCTTTTTTAAGCACCCCCCAGTTGGGAAAAAATATAATTCATCACCGAAAATAGTGAACCCACAGACAAAGATCAAGATAGATACCGCATGTCCCTCCATTTGTATGAAAACGAGCGTGCCACTTTTTCCCTACTTACTGTGATGTACCGATACGTGTCCATTATCTAGGCTAACGTTTCTATTAGAATTTCTCAATTTCTACAGCTCAATACGGCACAATTAGGCATTTAGGCATTTTTAAAATTCCGACTGATGTCCGATTCCGATAGCAGACTAAAGAACAGACTGTCGTTTGGGAACACGATATGGCACGTGAAGTATATACACATGCGGTATCTATCTTGATCTATGTCTGTGAGTGAACCTATGTTATTCGGTAGAGTCAATGTGAACTATAGGTTTGACATAACCCGACCAAATTACCAAGCTGTCATCTGGTTACAAATAAAGATATTTGATAGTACAGATAAAAACAAAAGCCTCCTCGCACAGTCGGGTAAAAAAACCCTACAAAACCGAACCAACAGGAAAACTGTCAATAATATAGCAGCAACAATAGCAAGTCAGATGAACATGGCTATGATTTGGTCTCATCTGGTGCTGATAAGCGCTGATAACAGCTGATAAGGGAGATAGCGTAATGGCGGTTAGATAACAACTAATGAAGCCCAACTGATAAATACTCCGAGTGCTGTGCTCGAGGTAGATTCTGTGATTGTTTTAAAATAAAATATATTTTACAGCACTCGGGGACTGCCGCGGTAAAGCTATTGCATCAACGTATGCAATTATAATCCGCATACGTCTGGTTGCATGCACGTAAACACCGTGCCGAAGTTGGGAGTGTTAGGTTGTTACTTATTTTCGTTACGGAATTTCTTTATTCGGTCGCTGCGCTCAAAGCCCGCGATAAAAGCTATGTGCAATAGCTTAATAACGATCTCTTGCTTAAAATCAAGATTGGTTTACTCCGAGAGGAGATACGGTTTTAGCCCTCGCCTCTCATCTTTGTTCTAAAATCTAAATTCTAATGCAACGTCTCGGTACTTCTCGTTTCAGTGTAAACTGACCCTAAAGGCTAAGCATATTACTATCCATCTAGGTTCAGATGATTTATAATAATAATCCATACTAATATTATAAATGCGAAAGTGTGTTTGTCTGTCTGTTATCTCTTCACGCCTAAACCGCTGAATCGATTTTGCTGATATTCGGTATGGAGATACTTTCAGTCCCAGGCAAGGACATACGATACTTTTTATCCTAGAAAAATGTACGGTTCCGGCGTGATAAACGAATGTTAGTGCAACGGAGATGCTGGCGACATCTAATAAAGTATAAAACTATTCACTCATCATTGTTATCACAGACGCCTCCGTGGTCCAGTGGTTTAGAGCGCGGCTCTTGACTCGGAGGTCGTGGGTTCGATTCCCGCGTTGGAAACATGTTATATTTTCCAAGTTTGGTTAGGACAATGCAGGCCGATCACCTGATTGTCTGACAACTAAGATGATCCATGCGTCGGATGGGCATGTAAAATGTCGGTCCTGCGCCTGATCTCTCGCCCGCGCCGCCGGTCGTGTCGGTCTTCCGTCCCACTGGGTTATGAGAGTAAAGAAATAGAGAGTGCTGTTGTGTAATGCGCATACACTTGGGCACTATAAAATTACTCCTGAGTCCTGCGTAACTGGCCTGGTTTCAATGAAACCGGCCACCGTCACCGAAACCGGTGTGGGAGTTAATTATTATTATCACAGACGTCACCATCATCATCATAATCATCTATATTTTGCAAATCATCATGATCATCTATATACTCGTACATTCATTACTTTTGTTCCATCTGGCATCTGCTCACTTTTCATAATGCGTTTACACTTTAAATTTTGCTGAAATTAAAGTGAGTGAACTTTGTATGGTCGTTAGCGAGGAGGTGTGCTAGATGAAGTTGATATATTAGTTCCAGAGATATAGATCGTATGTGACCGTGTACAATGGGGGTAGTCGAAGAAATCATTTGAGCGATTTATTACAAAACACGCCTAGTACACTTGGCTCGGATAAAATGGAGCAAGAATGTTGTAATAGTAACTTTTTCTGATTGTCTGGTAACTTGTGCAAAATCTGATACATTTTATGTCAAATACTATCTCTTTTGTTCTTTATTTGAATGATAGCATAATATTATAAATGATATTAAGAAAATCAATCAGGGCAGGCTTTATGTAGTCTATTCAGAACTTTGTAGTCCAGGAATTTTAATCGTTCTTTTAATCATCTTTCATTAGTTTTAAAGTAATTTTTATGTTGACATTACACTTACTGTCAAGCTTGTTCTCCACTTAACTTATCATACAGTGTATTAATATTATAAACGAATCGAGGAAACCAGTTTGCATATCGATATGAAACAATATTTCGAAGGTCTGCTAGGATCCATTCGGGTCCCACTTAAGTCGCAACTCGAGATAAAGTAAAGTAAACAATCTGGTTTTGATATTCTTCGTACAGATAAGATCGTGTTTTAGTAATTATCTTACTCGTTATCTCCTTAATTAGATAAAATATCGGAATTTCTGTTGATCGACCTCGATCACTGAGGTTATACTCTTATTTACATAGTAATTAGTATCGAACTAGATGTTTCCTGTGACATCGTTTATGCACAACTGTAAGTGAGTAATCGCCTGGGTGAATTAGGCATTGATAGACGTTAATTATTTATCCATATAATATGTTGATGAAGAAAAACTCGAGCATTGTAGGTATATTATGGGCATTTCTCAATCTCTCACAGTTACTCTCGGTAAATAAAACCTAAATATACCGAATACTAACGTTACTCACCAGTTCCACTCTCTTTTTTCGTTAGCGGGGTTTCCCCCGACGCAAAAAAAAGGAAGCACGGTTCTGGAACTCTATATAGACGTCAATGAAACCCGTTTACATTTCTTGAATTTAGCGCTTCCATGATTGTGACAACTTATGAAAATTTTACGTCTGTGTGTGTTACTGATGCGTTAGCTTTTTTAATTAGCTAGCTTCTTTGCAAATTATATTTTATTCCTATTTTTAATGTACTTCAATCTATAATCAGTAACTATAAGCAAATGAGACTACTGCATGACCTGGAAGAATAATTCCACCACCCTAAATAGTACTTACAGGTTACATAGTTGTAGTTCTTTTATTTCAAAGATATATCCTCCTATTCAGACGCTTTTGATCAAAATATGACTTAAAATGTTTGCATATTAGTTTTGTACGGCGAGTGTACATTTGTCTATCATGAAGTCAGTTAATTGTGGCTCAGTGGTAATTGGTGCCATTAGTCGCGGGGTCTATCGCGGGTTCGCATCTCCCGAACAATGGGGAAAGCCTAAATTTGGTCATCGAACCATTAAGTCTTGGACTTGATTTGTTTTATCAATTTGTTTGAATTTAAATTTCGGCCTTTTTAATTTGGAATCTAGATATTATGTAATTGTTTTAATTGTTGCACATTCGTTTCTATCCTATCTGTTGATCTGTTAATTATTTTTGTTGATCTTTCCCTTCTGTTCATCGTTAGTATTTAAACTAGTTTCTAGACTATGTTTTAGAGTCTACTGTCTACAATTCCTACAATCCTTAGCTTAACAAAGCTGCTAAAACCATTTACTACATCATAGGACTTTCGTTAATGTAGAAGTTACGTCATACTAATTAATTAGCTTGCTGCAGGTGATTGTTACGTTTCACAGAGAAGTAAGCTAGGAATTTTATTAAGGAAAGATCTGCAGTCTAGACTGTTAGGGCTAAAATAGTGCTAAGTTACTAACTCTATAGCGAGATGTTCGTAACCTAATCACCTGTCCCATCTCGTTTGGTGCATTGTTTCTTCGGCTGCTCAAAAACGAACCATAACTGATGGAATTTAGGTCGACATTCGCGCACCACGTCACCCCGCCGACCTACGGCCTCGCGATCCATTTCATCTCAAGCATAAACTACAGAACGGGCGTCAATTGTTAACAAGTTTAACAACTCTCGATTCTCGTGAATCGATACGATCGATTTTCGTTTATTTTCTCGCGAGTCGATTGTTTCATTCGATACATTACGCCCGAGGCGCGCGTCACATTCGAATTGACACTGCACTCGATTCTACTCCCTAATCGACCATCTGTTGAGATCAGTTTTGTGGTTATGAATTTGACACTTCAGGTGATACAAAAATGCGATCATAGCATTCAAATTTGAACTGTTTCTGTTCGTGATAAGGTCGGGAGTCGGGTGGTGACGCGAGATGTGAACCGAGTTTTGTATGGTTATTGTGTAGGGACAGTCATTTGTTTTGACAGACTGTGTACGGCCACGGTGACTAAGATCGTGCGATTGTTGAGCGTTTTAGATGTGGAGATAACAGCCGGGGACACATGGTTGGTTTAAAAATGTGAACATTCGCTCGGAAAGCGAATACATATTATTTAGCTTTTTTTAATGTCATCATAATTTTTTTTCAGAAGTAAATATACAAATAGATTTGATTTCCTTAATTCAATTTCATTATATTAAATTCGGTGACTAGATTATTAATTAGTTACTGAGTTACTCACTCTTCCGTTTCGTTACTAACTCAGTGATTAACTCACAAAAATGTGCGATACAGAATCGGCCAGCTGAATGGTTAATGTAAATCTATACATCTATTAAAACTGTAGAAATGTGAATTCTGTACATTAAAGATATTCAAAAAAATAATAAGCGGGGGGTGTTACTAGATCGCTATAGAAGCCAAAAATGTGGTTAGTTTTTTGTCTGACTGTCTGTCTGTCTGTCTGTCTGTCTGTATGTTTGTTCCACTATCACACGAAAACTACTGATCCGATTTGAATGCGGTTTTCGCAGATATATTTGTCTTCTTCCAACTTAACATCTGGTGTATAAAAATTTTTCCCCCCACCCCTCTAAGGGGACGAAAGGGGGGTCAGATTTTGTATTAAACTTTTTTCTTTAACACGAAAACTACTGATCCGATTTGCTTCCGATTTTCGCGGATATATTTGTCTTCTTCAAACTCAATATCTGGTGTATAAACCCCCCCCCCCCCTCTAAGGGGACCAAAGAGGGGGTAAGATTTTGTATTAAACTTTTTTTTTAATGGAGTTATTTCATATTATTAACTGTATTTTCCAACTTAACATCTGGTGTTTAAAATTTTTCCCCCCACCCCTCTTAGGCGACAAAAGAGGGGGTAAGATTTTGTATCAACTGATGAAGTAGAAATACTTTATACTTATGGCAAAACAACGTTTGCCGGGTCAACTAGTCCTTAATAAAGAAAACACCTTGCTTAAAGCATTATAAAACGTTCGAATTCAGAAGGAAAAGAGTATTTCTTAGATTTTTTCTCAGCCTAGGGAAGACTGCCCCACATCAAAGAGGGGCCCATGGGTAATAATTCAAGAGTAATACAAAATATATTAAAAAAAGCGCTGCAATATAACATATACATAACGTTGCAAATAACAGCTTTAATATCTATCTTTATATTTATTTAACTTATAAGTTATGTTATAAAAGTAACATAATTAATGATCGCTGTGCTGCCTTGCAGTGTGTCGCTAGATTTACATAACGTTGTTTTATTTGAGTTATAATGTGTGTTTGTGTGTTTTTTGTATGGCTCCGTTAATGGTTTGATTGTATGATAAGATAAGCGACATGGTGTTCTTTGTATGTTGTGTATGTGTGGGTGCAGCCGTGTACTGTTACGTTTTTAATAACTATCTTTATGTTAGATAGAATGTGCTAATTAGTTTTTTAATCGAATGTGTCATTAGTTAATAGTTCTTTTGTACAGCTGGCTGGCTTGTGCAATTATAAATTTTTATCAATGTTAAAAACTAACAGATGGATTTTTTGTTTTTAACGAAAAACACCAATATGGAAAGTTTATTCTATCTACGGTATAAATCATGAATCGAGTTAAAAAAATCGTGTCAAATCTCAAAATTAGTTTGAATTTGGCTCGCCTAATGGTTTAGACTTTGGAGTATGACTATATTATACATTATACAATACTTGTGACTTTCCCGTGCAAGCTCACACCTCCACTCACAATGCCACAATATATAGACGTTTATGGCTAATAAAATTGACACAGACAATAAAAACATCGCCAATAGCCTTAAACTTATAGAAATAGCAATTTCAAATAAAATACTTTTAGGACTGGGCATACAAGCGCGCGATGGCGATAGGCAGATTTGCGGATACAGATGCTAGTCCGCGAGGACATTCTACTTCGGATCCTGCTAAAATGAGCCTTATGTTTTCGCACTAAAGGTCTCGTTACAGGCAAAATGACAGAGAATGAGAAGTGTTAATCTGCGCCTACGCACTATTGTTTAAAACTTGGTACGCTCATTCCGTATGCGCGATAATATCTCCGTAACGAAAAGCGGTAGGCCGAGCCTGTATAAGGATTAGAGGTAGCAGATACCGTCGCTTCGCCCGCGGTATGTCACGAGACAATTAAATTAATTGTTATCGATACCTTCGTTACATTGTGACGTTGCTATGGCAAGGATTTTGGCTTGTTGAGCCCCTGTATCCTCCTATCACCTCTGCTAGTCAGGCTAAAAAGTCCAGTTTTCGGCAAATAAGACAAGAATAAACCATTGCATAAGATTGTATTAAAAAAAACACGGAATTGTCATAATTTTAACTATGTTGATAACGAGTATGAAAGTCAACGGTAGCAGTAGTTATAGAGACATTTACTCGGTTCAACCGGCCGATAAAAAAACTATTACACAAATATTTTGAACGAGCCTAGAGTTGTCAAAACCGATCCTAATCTCCGAAAATTATCGAGTAATCGACGTTACGCTGCGCGCGCGCAGGATGTCAAACATATTTTACACACAAACATAGACCTTATTAGAACGTGATAAAGTGCTTTTTGGGCTTTACAACGGTAAAGTTGATATTGTTTGTTACAATGTTTACAACGGCTTGTCCTGTCACATCATTAGGGATCCGTTGAATGTTGCCAACAGCTTTTTATGATCAGTTTAATAAATGACTATTAAAATACTGTTTTCTCAGTAGGGCCTACTTTTTATACTTTTAGGTAAAGTAGATATTATATCTCTATATATAAAGGCAAAATTTTGTGAATTTGTAAGTTTGTTAATTCTTCCACGGCTGGAGCGATTTTAATAAAATTTGGTATAGAGTTAGTTGATACCCAGGATTGATACTTACATAGGCTATTTCTTACTAAGTGAACATGACACAATTAATTTTATCTAATAAACCGCGGGTTGACCGCGGGTAACATAATATTATTTTATTAGTCTCTACGGCGCGGCGTAGGCGTCTACGGCGTAGAGCCTGACGAAAAAAATTTGTATGATACCAATATATGCATTATAATTATTATCATAGGTACTGATTTTTTTTGTTATGCTATATTATTACAATATATTAAATTGTTATTGTTATTAAATGCACTTTACAGAGATATTAATTCCAGCTTAATAATTTCGACGTAGACTACAATGTATTGTACGGAACCAGGTAGTAAAATGTGTGTATGACTTGACGCGACACCCACTAATGGTTTCGATGGAATAGATAATGGGAAGATTTGATACAACGCATTGTTAGAACCCTGTTAGAGCGTTCACGAATGTGACGCGACTAAATCATTTAATATTTACCAGTTTTTTTAATGTTTTTGATTCAGTACCTCTTTTTTTTCCGACTATTAATCCCGTTTTAGGCCCACTTGCATCAATCTGGGTTAAGTTGATCCTGGGTTTAATATTTCATTATTTTACTTGTTCCTAGTATTTATGGAAGTAAAGGCATTTTTAATAGGGACGGCTTTAATCCGGATTGGCACAAATGTGCCTTTGAGGACTTAAAATAAGGTGAACTTTGTATTTAGAAAATAAATAGTAATTTTATAATCATACTAGCTTTTCTCGTGGATTTGTTTGTTCTCAATTTTTAACTCATATTCTCAAGTTTTTAGCTCTGCAATTAGACAAAATATTATGTGCAGAACTATAGGTCTACCAGAATCTGATAGCAAAAAGTGAGAAAATAAATTGACTCTGGCAATACCGGGGTAATTAGAATAAAACATTTTATTTATATAGCGGCTGATTAAACATGCAAATATAAAAATGTATCCAATGATCAAGGATATTTTTTGCAAATCTGCTGTCAAAATTTGCCATCAGATCCTGGTAGACCTATAGAATTTTGCGTTGATCTGTCAGTTAATCAGAGACAGACGCATGCAATGAAAACTTTGAATAATTTCAATACCTGAATTTTATTATGATGGTAAACTTCAATGCCTGATATAAATGTCATAAAGGTACACAATATTACGTTCGTATATGGGAATAGAAAACTGTTTGTTATCAGAGAGTGGGGTAATGAAAATTCGCGGTTTCCTGGTGTTAGATGGGTGGGGGATTTGTGGCCTCATGTGTCTATAAAGTACGAACAATTATCGTTGTGCGTTGTTTTATGTGCACGGTGCTAGGGCTTTCACTTTCTGGTTTTGAGGAGAACAACCGTAGAAAGCAATGGAGGTATAATAAACGAAAGTGCAGTATTTGGGGTTTATAAATTGGTAAATATCTATAAAGAATGCAATTTAAAATTCCTCTAAATGTGTATATCTACACCTTTTGAGGAATTTTAAATCGCACAATGTATTGGATATTATATAGAATGGATTACGTAAGAAAACTAAAATAAAGTAAAGGACGTGTCAAATCCGCGTTGCGACGGAGGTGTAGAATTTCAACAAAAAGAAGTATAATTATGCTCTTTATAATATAGAGACGTATTGTCTCAATTGTCTCGTGGCTGTAAGTCCAGCCTCTAGGTGTCGGGCCAGCAGCCCTGCACCTAACGAGCATCAAGCGTCGGCGATGGGAGTTCCGCTACACCTGACTTATGTGATTGCGATGGCGTATGATTTAGGGCCGCGAAAAGGTCGTGTCGATCGCCGATAGCCGCCGCCATAATTAATTTTATTCTATTCCGTCCGCTGTTTGTTTTGTAGTCGTGACCCGCAGTGTAAATACGACGCCGGATTTATTGGCGGCCAACAGGTTTCAGATAGACACGTTGCTGTAACGAGAAATTGTTTCCCCGCTGATGTTCGTGAGGATTTATCGAATTAAATAAGTTGTATTTGTCACGGAAAATTCGAGCTTTTATTTCTATGGAGGAGCGTAGGGTCGAGTTTGGATCGCAACATCTCAACTCAACTCAACTTACAAACTACAAAGAGGTAAGGTCAAAATCATCGATTCGGACGCCTGGATTGAGCCTATGAATCATACTTTTAGTTCTATTAGACAAGATCAGGGTTACACCAAAAGGTTTATTATACACTTAGCCGTAGACATTCGTTCTATTTTCTCAAGAACTAATGTCAGATAACAGATTGTAGGGACAAATTGACCGACTCCATGAATGACTATCGTAGAAAGACGCCCTTCTTATGGTAGTGAGAGGTACTGAGCCTGCTGGTATTAGTCAACCAAAAACTCGTTTCGGAATAGACAAAAAGTCGTTGCAAACTTGCAACCATCACACACCTAGATACGCTTTTTGTCCGAGTATGACTAATTGCTTTATCGTGATCGTGCTGCGAGGAGCGACAACACTATCTCGCAGGGAGCAAATACAAAATACTAAAGCCGAAGCTCTCACGCAAAAGTGTTGGAATTTCTCAACGATACAAAATAAGACAATTACTTGTTGGCAAATGTTCCCGATACGGGCCGCCACAATCGGCTCGCGGGCTGCAATCTCTCCATCGGTAATTTGGTAATAAAATGAAAATACGCTCGCGCTTATCTATAATCCGCACTATATGTACGCACACTATATAAACATCGGCGGGTGGAGGCGGACGGGCGTAAGCGCCGCGGCCTGCCAGGCCAGACCGGCCCGGGGCCCGCCGTCGGGCCGGTACCAGCCCGGGGGTCGCTAGGGGCCACAATCCCTCGACGCGGCCGCGCGATGCTCCTCCACGGCCGCGATTTCGTGTCGATTTCGAGTGGCCGCAAATTTAATTTTGTTTAATAAGCTGCCCGCGCGAGTCACATTCAAATTTTGATTTTATTACGTGGGGTGTTTGATTTAAAATCGTCCGGCGGCGCACGCTCGCGTCGGAGGCATGTATCTAGATACGGAGCTCGTTTCATCGGGCGAGATGCGAGGCGAGATACGAGCCCCGCCCATGGTTTTTTCGTGGCCTCTCTAAGTAACAATGGGGTGATCTGCTAACTAAATAACGAGTGCGATGTATCGGCCGATGTGATGCGTCGTGCTTTATTTGTGCGGCTCGCGTCTTGTGCGGCACCGTGCGGCACCATGCGTGTTGCGGCCCCGTGCGGCGCGGGCGCGGCGAATACGAGGTCTTCCATCGCGTCCATACTCCATGACGTGACACCCTTCATCCCTTCTACCCTCCGAGATACCATCGACGTATTGATTCATATACATCCATATTTACTTCACACGCATTCAGCAATCAGCATTAATACTTTGTCTTGATAAAAATACGAAGACTAGAGCCTCCTTCTTGTACAAAAATCTTCACTAGCTACTTACTATAGTGAGAGCGTCTGATCCCCATGCCCTGCTATCAGCTCAGTAGGCAGTACCCTCGCACTTTCCACTATCCATCTCTTAGTAACAGTTTTTTTGTTTATACAGATAATATTTTATTTTAATAAGGCGATAGTCAGTTATCTTAGGTAGTCGATAACCTACGCAGGTTAAAATAGTCCAAACCGTTGAGGGGACGCGCTGATAGCTGAACGATAAAGCTTACTTTAAGTTAATCGTCGATTAAATATACTGTCTCTCTCGTTCTTTTTAAATGAAAGAGAATGGATGATGTTTTGAGAAATTATCAGCCCCCCAGATCTAAGTAGACTAAGATGGTGTAGGTAATATTATTATGGTCAACCAAACCTTTTTTTTTTCCGGAGGGGGAAATGCATTACGCATACCACCCAGGCGCAGGGGGCGACCCGAGCGGTGATGTGGGACTCCCGTAGCTAATGAGACCACGGTATACCCACTAAACCCCCCCCCCATCTTCCGCCACGCCGCCTTTTGACGGGGCCACGGGAACGATACACACATCCGCGACCCCGCCAGCGGTCCGAAGACTCCACGATGAGCGCACAACACGTGCGCCCTCCTCCTCGGCCCCCACCAGGGCTGTAGCAGACGCCCCCCGAGTCTGCTACTTGGAGGCCATGTGGCAGATCAGGTCTGTGGCTCTGCCACCGACCACACCTCGGCCGCAGAGGATAGGGCAAGCGGCGCGCGGCGCACCGTAATACCTACTTGCCTCTTCCTCTGCGGCCCCACCAATGCCGTTCAAACGGAACGGCCCCGCCAGCTCGCAGGGGGGGTAGGGAGAGCGGCAACCTACCACAATGCCCCTCCCCCCGCGATCCGTCCTCGGCCGCAGAGGATAGGGCAAGCGGCGCACCGTAATACCTACTTGCCTCTTCCTCTGCGGCCCCACCTCGGTGCGCATCCGCAGCGGACTCCTCCAGTCCGCTGGGAGCGCCCTCCTCGGGCCAGGCGGCGACTCCGGCCGGCCCTGGTTGCCTCTTTGCTTCACCGCGGTTGTCCAAGGCGCGGTTACTAGAGCCCCACCGCCACGACAAGGCGAGCAACCATCGGGGGATGGTCAACCAAACCTCAGCCAAATCGGTTCAGTGCAGCGGTTTTGGCGTGAACGTTCTGTCACCTCACAGACAGACAGACACACTTCCGCATTTATAAGTATAATAAGTATGGATGGATAAATAAAAGTGTCTTTCAGGAGCCATCGTTCCACCTACTAAGTCGTAATTTTGATTTAAAATAAGTGATTGCTGAGTGGAATTAACACTTTGTATTGTGTTTTTGTTGGTAAAACCTTACGGTTGATATTATTCTCCAAATATTAACTAACTCTTAATTTGGGTGTCATAATCGCTTTGCGATTAAACCCTTAATAAAGATTTTAAAAAAATTAACTAACTCTTCAAAGGTGTTCCGACTTGTTGCTCATAGTTGTTGGCACAGCTTAAACCTTACCAAGCTCAGAGAGTAGACTGTCTATAAGACTTGCAGTCAATCTACATAGGTACTGTATTTTAAAATGAGAACTATTGCAAAACTTAAACGAAGGTCATGAAAAAAGTGAAAATTTTCTTGATTCATTAAATTACATCATAATTTTACAAATATATAATATAAGACTATTTCGATGTATGAAGGAAAAACAAGAAACGCCTAAGAGGTAAACTTACATAATATATTATTTCTGTTTAATTTTATCCTCACTGTTCATGTTGTTTGATCACGTACACAGCAGAATATCAATAACAATATAAATATAGCTTTCCTTATAATCATTAATGCCTGATAACAAATAAAGAAGATGATCTATACCATTTAATTGTTTCAAATTGTGTGTATTTGGTGAAAAGCTATAACATCCAGTGTAAAGAACATAGCTTTATTTTTTTAAATATTCCATATTATAAGAATATCTACTTACTAATTTTGTACTATACGATTATTATACGAGGGATATAATAATCATTGTTTAAAAATCACGTTATCTTTCTCACTCAATATTAACTTCAACCTAAAGTCTGTGCAGTTTTTTTTTTGATGCGCAGGGGAAACCCGTCATGGGTCCCCCGGGTTGGGTATGCCCTGGGGGTACGTGAGACTCCTACTCACTAAAACCACCTGCGGTTCGCCTTCAGCCGTATAAAGGAGGGATGTCCCGGATCTATCTAACACGGGACTCTCTCCACGACCGGCCGGTCTACCTCAATAGGGACCGGACTTCAACCAAAGTTAGGGAACGCTTAGGCAAACTAAAGCGTTCCCCTCGGCGCCGGGACTAGCTAAGCAGGACAGGTTCCCATCCTGACCCGGAGCCCCGTAAAGTCTGTGCAGTCGGCCTAACAAATTTAATGTTGTGCATTATCCTAACAACATAATATTATTTTGGAAAATTTTAATCGTGATAATATAATTATCATAATAATATTGTGTTGAAACTAACATTCTGTTAGGCAGTGTTAGGGAAGTTCTGTTTTAAACTTATCGATACGAATTGAACTGTTTATTTTCCGCTATATGCCAACGATAACAAAAACGGTCATTTAAGGATATGATACTGGTAGTTTTCCTCGATGTATCGCAATAAATAAACTTGATTAGTAATTATAAATAAGTGACGACAACGTATGAAATTTTAACAACGTCCTACAGTTAAATATTTGTTTTGTGCTCATAGCTGAAATTGCTGATAAAAACGTAATATAACTGCTAATACGTCCAATGAAATAAAAAAGGATGCCTGAATTTTGAGCATGCACCCTTTATATTAATGGTTTTGTTCTTTGTTCTTTGTTCTTGTTATATATAATAATGTGTATTTAATATTAATATGTTATTTGTAATTAAATGTATTATTTTTTGCAGGTAAGTGACGTCAGTTGCCACCAAATGGAGTTGAGGTATTTTTAGAGTAAATTAGCGATTTAGAAGTTTATGGACTAAAAATATTGTTAGTTTAGAATGCTGAAGATGTATCGAAAAAATATATTAATAGCTTGTGGTTTTTGGTTGATTAAGAGTTAATCCGTCACTGGGTTTTTGACAGGAATTTAATTTATAAACAGATGTTTTACTAAATAACTAATCAATCAAAAGTGCTTGCTACAAAAAATTATTAAGGGTGAGTTGCACCAGAGGCGTAGTTAAAGTTAAAGTTAATGTTATCGTCAAATAAGACGTCCATATAATGAACTTTTACTAAGGATTTGACAGTTTATTTGACTTTTGGTTATAGTTAAATTTAAAGTTATAGTTAAAGTAAGTTGGTGCAATCCACTCTAAGAAAATTAGCTCTATATTATTTTATTTCTCAACCATTCACCAATTTTAGGAATAAATTAAAATATGCTAATGTATTTTAATAAATGGTTTAAGTAAATAAATTATTATTTAATTATTTGTAAGTAACCGACAAATATTTTTTTTTCACGTCCAACGTTATTATAAAACTAGCCAAGACATCGGCCATTTTAGAAAATACAGAAAAGTACACGTGATATGGAGGTCGTCGATATCAGATGGAACCAGTCGGCGCGTCACTAGAGGTGGGGCCGCCACGCCTTCTTGTACCATGCTCTATAGTCTATGAGCTATGATAGAGCTGGCTTTTACCCGACTACGAAGCTGTAAGATAATGGTTCTGGCTCTCTTTGTATGATTGTTTACTCTACCGTAGAGAGTATTGATTTTATTGTAAAGAAAAAAATGTATTTGGTATAACCATTTTAAACAATAAATATTAAATCAAGTATTAGTAATACCAAACTATTTCCCCTTTAGCAATTTCAAAACAGACAGATTCGCAACGCTTTTTGATCAATATTTGAATTTGTCTTAAACAGGTATTACCCAAACTGTATTATTTCAGTTATTATTGTAGAACAATTAATTTTAGTCAAAAATTCCAAAAAAGTATTTACCAGTTGTGTACTTAGGTACTTCAGGTAGGTGGTTTAGACTAAGTAGAGTAATTTGTGCGAGTTTTCACCATACTCGCCGTGAGGAAATTTACTTTTTGATGAAGAGATAGTACTTATACTTGTAAATTGTAATCCAATTTGTATAATTATTGTACATTCTACAATTTGTATAATAATTGTAGAGAAGTTCACGGCGTAACAAAACTCAGCTTAATTTCGAAGAGATTTTATAATTGGCGATAAAAAGCGATGGGGGCCGGGGATGGGGTATGGGGGATGGGGCAATATGTTTATTAATGGAGAGCTGCAGCTTAGTTCGATCAGTGCAGCCCTCCGCAAACAAATTACCGCTCGACGGATACTATTAAGAAATAAATTGGGATCACATCTCTAGGGCTGGCGATGATGAGAAAATCTGGCGTTAAATCTTAAAATTTGTTCTTTAATTTTGAAGATTGTAAAGTTTTAAAATGTTGTCGATCACATTTGCTAACTGCCGCACACTGAGACGAATATTAGGTAGTTAATCAACTGTTATAATTGAATGAAGATTTTGACAGATAATGTATGGGGCGTATGTCAATATCTTCGTCATTTAAATAATTACTTACTCGTCTCTGAGTGCGGGAGCAAAATTTTGATCTGAAAAGTTTTGGGCAGCCGCTCCAATATTGATAAAATACATTTTTCATACAATAAAAGTTTCCGTAAAAAAAGAAGAAGCTTTCTTTCAAGCTATCTTTTTAGGGTTCCGTACCCAAAGGGTAAAAACGGGACCCTATTACTAAGACTTCGTTGTCTGTCCCTCTGTCCGTCTCTCCGTCTGTCTGTCTGTCTGTCTGTCTCCAGGCTGTAACTCAAGAACGGTAATAGCTAGAGATTTGATATTTTCACAGATTATGTATATCTGTTGCCGCTATAACAACAAATACTAAAAATAAAATAAAATGGATATTTAAGGGGGGCTCCCATACAACAAACGTGATTTTTTTGGCATTTTTTGCTCTATATCAAAAATGGCAACAGGTAGGTACTTGAATTTTTCACAAAATCCTTAGTTATATGTGTAATTTAATATTTAATAATAATATTAAAATAAAATAAAAGATAAGGGGGGCTCCCATACAAAAAACACAATTCATGGTCTAATTTTGCTCTATAATGGTACGGAACCCTTCGTGCGCGATTCCGACTCGCACTTGGCCGATTATTTAGTTTTTCTGTCATCTGTGTATCTATACTAAGTGATAGTACACTATAATAATTTACAAACACACAATATTTTTTGGCTGCTGCCAACCCTGCGCCTAAGGGCTGGTGGCGCCCGCGGCGACGCATATAAATTACAGATTTACACACAATCTTTCATTTTTCACGGAGTTTTAATGGGCTGCCCGATTCACGTGGTGTCCTGTAATATCATCGTCCCCAGAACAGTTTATTTAGCTTAATTAAGCTACACCTTAAGAGATAAAATGACAAATTTCATGGAAATTGGAAATTATTTGTCCTTGCACTTTTTAACCGATTAAAAAAAAGGAGGTTATCAATTCGACGCGTATGTATGTATGTATGTAATATGTATGTATGTATATTTTTATGTTTGTGCACGCATATCTCTGGAACTACAAGTCCGATTTAAGTGATTCTTTTCTTTTCTTGGTTTAACTTAGGGAATAGTGCAAGTTTCATCAAAATCGGATCAGTAGTTTTGGAGATAGGGAGTTTTAATTCTCAATTACGTACAATTTTGAAGTCGGATTTATCTTAATACAGTAATTATTAAACAAAAACTTAAAAAAAATTCGTAACTCTGGTCAAGACTATAATTCTCTGTGAACCCCCGTAGATTGTCCAGAGACAATAATTAGCGTCGCTTCGCATTAAATATCGCCAGCAAAAATATTCCAATTTCATGATGAAAACTGAAAAAAAAATGCAGATATTTGCGATGTGATGGAAGTGCCCTAACTATATTATCACTAAATATTAAAAATATTTACTTATGTATATATACTCAACTGCACTTCTCCTCTCACGAAATAAGAAAGCACTTTTTTCGTATAATTTATATTTCGTTCTTGTCTAGTGGCCCTCTCGGAGTCGAATTTCCGCCGCGGCCTCGCCGGAAGCGACGCCATGTTTACAAATCGCGCGGGAAACGGCATCGCGAATTTTAAGCAGCTTGATATGATGTCCGAAAAAGGTGTTAGGGATTAAAAGATTAATGGATCAAAAGTAATGCAGTTTGTATCTTTGAACGATACTTCTTGGAAGCTAGGATATAGTGAGACAGAGACTAAACTATTAAGTTTATGCTTGAAATGGCAGTTATTGAGAAGGCGCCGTTTTGAATTTTTAATTACGGTTCTGTTTTCTTTGAAATACCTTATCAGATATCATTGTGATTTTACAGAGAATGTCTTCGTAATGAGGTAAAGATTTAAGAATTTACTTCAAGCACATAAAACTAATGTAGCAAAATAATATATTTATCCGGATTTTTCAGTACGCTTAATATAATTAAAAACGTTCATTCCATGAGGCCATTTATTTAATTTATGTGTCTTTTTTCTGCAAAATATTCACCTGCTAATTACGTAAGACATTACAGTTTTTTAATGTTTTTAATTAAATGTTTATCTACGGGTATTTTTTGTGTGTAAATGAGAAAGTTTGTTATCAATAGCTAACTGCGATAGCGGGGTCAGGTGATGAATGGTACATCATTGTCAACAACTTTCATACAATTTTAGTGATGAACTGATGATACATAATGACCGGAGTTAAAAGTAACGTGGTTGGGTAATCAAGAAAGGTAATAAAATATTATTTGTTATTAGAAAGCAAAGGCAATCTGTCTATAAAGAACAGTTTCCTATTTAACTGCACCATTGGCACCAATCACCTAAAAACGATATGATATTTTTTTCCAAATAGTTTCTAAATTAAATTAATGTCATTAACTATTAATTTGTTGTAAATTTAAAATTTTCTTATATTTTTCCGGTTGAGCTGTTTGTCGAACATGATTACCAGCACGTTTATATTGAACTTTGTGGTTTTGCTTATTCATGTTAATTGATATGACAAAGGGAATTTATACATGAATCACTGATCACTCTTATCTAAATAGAATACAATAAAATACCCATTTAATTTGTAATTTGATGATCTTATTATATTGTTAACAAGAATTTTATTATGAAAAATTCATAAATCGTGATATTATAAATCATTGAAGTAATTTACCTGTGGTTTGATTTTATTAAAAAAATCTTAAACACAAACAGTGGCTAGAATTCATAAACATAAAAAAGCGGCCAAGTGCGAGTTGGACTCGCCCATGAAGGGTTCCGCAGCAGCAATAAGGTTTATTTTTATGAAATTAAAAGATTTTTGATTTATTTTTATATTTTAGTCGATTTAATGAAATTTATATTAAGGTTAAAGGCCGTCACAGACCTAGCTATAATATATATTAATATATTTATAGCTAGGCATATTAATATATACACACACTGGCAAAATTAGCGGAACATAGTCAAAAAGGGGCACAACTTGAACTCAAGTGGGTCGGGCTGTCTGAAATCCTTTTATATAGTTTCTAAGCTCATTTAAGAAATAAAATATTGAACAAAACTGGCAATTTGAGAGATTTTTATTGCAATTATGCCATAATAAATGTTTTTCGATAATTGACGTTGTAAGTGTTTCTGATAAGAATGGCGATTTTAGCGGGGTTCAAGGTATGCCAGCTCATTTGATTGTTTGGTTTTTGGAAGAACACATTGCTTAGATATAAAATTAGTGATTTCCCAGCATCTACGACAGCTAGAGCTGTAACCACGATAGAGAAAGGTCACAACTATCGTTCGGTCAGTCAGGCCTTATGTGTGTCGGCTTCCATGGTCCATCGTAGCTCTCAACGCTACAGAGAGACTGGATCTTACGTCTGGAAACGAGAACAAGGCAGATATCGGGTGACATTGGTTCAGGATGACCGTTTTGTTAGGGTACAACCCTTAAGAAATCGACCTCAAACTGCATTGCATACACGAAACCTGTCGGAACAGATCCGAGATGTACGTGTGAGCGATTGTACAGTAAGAAGAAGACTCAAAGAAGTTAAATTAAACTCAAAAGTGCCAGCAAGGGCACCAGAACTTGAGACAGGACACCAAAGAGCTAGACTAAGATATGCGCGTGAACATCAAAATTTGACAAGTGTATGAAATCGTATGCTGTACAGTGATGGGAGCAAATTCTGTGTAAATTTTTTTGACAGGCGATAAAGAATGTGGATAAATCGTAAGGAACGCTATAGACCATCAAACTTAACGGAAACAGTGGCCTATCATGCAGGCTTCGAAATGCTTTGGGGTGGCATATGACTTGGAGCCCGCACGGAGCTGATGATTGTTAATGATGGTACTTTGACAGTACACGGCTAAAGCACAGATGTCCTAGAACTGCATGTTGTGCCTTTTACACAAGTTTAGGCAGTAGCTTCAATTTTATGCGTGTCCATAGAGTAAAAAAATCAGGCATTATTACCTAAATTATGCTGGCGTAGCCAGTTGGAGAGGCCAGCACGGTCTACGGATATGGATCCGATTGAGGACGTGTGGCACATCAATGGGTGAACGGTACGAGTTAAACCTCCAGCTCCAAAATCTGTTCAGGAGCTCGAGTTGGCGCTACTGGAGGAGTAGGAGAATATTCCACAGGAAATTATTGACAATCAAAATGCAAGCATGGAATGGCGTATCCAGGCCCTCTTGAGATCCATAGAAGGCATTAAACGCTTTTAACATGGCATTTCTTAAGTAAAAATGGAGAATTTAACTTAAAAAATTACTGCTGTAATTTCAAAGATTTTCTTAATTTTTGATTTTTGCTGATTTTTTTTCTTTTTACACGATTTCATGCCCTAAATTTATATAAGTTTTATTTTTTAATCATCAATTATTAAATTAATAAAGAAATATATACAAATAAGCGAATAATTTACAAAAAAACTGAAAATTTTGTTATGTTCCGCTAATTATGCCGGTGTGTATATTTTCTATACAATTTTCGCGTGACCACACACTCAGCTATAATATATATTTCTGGTCTCAGTGTGTTTAGTACGGTATATTAATATATATTATAGCTAAGTCTGTGACGGGCTTTACCATTTATGACGTATAAAAAAAACTACTGGATAGATCTCGTTCAAACCAATTTTCGTTGGTAGTTTTTATAGTAGTCTACATCATATATATTTTTTAGAATTATCATGCCCCTACTTTAGAAATTAGAGGGGGGGGGGGGGACACACATTTTACCACTTTGGAAGAGTCTCTCTCGCAAACTATTCAGGTTAGAAAAAAATGATATATGAAACCTCAATATGATTTTTGGAGACCTATCCATAGACACCCCACACGCATAGGTTAGATAAAAAAAAATATTTTTGTTTCAGTTGTACCTATGGGGACCCCTAAAATTTTTAATAATTTTTCCATTTTTGCATCAAAATCTTAATGCGGTTCACAGATTACATCTACTTACCAAGTTACAATAGTATAGCTCTAATAGTTTCGGAGAAAAGTGGCTGTGACATACGGACGGACGGACAGACAGACAGACAGACAGACAGACAGACATGACGAATCTATAAGGGTTCCTTTTTGCCATTTTGGCTACGGAACCCTAAAAAGTATAAACGTCAAATTTTTGCAAATGGCCGCTGACAGATCACGGCGCGAATCCTAACCCCACAGATATACGGCGCGGCGTGGCATACCCCATTGGAATGAAAAAGCGGAAAGTTTTCACGTGTGAACACTGGCGAGATACCCCACTTCGCCTGTTTAACTCGGCTTAACCATTGTGCCGCCTCCAACTTTCATAATGCACCATTGCAATTGTCTGCCCAGATTAAAAACTTTGGACTTCCCGTACCTCTTTAGCCGCATATTGATTCAGACTACAAAGCCGGCTAGTTCTGTAATAAGTGGATTGTTTGAGAGCGATTATACAAGCGATAGTCTGTAGTTTCAATACATTAAAGTATTGCTAATTACTAATTAGACTTCTCGTTACGTTAAAATAGAGTGAAGATCTCTATGCAAAAAACGAGTGTGTAAAGAACAACTACTGCATTTGAATAATATAAATATATGGCCCTAGATATAAGCGTCAAAACATACACAAGTTTGATAGGATTTCGATTCTGTAACTATATATTTTGCTAAGGACAAAATCCCTAAAAGTTACATTTTATTTGTTTTGTTTCTAATCGTGTCTGGTCACTGTACCTGTCGCGAGCTGGGCTGGCCCATCTATCAGGCGCTCGGAGCCCTACGGAAATGAAGGGTCTGCGCGACCCGCATACGAACCGCATGACCAAGATAGCTCTGAGGGTTTGAAGGGTTGAAACATTACAATATGTGCGATATTCTTTTTTTTATAATCATTAGTAGTTAACTATGCCTCTGCTTATCGCTATTTATACAGCTTTAATATTATGATAATATCTATACATACTTTCTAGTGTACAAAGTTTTATTCGTGTAATATAGTATACGAAGGTACCTATTTATAATTATCTTCAGTTTAGCAATTTTAGTATTTACTCAATAATTCCTGCTGAATTTGTGAACTTGTGTATGGCTTTAGACTTTAGCTTTAAAGTCCCGGCAATGGAATCATGTTCTAATAATTGTAATTCCAAAATAAAAGTTAAATAAAAAATAATAAGTTTTAAATATTTAGTTAAATATCATGTTATCTCTTTCATCAATAAGAAAAAAAACAGAGTTAAACAAGAGTTAATTTAACCCAGGTTTCAGCTAGTTGGTCTTATAAAATAAAACCCACGTTTGTAACTAGTAACGCCATCTATCGTCAAAGTAGTAGCATCTCAGTGTTATAATAAGCTCTTATTATTTATTAGCGATATAATATAATTACCACGACGGGCCGGTATCGGGAATCACTCGTATCAGGTGTGTGTCTGCCCGTTTGTCCTCTCGATATCGTCCCCGCTATCTGTTGCACTTTCTTTTCGTTACAGGGCTGGCAAAATTATTTTTTTAAATAAAGTAAAAAGATTAAGGGCCTGTTTCAAGTCTTTCAAGCACATTCAACACTTCCTGATAAGGTGCCGAATAGGCTATACGCCAATTAACTTGACAGATCGAGTATGGAAAATCTGTCAAAAAAGTTGTGAATGGCTATTATATTCGCCACTTTATCAGGAAGTGGTGAAACAGTCTCTAAAGAAAGTTAAATTTGGAATATAGTTACTGACAATTGACATCTATTGCGCGATTTGGATTTAGGAAGTTACGCTAGGCAATGTATCATTTGGAAAATTGCATAAATTTTATTGGGAAAGTACGTATCTAAATAAATGATTATGTCAGATTAATAAAAGTCAATTTTCATGATTTTTTGTTTCAATGGTTTCAATATACCAGACCGACCATCTTCTCGAAACAAGTATGCCGAACCCCCCCCCCCCCCCCCTTGACAAAATCCTGAGTACGCCCATGCTATTGTTAGTTCTTGTATAACATTTAATCCAAACCAGGACATACTCGGATTTTCCTTAAGCTTATAGATGTCTTTAATGTTTATGTGATTTGTGATTAGCCTAATATTTTGCTTACTCTTTATAGACTTGATGAGCAAATTATAGTAACGACGACTAGCGATCTGTCAGCTGGGTTTTTCTATAACCCGACCAATTTACGAAGGTCTACTACCATCAAAGAGTAAATTTCTGTGGCAGTATCTTCGTTCAGCCCTATCCGCGATAGAGCATTGTCCGCGATAAGGTTGTTATTGCGATACGGAGAAAGTGGCTATCTGCTGTTTGTAAATACGCGGTTAACGAGCGAGATACATCCCTCATATCGCCCCCGGTTTCGTCATGCTGATCGGCGCAGTAGCCAGAAGATCAGCATGTAGATCAGTGGCAGATGAATAACTTGCAGTAGATCAGTCCATCATGCAGTAGACCATTGGCTTGTAGAAATCTTGTAGTAGATCAGTACTTTAGATCAGATCATATGCAGTAGATCAGTGGCAGATGAATCATTATGATGTGGATCAGTGGCATCTAGATCATAAGTAGTAGAACAGCGGCATAAGAATTTCATGTAGTAAATCATTTCATAAGACAGTAGAACAGCAGCAGATCAGCGCACGAAGCTGGTGAAGCTAATCAGCGTGGTATGAACGGTAGCTGCTTACAAGTTACAGTAGAATTCATGCAGTAGATTAGTGACGTTCAATTGTTTAAAGACATTTATTGGAGTTTGGTGGTTCTCTGATATTTTAAGAAACTTCGTAGAAAGCTCTGCATGGAATAAAAAGTAAAAAACTTATTCGTTAATATTTTTACTAAAATGGCATTTACAATTGCATCTTATTTTTATTTTCGTAAGTACAACCCTTTCAGATCTGTTAAAAGTTAAAACGTTTTTAACTTCAAATCGTAGTGACGAAAAAACCCAAAATCTCAATGTTAACTTACAAAACAATGATTCATTCTTTATCCAATTTAAAACGACATCCAAAGATAATCCCCGTGATATTTGGGGTGATTTTGGAACATTAAAATGGTAACACCGCGCCGTCGCCATCAGTTAGTGAGTGTGAATAAATCAGACCCATCGTATCGTCGATAGCGGTAGGAAATAGGTGGATAAGAATAGTCTGCAGACTGCAGCCAGCCATGATTATGGCAATAAAATTTCACAAAAATGTTTAGGATTTAACTAAGAGTGCATCACCTAAATCTCTGGCAAAAAATGTGTAAGAATCGAAATGGAGCAAATAATTAATCATAGCTACTAAATAGATGCATTACGGTATCTATAGAACATAACTATCTAATATAGCTTTTTTTGAAGTATTTATGAAAATGAAAATAATAAGCTCCTATTAAAATGAAAAAAACATTTAAAAAATCTATTTCAAAGTTTCAAAATATGGATTATGGAATATGGAACCATTTTAATCCAGCTTATCCGCCCTAACCTGTAGTATGACGTCCATTATCTGAAGATGGGCGGATAGCGGCTATAATTTGCAGTAAATATAAGAGCTTGTCGCCGCCCGGCAGCTTTTGTCGCCGCGACACCCGCCCGCGACGTATTTCCCGTGAAGTCACTTGCCTAGATTTATTTATACGTTACATAATTGAGAATAGACAGAGACATGATGGCGACAATAAAGTATAAATCGCGTGGACTATTTCTTACTAAGAATATAATATTTTAAAACCGTATTATGTAGTGGTGATAGTGTAGTAATCAGTGTTATAAATTATAATAAAAGCTTACGTAAATGCATAACTTTCAATAAGAAAAAAAATCGCTAGCCGACTCTACTGCTCTGCACAATAGAAAGAATATTTAATAATACATATTATTATTGAACTACAATCATTTAGTTTAGTTTTTTGTCTCTAATTTACAAAACAGTACACAAGACAGTGTTATAGTAACAAGAACCGGTGGAAATGGTCTACCGTGTTCACCTGCCCGCTCGTAAACTCACATCGGTCTTATTCAATAAAACTTATCAAAAACATGCCCATTAAATATTTTGGTTACGATTTTATAGTATTTTTATTTTGGAATTATGCAAATCGCTACTATTCGTTTCGCTTTTAATTTCCTAGTATTAGTAGATCAGATACCTTTAATGAATTTTTATCTGTTATCGCTGTTTTACAGATAACTACCAGAATATACTCAACGGCCGACAGATAGTCAAATACAAAATTTTGCATAATTGTTTGAAGTAAATTTAAAATAACATTTAGTCGTGCTGGTGTTAATAAATTTCTTAGTCTTTGGACCGAAAGTAGAGAGTAGGAAATGTTGAGGTAGAGATGTAGAGAAGCTAATAATATTATAGCCTTAAATATAATGTACTATCAGAGAAGTTGATTCCTAGGCAGACGGTGGACCTACGCGCTACGTAGTTTGGTCGCGTTATGTCAAACCCAGCCGACAGATCACAATTAATAACATTAAATTGATATGATCCTACCAAATGACGTAGACTGCCTAGGAATCAATTTCCTTGGATATACAATATGAGTACAGTGTGTGTGCGCAATTTCAGTCAGATCGGTCTTCGATCAGTTCTAGGGTTTCTATCGGCCCTAGAAAGGGGACACGTGCTGGGCAGTTGTCCGTCTGCTGCTAAAAAGCCGGCCCCCCGAGATGAGAAGGCCCCGTCCAAGAAGGCCCGGCAAAAGCCGAAGCCTATGGGCGCGCGGGCTCCGCCCGTCTCTGCCGCTATGGAGACGGAGGCCTAGACCCGCGGGCGGCAATCGGAGGATCCCGCCCGCATCAAGGGACCCGAGACGAAAAGCCCCCCTATATATGAAATGCTCCGTGGTGCTCGTCCCTCCCGCACTAGGCGCATGACGGAGGGCTGGGGGGTTTTTAGTGGGTAGACCTCTTAAGGTAGTCCCACATACCCCCGCCCCTTCCCCCGAGGGGGTGGGGGATACGAACGTATTTCCCCTCCTTAAAAAAAAAAGTTTCTATCGGCCCTACCGTGTATGCGGTGCATAATATCATAGATAACAGCGATCAGTTCAGTGGTTCAAACTAAGCGACGGTTAGCCAATAACTTAACAGTTTACATAACTTGTCGATATTACAAACGGATAACGGGAACTATTAACTAATATGTGTAATCGGTTCTGTTCGTGCCGTATCGGCCTATCGTACGGAACCACACTGACCTCACATTCGCCCGCGGAACCCCGACGCGTGCTGTATCGCGCCTGATAAAAATGATTTGTTCGTGTTTACATATTATTATGTGTAAACATTGTAAGTTGTATCGATTTTAAGTAGGCTTTGTCTAGATTGTTACATAATATTTTTAGTTCATAAGCATTAAGCGTATTAGCAGTCGGATAAAAATAACACAGCATTCGAAAATATACTGTCTGGCATGGCTGAGCGAAGTTAGAACGGAATAATATTAATATGATAATCTTTGCAAAGTGATTCCGTACCAAAAGTTATCTGTTACGACACATGATAATATTATGACCAATGCAATGAGACCTATAGAGTGTAAACTGAACTTTATACTCGATGTAAAAGCATGCCGTAAGGACAGAAAGGGATAGAAAAGGTAGGTACTATAGGTACATGAGACCAGAGACAGTACTACTGCACCCGTAGCATGGCTACAGTTACAGAAATGCGAAAGTATAGACAAACTGCGGAGATAAACTGAAGGTGCCGTTCCGATCTTTACCGCGGCTAGCCGTGATCGACAAAAATACAATTAACCCTCGGTTAGTCGCGCTTTTTAAATTACGCCGTTGGTCACCAGCTGGGGTCTTTGAAATCCCGAAAATTAAATTTATCTCCACAGTTTGTCTTTACTTTCGCATTTCTACTATAGCCATGCTACGGGTGTTGATGACATCTTAGTTTCTCTTTCAAATCATGCTTCGTAAAAAATACTGATGCTCAGTTTTTGAGGTCCTTTAACAGGAGTTAAGCAAAAGCGCAATGAAAAAATAGACAACCTCTTTTTTTTTTATGCGTAGGGGTAACCCTTTATGGGTGCCCCGGGTTGAAGATGTGTCTCAGTTAAGTTGAAGCACCCACCAGACTATTACATAGAATACAGTCTTCTCGAGCCATCCTCACATAAGAAACTCACTGCCATAATAACGAAGAAGAAGTAACACCACATGAGCTAAAAGTGCCAGTATGCCTGTCAGTTAATTCGGTGTATGTTTATCGGGCGATAAGCGCGCGTGCTCTATCTCCACATCGGAACACCTGTGTCCCGCGATACCGAGAACACTATGTTTTGCCAGTTAGGGGTACGGGAATATTCAAGGCCAAATGAGTATCAGAGCGCTTAGTCAAAATGCATTCGATAATTTCTATAGCGAAGCTTCATGTGAAATTTTAGGGTTAAGTGTGTCAAATCCCGATTAATTTTTGACATCTAACTTCGCAAACAATAGCGAATATTTTGACAGAGCTCAGTTCACATTTTAAATTATCTCAAGCAGACTTGAAAATACTTTACCAACACGGCAATCGAACCCATGACCGGTGAGTCAAGAGCGGCCCTCTAAACCACTGGACCACGGACACCTTATCGATAATTTTTGTGAAAGTGTGTTTGTCTGTCACCTTGCCTAAACCGCTGCACCGATGTAGACGGTATTTGGCACGGAGATATTGCACAAGTTCTCAAAGGATTCCTAGAATGGTATCAAATTATGATTCCTTGAAATAGTACGAGTTTTGGCACATTTGAGTTGCGAGCAATATTTAGCAAAGACAGCTCACAACTTTGAGGTTGCCCTGCAATGGAAGGGAAATGGTGATGGAAGGACTGTTCGCCCACGAGGCATGCTATTGTTAAATTAGTAATGACTAATGTTGCTCGAAGATTCCTTATCGGTAGTAAGCACATGTGGGATCTCCTAACAATCTTAAAATGATGCGTGGCCTGTGCCAAATATATGTGTTAGCAACCCTTCATTATTATCACTATCGGGCGATAATAACTCAGCGATCGGCGATCACCTGTATCGTGCGTACTCTACGTGGAGTATCGGGGTAATGGCGCGGACACGCCGATACCCCGCACCTCCCGACACCCCCCGACACCCCCCGGGCCCGGGGTATCGCGATCCGGGGTAATTGCGCGGCAATAGATAATGTTTCACTTTGTTCTGCGGAGTTTTTGGTAGTTCGAGATGATTGGACGGAACTGTGACTATGTTGTAGTCGCTAAAATAAGGAGATAATGTTGCTATTACTGCCGCACTGAGAGACGAAAATTCACTACTTACGTGTAATTAAATGACGATTTTAACATTAACTCTATACAATTACCTGTCAAATTTTTCATTAAAGGCGTCTCCCAGACAGACGCGGACAGCGGTGGTGGTGGCGGTGGTTGAATTTTAATCACAATGTAAAAGTCTTTGGGTGCAGCCGTTAGATCTGAAAACGCGTATTCACTTGTATTGAGCGCGGCATAAGCCCTATTTGGAGTATGTGTATGTTTTAAATAAAATAATTTAAAAATTACCGGCCATAAAACGAATAATAAGAACGCTAGTTTTTTTCTGGTTAACTACAAGGCTATAGTCGTTAAAATATGAAAAAATAAATTAGTATGTCAATGATAAAACCCGAAAAATGAATTAACTATAGCCACCTAATGGGAAAACAATATATGTACGTTATCAATAATGTTAATTCTGTTATCTGTGTGTATGTATGTGTGTGTATGGGGTGATCCATCAAGCCTATCTGCAGCCACTACATCATCATAATTAATTCACCAGCCCCCGATCAGAGCTTCCTAAATCGGTTTTCTCTATTGAGACTTTTGTGCCGATAAAATATACATAATATAATGTGCCAACAATTGGCTACTTTACCCTACTCATTTTCTTATAATCTGATGTTTATTTTAGTTTTTTTTTTTTATACAAGGAACTAGGCTTGACATACATAAAGCTCAGACAGACAGACAGATAAACCAATAAAGCGCTTCCGTCTTTAAAATGCAGAACTGTAACATTACAATAAATTAGCATTGTATTATTTGTACGTGGATGGAAAATGGATGACAGGAGACAGAAATGGTCATCTACAGTTAGGATTACTTTCTGATTGGCGGAGGCAACCTATTTTAAAACATTTCCATATTCAATTGGAACACACTAGAGTCTAGACGTTTCTCACTACTGCGGGAGATAATTTCTATTTCACCTACCGAGTAGAGTGGCGAGTCAGTGCTCTCTCGCTACTCTACTCGGTAGGTGAAATAGAAGTGATCTCTTGCAGTCATGACTCATGGGAAACGTCTAGTGTGCTCAAATGTAAACAAGCCTATAGGAACTTAAGAATAAATAAAATAAATAAAAATTTTTTTCATTACTGAGTGAATCAAGTCTTTTCAGAAAGTCTACGTGATGCATCGACGTAAACTGAGTTGACAAACAAATAAAGGACATATGGCCGATATTTAGGTCAGGGTTTTTGACAGGATCTATTAATAAGAGTTGTTGGGTTAACTTGTGTTAATGGGTTAACTTTTTAACGAAAGCCAAATTAACGCGCTAGCTATATATAACTCCTTTCACAACACCCCAGAAAGCCGAAAGCAGTAACACACAAAATATTATATAATTTGAAGGTTCCGAAAGGTCATATTACCTACTTCATTACTTGAAAACCGTTAACGCAAAATAGATGGTTTTCTATTAAAAGCCTTGTTACTATATAATATTGCACTTGTACTTCTTCCAATCTTCCCCCTCTATGTCTAGCACTTTTAATCTGCGGAACCCGCGGTATCGCAGGTGGGGAAGGGAATATTTCAAGATTACACTGAGTAGGGATAACAGATTGATCATGTCCTGACACTATCGCCCTCTTTCAGCCGACCACCGAGCTCGATTTATCCGTTCACAAGTTTGCGCTATCGTAAGTGATTAATAGTTTGTATGCAATGATTATGAGCCTTAAAATCTTGATAATTATTTTTGTTAGAGATTTTATTATTCCACGCATTTTCCATAGCTTTGTTCGCGCAAAATTATACTGCTCAAAACGGTACATTCTGTTAGCTTAAAATCTATCTTATTTACTTTTCAATTTAAATTCTTACTTTATAAAAGTCAGTTCAGCCTTCCGAAGAGTAAACAGACAGATCGACATACTTTTATTTACGTTAACATTAGCATGGCATGAAATGGATTTTACTTTAGGTGTGACTTGCAAGTGCAACTTATGCACGGCTGTCGGCTGAGGTTTTTTGATAGTAGTTTAGTTAAACTATTCAATTTTTTTCGATTGGTTGATTTTTTGACATTAGCCAATTAAAACCTGCTAAAACACCTTAGAAACTGGGCGATAGTCACCGCAATGTAGAGGTCACTAAATATTTTTAATATCGTTCTGTTTTATCAGTGGCGGATGCAGTCGTTAGGCGGGGGGCGGGGGGTCGCAGGGGTGCAAATCACGCGGGGGGCAGGGGGCCAAATCGCGCGTGCTGCGATAAACGGTATCAGGTGCTCGATGGGTTTTAAACCCACTGGACCGGAGCGACTGATGCAGTTACTGTTTATGACTTCTTATAAAAATAGCTTGATCGTTTAATGGTGGGATAAGAAATAGAAATGTTGTGGGTAGATAATATCTGCTCTTCTAGCGATTGCTTATTTAAATGTTATGTACAAGAAATGTTTATTGTTTAAGTGACAATTTCTTGTACATTAATTATTACAATTTCTTGTACATTTTCTGTTTTTCTTCTGATTAATTTCGTTGTGAGTCCCAAGATACCCCTACATCATATCAAAAGGTATTCGTGGTTGTTTTTCTCTTACCAACCACGCAACTAATCATGAGCCAATGCCAGTTTGAAAAGAATATTATCTTGTATGTTTGAGACAACATTGACTGTCTTTCATATTCACAAATAAGCCTATAATGTACTTGCGCTTATAACCCTAAAAAAACTTTTCATTGATTTTAAATAGAGTATAATATAATTACAGAAAGATTTGTGTAATTTGTCGAATTACAAGCTAACTCCCGGCGGCGGCGGGCGGGGGAGCATCCGGCGCAACAGGCGAGATCACCGCGCAAGCAAAACTAAATCTTATCATGGACAGAAGTGGGTTGAAATTAGAGTGTTCTGAGACTGTTTTCTTGGTACACAACATTATAACAACATAATAGAATTTAAAGAATCACGAAAAGAAACACAATTCGGATTTTAGATTTTCATTTTATGTGTACCTACCTGTCACCTGAGTATATCGGAATATCTCTAATTTTAGTTTGGTTAAGTACATTAAGTATTGAGTAATTTACTTAGGTATATCTTTCGTTTAACTGTAATAAGAATAACACATAATATTATATTATTATGTGCATCAACAATAATATTATGCTTATGTTTGTCGTCGAATATCAAGACAACGAACCAAACATGTTCCTCATTAATGAGTTATTTTCTCTGAAAAGTCAATGATACAAGAAAACTTTTGGACAGATTTGAACACGCGAGCAGGTTATTTTCATGGCATTATATTGTGACAACACATGACAGTGGCGCACCTCTGCTATCGGCGGCGGCAGGCGCGGCGCGATACCATCTTTTTAATTAATTCCCGCGCAGTAAAAATGTGTTGCCCTCGTCGCCCACGTGCGAGCGTCACCGCCGCGCCTAAACCCGCCCCTGAAAATTATTAATTATCAAATGATAACGAGCAAAACATTTAATTACACCGATATGACCTCAAAACATGTGGAAACATCAAACAGGTTACGCCTGAAAACTACCGTTTTGATGAGTTTTGTACAAGTTGTGAGAGTGAGAGTTTTGTACAAGCAAGCAAGAATAAATTCTTGGAGTCAGGTGCATAGATAAAATGAGGTGCAACTTGCCGATTTAAAAAAGGCAATACAAAATCAAAACTTTAAAGCACTGCGGTCTGCGCGCCTTCACTTCTAGATTTTTTATCGCTATGAGGTATCGCTGATTCGCTGCGTATCTGCGCGAAGAGCCTGAAAATATCTCACAGATATTTTCAGGCTCTTCAAAAGCCAATACATCAGAAGGCGCAAGGTCGGGTACAGAACGTGGCCCCAATGGTAATTGGCGGTAACGACGATAAATAACGCGATAACGCGCCCTTCATCGACGGGAAGTGATCACTAGGAAATAGGAAGTCGATTCTTCTAAGTTTCAGTTCATTATAATACTGTTGTAAGGATCAATTCAAATCAAGACGTCTCACACTCACAAAATCTGTCAATTAAGTACAAATTTAGAATGCATCTACGCGTCGCGTTGCGGTCTGAATTGACCCTAAGAGTAAGAGCAGCAAAACCTTCGTCATTTTATAAATTCCCAAAGTTTTCTCATCACTAGAATATAGGAAGTCGATTCTTGTAAGTTTCAGTTACATAATATTATACCAGTAATGGATTAAGAACGGAGGCAGTCAGGCCTTACGAGTTACGTCCTTTTATAAAACCTAAAATTTTTATCTTTGTTTGTATTTTGCCGGGACAGCTTGTTGTATAATATAGTGAACAACCTGTGACTATTGAGTTAATAATGCTTTAATTATATTATTTGGGTTCTGATTATTACCGATTTATAATAGATCAAAAGACTAAAATCTAAAGTTTTACTTCAAACTACGAAATAAACGTAAGATTTTTACAGTCTTTATGTCGAACATGATTTTAATGACACCGTATCAAGTTCAGTAACTCGATCGTGCGGCAATAAACTAATAATGTCGTTCCGTTAATTATGTATGTGTGTCTGTCACCGAACCTTAATAACCCATAAAACAACTTCGACTATAAACCTTATCGGAAGATCTTGTATCTGATCGACTTGATAAGTTCGATAATTTAGTTTATACATTTGTTTTAAGTATGTCTTATGTTTTACATCTACAAGTTTATGTTAAAAAACTATACTGGATAAGTTTAAAAATCTACACGAATTAAGAATCTTGTAACAAAATTATGTTAAGATACTACTGGCGAGTATAAAGTTAATGGTGGTCATAATATTTGTGTTTCGTGTGAATTCTATGCTAGTTTTGTGAAAAGTGAATTAACGTGTGTTTCCATAAACATCT
Organism: Plebejus argus; assembly: GCA_905404155.3. NCBI lineage: Eukaryota > Metazoa > Arthropoda > Insecta > Lepidoptera > Lycaenidae > Plebejus > Plebejus argus. The sequence continues at coordinate 23,357,373 of FR989927.1, forward strand.
CATCCAAGCGCGTAGGAATCACGAACGAAAGGTTTCTGAAACGTATTAATTACATCTCTTCTAGGAAAACTCTCGTTATTTATTTTATAACATATTTTTTGTTATTGTGACAAAAACACAATTATTTTATAAAAGTAAAAGTAGCTTTAATACTTAATGTTAAAAAATGAAGCTTAGCCAAAAACTACATTACACAACTTTTTTATTCTTCATTCGATGTGCTTACTAACACCATAATTATAGGCAGCCGTATAAATCTTTAAGTTTAGTAGGTAATTGGTTATATCGTTTAGTCAAATAATATTTTACACCAAGATAATAATCAGTAATCGCATTAGAATTTTTATTTCGAAAACTTGTTAACACTCGTGTCGAACACAATATTTCATGTACGAGATAATCTAGCGCCGAATTAAACAAACAGACATAGAATATCGATTACGATTCGAAACGAATAGAAATCGATTCGAAAAAATCGAGTTTGATAAATGTTTCCGAACCTCTAGAGACTATGTGTGTGTGTGTGTCTGTGTGTACGGACTGCGATAACGATGTATTAGAACATTCCGCCGGGCGAGCGCCACTGTATTTATTCTTATCCGGAGTAAGTCAGGTTACACCCCTAGTGACGGGCCGGTATCGATATCGACTGACGGGTCGATATAATTACGCCCGATATCGCTGCGTGGGATTTAATTATGGGAAATGTGTGTCTCGCCAAATCACGGCGAAATATGATACGAGATAGTTAAATGAAAACCAAATGACGCAACTGATATCTACTGAGAAATCGAAGATTGTGTGGTACGGGGTGCTTTAATTATTAAAATGACCGTGGTATTACCAAATGATATTATATTTATTTAATAGAGCATGATATATAATATTACAGGTTCTGTTCGATGTTCGATGAACAGAATACACACATACCTATATACATTTTAATTATATATTATTTTGTATGTTAAGGTAGAATCAAGATAACGATGGACAGAATTTCACATTTTTTTGTCATTTTACTTAGCTACTATTTCAAAATGTTCACATAGATTTAATATTGTCACCTACGTGTAAAATTTTAACTATATCTAAAATGCCTTCAGTCCAAGCATCACTCGGTATTCTTCCCATCCCTAGCACGAAGGGGGTTTGCGAGTGGCGCGGCGAGATAGCGCGATAGGATCGCGGGTGGCAGCCCTGATAGTACGAATAATAATAATTTTATATCGCGATGTAGGGCTGGCGACGAGACATTGTTTGTGCACTCCCTAATACGTCACATTATAATATCTATGGACGCTTAATATATAATATTATATACATTGTAACGAAGATGAGTTGCTTGATGTACCATCAATAGATATACATATAGCTGAGTAACTTGCGTAGATTATATAGTACCGTACAAATCATGTAAAGTAAGACGCAGACAAATATAATGATTAAAGTTAGGTAAACGCAACTTAGGACGCCCTGCAGCTCGATGGGCCAACGCGCAACGATTTGAAGAAAGTGGCGGGCAGCTAATGGAGGATGGCTACCCAAGGTCGGGATGGATGGTGCTTTTGGGGACTTGGACTTGGAGTGGACTTGGACGTCCACTGCTGAACCTTTGTTCAGCAGTGGACGGCGATAATATGTTGATGATGATGATAATGTAAAAGGTAGTAATGAGAGCTCGTCTACATTTAAAAAAATGTTGAAAATTCAATTAGTATCGATAACTGATGGCCACCACTCGGACGCACTAAAGATTTTAAATACCAATAAAAGTAATACTACTTGTAAATGTAGAGTTTTTAAGAGGAGAGTCACACTAAGTACAATTTCCAACTAATATAATAAACTTTTTGGACAAATTGCTTGCAAAATTAAAAAAAATACTTGTGAATATGTAGTTATTTCAAGCTTACTTAATATTATTATTATAATATTTTTGATGTCCAAGGCAGGCAAACACAGATAGCAGCTAGATGGATATGGTTGTTCGATAGCTGGTAGCGGCTAATCTCGGTGGTCGGTGGTTAACTTGCGTACGCCGATAAACTCATATGGCTAACTGCGATAGACTCAAATAATTTTCCTGTTGATATGTTTGTGACACAAAACAATATTGTATTTCTATTAAAACATAATGTAATAACAATTGAAGACATGATTGGATGAAGTGTATAACTAACAATTTGAAAACTTTCGTTTTTGTATTATTGAAGGGAAAAATATTTTGAAATCAGAAAATCGTTACAAGGTTTATTCAAATAATAAGGGGAAAATTAGTTACATCAGCTTTTATGTTATAAAATGCTAGTTAAACTTCATCCACTTTATGTTAATAATACTGTACAATAAAAGTTTGTCAAAAAACAGTATGGTAAGTAAAAACTCTTGATGATTAATTCTAACATTCGTGACATCTACAGTTACTGTATTTACAGTACTGTATGTACACTGTACTGGGGGGTTATTATGAGCTCTTATATCCAGCCAGTTTACAGGCCAATTTACAGGCCATTGCATAGACACGGCTTGTAAACTGGCTGGAAACTGGCTGGATATAAGAGCTCATAATAACCCCCCAGCAGATATATTTCAGTCACAATCGTGACATCTCACGTGAAACGTGCGCGTTAGTATTTCAAAAAGCTGTCATTGCGTTTAAAAACAAGGTAGTAAAAGAGTGACCGAGCGCGGCTTAGCAGGGGCGGCGCCGGGCGGGGGGCGGCGGGGGCGCCAGCCGGGGGCACCTTATCTGCGCCCCGCAGATTGAATATATTTCATATGTGTGCCTTAACTCTTTCGTTTTGTATTTATGGCGTTTGAAATTGAGGATTTCGTGGCTGCGGAGATTTTAAAGAATTTTTGATTGGACGGCCGGCTTTTTGGTTTGAATTTTTTTATTTTTGTTTTTTCTACGTCAGTTTTGTTTCTAAAAAGTTGGGAATAGATGATGAATAAATACAATCCAAAAATATATGGTCGCAGTTACCTAATGCTAGTAATTGAGTCTTCTTTTACTATTATTAATTATAATTAACTCGGGGCCAAATAAATTCACCACTGCATATTACTACCACGAAACCAGTAAATGATAAGATAAGCTGGCACATCCCTACTGTAGACAATAATAATATATGGCATACATCGATATCACAATAGGTATGTACTGCATAAGGTCACGACAAGGATATAACAAAGAAAATTCATCGACGCGACACGATATTATGTCGTATCGGATCCGTCAGGCGTACGTACGAGTATCAAGAGTATTTTAACCAGTTAAAATATTATAATAATTGTATAAGATCTTTTGGTACTTTGGTTACTGTTTATTGACTGAAATAAAGTCAAAAAAATATTTAGGATTCGTATCAGTGATATCACTGTATTTATTATACGTATCGCAGAAATTAAAAAAATAATTTAATAGATAATAATATTATTATGCGCATAATTTTTTGGCAATTTTGTTTAGGATTACGAATGCTTATTTGACAATCATAATTGTATGTTTCTTTTGTAACACATAATATAATCGTAATCCACAACAATATGTATAACCTGATATATTATTATACCTGTACATATCGGGTGGAAACCGTATCGTACGTCGTGTCGGGCCCGTATCGGCCCGGTATCGCGGTATCCTCATTAGCTGATAGCTATTCACTTAGCCAACAGCGGCGTACACGATAAGCTATGTTAATTAGCCGCTATGTCTCGCTATAACGATCTAGACCGCACGTGGCCGCCTTATTTTTATAGTAACGCACGGCTAGTACGACTCCTGTTTTGTACTAATTGCTAGGGTTGTCAAAAATTTGTAATGTTTACAATCAGAGCTTATTTAACATTAATCCGTCGATGGTGGGGTTCTTGGAAATCTATTGTCTACTAGCTATCCCGGCAAATGTTGTTTTGCCATATAAAGTATTTTTACTTCATCAGTTGATACAAAATCTTAACCCCTCTTTTGACCCTAAGAGGGGGGGGGGGGGGGGGGAAATTTACGGATCACGCGCGACAAACGAGTTTTGGCGCAACGAAGTTGCCGGCGTCATCTAGTTAATAATAATTGTGATTAAGGATATAAAAGGGCGCAAAATATTGACAAAGAAGAAACTTAGTAAGATGGTACAAGAATGATGTAACTTTTCCCCATTTTAATTTTGGGTTTATCAAGTAATTATCTTGCAGTACATCGTATATTATATCGTTTCCTTTTACTGTATAATATTATTATTTAGTATTAGTAAAACCGTATAGTTTTAATATTTTGGCACATTTTCGCACGATAGGTCAAACGTGTTTCGCTTTGTTCGTATTGAAGTTTACGAGAGCCTTTAAAATTTCGTTAAAAATATTTTCAGCGGTGTGTCGTAGTCGGCGATATGAGGCAGATCGGGGAAACGTGAAAAGTGGCCGAGATAAGGGCGTTTTGGCCGCGCGGCCGCCGCGATAGCCAGGGCTGCCACCCGCTATGTAACGATACAGCTAGGGCTGCCAACTAATATATTTTGTTTAAGGGTTTTATTGACCAAAAACTTGCATTATATCTAAATGTGCTATCATAAGTAGCTATCGGACATTATAGAGCTCGTATTGGTATGCAAGTTAGAGCTCCAGCTTAATAAAACTATTTGCACAGAATATTCCAGACCAAGACAGGTCCCTTGTCTTGGTCTGGGATACTGAACAGATTGACAGAAAAAAACAGTTGCATGGAAAGTCTGCTAAGCAGCCGTTTTTTCAATGCGGTGCATATTGTTGTCAAAAGTCTACAATTTTCGTCAAAAATATACCGGAAAATAAGAGTTCTTTCGTACATTTATTGATTTTTTAATAATCACGTTGTGTTAATCATAACAGTTCGTCTGAACATGCCACAGCGCGTGTGGAGATCTAGATACCATCTACTTTGCATATTGCTGCAGATTTTTTCATGAAATAACATATATATACATGAATGTAGTTGTGAGGCGCAAGGTGCAAGCGACAGTGGTTTAAGGGTTTAAATCAGTTTAGTTCATTTCTCCTGCAGCTCCTCTCAACTCAATTTATACCGAGATGGTCCTCCCACCTATAGCAGCACTATTACATTGTTAAAGATCGACCTTTTTTTACTTTTAATCTTGACAAAATCAAAAGCTTATAATGTGTTTTTAATAAAATTCAAATTGAAATGTATATCGAATTATAATGTTGCGTTACTAAAATAGTTTTAGTAACGCAATATTAGTCCGTATATTACCGTTCATCCGTATATTACGGATAAGTCGTTATAATTATTTTTGATTATTATTCCTGTGGAATTCATTTCACGGAACTCGAAATATCTGAATACTAAATTCCATCAAAATCAATTTGGCAGTTAACCACGAAGAGGTAAGAGAAAGACACACTCTTGTGTATAATATTACTATTAATTATTATGCCTAATCCTCCACCGCCTTTAACTTGCGTCCGCCTTATTGGTCAATTGCAGCGCTGGGGTCGTGACTGGGGCAGTAATGATATTTTAATGTTATTTAATTTTCCGTGTTTTTTGTTGCAGGTAAGTAGGTTATCGCGCGCCTATTGCGATATCGCCGTTCGCCGCTAACAGGTAACCCTATAGTGTATATGTTGTGCTATAAAATCAGCATTAATACAAGCATCAGAATATTCTATTATGGTAGATATAATAATATTAAATATACTACTTATATTTTGTCAGATATTTTGAACTTACATTTTAATGAACTTGTTTCTAACATGTCATCGCGTTTATCCGCTCTCGAAATACACAATCATTAAGCTAACTTATAAATACATGGTATACCTGAATTCAAGTCCGAAAACTTACCTCAAGTAGTGCAGCAGATAGGAAAGGCAGTATCTCAAACAATACCAGATGAGGAATATTATACATCTTGTTTTAGAGTGGCGAAAATAAATCCCAAAAGTTTTTAGTCGTATTTTGTGTTCTTATGGGATGGGTCTGAAAATCGGCTATTTTTATTTTTCATACCCAAAATATTATATTAATTGGCTAAGAAAAGTTTGCTGGGTTACCTAGTAATGCTAAAAATGTAATAATTATTATGATGCGCCAAGGAATTCTCGTAGCGCGCTACGCCGTAGCGGGCTCGTAGACGTCTACGAATAATGTCGACGACATTATTCGTAGACGTCTACGAGCCCGCGAGCAAAGACGACTATCTTACTAAGGGCTGATTTTTCAATCGTCAGATAAACTTTACCATTGGAATAAATTTGGCGTTTTGACAGATTTTATATGAAAAAAATGTCAGTGTCATATTAACTCTTTAGGTAAAAGTTATCCGACGATTGAAAAATCGGCCCTAAATCTAAAGCTTTTCCTATAATAATTATTTTATTTATAACAGTAGATGACTACAAAATAATAATATTGTTTTCAACAAAAAAAATATTTTTGTGCCCAAAAACTTGTGCCCAAATTTTCACCAACTTTTAAAGCAATCTACAATATTATGAACGAAACCTGTTTCAGTGTTTGCTTTTCTATTGAAAGCTGATCATTTACACTCCATAAATTAACGTTAATATATTAATCAAACAAGCTAACCCGAAATCTCGCGTCGCTTATCAGATAATGATAAAAATATTCAAAGGCTTAATTTGAGTGAGCACACATATTTCGTATGGAAGGGGTGTGGCGGTGGGGGATGAAGGTATGGGGTGATGGGGCGATGGGGCGAGCACCGCAAAAGTTCACCTTATCTCATCTGTTTGACGGATTCCTAAGACAACGCAGCGTATTCATATTTAGCACAGAGTAGCTGGCTGTAGAGACTTAGTTTTTTTTGTATACGGTAAGATCAGTTTAAATTTTTTTGTTTAGGAATGTCTACAAATGTCTTGTCTATAAGAAAGTTTTGATAATAAATCGTAGCGTTCAGAAAAGTAAAAAATAATTAAGTACAACCACAATTTATCTATAGAAAATTAGAAAAGGTGATACAATAATGAAAGAACTATACATGAAGAATAATAATGATGAATAAAGAACAATAATGAAAAATCTTGTGTCTTCCCATCTTTCAAGCTACTATTAAATAAATCAATTCATCATCTCAACTCAAACCACCATAAAATATCAACAACACTGCATTAAATATGAAACAAAACGTGTTCATTACTCTATAGATGCTCGGGGCTCGCTACTGATAAGGCGGGCTATTTAATCAGATCAGGGCGGGCGGCGTTATCAGCGCCGGGCTTATCGCCGCCCGCCCTCCCCGCCCTACCTCCCCGCTCGCCTTATCGCGAATATAAATCCTGGGCAGATCGCTATCGCGCGCCTCTGTTACTTATATTTTTGTAAAGGCCGCCAGCGTTTAATGTGGAGCATTTATGTTACGGGTTTTGATGTTGCTCAGGTTGGGATTTAAAGCGCATTTTAAATTAATAATATAATGTTTCATTGTATATTATATTATCATGATAATGTTTTAATAATAAAACTGAAAATTCTATTTGAAATGACTAAGTTGTAAATGAATTAGGGATACTACAACTCGTTCCAATATATTTAATATAACATCCAAAACAGGACGATTGTAACGATTTTGTACTTCTTCGGGCTTGTTTTCTGAGTCTTGACCTCGTCTCATGATCTAATATCACTAGTTTAACCCTATAACCCTCTATGTCATCATCAAATATAAATCTAATGATTCTTCTCATGATGATGATGCTCATAATAATTTTATTTTATTTTATTTTTTATTTTAGCTACATAGCATAGCTACTTGTTTGCCTATCGCCATGTCCGTGTGTCTCCGTGTAACTCAATCGCTGGTATCGGGCGATAGCTACAAATGTTCTCTATCTCCATCGCGATGCAGCGATCTACCCCCCTCCCCCACCGCTCTCCCCCCTCTTTTCCCCCCTGAACGGCGACTATCGTCTGTGCGTTGCTGATAACTTCTGATTTCTTGTATTGTTTAGTTGCTACGTACTTTTGTTCTAAGCATGAAAAGTTGTCGCATAATAAAATTTTAGTGTATATTTGTGATAATACCTTTTTGACTAAAACAGGAGAATTATGTGTTTGATGTGCCTGTCAGTCTAACTGGCACCATAGTATCCAAAAAGAAGGACCAATTTGATTGTTTTTTCTTTAGCTATATTTTTTGCCATATTTAATGACATTTTATGATAATCAAGTGCCCCTATCCATCTGCCACCAGTAGGTGCAATACAGTAGATGGGGTAGCGACAGGGCTGTCGTAATATGAATTCCACTATCGCGTTTCCTGCCGACGCGACGCGACGCGTCGCGAGATAGCGAGAGGCGATTACATCGCAGCGCTAATTAGACTTATCGTAGACCAATTATTTATAAGTTGCTTATCGTTTCGCCAGCCATTGTTTTACCAACTTTATATGGGACACACGGGCTCGCCGTGCATTGAGTATGTTGGCAAACTAAACACTTGGATGTACCAAAAACGTATAAAACTAATAAAATAAATGTTGTGTGACGTATTACAGTTAAACTTAAGGGGGCGACTAACCCAAAATTTTCCATTTTATAATTGATTTTTATACTTGAAAATAAGCCCCGAATCGTTTCATTTTCTGAAATTAGATACAACATTATATTTCCAAGAATTCAATCTGAGCAAAAACACGATATCTTAAAATTTTCTTGATAGAAAAAAATCACAAAGATGCATCTATTTTTCTCGAATTTTTCGTTTATTGCCATAACCGTGCATTGAACTAAGTTCATATTTTAACACATTGTATAAGATTCTATCATTGAGAAACCAACCGAAGGGATTTTTAAATGTTGTATATTTATCGAGTTATTGAGAAAAAACTAATTTGGCGATGAATCCGCGTCGTCCTTTTTCACCTGGCATATGAAAGACGGGCGTGAGTGTGAAGAGAGGGGGACGATGTTAGATTTTTTGGGTTAGTCGCCCTCTTAACTTAAAAAGATTACGTGGCTTAAAATTTACCTGAAATCAAAATATGTATTTGTTCATAGTTTTCCCGGCCTTAATTGATAATTCTCTGCTCATAAAATATGACAATTATATTTTACATGAACATTTATGATACATGCGCTTAAATAATTTAAGACTGTTATTACCAATCTTAGTATTAGTTTCACAGTATTAAGTTTTTATTATCTTTTAATACTAAACTACAGAGATAAAATGATTAACGATTCACTTATACTACCATTAGTGAATTTTTCATAAACATAATATTTTCACTTCACAAAGCTCACATTAAATTAATCAATTCGATGCTTATATTATAATAATCGACATTCTGTGGAGCCGTGTGTCAGCCCGCACTACACAATTATTTGGTTTGTTTCAAAACGAACGCGTACATGTGCGATAAGCTATCAATACTGGTATCGAATAACTTTAAATAAAACCTGTATATTATGTGTTCTATTGCTCTACTTAAAGCATCTCCATAATCAGCATCAACAGTAAGTATAATTGTGTACTTATTAAACACAAAAATATTTCACTTTCGCGCAGAAGCTCTATAGTTTTAGCTTCTAGGTATGGAATTCACTGCAAATATAACATAATATAGTACTTACCATATTTGCAGTTATTTCAGGATACGCTTTACTTTAGCATAATGCAGTAACATTAGTAATCTGCCTATGAAAAATGATCCTGCTGCAATGTTTTTCCGTAGTAAATCGCTTTTATTAATCTTTTTCAAAGTAGCATTAAATTAAAAAGTATAATTTTCCTAACTTCGTTAAAATAGTGACATTTGGCTCCGCAGTATTTCTAGGAACCAATAAGTGGAAAATTCTAAAATAATTTAAGTCCGCGAAAAGACAAAACGTCCTATAAATAACGGAACAGTTCGACAAATGACCATAATTACCGCTAAAGTGGCAGAACCGAAGGCACAAACCGCCAAAGCCTCCGTCGATCCGCCGCCAGATATATGGCCCATAAAAATGTTAATACAATGCTACTGCATGCCTTGTGTAATTTGCCACGTTTAAAAACGAAAAATGCACAATAATTCCGCCGCAATTTAGACGCTGAAGCGATTTCGCTAAATTGCTTTGCTTTGAATTTTATTTCTGATTGCAATTTTGTTTTAGTTTTCCAATGCCATGGTTGATGTTAATAACATTATAATAAACATTCTATAAATAATAATTCATATGAACTTAAATTTTGACTTTCTTGTAACTAGTTGTGACTAAAATTATTTTTGTCATAATAGAAAAAGAATATAAAGCTTTTGTTGTTCAAATAACATAATAAAGAGCCGTTTAAAATACATGTACCTATAATATCCCTCCTGCATATTTAAGAGAAACACTAAACATAATATTATTTTGAGCATTTTTGTATAGTATTGTTATTATTTTTAATTGAGAAATTGCTGCTTGCGCCCCGCTTTTCTTTCAGTTTGGACCACACACTTTTCAACCAATGCAGTATTCTTGCAAACGGCCGTTTAGGAAATGGGACATGTAAATGAAGGCGCCGGCTGAAAAGTGCCGAAGTGCTGATCGCGGGTTGTACTGAAATGATCGTTTAAGCTATTGCTTGTATTGTGTAATACTCACAAATTGAGTAAGGAGTTAGCAGCCACAACGCACGAAGAAATCTCAAGTAATATTTTATTATCTTGTCACTGGTGCTACTATCTAAGCGATGCCTTTTTGGTGTCTATCAAGGATTAGACAGATGATGCAAGGGAATTTCGGGTAAACTTCATTTCTTGATAGGTCTTCCTTCCTTTACAAAATGTTGACTCATTTTGTATTATCGTTTTAGCTTTCCCTGGCCACCCTATGAGGCTTAGGGTGCTTTGAAGACTCTGAAGTACTTAAAGATTTTTATAGTGTTCTATCCTAATCAGCGGTCACACACCATCGCACGATGTATCCCGGTCTATTCCATAAAATTTCTAGATAAAAGTTCCATAAAAACGTATCAGTAAGTTTACGTTAGGCTGTGGGCGCTAGTAAATATCGTCGGTTAGATCCGCGCGCTGCCAAGTCCCGCGCTGGCGGCGCTGGCCCGCCGCGCCGCGCTAGCTGCCAATTCCATAGCCCCCTTAAATAATCCTTAAGCTTATATTGATTTGTACACGCGCCAATTGATGATTATCGAAAAATAGTGGAAATTAAGAAGTTTGTACAGTCTGTGAGAGGACTGTGATTATGAGTCAGGATCAGAGTTGAGATATTTCAATGTCCCCAGCAATTTCGGGCCATAGGTTGGGGTAGATCATAAACACGTTTATTATTAGGGTGGATCATGGACAGTCTCTGCTTCAGTCCTTCGTTTTATGGTTTAACTCTTACAAAAATATCCGCAAGTAATTTCAAATTTAAGTCAGGAAAATACAGTTAACAACAGACAAAGAACGAAAAATTAGTCACACTTTTATTACTAACTTGAAAACGTCACATCCTTGAGACAAAGAAAATTCTCCAAAAAGGAAACATTCCAATAAAAATAATATAACGAAACAATAAACGTGATTAGTGGGATCGCGAAGTGACATCGATGTCCCAAAGTGACACCTCTGGCGGACACCCACTACACCGGGACAATGAGATCCCAATCGCGATGGAACAATAACGCTTCAAACAAAACGACAACACAAAAATTGTTGATCGTATCGAAAGTGTACTGGTGTTCATTCGGTTGTCTTGTCAATTGGTGTAATTCAAAATATGTAATGGATGATAGCCTACACGTGTACGCCAGAAACATCTAATTACATTTTATTAGGATATCAGTTAATCAAATTCATTAATTCAAGAATTCGCTGCCTTAATCTATTGACTCATTAAGTGTAAATTGTTGTTAAGGGTCGATAATCGTGATGATTGGGTTGATTGGGCTACGAACTGTGATGGTAGGATACGACATTATCAGTATGTTGGAACCTTTTTGCCCTGTAAAATTTTGATGCTACTTTTATACATTCGCACGAGACAAATACTTGACAAGCTTATCATATAACATGTTGTTCTTTGATACCTTACACAACTTTTGGAACCCATTCTGCATTCGAAATCATAAGTCCTTCCACAGATTCCCTGACAATTAATAAAACATGCACTACACAAAAGTTATTAAAATTGACTCCAGTAACAAATCATATATACTAGCCGTCCGGATGGCATCTCGCAATTATTTATACTTTTTTGCATCCCATGCTACTTGCAAAATCATAGGTCCATCAACGAATCCATCTCCCAACAATTAATACGTCACATACAACATTTGTACAAACAAAATTAAGATTGACCGGGGTAACAAATGTGTTAAGCCGGGCATAAACACTAGCTATTGTCCGGATAGGATCTCGCACGGTAGCGGGACAAATGTGGCCACCCACATCAGAGATCACGTTACCCGCTCCTATTATATTGATTATCGCGATTTCTTTTGTGCCCATCGTGCCCAGCCTTCTTGGAATGACGTGAATATTAAACGCGTATTGTGTTATGGTGTATCGTTAAAATCAATTTAAGGCGGGAAAATTATATTTGTTTTATTCGCTGAAGACTCACAAAAATGGAGTGGGTCACCGGTGTCCCTACGGCATTCGACGTGTTAATTGAACAGTATAATATCGTCTATCGGAGACAATACTGGAACATTTAGAAATAAGCAAATTTAGAATGAGATTTGAAAAATAAAGATTATTTTAAATGTTTATTAAGAAATAATTATAGACAATGTGTGTATATCTGAGTACTTAAATAATTTTAAATTAATATAATATGTAGGCTGTAGCCTACTTTCTGAATAATTTATATTTTAAAGTAGCGTCTATATTGGCTATGAGTATAATTTATTTATTTTACTAATTATTATAAGTACTATTTTTTACTAATTATATATTTTATTAGCGTACATAACACTTTTGTTTAAAACTCATACGTATACTTCTGAGTTCGTAACTGCGAACGCCCGTGACACACCCGCGTATCGCATATCTCGGCAGTATCGGCCGCTGCGCCATTTTTCTTAACAACAAAGGATGAAATCGCTCGTGTGTGCCAGCCTTTATGATTTAAGTCACAGGCGGTGGTTTAGCTCATAATATTATATTTATTGCGATACAAGTCTTGACTGTAGGCATTAATGCCTCTAAGCCTAAACCACGGTCTGTAAAGACTGTGGTACTCTATCTGCAGAACTGAAAGGAATTAGTCTTCTAATAGACAAATTGTATTTTTGTGGTGTATACAAAAATTAGAAAAATTGGTAAAAAATACATCATTGCGAACCTTAACCATCATTGCGAATAATATTACATATTTAGATTTTTGTTCGATAATTTATTAATTTCGTGATATTAAATTAAACAACTCGCCCTACCCGCTATCCGCCTCTGAGCCAGTGGCGTATCGCGGTGGGCGGCGCGTCACCTTCGGCCCGTGAATCACGACCTGCGCCTGCGCACCGTATCGCGCAGATTGTGTTACTGGGAACTGATGAGCTTTTACATGCATTATAACAGTTACTAAAAATAAATAGTAAACACTAGCACAGAATATATTTAATATTAGTACTACCAAACACTAGTATTTAAATAGTTCAATATCAAGATATGGCCTTAATGTTGCTCTAGATTTTGCTCAAAAAGCACCAGATTACGAATAATATTTAAAATTTTAAAATACATAATATTATGCACCAAAATATCGGGACCTAGAGTTTCAAGTACACAAGTCTATTGTAATAACTAATAATATACAAATTTATTCTAAGATAAAACGACAATTTTAGCGAATTTTGTCGCGCGCAGAGGATACAGACCGACAAACTTTCGCATTTGTAATATTAGTATGAATTATCGTTGTTTTGAGGTACAAAAAGCGGTATGAGTAACACCAATGATATCAGTATAACATAGACCAGCTACAATCGGCAGATCTCGCGCCCACGTGCGATCTTATCACTGATCACGATTTCAATTAATGGAAATTGATATATCGATTGTATAAATAACAATTTAACCATTCTATCTGTTATGACTAGATATTCTAGATCGATGATTTATACCTGTAGAAATACTTGTAGTCTGTAGATCTATTAGAAGGTTCACCACGAGGCCACAGCAACCAAAGATTTACGGTCGTATGAATAAAAACTTAGCGAAGGTTTACAACAGCTTTATAAGCCTGTTGTAAAATTTAATATGAATAAACGTTCTCTAACAGTGCTCTAACACCTTTTTAAGGTGACAGCTGTCAAAAATTTGCGCATGTATAATAAGCCTGATATAAACCTATTTTAAGCATAATCGTTATGAATAAACGTTTGCTAACAGTTGTTTAGGCTCGAAACGTCAAATAGGAGTTCGCTAACTTTAGTGAAGCCTCGGACCTACTTTAAGACCATTTTAAGAGATTGAAATGGACGAAATATCGAGTATTATCGCGATTTCTGACATTATTGCAATTTTTGAAGGGATTTCTAGCCGCCCTCGTCGACAAAAAGTATACATATAATAAGATAATAATAAATCCATTTGACGACTTAAAAATATTTTTATTAGTACCTGCATGTTAGGGGCAGAGGGCGCTGCGCGTTGATAGTATTCCTGTTTGTCAATAGATGGTGTTTTTTAAATATTTTTTTTGAGGAGATTTTTTTAACTCATGAAATAACTCTATTCCTTTCGGGTGTCCTTTGACACCTCTCAAGTTTTTTTTACTACAAAATACTCATTGGATTTCATTGAATTTGACACAATATTGATGATTGAACACAATAAATTGGCACACTACCAACATTACCAAAAAAAGAATACTATAAAACGTCATCTAACAGTATTCAAGCTAGCGAAGGCTTAGCAAGCGTTTATTCATATGAAGTGTTTTATGACGGTTTTTAACTTTAGCGAACATTTTAGTTTGAAAACTGTTAAAACCTTCACTAAGATTTTTTTATTCATACCACCGTTAATCGTTAGATAAGCTCCTAACAAAGTGTGAACGCGGAACATGTGTCCTTTATTGCTTAACCGTTTTAGTAGTAGCTGTTCTGAATTCTTTTTTTTATTGCATTAACAAAAACAATATTTAAATTATACTGTTTAATCTATTGTCATTTTCCTACACATATTTATCTCCGTTTAACTCCAAATAAGTTTAGTAAGAGACAAGCCGTTTAGCCATTATATAATATACCTAATATATTCACTCAAAAACCTCATTACACATACATTGTTATTCTAAAGTATCAGAACCACTATAGCCTGGGAAAATTAAGGAATTCAGATCGAATAATTCGTGTAGTTTTGAAAGTTGGTACCGTACTGTTGTTCCTAAAGGTGTCCAGATGAATATACTAAAAAGTCCCCGAGGGTGGGACAAGAGCCGGCGGTGGGGGAGGGGGGGAAAGGTCTCTTTTTCAAGGTTTTTGCTTGTAACTCGAAAAGTATCTCTTTAGTGACTTCTATAGTCAGGGTGCCCTAGAACAATTTTTTTTGTGATTACTAACAAGCAAATTTTTTGTGAGCAGCTATATTTTGATAAGACGAACAACATTTTTATTTTCGAAAAATCTCGAAAATGGTAGCTAACAGAGATAGAAGGGTAAAAAAATGTAGTAACACGCTGCAAATTTATAATTAAGTTGTTTTTACCATTTTCTACCGTACCGTACCGTATTTGTTCATATAGTAATAAACAATGTGCCGTATGTCGCAAAACGCTGCAAAATTAATACACTTTACAAAACGGTAAGAACAACTTAATTCTAAATTTACACCGAGTTACTATTTTTTTTACCCCTGTTATTAACAAATTTTATTGTTTTTTTAATAATAAACAATGTCCCGTATGTTGCAAAACGCTGCAAATTAATACACGTTAGAAAACGGTAAGAAAAACCTAATTCCAAATTTGCAGCGTGTTACTAATTTTTTTACCCCTGTAATTAACAAATTTTATTGTTTTTTAATAATAAACAATTTTCCGTATGTTGCAAAACGCTGCAAATTTAATACACGTTAGAAAACGGTAAGAACAACCTAATTCCAAATTTGCAGCGTGTTACTAATTTTTTATGCAATGTTATTAACAAAAAACCTTTTTCACCCCTTTTCAACCCTTTCCGTACACCCCAGAACGCAAAATCACACGGTAAGTTATTTTACCTTCTTTAACAACCCCCTAAAATTTTATCAAGTTACTAATTTCTTTCGGGTTTTGGCTTTAATGACTGGCCTATATAACTCTATACTGTTCCGAATCCTTTTCAACCTACGGCAACCAGGGCCTATATTATGCTTTATGGCCTGACGTTTCGACCTTCGCATTCCTATCACTTATGCCATTTCAGTGATGAAGTTGTGCATCATGACGGTACAATTAAGGCACAATCAAAGGGAGCATCGTGTACGTGGGAGACGGAGATGGTCTATCGGCCGCTGGTCTATCGCCGTCAGCCGCGATCGGGACCAATTTCGCAAAACAACGCGATACGTTCTGATCGCAGATACCCGGTACAGCTCGCAACGTAATCTATACTAATATTATAAACTCGATAGTGTCTGTCTGTCGGTCTGTCTGCCTGTTACCACTCCACACCCAAACCGCTGAAACGATTTTGCTGAAAGGTACGGAAATACTTTGGGTCCCGGGAAAGGACATAGGAAATTTTATCCTGGAAAAATGTACAGTTCCTGCGCGATAAACGAATTTTGACGTACCTAACGGAGTTGCGGGCGTCATCTAATTAAATAGGAGGTAAAGACAGATAGACGCTCAAACGCTTATTTATGTAGCAAGTGTGGAAATTAACTAATTGACTTCGTTGCCGCCTGCGGGTCTCTGCAAGTTAAGCTTGTTCCTCAGTCACTGTACACAGTATCACAGGAGATGCAGTGGGCAGTGGGCATGTGTATTGGCCTGAAGACTGCCAAAAATATGGCAAGCTTTTCTGGCACATCATCAGTTACTTATTTATTAATGGCAATTACGTGTAATACAATACCTATAATATACAATTTCCGTTTTATTAACCGATTAAAGTAAGCTACTGATAATCACTGCAAACAACGCAATTAAATCCAAGTGCATCTCGTTAAAAACACAAACTTCGATCCACTAAATCTTTGAAAAAAGCAATTTACAATCATAACCATCAGCACAACGTATTAGTTTTTTGCCGTCCGTACACACTGCGTATCGTACCATCTAATATTATTCTGGGAACGGCCTTAATAAGTCACTACAGAATGTTATCTATTCCATTTTATCAGCCGCCTGATAACCATCTCCAGCCAATTAGCCCCGTATGCTGGGTATGACGTGTTACGTGCGTTTGGGAGTCAAACCTCAACTTTTACAAGGTCATGCTCGTAATCCCAACGAGAGTGTGATGTTTTTTGGGAGTTTGAAATGGTTTTTTTTTACTAGGTTTATTTTGTTCGTGGCGAAGTAGGCTTAAATGTCCAAAGATGGTATTTAGCTTGACGGTTTTACAAAATTTGGTGGATGATAGATAATAGACATACATTTATAAAGTGGCACTATCGTTAGCTGATTATAGTTTTGTCTAGAAAAAAAGGGCAATAAATTTAAAAGAATAGATAGAAAGCCTAGTACCCTGTATTGTAACACCTCAAAGATTAATTTTCTTAAGAGATTAAGTTAAAATAAGATCACCCAACTTTCTTGTCGAAAGTGAAGCATCTTGTCCATGACGTCACCTTATGAATCTCACACCGAAGCTCTACAAATAAATGTTCGTATTTGCAAACATTCGCATAATGTTGTATTCAAATGAGTCGCGATAGCATCGCCATCGGTACAGCCGATATCGATCAGATAGACGTCCATGATTATTAGATCTACGAACGCCCGGCCTTTTCGATGCTGTGGTGATAGTGATTGGTGATAGAGATGATATGACTCACCTTTTTAGTCATTTCTGTAAGAATATAGAAGGTCCCGGTTCAAATATCTATAGACTGGTACAAACGTATATTTTAACCGGGACGGGTGACGTCATAGTGACGTCATTAACGAGGCCTACACTTTGACTTAGTACTTAGGCAGTATATATCTAAAGTATGCCCGAGATAAGCTTTTAGGAGAGATTATTTAAAAACATTGCTGTAGATTTATACCAAAGTAGATTCTTCGACAAGGAGGAACCCTAGTTCCTATTCTTTGTAACAAACCTAAGTAGTAGGCACTAAAACAATAATAATTAGGTTATATAATATATAGCCAGTAGCACCTATATTACACCGCAAAGCCTTCTCATTATCTAAGACGGGCATTAGTCACACAGTGTGGGCACATACGCGTCACAACACCGTGACCGACGACTCACTTACATCTTACCGGCTTATTAAAATACTAAATGACGCCCGCAATTCCGTTACGCTTAAATTCGTTTATTGCGGGGGAGCCGTACAATTTTACAGGATTAAAAGTATTCTATGTCCTTTCCAGGGACTCAAAGTATCTGTATAACAAATTTCAGCAAAATCGGTTTAGCGGTTTGGGCGTGAAGATGTAACAGACAGACACACTTTCGCATTTATAATAATAATTACATAGATTAATGATAGCGCGCGCGCGAGACAAATCATTAATCTATGAATAATTATTATGAAGTATGGATCTTCCCCTTGTGCGTCAAATATCTTATTAAATGACGTGTAAAACAAAAATAGCTTTGTTGTACCAGTTAATGCTCGTCTATTTTGAGCATTATAATTGTATAAATATTTGAGTGGTCGGATTAAAATAATGCCCATTACAAAGATAGCAATAGAGTAATTACGTGAAAATGAAAGTTGCTTAGTAGGTTGTAAAATACTTAATTTTTCTTATTAATTAATTTATTTACGCGTAAAGAGGTAACATACAGACTGTTACCTGTATGTTATGTACCAGACGTATGAACAAAAGTCAATATCGTCACCACTAAGGTGAGATAGAGAATTCGAAAAATGTGGAATATCTAATAACAAAAAGTCGGCCCTCGCCATTAAGAGTCCATTAGGGCGGTACATATTAATTCTTTATCACCGGCGGATTATCAGCACTCTGATTTATACGGCGTTATCGCGGGGCGGCGCCACCGCTATCACCGCGACTCCTGGACACATGGTGCCAGCCTAAATCGTGAGAAGACGCCTCAGCCCGGCCATTTTGAAAGATTGAGAAGGTACAGCGACTCCTTGAATGGTTTTCGAAATGGTCTAGAATGTAGACCACAGCTGAGCTGATCTAGACTCTAAATCGACTCTAAACTTCTGGCTACATCACACCCGATTGGCACAGAACTTCTGAGTACATGGTGGCAGCCGTAAATCGTGAGAAAACGCCTCAGCTCGGCCATTTTGACGTCTTGTGTTACTGTTATAAGTGTACCAGGTTTTATAAATAGTCAAGGTTGTCTCAGAACTTCTAGGCATATGGTGTCAGCCTTAATCGTGAGAAGATGCCTCAGGCCGACCATTTTGAAAGATTGACTAGGTACAGTGATGTCTTGTAGCTGTACTCTAGATCTTTATATAACGGCCCGGCTGCATCTGCGTGTATCGTCCGAAGCTTCGTGCGATGAGACGATACTATTGGACGATACATGCAAATCGTCCAATAGTATCGGCTTTAGCGCGAAGCACCACGCATAATGCGGCCGCGGCATAAGTAAATGAAAAATCTTTTTATTTCCAAATAGGCTAAAAATTACACTTTTAGAAGACGTATAGTCTAGATTTAGCATTCGGTTTTGGTCAAAGTTCGTTCTCATTAGGTGTGACTATGGTATCAGCTTAAGTCGGGTGAAATACGCCTATAATAGGGACTATTTTAGGAGAGTTCGAAGCATTTGTCAGATCTATGGATCGACCCAAGTTAGTGTCTTATTTCCTAACTACCATTTTAAAGACGAGTCTATGGTCGTAGACCGTTATAGTCCATCATGTTTCTCCTTAGATAGAACTAGATATGATCCTTACCAGGTCTAACGATTCCTGACGATATCATGCTAACAGCGTTAAGCAGTGTAAACTGTGTTTGTTTGTAATTTTCCCATTTTGCATTCAATTACAATTTTTGTCAAAGAAGTTTGTCAGCAGTATACATAAATGATAATCCAAAATCATAGAGTATTTCCGCCGTATTTAAGTAAGCATACGTATTATAGTACATTGAAGTATAAAACTATAAAACTCTAATTTAACTTGAACTAGACAAGACTATGTCGGCCCCGCAGTATCGCCCGCATCTTACACCTGCGTCTTATCAGCTGATCGCCTATCTCCATCTCGCTCTTTTGTACGGTCTCTCACACGCTTAGCTTACCGCGTTTAAACCTTAACCACCATATACATAAGGTAAAAATTTTCACCAGTCGTATCGGCGACGGTATACGCTATCTCAGCCCATCTCTCTTTACTATTGTGTGCTCTTTTTAGCTTATCAGACGAACATGCGATGTGTATCGCAAAAAACTTACTTAACCAACAATAAAAAAACTTTTCTTTGTCTACAAGGCATGATGTAAAAGAGCTAATAGAGACAATTGTAGAGCTAAAACTTCATTTAAATTATTATGAAAAAACTGAAATTAATGATGCAGTGTTTTTTTGTTTGAATAAGTAGGAGCTTGAGGAAGTTCAGTAACTTTTTATAGTATTAAGAAAATGGCGCTATGGACTAAATATAAATAATAAAGAATTATTGTAGCTTAGATTATTCCCCAATACATCATAGAAATTGTGAACTAGTGGATTGCATTAGAAAATGATTCGTCATTGCTATCATGAGCGTTTAAAATCGCGATCATTATTATTGATGGCCACGTCACAGGCAACAGCGGGAAGCGGACGCAGATCGATCAGATGTAGCGATAGCGGGCGGGATATTTGTTGATCCCTCCACGAGATATGGAGTGGACTAGATACGCGCGAGGGATTTTTACTAGCTAAGTTTTATGTGAGGCTGATGCTTAAAAAGCAACAAAATGCTATTTCTTGATGTAAATGAAAGTAGAATAAGAGATGTACACAATAATGTAATAGATCTGTACACTCTGTGACCTGTGTATACAGACTTTAATACATTTTGTTGTGTGTCTAGTGGCTAGTCACTTTTATAACGAATCAGAGAAGATCAAAACTTTGTATAACATAATAATATTAAATATGTTGCACTCCTTAGAATGGAAATTTTTTAAAGAGGGTAATGTATAATGACCTAAACAAGTATGTAACAAACTAATAATGCTCCCTTGTTTTGGTACTTGGTAGTGGGATAAAAATCGCTCCTAAAAATTGTACATGAGTCACCGATGAGCTTTTATCGAGTTAAATGTGAATTCAACGCGAGTGAATGTGCCTAACAAAAAATCATTCAGGTAATAAATTAATATTAATATTTTATACCTCTACCTAATAATATCCGTTAATGTTAATATTAAACTTTAATTAATAATTAATAAACAAAAAATACGTAAATAATAAAAAACATGGGCCGTAGTAATCGGTAACAAAACTATTTTCATCGACTTTTCACTTTTCCGCACTCTCTACATCGGGCTTTTTTATTTGACGTTTTATACAAGTTTATTCAAACATCGCGATAGGATCGGCGACGTTATCTTTCAATGCAACGTTACCGCGCGATAGCATCTGGGGCCAGCCATTGCTAGCGGACGCGATAAGGGATCGCGCGGCGGAGGGGCGCCGAGCCAGCCAGTCACTCAAATTACGCGGCAAAAGAATGACGTGCCCGGTGTGCTGTGCTGTGCTGTGATGCTCGCGTGCTGCTGTGATGCTGCTGTGGCTGCGGTACCTCAAGCAGCTAGAGATGGCGTGCGCCGGCCTCGCCCCGCCCGCGCCCCGCACCACCCCGCACACCCCCTGCCCGCCAGGCGCCGCCACCGACACCAAAACAATAAGTACGATTTGTTTACATCTTGTTACATTTTTGTTTGAATTAAAATATAGAGTAGAAACCCTATGTTTTGTCCCGGTTGCCGCGATTCTCTAGTCATGTATGTAATGTAGAGTCTGCAGTATTACCATTTTAAATTATTTTGTGTGCATTTTGTTTGTTTATCACACAGCGATTTTTCACAAATACCTAACACAGTTTCTCATGTAATTACAATGGATAATTTTCGTTATTTACATTAAATACACATCGTACCCCGCGTTCCACCTGGCGTTGAAAACGATCTGAAAATGCCTCCTATTTTTAGCGTTTTGATCGTTTTCAACGCCGAGTGGAACGTAGGGATTATGTTATAATTATTAATCTGCAACAACATAATATTATTTGACATTTGACAGTCGCGCGCTGACTCTACCTTAGCGTGAAACTTTTGATTGACAAGTTTTGACAGTTGTTCGAAGTATGCCACATTCAACGGTTAGATATTGATCGATGTTGATATTGGCATACGTTAATTAACTTTTGTGGCATGTATTTGACCAAGATATTGAACCTTGTGCCGATGGCATTATGAACTTGTTTGAAATATCATAATAACAAGTGGAAAATGGAAAATCTCAATTTATGCAATTTTTTCCCACAGCAATAATTATACTTTTAGAATCGTTTGGTTTTGTTTATTAGCCAACGACTATTTTTACTGACAACTTTAAACTAAGAGACAACTGGTAGAGTACCAAAGTAGTAGTGGAGTTCAAACGATAGCACAAAATTGAAGCATATAATATTTAATTTTATGCAATATGAATAATTAATATTTATTCAAAGAATTTCTAAAATTAGGTACAAGAAACGCATTTTTTTACAATTTCTTCAGCAGACGAGTATAATAATTACAATATATTTTGTGCATTGTATTTAAATACGAAGCCATTAATATGATACAATGGTGAGGTAGACAAAGCTTATCTTTATGGGTAGATGTCTTGTTTCGATAGTCATTTCAACATAGGGGAACTATGACGTTTGTTGGTAATGTTTCAAATTATTTGAAACATTTTGCGACACAAAATAATAATATAATATTGAAATAATTAAATAATATGTAACTTAAATTGAAGCAAAAGCCTCAAAAATTCTTAGCATTGTTCTTCATTGCTGTTTTATTCAATGAATAAATATAAATATTTTTTAATATTCAAACATTAATAATTGTAAATATTCAGGGTAGGGTCGTTATAAGTGATATTATAACGCGTCAGGTTCTGTTATCAGTAGATAAGGATGGTAATTACGCTGACAATAAGGTTGTATATTTTTTTGTACCAGTTATATATTATTGCGTATTAATTATATAACTGGTTATTTTAATATGAAATATTATAAGTTCTTTTATTAATAATAATTATAATAATTACTTAGTATCTTTTTTTTTTCAATCAAAATTATATTTTTAAATTCAACTACGATATTACTTATATCTTTGTTTGAACTCGTATTCCACATTTTACATTAAAACCAAAACTAAACTTTACCATCTATGGAGCCGCCTCTTGGTCACAACGTATAAGATTATAATCACTCATTCCTATTCAAAAGCTCGAAAACAAAACGTCGAGCTTTGGCGATAAAAAGTAATTTTATCATAAAAATACTTTTTCTTTATCACCGTCTGGCGTATCGCCGATAAGGGCGCGCCCGCTGCCGATCTGATAAGGGCTTATCGCGCCGAAGCCCTATCCACGCCATCTAGGGTCCCTTTGAACGAACCGAGGGGGTGAAAATATTTTTATATATTCGATATACATAATTAACAAAAGATATTATATTAACGCATCGTATAATTAGAGATCTGGTGTATTTGTTTTTTCTTAGAAAATTCAAGGACAAGACACACCTGGCCCAGATAAAGATCTAGTACATTTGCTGAGTAAAACGTTTTTTTTAGTAAAAGTATTTAGGCATTAGGCTTTAAATACAATGTGAGTGTTGATTAATCAAAACAGTATAATATTATAATTTTATGTTTGAGTTGCTGATACTTTTGGAAAAATTGTTACCTAATTTAAAATGTTGATGAAACAGTTTTTTGTGACATTACCATGAAACAATATTAGGTAGTGATATTTATAAATACTTTCGTCACATTTATCGAAATGCATTTCAAAACTGTAGATTCTGACATCTTAGCACACATTTAACATTTTGACACACAAAATGTTCACGATAAGGTATTATGAAACCTACTCGTTTACGATTGGGTCTATTATCGTCTATTTCAACAACGAATACGTTTTGTATTGTTTCGTGTTTTCCCAAAACAGCGTGTTATCGCGAGCATCGCGGCCGGGAATCGAACCCGCTATCTTCCATCGCCGCGTCGAGCCGTTATCATTCGCATCGCATTTTTTACTCATAAAATATGACGATCAAAAATGTCATGTCCTGTTGATATATCTCCGCAACCTTCGGGGCTTGGTTTCGGGTTACTGGTTACTTGGCAAACGAAATATCTGATCATCTCGACATTACTAATGTTTGATCTCACTTATATTTGGGCACTGACAACTAGGTATAGCACGTTATCAGTATAATCGTAAATGTAAAATAAATCTTTTGAATCTTAAGCCATTATTATGATTATTATAAATTATTTCCTTTTATAAAAATGTATGTATAATGGCTATATTTAAAATTGGCAGCCCTAGTTTAGCTTGACAACTTTGGGCTCATGGGTCATGTGTCGCACTCTCTCTCCCTGAAAGTCCTGATGATAAATATTAAATAATTACCACATATTTTGACCACCCTAGCATACTATCAGGGTTGTCGCAAAAAGCGCATAAGTCATTGAGTGACGGACGGCGGTGGGCAGGCGTGGGGGCCGGCGGGCCGGTGGGTCGGACTAATTGAATCCGTCTCGAGGCGGGGCCGCTAAAGGTCGCGGGTTCAATGCCGCTCCTGTCACTTATCACTATATCTCGATATATCTTATCGATATGAGAGCATTAAAATGATAATTCGCCAATGAAACCTATTTGAATATTTTGCATTGAGTAAGTTGAGGAAAACATCAGAAGCCACTAAAGGATTTATACTTTATAATGTCACTAGATGACGCCCGCAACTCCGTTGCGCCAATATTCGTTTATGACGCGGAAACCGTACATTTTTCCGGAATAGAAACTATCTTATCATTCCTATGTCCTTTCCTGGGACTCAAATTATCTCTATGGCAAATTTCAAACAAATCGGTTCAGCGGTTTGTACGTGAAGAAGTAACAGACAGACAGACAGACACACTTTCACATTTAAAATTATATTAGTATGGATAATGGATTTAACAGTACCTAGTTCGGGTCTATAAGTTAATATTTGGCAGACAGTGACAAAATATCTTATATAACTTTAATAGTTGGGGAGGGGAAGAGGGGATTTCGGGAGTAGCTCGAGCATGTCAGATTAAGATTGTATAGGCTTCCGACATGTATCTAGTTATCATGATATAGAAATCAGATTTCTCATGTGGTGGGTTAAATTTTTTTTTTAATTTTGAAATGTCATCGGATCTGTCAGATTAAGATAGGGAATGTTAATTAGTTTATGTACCCCAAAGAAGCTTCCATATAAAGCACTGACGATTCAAAGGTTAGGTAAGCCTGTAGAGACATTTTAAAATATAAAAAAATAAAGCTTCATATTTTCCTAACTAAGCTTTGCAGATATTTTATTTTGCACTAAACTAAATGATTTTGTCCTTGTTCTCTAAAATATATTTATAATTTACCTAAATCAGCAATGTTCTGATTATATTTTCTTTTTCAAAACTTTAAAATGGCTGCAGTTTCTGAACCCACCGCTAAAATAAAAAACGCTCTCATTATTTTTTTATCAGTTTTACCTAATGTAAAAAACCTACTAGGTGTCCATGACGCTGGAGTGACTACACAAATAGCACCCTCCCCTCCCCTACTATAAAGTTTGTCTAACAGATCTTTTCGTTTTTAATTAACATAATGTATAATAATACACTATACATAATATACAGATATACTAAAGATAACAGATATGAGATAGGCTTCAGTGTGTCAGAGATTGTCAAACAAAAATCGTAGCCTATCTATTTGTGGCTGTCGCTCGCGGCTTATCTCGGAATTTATTACGAAGTGACTTCACTTTTACCCCGACTTTACTTGTGTTTTTACAACTAAAGTGAGTCAATATCTTTTACGTTTC
Source organism: Plebejus argus (assembly GCA_905404155.3). Lineage (NCBI taxonomy): Eukaryota > Metazoa > Arthropoda > Insecta > Lepidoptera > Lycaenidae > Plebejus > Plebejus argus. The sequence goes on from FR989927.1 coordinate 23,383,534, forward strand.
AAGACTTTGTAAAATAAGTCATACTCCTGAATATCAACAATTTGCTTGGGCAAAAACCTTCCTTTAAAAAAACAGATTTTTCATAAGTGATAAGACTGATAAGTCACCTTAGTATTCTTTAATAGAAATATGTATCCATATATAAATGTCTATTAGCACGTTGAATTTTAATGTAGCAATGTCGGATCATAATATAGCAGTTGCTTCTGCAGAAGCCCAGGTAATTCTGTTGCAACTTCTCACTGATCTCTACCGATGTACAGACACACAAACATTATAGAACATGTTATGACGTGTGTCACTAGAACCGGTCATCGATAATTCTTTATCTGTGCCCATTCGATCGATAGGAGAAGGTCAAGTTTATAAAAACCTCCGAAAATGATGGCGACGGTTGATAAGGACCAGTTTCTCGATAGAGATATGTCCCGCCTAGATAAATCTTGTTGATAGCTCTACTACAACACCTAGTAACACAAATACAACTACATAATAACACAACTAAGCCTGTATAATAATTAATAACACGATTACAACAAAACCATGTTATTATTAAAACGGCCGCAATACGGCCGAAACGTCGAGAAAAAGTATGTACTCGTAGTAGCATTACTACAGATTGTACTAAAATAAGTCGCGTTAAGTCCCGATTAATAAGTTTTAATTATAATGCAACGCGAAAGTTTAAAATGTTAAAATCATGTTATAGCGAGTGAATAGGCCTTAACCATAATATTATGTTAACTCTAATGTCCTAAAGTAATTGTTATAATATAATTGTAAAATGTAACTCTTAATCCGACTTAATCTTCAGGATGTAAGGCTTATAAAATAAATAAGATTAAAAAAAAATGTTATAGCGAGTGTATAGTGATCTGCTTGTCTTGTGTGGCACATTGGAAATGTCATAATATTACAAACGCGGTATCTAAAGATACAATACCTTTTCATAATATTTACCTTACTTTTTAACAAAACTAATGGCCTAACTAAACTTATTATACCAGGCCTTCAAAACTTGTTCTAGGAGGAGTTTTACTACACAATATTTTGGTTAATTTTCTAAAAATTCCGTGTTCAAACATATTCTAGTTTAACGCCTCGATCTCGTTTCGGTCTAAAAAACTAAGGCAATAAAACCTTCAACTGTGGCGTAAATTATAAAATATCATAGACCATACTTAAATACACGAAATTTTACTTAAGAAGATGCAAAAACATATAATTATTAATTATGGTAATAAATTTTGAACAAGAAAAAAGAAGGTTACTACTAAAAATCTAGGAACTCTACCTTTGCTCTGAATGGTACGCGAAATAAAATCTAAGTGGAGAATAAAATTTAACTACAACAAAATTGATACGATTATTTCTGTCTACTTTATAACATGTGAAGGTACAAAAGTTTTGTGAGGTGAAAAATTCTTGATAACTCACATAAAAAGTTGCCTTAATGCCTTCATATTTTTTGTCAGAAAACCATCATAGGACGCCAAAAAATAGGAGCACGTACAAAAATTCCATTCATCCTTTAGAGAGACTATTACCAAAAGTGATTCCACGGAGATGAGCGAGATAGCAGATTCGCGATAGCCGATAGGGGGCCGCGATAACACCGTAGTATAGACTGTGGACGCATAGACGCCGCACCGCGCACCGCGCACCGCGGTCCGCGACGCAGGTATGAGTTATGACGCAACATAATATAAAGAGTAGATCCTTTTGTAGCAATGGAAAACAAATAATCGGCCAAGTGCGAGTCGGACTCGCGCTCAAAGGGTTCCGTACCGTTATAGAGCAAAAACAGGCCAAAAATTGTGTTTCTTTGCCCTCCTTAAATTTTTATTTTATTTAAATATTATCATTAATTATTAAAGAAAATTGATTTATTTCAGAATGTAACATAATAATATGTATAGTCCTAGGAACCAGTGTTATATGTACCAAATTCGAATCAAATTGCCTAGGCATCCGTAGTTTCATTTAGACCGAGCTTGCGGTGTCTACTCGTTTATATGTCTGTGGCATCTCCATCTACCTACAAAATGGTTTCTCTCTATCTCCCGGGAGATCTCATTGTGCCGGTATTTTAGGTAGCGATGTGTGATAGTCTGCCGGAGCTGATGAGGTAGATTAGGTAGAAGCGGCGATGCCTGATAGTCTACTAGACCTCCGATGGTAGATTAGGCAGAGCTGATTGTTGATTTGATGGGGTAGAAATGGTAGAATGTGGAAATATATTTTGAAAGTAAATTTAAAAGAACAAGTCGATGGAACCATGAACCATCGACTTGTTCTTTTAAATTTTCTACAGAATATGGAAGAAAAATAGCACTGGGAAGTGGGAGGACGAGGAAGTAAATAGCACTCATAAAAATCTCTATCAAAGTTGAGTAAGAACTAAGCGAAGACTAAGCGAACCCGGTTACAGTAACTCGATAGTAAACTATCTCCCTGATGTATAGAAAGTAGCGGAAACTGCGTTTTTTTTTTAACAACCATGCTCTACTCGTCTACAAAAAAAATACTCGATTTGTTATTAAGAGCTGCAAATGATTCTTGACCGATGCAGCCATTTTAGTAGCGTCTAGAAAGATATAAATGAGCGGGAAATGAATATAACATGAAGTAACCTACATCGCGCTATCGCCATACGGGCGCGATAACAGACCCCCTATGCTAGTTCCAGATAAAAAAATCATTCGCCGAATATTAAGAGGCGCTGTTTTATAAATGAATCATTAATTCAAAATTCAAATAATCTGCTTATAAAATTAAAAAATAACTGAAAATTAAATTATTTAAATACCCAGTTTAAATACTATATTATACACAGAGTATTTAAATAATTTGTATTTCATTGTATTCAGTGCAAGTTTTCTAAAATAAAGTAAATATTATAAAATTTATGGATATTTCGGTACAATCACAAAACTAAAATTATTAACTGTAATTTTGTTACTCTACTTACTAATAAAATGCGTTCTAAATTGTAAAATTTTACGTGTCAATTAAAATATTTTTAATGAAGACAAAAATATATTTTTAATAAGCGAAGATTTAGTGATAATAATAAGCAGATAATATGCGTGTTATCATTCTTTTGTATAAAATTTTGATAACATCAAGGTTTGTTTAATGACCGGTAATTCCGGATTTTGAGTCGTGCTCAAATTCTCAACTGAGGTTCTCAGAAATTGACTACAACTTGGAATACAATCAATTTTATTTTTTTCCAGAAGGACCGAAGAGAGAGTACTCTTGTGCTCACTCTCTTTTTCTCTTGAAAGAAAGAGAGAATGCAAAGAAATACATCTAAAAGATCCGGTGCCCACCTAGAGGAATAAAGTGAAAAAGCCAGGGGGTATTTTGAATTTTTTTACACTAAAAGCTTTTCAGAGGTTGATGTTTAAAAATTGTGCTCCAAATAAAATCGAGACTTCAATTTCGAATCAAAAGTTGCACAAAGTCCTTCAAATTTTTATACCTGTTTAAAAAAATAACTTTTCTGGCGAAAAGTCTTCGTAAACTTACTAAAATTAGTCTATGGCTTGATTTTAGCTTACGTCTTAGGAGGATTTACCAAGGGCTAGAGAAATGAAAAAAAAGTACTTGTAATATCTATTGCTGTCTCCCTTACCTCAAGCCTCCCCCCGCAGCGACCAGAGTGCGATAGAGACAACTACAGAAAATCAACGATTCGTAATTGTCCCCTTATTTCTTCTCCAAAACTTAACAGATTTAAGTACTTTCTTCATCTAAAAATTAAAGCAAGACTTGCTGAGCTGTGTTCCTATGTTTTTTTTTTAATAATCACACACAACAAGCTGTGTTCCTATGTTTTTTTTTAATAATCTAGCCAAATTAATTTTCTGGATGTTTGAACACAGCAAAGAAATCTAGCCATTTTCTGGGTTTTTGAACGTTCATATATTTTTTAATAATTAAATTATGAAAAAAAAAAACATAGGGACATGCTAATAGTGGCCATAGATATTCAGGAAAAAAATTATAACTCTACCGGCATTATCCAGGGAGGAAACAGGGGACAACGTTAGTATGGAAAAACGGCTCTAGTGAATCCTCTTAACAAAAGAGCTTACTTATCAATCTCTCTGTAGAATTGAGCCCGTTATTATTTAGAATAATGGTGTAATATTTTTTGCTGCATTAATAAGCATTTTAAATGAATTCACACAACGTGTATGTATGATAATGAAGTATAATGGGCGATTACGAGAGATTCTAAGATACATAATAAGTATGAACCACACCATAACTACTGCAGTAGACCATCTTACTTTATGATTATCTCTCAAGAAAGTCGGATGGAAATGTCACACGTAAAAAGTCGGTCATACGTTTGATTTTACAGTCCTGTAGGACATCCGTTTCACTGAGTACAAGAGTAAAAGTAGAAAGAAATCTTATATGTTGCGCACACACTATGGCACTTCACAGTCACATCTGCGTAGCTGGCCTGGTTTCCACCGTCACTGAAAATAATACTGAAGCATTTAGACCATTTTCAAATAAACCAGCCGAATAGGCTACATACATGCATTGACGCGATTTCAGATACCTTGACTCCTGTGGTACCAAAACATGCAGTATCCCTATGTTGAACTAGTTTTATTCCAAAAATATGAGACTCTACCATATGATATTTAAACTGTGTATGTACTGTTTGTATAACATTCTTGTGCTCTTGTCTAATTATGATTTTTTCGAATATTCAAATGTAAACCTAGATTGTTGAACAAAGTGTTTAAACTATACAATTATTCTCTTCAAAGGTGCAGTTAACCACAGAACTGACATAGTAAGAAAATATTATAAATATTATTCATCATGAGATTCATGTCCGTCTACCTCTACTCCGCTTAAACGCTGTACCATTTTTAGGGTTCCGTAGCCAAAATGGCAAAAAAGGAACCCTTATAGATTCGTCATGTCTGTCTGTCTGTCCGTCCGTCCGTATGTCACAGCCACTTTTCTCCGAAACTATTAGAGCTATACTATTGAAACTTGGTAAGTAGATGTAGTCTGTGAACCGCATTAAGATTTTAATGCAAAAATGGAAAAATTAATAAAAATTTTAGGGGTCCCCATAGGTACAACTGAAACAAAAAAATTTTTTTTCATCTAACCTATGCGTGTGGGGTATCTATGGATAAGTCTCCAAAAATCATATTGAGGTTTCTCATATCATATTTTTCTAACCTGAATAGTTTGCGAGAGAGACTCTTCCAAAGTGGTAAAATGTGTCCCCCCCCCCTCTAATTTCTAAAGTAGGGGCATGATAATTCTAAAAAAAACATATGATGTAGATTACTATAAAAACTATCAACGAAAATTGGTTTGAATGAGATCTAGCCAGTAGTTTTTTTTATACGTCATAAATGGTAACCTTAATCTAAATTTCATTAAATCGACTGAAATATAAAAATAAATCAAAAACCTTTTAATTTCATAAAAATAAAACTTATTACTGCTGCGGAACCCTTCATGGGCGAGTCCAACTCGCACTTGGCCGCTTTTTAAATACTCTTGGAATACTCATATAGAATAGTTTATCACTTATCTGATCAAAATGTATGGTTCGGGCTTCGGCACAATAAAACCCTGGCATAACGAACTGCATAACAACTGCATCAATTTCCCTAAAAATGGCGTTATTGCAAATAAGGATTTCCCAAAAATGGGGATTCATCAAAAGGTCAGCGGGCCACCCCCATAAAGCACAGCAATCAGGCCGCGATCGTGGGCGTCGCGCGACAAGTCGCCGGTCGCGCCGGTCGCGCTAACAAGGCGATCGCATCGCCGCCAATTTGTAAAGTTGTCCGCCGCGGATTTATGGCGCACGCGAGCTAGATGAACATAGGTGGGCCCTATCTGATGGTATACATCAATACTCCTCTTTTTAATGCACAACCTTTCGCATACACTAAGCCTTGGCTTATTAGATTCTCTGTAGCCATTTTTAGTAAAACGCGTGTCATGGAATGGCAAAAATTTTTGGAAAGGCCTCAGCTGTCATCACATAATTATCTTGGCTTGTTTTACGCAGATTTGCCAAAACGATCTAGCGTTAAATTCGTGCGCAAGTGAAAGAGACAAATAGTGTGAGGTATTTTTCAGAATTTCTCCGTTCCTGGAGTCTTATCCCACGGTCCCACCGTTATATAGAAAAAATCAGACAAATAAATAAAAATTTTATCTCACCGAGTACACACAGCACAGAACAGCACTTACTCAAGCTTAAACTGCTTAAAAACTTTATTTTTATGGAAACAACCCTATTAATTATATTAATAATTACAAATCTCAATACAAATAAACCTTAGGGCTATGATCAGTACCCATGAGAAAATATTATGTTATTTTAATATCAAGACACTTTACAAGTTCTCTAAAGCTCGAGGTGTCTTATAGAATGGTCATGTTAGAGGTATTTATAGCTCGGCAGTATAGCCACTATAGTCCTGTCGGCATCCTCGGCCAATAATCATGTTCTCTCTACGCTCTAGGTCCTAGGAAATACGACGTCACGACTTGAATACAGAAAAGATTATAAATACCCATAACATATTTTCTTTATACGCTTTCCAATTAAAGGAGCTACGGCGACAAGCCTCGACGCGCAACGCCAACACTATTCGATACAGCACGCTTTTGCTGCAAGCATGTACGAATATCGATAAAAGTACTCGGTGAAAAGGACATTGAAATGTAGTTACTAGTGATATGCAATAGCATATCGCACATTGGAATCCTATAGAGTATTATAAAAAATAAAACTATAAGAGTAAGTTGCATCAACCTACTTTAACTATAACTGTAACTTTAACCATAACAAAATGTGAAATTAACTGTCAAATCCCTAGCAAAAGTCGCCATATTTGACGATAAACTTAACCTTAATTTTAACTACGCTTCTGGTGCAATTCACCCTAATTGTTTTAGTAGTGACGAACTGCTAAAAGCTAAACGCTCATTTAAATAAAATATCGAGTGGAAGTGAGCACATCACTAATGAAATTGAAACTATCGAGTGGCGCGATCGCGAGAATATCATTATTGTATCCCTGGGCCCGGCCGAGATAAAGGCCTAAAATGTAAATGAGACGTGCGAAAAAGTATGCGATTATCTGACTATTAGGTATAAATTAAGGGAGTCGGAGTGAGGCATGCGGCACAATTATATTGTCACGAAGGTGGTGCGCGCACCTGCGGCAATCGCGCGATCTGCGCGCGCGCACGCCACGCCAGGGCTGCCGGTAATCGACGCTTAAATAATCGCCGCCATTTTAGAAATTGATTTATTATGCATAGGTATCGCCTACATTATAATAAATATTAAATCTAGAACATAGCAGTTTTAAAATGATAGCGCTAATGCCCGCTTGAATAATTCATGTTTTACACACGAGATAACAGAGATTAGTTCGTGTCGCTCGCCGCATTTTTTCGGCTGCATTAAAAATTAAAATATTAACGTTCATCGGATTTTGCTACTCTTAACTTGAAGTAACCAAATACTGGACTGAATTATGTATCCGTCAGCTATACAGCCATCGCAGCACTAATAATGGCGTCGTGACAGATAAAGCGAATAAAGTCGTATTAAAATTCCAGCGGGTATCGACAGCGTCCCATCACTAGTACACGATACGGCGGTGGACATACGGACTCACATATTTTATTGTGTGCCAATTAAAATTATTTCCCTTCCTCATTGACGGTGGGAAGAATGTTACCCGACACTGGTGGTTTTGACTTATTCATTTCAATTTTATTTCACAGCTCGGTTTATCGCCTCGTGTATCTGTAGGGTCCGGGTGATGGATATCAGCGCCAGTGTCAGGTATCGATATTATCTCAACAGAAATAACTTGATATACTGCACTTTGTTTTCGGATCATTTTATTGCTTTATTTCAAATACCTAACTTAATTGTTGGCGTTTTTTAGCTTTTTGTGTATCCTTTGCTTAAGGTGACGCCATGTTAAAGTAAAAAACCGTGTTGGATGTGTTTTAGATTGCTTGTTTTCTATGCGAGGCTGGCCCGGCCTATCATAGAAAACAAGCAATGGAACAGCAAAAAATGGAAAGCGCGTAGCGACAAAATGGTTTTTGTCGCGTAATTTAAAAACCATAAATACATTTCATATAAGCTATGGGCAAATTAAAGTGTATACTAGAACCAATTATGTACAAATTTTGGAAGCTTATATCACTCTCCTCTGTTGGCAAAATAGGAATCCCTTTTTTTACAGAGGTCTTTTTGATTGATTATTCTGTGTTATAAAAGTTGACCAATCGTGTTATGCTATGGGTAATTCAGAGACAAAGACATGATGAATACTGACAGTGAACTTTAATTTTTTAGCTTTAGTCATTGCTGAGAAAAATGGACATCGCTACAGCCAAATTATCAAGGCGTCACCTTAATCTTGTGGTTCAGGTTTTTGTCGCAAGATGGAGCTCACACTTTATAAGGGAAGACGCACATAAGAGCTTTATAATAGTTACACTTTTAGAGTTGGCTTGGTAGTTTAGAGGCTGTACTTGTAGCAAAAGGGACGAACACAAGATGCACTCAAGAGCTTTACAAACACCAGTAACGCTACTCTTAGTAGTGACAGTATTAACTTTTTTTTAATCTAGAAGAGAGCAAACATGGCGTCGGACATTTGACCAATCGCCTACAATTTCATGCCCGCTGCTCTACCACTAATGACTGAGGCGCGCGACGCGATAAGAGACCGATAAGGGCGCGATAAGGGTCCGATAAGACGCGATAAGGAGCGATAGTAGTTCATTGGTAGCTCGCAGCTTCGATAGAATAGAGGTTACAACATTGTACACAAAAGCTCAGTATTGCTGTTGGTGATAGTCAACTTGCTGTAATACGGAATTTTCAGAAAAATTTAAACTTCTAGCTGATCATTAATTGCGCATAAAATATAAACTACTAGCTGATCATTACATCCGCACAAAATATAAACTACTAGCTGATCATTACATCCGCACAAAATATAAACTACTAGCTGATCATTACATCCGCACAAAATATAAACTACTAGCTGATCATTACATCCGCACAAAATATAAACTACTAGCTGATCATTACATCCGCACAAAATATAAACTACTAGCTGATCATTACATCCGCACAAAATATAAACTACTAGCTGATCATTACATCCGCACAAAATATAAACTACTAGCTGATCATTACATCCGCACAAAATATAAACTACTAGCTGATCATTACATCCGCACAAAATATAAACTACTAGCTGATCATTACATCCGCACAAAATATAAACTACTAGCTGATCATTACATCCGCACAAAATATAAACTACTAGCTGATCATTACATCCGCACAAAATATAAACTACTAGCTGATCATTACATCCGCACAAAATATAAACTACTAGCTGATCATTACATCCGCACAAAATATAAACTACTAGCTGATCATTACATCCGCACAAAATATAAACTACTAGCTGATCATTACATCCGCACAAAATATAAACTACTAGCTGATCATTACATCCGCACAAAATATAAACTACTAGCTGATCATTACATCCGCACAAAATATAAACTACTAGCTGATCATTACATCCGCACAAAATATAAACTACTAGCTGATCATTACATCCGCACAAAATATAAACTACTAGCTGATCATTACATCCGCACAAAATATAAACTACTAGCTGATCATTACATCCGCACAAAATATAAACTACTAGCTGATCATTACATCCGCACAAAATATAAACTACTAGCTGATCATTACATCCGCACAAAATATAAACTACTAGCTGATCATTACATCCGCACAAAATATAAACTACTAGCTGATCATTACATCCGCACAAAATATAAACTACTAGCTGATCATTACATCCGCACAAAATATAAACTACTAGCTGATCATTACATCCGCACAAAATATAAACTACTAGCTGATCATTACATCCGCACAAAATATAAACTACTAGCTGATCATTACATCCGCACAAAATATAAACTACTAGCTGATCATTACATCCGCACAAAATATAAACTACTAGCTGATCATTACATCCGCACAAAATATAAACTACTAGCTGATCATTACATCCGCACAAAATATAAACTACTAGCTGATCATTACATCCGCACAAAATATAAACTACTAGCTGATCATTACATCCGCACAAAATATAAACTACTAGCTGATCATTACATCCGCACAAAATATAAACTACTAGCTGATCATTACATCCGCACAAAATATAAACTACTAGCTGATCATTACATCCGCACAAAATATAAACTACTAGCTGATCATTACATCCGCACAAAATATAAACTACTAGCTGATCATTACATCCGCACAAAATATAAACTACTAGCTGATCATTACATCCGCACAAAATATAAACTACTAGCTGATCATTACATCCGCACAAAATATAAACTACTAGCAGCTGATCATTACATGCGCATAAAATATAAACTACTAGCTGATCATTACATGCGCATAAAATAGAATCCAGCAGGAACTCTGCATTTCTACGTGATAAAAAGTGGCATATAATATGTCCTCTTTCACGGTCTTAATCTGTATTTAAATATAATATTTCGTTTGTGAGATCCAAATAACATATAAAGGTTTCCCAAAATCCATGTCCAAAATGTTTTTATTACGTTAGCTCTTACTGAAACTTTGCAACACCCACCACCTCAATCCCACAAAAACTACTACCATGTTCCACGCCTATCTTGGGCAGGTCAGTAGTCAGTACTCAGTACACCGCGCAAAAAGTGGCCTATGTCATATAAGTACGCCAAATGCAAGACAAATACCTGGACGTCTGCAAAATGACGAACCGACAGACATACTCATGTAAAGTGCCTTGTACACTGCAATATTATCTATACATACTTATATCCCGCGTTCCACCTGGCGTTAAAAACGATCAAAACTCTGAAAATGCCTCCTATTTTTAGCGTTTTGATCGTTTTCAACGCCAAGTGTAACGCGCCCATAATAAAACTGTAGAAATGAAAATTGTGTACATTAAAGATATTCAAAAAATAATAAGCAGGGGGTGTTACTACATCGCTATAGAAGCCAAAACTGTGGTTAGTTTTTTATCTGTCTGTCTGTCTGTTTGTCTGTATGTTTGTTCCAGCATCACACGAAAACTACTGATCCGATTTGAATGCGGTTTTCGCAGATATATTTGTCTTCTTCCAACTTAACATCTGGTGTATAAAAAGGTTTCCCCCCACCCCTCTAAGGGGACAAAAGAGGGGTCAGAATTTGTATCAATCTTTTGTATATAACACGAAAACTACTTTTTGGATTTGCATACGGTTTTCGCAGATATATTTGTCTGCTCCCAACTTAACATCTGGTGTATAAAATTCCCCTCCCCCACCCCTCTAAGGCGACCAAAAAGGGGGTCAGATTTTGAATCAAACATTTTTCTTGTACTTACTTCATATTATTTACTGTGTTTTCCAACTTAACATCTGGTGTATAAAATCCCCCCCCCCACTCCTCTTAGGGTCAAAAGAGGGGGTAAGATTTTGTATCAACTGATGAAGTAGAAATACTTTATATGGCAAAACAACGTTTGCCGGGACAGCTAGTTGCATAATAATTATAATGTTACCAGTATTAGCTGCTTCGAATTTCATTTCTTTAAAAAATATATGTACTTAAATCAAAATATTATCATGTCTCTGATTGAGTCATTTTATGAGGTAAAGGAACAGCGATAAAAATATAAAATATATATCAGTCAACACTCAACATACATTTTCAACGTCCTTTCCCGAGAATTTCATCTGAATCGAGACAGCGGCCTCAGCCTAAGAGTTAAATCATGTTTCTCTGGCATATAACATAGGTACCTATTATAATTTAATTAATTTAATTATTATATTTTAATTTTAATATTTTCAGACTTAAAACAATACATTGTGTAATCTCCTTCACGTGCCGTTATAGATCTGCAATGATTTCTATCAATCAATACACGAGTCGGCTCACGTCTACCTTGCGATGCAACACGCTAGCCACCGCATTCCCGACTCTACTACGTCGACATAAGATCCACAATACCGCCCGATGTTGGCAGACCGTCAAAACTGCACTGAATATTAATTGTTGGCTCCTGGAATATTTGCGAATATGACGCAAGAAATATTATATCTGTTGAACCCTCGCGCGCTTCAATGAGTAATTTTTATGAGTTTTGATAACTGTTGAGTGTTACTACCTGACATCAGTGTCCACCCGCTGTCTTGGTGATTGTTTGATGTAAAAATCATGAGACTTCTTCATATCTTTGACACAACATTTCTGAGAATTTCTGTACTATCTTGTTGCCTTTTCTATACCTAGTAGTATCTATATATATATATAAAACTCAAAGGACTGACATGGTGATCTATCAACGCCACTGATCTCTATTATACAAGTAGGCTGGATTGCTGATACAGACCTGCTTTTTGTGCCTATTTGAAGTGGAATCAGCGCCCCCATTATTCGGGTAGAGAACTAAATTTGACGTAACGACAACCAATAGGTAATAACAGTTGTCATCACTAGTATTAGTTCCAAATACTCTCACTACTGCTATCAGCGCCAATATGGCGGCTTTCAAACGTCATTTTTACGTCAGATTTAGTTCTCTACCCGAATAATAGGGGCACTGATTCCGCTTCAAATAGGCACAAAAATAGCTGTCATTTCAAAGGCTATCAGAAATCCAGCGAACTTGTATAGAGATCAGTGATCAACGCACACTGCACAGCCCAAACCACTGGACCGATCGGGCTGAAATTCGGCATGCAGGTAGATGATATTATGACGTTAGCATCCACTAAAAAAGGATTTTGAGCAATTCTACCCCCAAGGGGTTAAAATATGAGATCAAAGTTTGTATATAATAATACTTCTTCACGCGAGCGAAGCCGCGGGCAAAAGCTCGTTATAGTATAAAGTAGTATCTCTTAGCTCGTTATAGTATACCTTTAGTAGTAGCTCGTTATAGTATACCTTTAGTAGTATAATTATAAAGTAGTAAGTATTATATATCTATACTGCGTGACTGGTGAGACATGTTCAATACTCGAGGACGTGATATTTGGTTATTATATTAGTTGAAAAAAAATAATGTAAAAAAATAATATCAATTGATCACTGAGTAAACGTAGCTTAAAGTTGAATAATTATTTACCCAACGCATGGACACCGTGCGCGGGAAGGGTAGTTGTGTGGTGTTTCTTTGGTAGCACACGCCTCTGCACCGGTCGCATAGTATGCCTACTTGCCTAGCCGCGTAATTTACTTAGTATCCATGATTAATTTATTTTTGGGAAATTCGGAAAAAAATTAAGTACCTAATTTTATTACATAATTATAATGAGAATCGAGTACAGAATACTCTCCTTAAGTATCGGTACTGTCTCACCAGTCATGTTGTATATATACCTACTACCTGCTTGTATACTTAGGTGATACTAGCTAAAAGCCGAGCTTTGTTAGTGCTCGAATCGTTTTTCTGCGTGGTAATAATCTTTAAGGCAGTTTTTTATTTATTTTAGTAATTAATAGTAATCAAACTTTGACTTAGTAATGATAACACATCTACATAATTATTATTATAAATAACAATTCTAGTGATAGTTTTCCCTCAAAGTGTACACCATATACCACAAAAGTGCTCAGGTTGTGGATAGTAGGGCCCGCTTCTATCGCCCTGATTAGGTACTTAAAAGCAGTCTGCCATCGACAAGTGCCGTTGGTCTGTAAAAAGCCTTACCCAAACTTTGTAGCTTAAAGATCCTATAATATTTTCAGTATAATATTATCATAGCGTTAATATTTACATGTGATATGTTATCCGTAGGGCGGGCGGGGGGAAGGTGGGGGCGGGCGGGGTCAGATATTTCAATCCTCGATCGGATATTGGGCGGCGTGACGACGCATACGTCTCAGATCGGGCCCCTATCGCGGTATTAAAATCTGGACTTGTGCCGTTTATGGCCTGTGGATAAAGTTATGCGTACATTGGATAACATTGTGCTGGGGGGCTATTACGACCTCTTATATCCAGCCAGTTTCCAGCCAGTTTACAGGCCGTGTCTATGCAACGGCCTGAAACTGGCCTGTAAACTGGCGGGATATAAGAGCTCGTAATAGCCCCCCTGAACATGAAACATGCTGTAGAATATACATGGTCCCTGTTAACCATTTCTGTATCAACTCACAAAAAAGTTATTGAGCAATGTCTGAATTTGTGTGTTATGTGTATGAGGCCCCTGTATTGCGTATACCGTGAAAGTAGCAGCGCTGAAAGAGCAACTTTTTCAAACTTTTGTATGGGAAAATTTGTTCTCTCAGCGCTGCTACTTGCACAGTGGACTGCATGTAAGACTTAAGAGACACGTACACACCCTAAAGTATTATCACTTTATTTTGTTACAGCCCATATTATACACTATACAGGGTTCAAAATATTGCTTTTATTGTCTACAATAACTTAGTATTAACTACCTCTATACTAACTGGGTAATGATAGACATTAATAAATAATATTGTATGAGTCTATAGTCTCTACTATAGAGACTCATAGAGACTATTTTTATGATTTAGGTATATTTGTGAATCGAAATAGCGAGCGTTGAGTTATGAAACAATTTTCCGTTCCATCTCATTTGTTAGATGTAAATCGCGGCAGAAAAATGTTGTCGTCAGAAATATTGCGGATCGTTCCGATCGGATCGGCCGATCGGTCGGATCGCGGTGCGGCCGCAATTTCCTATTGTCCGTCACCCGCCGCCGCGCCGGACCTGTCAACTGTCAGCTGTCATCGCGCCGACATTTTTATGCATAACTCACGATATATTAAGATATTTAAGATCTTTTTTGCTCGGTGTGATGCTAGTTGCTACAGCTCACTTATATAACAGTGGTATAGGATTAGGTACGCATTATAAGATATTCCATCGCACTGCTGAGTCTCCTGAACAATTAAAAATTGTTTGATTAATAAACAAAACGCTCAGCCGCAAGATCCTGTTTGCTGGGGGCTAGTGAATTTGTATTTAAATTTTATTAAGTGTAGAGCTAATTAGTATCTTTTTGCAAATTGTTAGTAATGAAGTTTATATTTTTGATGTATTTTATGAGGCTGGCATTGTCGGATTCGACACAAGCCTAATAAATAAGAAAAAAATAATAAAAAAAAAATAAACAAAAAGTAATCATTGTCACAATCTGTGTCAATCATAAGTTCCGTAACTGGCTTTTAGTAAAGACAATCTATAAACACATCGAGAAATGAATAATGAACGAAATTGTGAACTCGTCTTAACGGATTACATTTGGAAATGAACAGGAAACGTAGATCCGAACTGCCAATCTGCGAACCTTTCGCTCCAAGTGACGCGGAACAATGAACGAACGAACGATCCGACGAACGAACGAGTAAACAATATCTTATTTCGCAATAATCCCGCGCCGGAAGCTGGGCTAATTTCCTGAAAGAGATCGCGCCGTTTACCGCTCGCTGTTTTAAAGTTTGTATCGCGCGCTGGAGAATGCTTCGGATTGATTGTTTTAATATCGATGCTATTGTCTACTTTATATTTAAATTAAATAGTTTATAATTTAAAGTAGTCACTGAACGTTTTTACAAGAAGTATCGACCGATACAATCTATACATATAATAAAACTGTAGAAATGAAAATTCTGTACATTAAAGATATTCAAAAAATAATAAGCAGGGGGTGTTACTACATCGCTATAGAAGCCAAAACTGTGGTTAGTTTTTTGTCTGTCTGTCTGTCTGTATGTTTGTTCCAGCATCACACGAAAACTACTGATCCGATTTGAATGCGGTTTTCGCAGGTATATTTGTCTTCTTCCAACTTAACATCTGGTGTATAAAAAAATTACCCCCAACCCATCTAAGGGGACAAAAAAGGGGTCAGAATTTCTATCAAACTTTTGTATATTACACGAAAACTACTTTTCCGATTTGCATACAGTTTTCGCAGATACATTTGTCTGCTTCCAACTTAACATCTGGTGTATAAAATTCCCCTCCCCCACCCCTCTAAGGGGACCAAAAAGGGGGTCAGATTTTGTATCAAACATTTTTCTTGGACTTACTACATATTATTTACTGTGTTTTCCAACTTAACATCTGGTGTATTAAATCCCCCCCCACCCCTCTTAGGGTCAAAAGAGGGGGTAAGATTTTGTATCAACTGATGAAGTAGAAATACTTTATAAGGCAAAACAACGTTGCCGGGACAGCTAGTTATAAGTAATATTATATCTCTAAGGATAAGAGGATCTTCTCCGCCGGCTAATATGTATTCTGTGCTGCCGGGCTAGTTCACTAACCGGTGGTAGGCATCATGAAAACCTGAAAATATTTTGTAAAATTTCATTCGGAATAAAAAAATGAGTTCGAATTTAAATATACTTACATATTTCTTTTACTTAAAATATTTTAATTTCAAAATTTAATGTACTTTTAGAAAATAAGAAGCCATCTCCACGTTTTGTACGAAACACTAAACAGACACAGCATCCGGACTTTAAGAGCTGTGTGTTATCGTTTTCAATTTGTGTCCGTGTTTGGTTCGCAGTTACAACTAATGCAAACAACTCCAGACTTACGTTTTGCCAAAAAATCTTAAATTCGGCCTTCATTTGCTAAATATAAAGGATTTATACAAAGGAATAAAAGTGACATTCGGTAGCATTATAGCCGTAAACTGTTTACATTTAAAATCAAAGTAAATTAAACGAAAAAGATATGGGCATACCGCATACATCTATGCAATAAATTATCTCGCACAGTTATAATTTTCATTAAAATCGATAAAAAAAAATAATTTACGACCATCCAGAATGCTTATTTAAATATTCATAAAAATCAACACCAGTGTAAATTATGCTTATTATTATTATTAATTCGCCGACGAAACGAGACTTGTGACATTTATTGTGAACACGATTGGATGAGTATTGGATGTATGTTAATGGCGTGATGATATCTGCCGTATCGGATGATCGGATGGAAATCTAATGGCTTTCACAATCGAGATTGTAAATTGAAACCCTCGCCCCTACAATACGGGTTGCCCACGTCGAATACGCCACTGTGAGTGCCAAATGCGGATATCGAATATTTTTAAATGTAAAAATTACATTTTAATTTCGTTTTATTACAACCGAATACCGATTTATTGGATACATCATACAATAGAACAAAATCGCTCAGAGTAACTTAAACAATCTTGGTTTTCTTTACACTATAATATTTGAACTATTTTTCTTACACCCCTTCTCAAATACTTCTAGCAGGTTTCAAATCCTTTTAAAATAACAATTTCTAGCATATTCCTAATCTTGAATCATAACTGCTGAAAATTAAATATAATTCCCCATACTTTGGCCCACCACACATTCCCACCACTGAATCTCCTATGACGCCAGGATCGACAGCGGTATCCAACCATGAAAACCCTTTGATACGATCTCAGGGAGCCCGAGGGACATACTAAAACTATCTTTAGACCCGCAACGAAATTAATCAGAAGAAAATAGGAGGACTAGGAAGAATTCCAGATATAATTCCCCATACGTCTACTATTTTAGAGTTATTCAATTGTCACCCTCTTCCAACGTAGCTCCTGACGGATTCAAAAACAAATAAAGCCATCCCATTCTAACAAAACTTAATTATACGACAACAGTGTAAATCCGTCGGAGCGTGAACGCCGTTAGCGATAATATACGGCGACCGATCGCACAAGAAATATTATAAATACAAACTTCATACAACGGCAATGAATCACGACAAAACAATGTGATTATCCCGCGCACCGCCACGCCGCCCGCCGCCGCCCGACAAGCGGTCTACGGGTTGAGAGATAGCGATTCCGAAAACCGAATAGATAAAGTACTCTAGTCAAGTAAGAGAGTACTCGAGTAGTCGTGAAGTAATATTTCAAACCAGCCTAATTTTTGTGGAGAGCTTGGGTTCACCTGCAAAGTCCTATCAATTTTAAAATCACATTTTTTTTTTATTGGTAACTTAAAAAAATGATAGAAACCATTTTTGTAGAGAATCATCAGATCTACAAAGTCTGAGGTCATTTTTGATAGAACTTACCGGGTTCGAGAATCATCAAGTTTTGAACTTTGACCGTCAATTTGAGCACTCACGTGATCGATGAGGATTTTAACAGTTTTCTTTTGTTATTTTAAATGTCTTTAATGACCCACGTAAAGCAAAAACTTTATGAATACTAAGGCCCGTATTAATAAGCAGTAAGTAAGTAATAATAAATAATTTATTAATAAACGGTAAAAAAGCAACATACGAAAACACATATTATATGAAATTGAGGTGAGAATTCTTCAGTTAGTCGATTCCGAATTCTCAAAATATAAGCTAGAATTCCGCCGCGTCTTATCGCGTGCGGGGGCGGGCTTAGCGGTGGCTAGAGGGGCGCCGGAAATGAAGCCGCCCCGGCGATGGGCGCCCAGACAAAGACGCGGACTTTATTAACTCTTGACAAATTGACTTCGCTACTGATCGACACTCAAAGATGTTCGGATTTAGGTTTTGGTGTTATTTAAGGATGTAAATAATATTTATAAATTCAAAGATTTTGAGCTAAATTCGAAATATATTATAGTAGAATAAAACATCCTGCATCGATTGATACCAAAAAATCAATACCTTACCGATAAGTTATGTGAAATAATTCATTTTAAAATTTCTATGTATCGTACGTAATTTTTGCCGGAAGTGTTACAATTTTTGTCGTCAAAATTGGGAGCTTTGTATCAAAGAGAAAGATCTAAAAAACTGTTATCAGTTTCTTTGTACGATTTGCGATTTTATAAGCCCAAAAAAAAGTGGGGTCACCGGTTATTCTGAGGAAATATTACAAATTTAAATTTATAAAAACTTTCCTTGGAAAAGTAATGGCGATACAGCTCACATAACAGCTGTTAGATTTATTTATTTCTGTCATTTTAGTATATTCTCTTTGACGGCCTGTGTGTCTGTATAATATAATAGCGGTAATCAAATTGCATCTCAATTTTTTTCAATAATAATTAAATATCGAATAATTCCTTAAAAATCTATCATAAGTAATCATTATAATTAATATTAAGTGTCTGGGTGTCCAATTTTTTACATATTTAGTACTTTCATAATTTAATTGGACGTACTACGGAATTTGACCTTATATATACATCCTTAAATAGGAATATTTTATATGACTTACTCATTACTCAATTACGGAACGATTAATTATTTTTGTAGGATTTAACTATTATCCTTATCGTATTTCCTTCAAACTACTTTTAATTTTAAATAATGTAGATTACAAATTCTGCCAGAAATAAACCTTCAATCTAGTATTTACTACCAGCTTGAACATAATATTAATATGAAGACATGAGTGGATGAAATGAGTAACTAACATTTTACAACATAAGAGCAATATTTTCCCTTATAATTTGAACATACTTTGTAACGTACGCGGTACGTACTTCATTATCTAGTTAATATATCTTTACATAGAATTTACGTTTTTTGATTTCAAATCATTTTCCTTTTAGCCTCCATTAATGCAAAAAAAATTTTAATTATTGTTAGTTACTCACTTCATCCACTCATGAGTCATGTCTTCATAATATAAGCAGAGTAAAAAAAACTCGATGAATTTATCAATAAAGTATTGATTATAAAGAACTTCATAATGACCTAGATATTGAGTATTAGCTATGTCCACATTATGCAAAATTTCATCTTCAATTTTCGTCATCTTCTTTTTATTCAACTTTTATTTGACATAATATTCAATAATTGAATGCGTCAAAATCCACCCGCGTTGAAAGAAAAGTGTCATAGCGAGCGCTACAATTTTAACGCGCGTCACGGGCATGCCTCACGTTCGCTGTTGACTACGCTATAACGCATGCCCTTGATGAAAAATATCTCTTCTTTCGTTAAAAAGAATTCCAAATTCAAATTATAGTCTGTCAAAAAAGTGAAGAAATTAAAAAGTGGAAACGTCGTTAAAGTGTCATCCCTTTTTTCTTTGATTGATTTGAAAGGGATGACACTACGATGTTGCCACTTTTTAATTTCTTCACTTTTTTGACAGACTATGTATTCATTTGTATGGCGCTGGTGTCGCAAAAGAAAACACGTACGGTTTTGGTTCCTACGTTTTCGTTCTGGAAATGTTGACCTTCAGAACAATCCCCGTGGAGACTCGAGACCAAAATTAATATTGAAGAATTGAAGGCTATTGTGGAAGCGGATCCATCGCAAACCACTTCAGAGTTAGCAGGCTTCGGTGTAAGTCATAAAACTGCTTTAATCCAATTGAAGCAAATTGGGAAGATAAAAAAACTTGAAAGGAAACCCACCTTTCAAGTTCCTCATGAATTGAGTGAAGCAAACCAGAAAACACGCGTCGACTGCTGCGTTACATTGCTCAACCGACACAATAATGAAGGGATTTTAAATCGGATCGATCATTACTTGTGATGAAAAATAGATCTTTTACGATAATCGGAAGCGTTCGTCGCAATGGCTGTCCCCTGGAGAATCAGCCAAATCCTGCCCTAAGCGAAAATTGACTCAGAAAAAATTACTTGTGAGTATTTGGTGGACTAGTTCTATTGTCAGCAACTGCAAACATGATGGAAAAACTAGCTGCTAAACAACCAAGGCTAGTCAATCGCTCTAGGCCACTGCTGCTTTAGGACAACGCTAGACCACACACTGCACAACAGAATGTCTGCGGCATCCACCGTACTCCCCGGACCTTGCTCCAACAGATTACCATTTATTTCGGAAATTAGATAACTTCCTACAAGGAAAAAATTATTCAACTCTGATGTGGCAGTCCAAACCGCATTCAAAGAATTTATTGACTCTCGTCCCTCCGTTTTTTTTTTAGTTAAGAGATCAACGAACTACACTTAAAATGGCAAAAATGCATCGATAACAATGGTACATACTTTGATTAATTAAATATATTATTAAGTATGAAAAAATGGACTTTATAATATTTCTCCCATACAAAACGCTAATTTCATATTACCTAAGGACCTAATAATATTATAGTTTCAAAGAGAATATTTTCTTTCTTTGCAGGTAAGTATAAGCATTGAATGAATTTCAGAAGATGGCATCACACATCACACGCAGCACACCGAAGGCGGCATATTGCTTTTTCACCAAAGGAGTAGGTAAAAATGAAAGGATTTAAGATGCTAAGAGTGGGTGGCACCAACATACCTACTTTAACTTAACCAAAATGTCAAATCAACTGTCAAATTAGCAACATGGTTTAAATGATATATTCGATAACCGTAAGGGCCTGTCCACATCTCCACGTCACGACGTCATCAACGTAGAAAACGGATAATTCATTTTCTATGATATCAACCCCATTAACTTTAACTGTTAACAATAAAATCATGGTGCAAGTTATATTTTTCAAGTTCTGTGGCCATTATTTGCTATAATTAAATTTAACTGTAGCTATAACGATGCCTGTGATGCAACCCACTCTAATTTCTTCATCAATTTAACTGGTAACATCCATTAAAGTAACGTTACAGCATAAAGTAGAATTAAAAAATTCTACTCGATTACACTGTACTACATTTAGTGCTAAGACTGTTACAAAATTATACCCTACGAACTAGACGACAGTAACAAAACTCTACACAAGAACTAGCGCTATCATCAAATCAATATCACTTTGCAAGTAGCTACAGAAATAAAGAATCAGGATGTTAACAGCCCTCGAGCTTATAAATGCAATCCGAATTGTCGAATAAGCGGTCGAGATGGAGCCGCGAAGGCAGATTAGCCGCGCGCTGGCCCTCGACGCCCTCGCGGCGCCCCCGACCCCCGCGACGCCCTGCGACCGGCCCTCCACACCGGCGATGGCCCTCGAGCGATGTTATCCGGCCCTGCTCTTTCCACGCCACGACTGCCTTTCACGAAGGGTTATTGATACGGGCCCAAGAGGAATAAATCAGCCGTAGAAAATTTTGCTAATGTTTGAAATTCAGCCGCGACGGACGAGCCCTCGAGATGCCGAGATAAGCGGGATCTGCTGCTTACTTTGTTAAAAATAACGCCAAAAATAGCAATCTATCGAGGATCTTGAAAGACAAATTAGTTTCAAATTATGACTCCTCATTATGCGCCCACTTTTTATAACTTTATCTTCCTTAGGATGTGTTGAAAATTGAGCTGGATAACTGTATTTTTTGTATAAACTATCGTATCAGTCTTTTCTCATCGCTCGCTCTAAACCTATTTAAATTTTATTTAGATCAGTATCACCGCCATGAACTTTCTTCCCAATCGAAAGGTTACCGCGGGGCGTTACTAATAAGAGATCGCATCGCAGTCGGATTTCTAAACCGTGCTTCATGCCAATTTCGTAACGAGATGTTGCACACGAGCTTGTTAATCAAATACGTGTGTTCCCGTGTTCCGTGCAGCCCTACGACCGGCGTCTTACCGACTCACCGCCAGCCAGTGAATCATTAATTTAATGTAAGAACTGCGAGCCCGACCGCCGAATTATCTGGCCGGGACGCTGCAATCTCGCCATTATCTATGCCAGTGCAAGGCTACAACCAGTTGACAAAGTGCACTACGTGATATTGCAGCCATTACTCCCCGTGATTCATATCGCCGCCCCCCGCCCCTCCCGCCGCCCCTCCCGGAAGCCTTCGCACCCCCACCTTTCTGGCAGATAACGGTCCGCACGCTGTCCAGATATACCCATTAAGGATGCAACGCTGAGCTTCAATAGCGCATAAATAATTCGCCTACGATTTCTCGGCCGACGAAAAGTCTAAGACGTCAAAAAGCGCGGGAAACTAACGACTCGGCGAGCGAAAACAATCGACAAATTCGAATCGAAAAATAAATCGGACGTTTATTGTCCGTTATCGGGGCGTTCCACCTCCGTTGTTTGTAACAGTCGCCCAATTTGTTGGGAGACTTTTTATCTCGCTCGTCTTTTTTCTACACGCCGAACAAAGAGTCGATATGACAGGTCGCCACAATATCTGGCGGGGCAGAGCAAAAAGGAGCGATCGGGAATCGGGCAAAAACGAGTAGCGCGGCGCGGCGCGGGCGGCGCGGCCTGTGACACTTGCAGCGACGGCGGCCATGTTGGATGCAACTCTGATTAGCTCCAAGCGCGACTCTGAGCTCGGACCATTTCACAAAAAAGACGAGGAGTTTGATTGAAACATTTATTAGGATTTAGGCGTAAGCTATTTTCAAATAACTTTGAAAACAGCCCAGCTACAAGTAGGGCTAAAGCATTACTAAATTGGCAACAATTAATAATATTATTGCAGTCAATAAAACACGAACCCATAGCCTGAACCAAATAAATGAACAAATTAATAAACATCACTTTTTACAATAAAATGCAAGGAATACAAAATAATAAAGCAAAGAACACGTGTTCATGTCTTCACACTTCTTGAGCGCGGATGTCGGCTTACCGGCTCTCGGAAGTGGCCACCGTAGTGATGCGCTCGTTCTTACATCGATATCGAGCCCCCCGACTCGATATTCGATTCCGTATCGAGTCTGTGTATCGAGTGCGGCGCGCTCGTGCGGAACAGATAGTGACGGACCCTGGCCGGCGATACACTCATCTCAAATACATTTGTATTTTAAAATTCCGAAAAGGTTATGCTCGCCGAAAGTCGATATCGCCGAATAGATTTAGAAGTTTGAATATTTATTCTAATATTTCGCCTCCTAGTTTTCCACTTTTGTTGGAAATTTATACGCCACACACTTTATTATTTTTGTTGGTAGAGCTTTCGTAGAGCAAATTTAAATTGAATTAAAAATTGTATTTTGGAAGTAAATTGCTAAAATCTGTTTACTAAAACACCGACAACTGTTTAACTTTTATAGGAATATCGTAACATATCAAAAGTAACATTAAAACTAACAATTTCTCATAAAACTTTTAACGCACTGATCCCTACATTGCGTCGTACATCAGCGGTGACAAGTTGTCACAACTTCAATTGAAACTGGAATCAATCAAGCGTCAATTTGACAACTCGGTGCGTCAACTGTCAGTCATCGAACTTTGGCAATTTAAAAAATCCAACCGAAGGAAGCAATCGGGACTCGGGCGCGGGAAGCGACGCGTCAAGCGCGGGATGGATTCGAAAATTAAAATCCCGCGCGGCGGCTGATGGCTGTCGCGAGTGTTGCCAGCTCGATTTCAGGCTTGTTCTAAATATGTCACTTCTTTGTTATCGACGGCGCGGGAAATGAAAGTCCATCGAGGACGTGTCGACACGTCGTATAATATTAGCGAATATCGACCGCAAATGCCACGCCCAATTTGCATGAACATAATATTGTTATTATAACTTTACACTAAGGCCCTGTTTCACCACTTACTGATAAGTTCCGGATAGGGTATCCACAATTACTAATCTGACAGATAGAGTATGGAGAATCTGTCACATCTGACATCACTCACACAAGTTGTGGATAGCCTATCCGGTACTTACCAGGAAGTGGTGAAACGGGCCCTTAATATCCGATTATTTGCTGAAACTGAATATTGTTAATACCTAGCCTATTATAGCGGAAATACCTTCACATAAGTAGACGTTCTAGTCAACCAAAATAGTATAGTGTACCTAAAATCAAACTATAATAATTAAAATTAGTAATTACGTCATAAGAGTGAAATCGATATTCGAATAAGTAACACATTTGGAGCACCTGCATATATGTAGTACCAATATTGACTTATGCCATTTAAGGCTATTAATAGTTACAATACACGCGGCAGGTGGGTGTTATTTATTGGTCTGATAAATAATAATTAATAATAACGTTAATAGTGATAAAGCGAACAGTCACGAGTCACGACGCGACGCCCAGCATGTGGCATTGCTGCTGGTGTTACCACTAAACTAGTTTTAGTTCCACAAACTGTGGCAAAAACAGGCGCAAAAAATATTCTATCTTTTTAACTAAGTTACGCATATTGTTAAAACAAAAATTAACTAATAATGTTTTATTCGTAGCAGCTTGTTGTGTCTATTCTGTGGTAGCAGTTCATCTCTGGCCATTGCATTGTTTAAAAACTGAACTGATACCAACTACAACCATGATGAGTCTAAATTAACAACAGTGATGTTTCAATTATTCTACTTTAATATTGCCACTGCTAAGGCGCATTTAAATGCGCCTTGGCAGTGGCAATATTAAAGTAGATATGTGGATGTACTTATGTGTACATCATACACATAGGTCTCATAAAATATTCCTTTACTGTGTTTTTGCATTCCTCGCCAAAAATGTGAGTTTATTTTCGAGTGTTAAGCGAGTATTAGACGTCATGACATATCGCGCGGCGCACGCCGACAGGCCTGAGTGACGGGCTGCTGCGAGAGATAACTGATGGAGACACCAGCTTAGGGACATTCTAATATTTTCACAGAAAATCTGTAGTAGAACTCTTTATGACAGAATTTGTACCTGCAGTTTCAACTAAAGATATAATAGAAGAGCAATAAAACTGATAGTTATTGCCAGTGAAATTTACATCAACTTATAAAACTTTTTGCGGATTGAAATTGTTTCCCTGTTTGAGTTCACCTATATCTGCACAACTCAGGCCGAACATAATTATTATTTTTGTATAAAATAACAATAATTACATGCTTGTAAATCAAGTCGAGTCTGCATACTAATTATAATGCCTTTTAAACTTTTTCCGCCACTCCAAGGCTGCGAATAGTATTAGCATAATAAACGTGTATTAGTGCATACTTGTAGCAGCTTGTAGATAAGAAAAGTTCAGTATATAAATATTGTACGTGTAGAAATAACGTGTGAAATGTTTTCGTAGCGAGCGATCCTACATCGGCTCGGTATTGTTCGTGTTCAGTGGTCAAATACTATTGTTGTTAACTTTTCACTATCATTTCATTACCAATATGTTCTCTATGATTAGAATTCTATAAAAACTGGCTGACGACAAAAATAATATAATTTTAAAATTTAATTTGTATTATTTCAATCTTCGTCTATCTTTATGGTTATAATTTAACTAGACTTGGATAAAAACTTGAATATCGCTGATGCTTTACGGGAGTACAGTTATGTATCGCTATCGTTGGAATCAAATAAATAAACACGAGTTATCGAGCACTCAGATAACAGCGGCAAACAAACTGCTGTAAAATCAGTAAAAACGGTACAATAAACCGTTGTAGGTGTTGTAGATAGCTATCGCGTGTAATCCGCCGTGTACCGATACTACTGATAGCCGTGAATCGTAAAAATCGCGGTTGATTAACTTTTTATCGGTATTTTCCGATAACTGCTGCGCTGAATGCTGTAGTGTGCGCGCGTTCGCCTCGCTCGCTCGTTCGTGTTGTGCCACATTGTGATGTTGTTTTACTAATACGTGTAATAACATCTTAAAACAGCTTAACGATATCGGTAAGCGTATATTTTATAATATTAATTAATAATATATTTCCGTTGTCTGGCACCCGTAACACAAGTCCTTCAGGAACTTAGCACGGGGCCAGACTGACGTGGTGTGAAGCGTCCATAGAAAAAAACTTTAATAAGTGAATTTAAATTCTAAACATCGATCGTCGATTGAAATGTTGTCTGTAAATAAACATTGATACTCTTTATTTATAGAAAACAGTGGCTATGGTTATATTCAAACTTAAAAACACAAACAAACTCAAAAGAATAGATGGATAGCTCCAGAGTACTCTGTCATAAGTCATAAATTCATAATTTATAAGAAAACTATTAGAGCTAAGTTGCCATCGCTAAAAACGATGATATTTGAAAATAAAATGCATATTAGGCATTAAATTCGAAATATTCAAAAATACTGATGTTTTTGCTATTCGATTTCGTTTTATTGACGATGGCAACTTTGGCACAACCATCAAATAGATTAGAACAAACAAACCCAAACGTAACGCAGCTCTAAACGCCACTCTAGCTGGAATGTTCATAGTTAATTGATTAAATAACCAACCGTGACCGGCGGCGATAAGCGCGATAACGTATCACTGCACAATATTAGCGGATACTGTAGCGTCAGCAGCGAGGTAGAGTTAGCAGCGTAGGATCAGTCAGCTGTTTGGGGTAGAGTTAGTGTCATAAACTATATAGCAGTCAGCAGTCAGCAGAAAACGGCGAGGAATAGCCAGCAATGTGAGGGAGAGTCAGTGATAAACTTTATAGCAACCATTAGAAAACGGCGAGGTATAATCAGCAATGTGGGGTAAAGTCAGTGTGATAAAGAATATTATGGCAGTCAGCACTCAGCAGCACAGTCAACAGCGATGTATAGTCACTAATGTGGGGGAGAGTCAGTGTGATAAACTATATAGCAGTCAGCAGCAGTCAACAGGAAGGTATAGTCAGCAATGTGGGGTAGAGTCAGTGAGATAAAATATATAGCAATCAACAGCACAGTCAACAGCGAGGTATAGTCAGCACTGTATGGTGGAATCAGCGTGATGAACTGATAGCTCTACAGATCGCTGTAGAGCTCTAATTGTGACTCTAATTCTAACTCCATTTATGCTAACTCCATCGGGAGTTAGCATAAATGGAGTTAGAATTAGAGTCACAAGGTATGTTATAACGGTCATTGGTAGAATGTAGGATAAAGTCAGTATGTTAACTCTATCGCGGTCAACAGTAGAGTTTCTGTGTACCATCACAATGCTAACTGTACCTCGTGCTGACTCCGGCGAAGTAGAGTCAGCAGTGTGGGGTAGAGTTAGCACGATAATCTGTAGTTGTCAACGGTAGCGTCCGCGGCCAGGAACAGCTAGCTGTTAGATTCAGAGTACTAACTTGAGAGCGGTGAACGGTAGAGTCAGCAGCGTAGGATAGCGTCCGTCAGTGCTCCATCAGTATGTGAGAGCGATAACTCTACAGTAGTACAGCCTATAGCAGGGTATTTTCATTTTTCAGCCACACGAGGTAGTGTCAGAAGTGGGATGTGTTAAAAGGCTGTTTACAGTGGTTCTTTAATACGAGAACAATCAACAACTACAAGTAGTAAACTGTCAACATCTGTTATCACTTATCTGTTATCAGATAACTACAACTGTATTACATGATGCCTATCGCCAGATTACAAGATATCAAATGTAATTAACGCTGATAAAATTAATTATCTTTGACATTGTAATGATACCGTAATACTGTACAATAAAGATGCACCCGTCACAGGAAAAACCGCCTTAAGAGTTTTAGTATAAGCAGCGTTTCCGTGTACACACTACACGGGAATTGATAAGATATTTGATTCCAACCGAGATAAGAGATATAGAGATAGTGGTTTTAGATGTGTACAGGTGTAATGAGAAAGTTTGAGTTATTAAAAATGTATGTTGATGAAAGGTACCAAGGCAATTAAAAGTTATTGGTTGTTCAGTTGTAAAAGAAAATATTGAGTGAGTTCTGTATATTATACCTAAGAATATTTATAATGTTTTATTCTCTGAATATTGTAATTGTGTGTTTTATCTCCCACTGCAAGATAAGCAGAGGGGAGATTATAAATTATATCATTATATCTATAGAACATTAGCATATAGATGACGATTTAAATTTTTAATATTGGAAACATGAATATTTTTTTAAATTGAGTCGAAAATCTACTGATTGATATCCGGTTCGTATCTAAATATCGATTAGTTAGATCAGAATCAACAGAGAAAACATTTCTAAAATTAAAAAATTTAGTTTTTCTTGGACAAAAGAAATAAGTCGATCGAAATATTTGAAACGTGTCAGTAGAATTTTTATCAATATTTATAGAGGAATTCTACTATACTTTCTAATGACCCATTATGTCACGGCGGTGGCGAGTAAAAACTAATCGATTGTATCGATTATGTTATTCGAGTTGTTTGTATACTGTATCGCCGCATCTACTCCCGTTAATCTGTTCAAGTAGAACTCGACTTGATAACGACTCGATAACATTAATTAATCTGAATTTCGTTCAAAGTATGTGTTCTCGGAATCCGATGTTTCGATTTAAATCATGTCGTACTCGATCGGCACCGATACTATCTAGCTCACGTTTTTTATTTATTTAAATGTGTTTTCATTATTGATTGTATCATATTTATTTCCAGCAGCAATCACTAAATTGGGTTTATCTTCCTTCTTCTTCTACTTTTAGTGTTGCAAGCGGTAATTTTTTCGGTAATTCTTAAAAATCGATATTTGACAGCTGTCAAACTCCTTCATCGGCTTTTGTAACATTCGTGCGTCGTTTTTGCCATTACATCACAATAAGCTATTTTAAAAATGTATTTGAACACTAATAAATCGTTGACTAGGGGTGGTCCGGATGCTGGCGAGGTGAGTGCAGACGCGTGCGCATCTCAAATGTTTCCACTAATAGTATAGTGGCACTTGATGATTATGCACGTGCCACGCTTTGTAGTTTTTGCTTTTTTTATAGTTATCCTCAACTAGCTGTAATAGATATGTAACTGTAGTAACAGTTTACCATGGTACTATCATTTAGATTAAGAACTAATTATATTTTCTTTATGTAAGTTTGTCAGATAAAACTTATAGATTCCTTCCTTGATAGGCAATCTTGGATAAGATATATATAATATAACTTTCGAAATAAAAGTACAAAAATTAGGATAGGTACAGTGAAGTACAAGGCATATCGGCTGATTTGATAAATATCTAAATTATATAATTTATAGATCTGATAATTTATTTTAAATATTATAAGATCTACAGTTAGCGTCGATATCCAGACTAAGCTATCTGCGCAAGAATCGATGCCTTCATTTTGATATAATCACTGATGATGCGTTCCATTTGAAGTTAAAAACGACCAAAACGCTCAAAATAGGAGGCAGCATTTTGAGCGTTTTGATCCTTTTTAACATCAAATTGAACGCAGGGTATTAACTTAAATGACATTATTTTTGTCAGCTAAGATCACATCAAAATAATACTCAAACTCTTTATTATTGTCATGTGTTCCCATTTTTCAATATTAATACTAATTTAATGACATTTTCTTCCAGGTAAGTGAGCATACATCATGTGTATCGTAAGTAATGCACACAATCATTAGAACTGATTTATACAGGAAGCGCCGGCTCGCACGACTGTATTACTTTCACATTAAAATCCCGAACACATGTGAAATACGAGAGGTAATATTTGCCATTTTAATATTTTTCTACAATCTGATATTTATATGATAAATTATTGTGAACGCTACAACACATTATTAATCTGGGAATCCATTTTTGATTATTTTTTAATGTTCTATTATGTTGCACTATAGTCGAGGCATTTTATTAGGCTACATTTGACAGTTCATCAAAACTAAGCCAGGTAGCCTTGTAACGGCGGCATAAAAAAATAAATATTTTGTCTTTGTTATTACTGCACAATTTATTAACTTTTTCTAATAACGATTACATAATATTTATTATAAACATAACAAATACTAGTTTTTTTTACTACTTACTTTCACTGATAAACAATTTTAAACATAAAAAACAAATTATGATATAAAGAACTGAACGTCGTTACAATGTTACGTATGCTGACACTTTTTCTTTTTAAACACTAGGGATGTTACGCAAAAAATCGAAAGCTGATTACTAATTGTAAATAAATCGACATAAATAATTATTAATAACTACGTTGTGTTTGTATTCAAATATTTATTAATCTTTAATTGACTATAAAAAGACTGAAAATAACTTGTAAGTTGTAATAAGATAATTATTATGAAATGTTGGCAAAAAATACACGAAAACTGGGAAAATATTTCCCAGTTTTCGTGTATTTTTTGCATAGAATGTACGAATCGCATTCATATTTGATAACCTCCTTTTTTGTGGTCTGCTAAAAATAATACAATGGGGCATTATAATACATTTTTAAATTCGCTTAATATATTGCAAATCCGTATCGATTCTCACTTTATTCGATGTTTTTAAGCAGGCCACCTCACTATGGAGACAAAACTGACATAATTATGTCAAATGTGACCTATGCCCAGACTGTAAACGATTTTCATTATACTCTACCTTCGTGTCAATTTACTTTCATCTGAATATAATTAAAAATTTAAAAGTTAAAACTACTACAATTAAATGTGCCTGTGTCCAAAGTATACATTTTGCCACTACTTTACTGCGAGGTTATTAGAATTTTATAGCATTATATTTAAAGATTTATATTTTACATTTAGTACCTAGGTACATATCGGTTACTCTTATCGGTTTTATAGTAAACTCTATAGAAGGCATACATACACGCCTTAAAATTAATTACTTTGTTTTGTAACACCTTGTAATACCTAAATAATAATTATATCTTCTGTTTCACCAAAAATTAACTTTTCCAAATCCAATGGTCAATTAAAACACTTTTATTAAATATCAGAATTAGTCGAATCCGGTTACAGTCGAGTCGTAATGGTTATCGATTGATCTAATTTTGTAAAGTTAATGTCAATTTAAACAAACTTGTGAGTTTCGTGTTTACAATTTAATTACATTCGACTTTTGATAGTTTAATTCGAAGCGCGATTTTATATTTGTCGAGTTTATTAATTAAACAATTTTGCGAACTATTGCTCTTAAAAAGTTTTTGGACGTTTAGGCATTGAATGTTTATTTATTGTTTAAAAATTAAACCGGGACACAAAATAATATCACTTTATTACTTATAATATTAACTTAAAAAAACGTTTTATTTTACGTTTCTAACCATACCTAATTTATTTTTAGGGTTCCGTACCCAAAGGATAAAAACGGGACCCTATTACTAAGACTTCGATGTCTGTCCGTCCGTCTGTATGTCTCTAGGCTGTATCTCAAGATTCCAGAACCGCTGTAGCTAGACTTCTGAAATTTTCACAGATTGTGTATATCTGTTGCCGCTATAACAACAAAATATACTAAAAATAAAATAAAGTTTATTTTTAAGGGGGAAACGTGTTTTTTTTTGCCTTTTTTGCTCGTAATCAATTATGGTAACAGCTACGAACTTGAAATTTTCACAAAATCCTTGATTGTATTTGTACTTTAATAATTAATAATAAAATTAAAATAAAGTAAATATTTAAGGGGGCTCCCATACAAAAAACACAATTTTTTGTCTACTTTCGCTCTATACCGATACGGAACCCTTCGTGTCGAGTCCGACTCGCACTTGGCCGATTATTAAACATCTCGTTGTTGTTTGACGTTTCGAAATCACCATGAAATAATAATATTTTTTAGGGGTCCTTGTCCATACCCAAAGGGTGAAAACGGGACCCTATTACTAAGACTTCGTAATTCGTTGTCAGTCCATCTGTCCGTCCGTCTGTCTGTCTGTCTATCGCCAGGCTGTATCTCAAGAACTGCTATAGCTAGACTTCTGAAATTTTCACAGATTGTGTATATCTGTTGCCGCTATAACAACAAATACCAAAAACAAAATAATATTAATATTTAAGGAAGGCTCGTATACAAAAAGTGTTATTTTTTCCTTTTTATCAATAATGGCAACATGTAGGCACTTGAAAATTGAAATTTTCATAAAGGCTTTAAATATATGACGTGTACTTTCATAATTTAAGTAATAATAATATTTAAATAAAATAAAATTTAATTAAGGGGGGCTTTTTCCCATACAAAAAACACAATAATTTTTGGCCTATTTTGCTTTACAACGGTACGGAACACTTCGTGCGCGAGTCCGACTCGCACTTGGCCGATTTTTTAGTTTATTTCACAATGACTCCTAGCTAGACCGTCTACATTTTACATCATTCATAAACTTAAAAAAGCAAAGCAACTGTCAACTTTGAATATGGAACATCCTGTAAACTGTCAAATTTCATACCGCGTCGCGAGTTTGACGCGGAGTTATCTTGTAGCAATTTATCCCGCTACCCGACTTCGGGATAATGTAAAAAAGTTTAAACTCATTTCGCCGCGAGACATACGCTGGGGCAGATTAGCGCGTTTTTAATGTGCCTCATTTCTAACTGAACCCTAATCTTCAAGTATAAAAATTACTTATCTTAAATTTTGTCGTGTTGTTTCTACTTCGCACGATAAGAGGACAAGTGAACGATAAAGTAGCCTACTAGACGTCGGAACCAGATTTTTCTTTAAGCAACTATTTTTTGCCGGGACTCGTAAATCAAAAGTTTTATCTGTTATTTTCTCTACCGTTACTCGATGCGAACGTACATTAGTGTAAATTACTCACTTGTTTTAAATTCCGCTTATCTTTGTTAGCTTTTTATGCAATTTTACTCCGAACTCGTCAGCGGCAAAAAATACCGAAGCATTTATTCAAAAGTTCGGAGATAAAACTCGGATAAAACGCGATAACTTTCCGACATAAAATTATTATGTATCGCGGATCGAATTAGGGTAAACGCGCGATTGTTGGTCCGTCGTCGGAGTCGATCGGGAGCAATAACGAAGTTGACAAGCGCGGTGCGGGCGGCCGGCGCGGCGCGGCGGGTGCGCGGTAACGAACGCGATTTTTTCGCCGGGCGAGTTATCGCGCGCCCCAGGCGCCGACCCTACACAATTTTTCATCGTGATATAAGTTGAGTCTTTAAAAGTTTATCGCTACAAGTTCGCACACCTCCGGATGATGTATCCCGCCATCCATCTTCTCCGGTGTTACGTTAATTTTTTCTAGTTTGTCATTTTCCCGCTAGACATTAATCCTATCTGAATTGTTGTTACAAATCGTCTTTGTTTTTTGGTGTTTATGTGGTTTGTCTTTTCCTTTTTCGTAACATAGGTGTTTCTCTTGACTTTACCCTTGTCTTTATTTTTAAGACCAAAATTCATTATTCATTTAGGCTACTTTCTATTATAATTTATAAAATAAAAATGCTTAATTATTATAATTTATTTTATAATTATCCTTTACTTCGCATAATAAAAAAGATATTAAGATTAATTCGGTATGTGATCTTGAAGATTTATTATGACAAGACATGCCGACACCGTGGCAAAGATATTTGTGCTATTTTTAATTAAAACTTGATAACAATAATTAGGTAATAGTATACACTGCTGTAAGATAATATAGGCATTTTAGCTAATTATAGAAAATACTAGAGATAAAACTATTCTGTCTTTTAATGGGGCTCAAAGTATTTCCATGCCGAATTTCATTGAGATCGGTTCAGCAGTTGTTTGAGTGTAAATACTTAATTAATAAATATTATGTATTGTCCATTCATATTGTCCTAGGTACTTTGTAATGATGTAATACGCAACAATGTATCCTTGTGGAATTTGTGAATGTGTATATACACTTCCCCACAGGACAGGCTTCGCCTAGCGTGGGGGCTAGAAATGTTAAGTTGCTGTTAACTGTTGCTTATGGAAATAAATTATTTACTTATTTTTATTTATTTTAAATAAATAGGTACCTACAAGGCAGACAGACAGACTTGTCCACAGTAACTCTCTTTTTCTTTTCGCAAACATTTTGATACCGTTTGTTTTATACCTACTGTTAATTATATTATAATTATTATAATATTTAATTTAGCATAATGTCATTTTAACTAACTTCCTTACCCTATCAATATATCATCTAGATAAGTTACTAGTATCTACCCTATTTTCCTAACGAATGTTAGGCCACCTGTTGGCTATCGGTTTAAACAGGATATTGGGCGGCTATCTCCATCGGATCCATCAGCCGGCTGACTGCCCACGGTACATAAAAATATCAAAATAAATAGCCACGGTAAAAGCTATTTCCGCCACACAGCACTTTATGTGATGGGGTAATCGGTGGCCTGTTGCGTCATTAATACTGACCATAGAAGGAAATTGTCCCTACTCCCTCTGTATGTACCGCTATGCAAGTATCAATGTCTGTCCAGAAGCTAGTATGAAGTTTGAAGTATATTCAATATTAAGTAAAGAGTCTATTTCAGAACCTGAGTCCCAGAGTATCATTCATTTTTCCTCACAAAAATTTGAATCCATACTTGCATACTAATATCAGCTAATATCAATAATAAGAAAGCTGACGTCATCTATCTGTTTATCTCTCTGTGTCTGTGTCTTGACATGTATGATATTGTATCTAATTAATCGTAGAATACTTTTATTCCGGAACCCAGTACCTCCGGCAGAGTAGACGGTTTCCATCGGGTATACTAATTTTGACGCAACTACACTACAGGCATAATCTTGTATTACCACAATAGATACAACTACGTATTATCTACATTTAATTTTATAACCGTGAACGTATATAAACAAGACGATGATGATGTTGGGGCAACGAAATTGCAGACAATATTATGTAGTATCAACTATCACTATAATCACAGAATATAATATATTAGTAGTACCAACCATAATATCAAACGTGGGGACAACCCACAATTTACACAAAACAAAATCTGTCGGATCAGTCAGTATAGTATATTTTTTTAACTTTAACAGCGAGTTAAAGGCCGGTAACGCACCTGCAGCTCTTCTGATGCTGCGAGTGTCCATAGGCGACGGTAGTTGCTTTCCATCAGGTGACCCGTTTGCTCGTTTGCCCCTTTATTTTATAAAAAAGAATGTGAAGGTATAAACAAGACGATGATGATGTTGGTGCAAATCCAATTTGTGAGCGATACCGATCTTCGGTTTTGTTTACGGCCGGAGCGAGCGCGGATACCGACTACAGCGAGTACTGAGTAACGCGAATCTGGTGATATCGCCTATCTCCAGATGATACGATATGTATATTTATTAGCACACACCCACACAGACACAGAAGTGACTGCGCTTAGGTGCTGTGCACACTGGTGGATTTTTCTTTCCAATAAATGGATTATTTTTATTAGTTATATATTCCTTACTTCTCAATGTCGTATACAAACCGGCTTTAACTCGCAATTTAGCGTAAATTTTGAAATACCGTTCTAAAAAGTGCAAGTTTTATTATCATGCCAAATATTATCGAAATGGTCACACAATATTTCAATTTAATGAATATTCAAATGTAGGTGATAAATAGCAGATATGCAGAAATAGATACAATGTACCAGGCTCAAGATAACGAGATATTATTTAAATTAGCTGAAATTTATTAAGTCGTTATGTTCGCGCCTAGGCTGCGAACAATGTTCGGGTTCGGCTGTCGTCGGTCTTCCGTCCCACTCCCACGTATGGGATCGTTCGCGGCGCGGGGCGAGGGCCGCGGCGAGTTAACTTACTTGGATTCCATACCCTAATTTGCAACCGCCGTGGACACTCATAGTTCAAATTTAACTAATATTGTAAAAACTGGAATATATATTTTGTATTAAGAAGTACAGTTTTTCATTAATTCTTATGTTCAACCGAACATAAAGTGGCGACCGTGAGAAAAAGAAGATTAACCAAAATTTTCAGCTAAAAAATACTATTCGGATCGAAGCTAACGGAAAGTTCAAATTTTGTCAAGTCATTCTTGGGCCCACAAAAAGACAAAATCTTGCCAAATTATTGGAGACAGTTGGATATTTTGGAGGATTAGCGATAAAAATCAAATAAAAGAAGAGGATTTGGTATTTTCGCCGAGTAAAAGTGAGTCCGTTCCTTTTTATCCACTATCATCTCACTCATCCACATCCCATTCGAGTTTGTAGCAATTGTTGAAGCTCATTTATCGCATTTAGGTACATAATTTCATAATTCACAATAATCTATTGCCTTTCAAAGCGCCTATTTTCGCATATTTGCTTTGATCTGAAAGTCAAGACCCATTATTGTCGCTTTCAGATTCCCTAATCTTGCATTTATGTCTACTTTTGCGTCTTGAAAGTGCAAATTCATAATTATTCAATAATTTTTTCGCTTTCAAATTGCCTACTTTTGCAAAGTAGCCTATTTCTAATATCTGAAAGTCTAGACCCAACTATTGTCGCTTTCAGATTCACTATATCTTTGCACTTTGCCTATTTTTGCGACTTGAAAGTCTTTATTACAATAATATATTTGTACCTATTTGCCTACTTTCAAATTTACAAAAGAAATTGCTAAACCAATTTGGCCTAATATTAAGTTTATCAAATCTTACCTGCGCACGCGCATCCATTCATTACATTTCATCATAAAATCACCAAAACGATTTCATTATCAATTCATTAAATCATAAGATTAATATTTCACGACATTTTCATTATCCTAAATTCTCATCTGTTTAAAAGATTTTCATATCATATTTTCCCACTATAGGTTTATGTGCTAATATACTATTCCTCGATAGTACAAAAGATCGAAACAATCTATTCCAGGGTGTCTGCGCGCGACGCGTCAGGGCCACCTTGCACATCCGAGAACGCATACGGACTGGGAGTATTCAGCGACTAACGCCGGCTGCCAGCGCTGCAGTGCCTACTGATCCTGCATTCCTGCGTTATCAGTAAACTCAGCTGTTCTATTCATTGAAGCGAGGCCGTATTGTATAGCATTTTATTTTTACGACTTTGTTTACTTATTTTTCTTGATTATCTAACTTTGTGCCATGGAAACAGCATTGAAAGCTTTAAATGTAAAACGGGCTTCAATTAAAGGTCGTATTACTAAGTTTACCAATCAAATTATAGACTTAAAAAATAGTTCTAAGATTACACAAACAGATATTAATATATTGGCACAAAAGTTAGCTAAAATTCAAGATTTATTTAATGAGTTCGATGGTGTGCAAAATCAAATAGAGGGAATAGATGCAGAGAATTTAGATAATGAATTGGATATTAGGGAATCGATTGAACAAACATTTTATACTTCTATAGCTGCCGCTCAGGAGTTAATTCAACAAAATTCTACAACTAAAAAGCCATGCCACGATCAAGGTCACAATAGTTTTCTTAGTGCGAATGACGACGATCACAAAGTCAGTTTTCGTTTGCCTGTAATTAAAATTAATAACTTTGACGGTACCTATTATAAATGGCTCGAATTTAGGGATACATTTTGCTCACTTATTCATGATAATAATAAAATAGAAAATATACATAAATTTCATTATCTTAATTCGTATTTGGAAGGTGAAGCAGCTCGAGTTATTAGTAATTTACAGGTCACTAATGATAATTATCCTGAAGCGTGGAATCTTCTGTGCGAGCGGTATAATAATGTTAGGCAATTAATAAATAATCATTTAAAACTTTTATTAAATATTGAACAAGTTCGTGAATCTGATAAGTCACTTAGGTTTATAGTGGACCATGTCACTAAAAACTTGCGTGCACTTCATAATTTAAATCAGCCCACTGAGCACTGGGGCACGATTATTATACATTTAATTTCGGCAAAATTAGATAACAATACACGAATTAAATGGGAGGAATATAGTCATGCGAACATTAGCTCCTCAGAAATGCCATCTCTGGACAATTTTATGTCGTTTTTAAAATCTCGCGCCGATGTGCTCGAGTCTGTTTATCGAAATAAGGAGGCAAATAAAAATATTAAGTCTGTTCAGAATTTTCCCCACAACTCAAAGCATTCACAAAATATGCCTCAATCAACTAAATCTTTTATGGTTGAAAATTCTAATAATTCCAAAAAATCGTTTGCCTACAGATGTGTGGTATGTAAAGACGATCACCGAATTTACGAGTGTCCACAATTTTTAGATAAATCGGTTGATGATCGGGCTGCACTTGTAGGTAAATTAAAGCTATGCACTAATTGTTTGCGTGTAGGGCATAATTTGCGCGGATGTAAACTAAATAGTTCGTGTAAAATATGTCACGATCGACACAGCACACTACTATGTAGTTCGAAAGCGAACTCAAAGCATACCGAATCTATCGCGATGTCTGCGATGACTTCATCAGAGGTTCTTTTATGTACTGCACTGATTGAAGTCGTTAATCCTAACACTGGTAAGTGTATAACTACTAGAGCACTATTAGACTGTGGTAGTCAATGCTCGTTTATTTCTAGTAAATTAAAACAACAATTAAATTTACATTCATTCAATTCTCATATTCAAAATATCGTAGGTATTGGTAACAATTCCTTACAAATCAACACCGAGCGATGTAATGTTACAATAAAATCTAGATTAAATTCATTTACAACTAATATTACATGCTTAGTGATGCCCGAAATAACGGGCAAAATACCAAAGGCCTATATTAATATTAAAGGTCTCAACTTAAAGTCATTTGAGCTCGCAGACCCCAGCTTTAATAAGCCTGCTGACGTAGGACTACTTATCGGTGCTGATACTTTTTGGGACATTTTGCTGCCCAATCAGCACTCTATAGGGACCGGAAATCCCATCCTACGGGAGTCTAAATTAGGTTGGCTTATAGCGGGACCCATGCGCTATACTCATGACAGCCATATTGATAGCAATGCAATTCAATGCAATTTTTCCAATATTACTGAACACAGCAGTAATAATGAATTAACACAAATGCACAATGATCTCAAAAGGTTCTGGGAATTAGAAAGTTTGCCACAAAAATCTTTACTTACAGATATAGAACGAGATTGTGAAAATCATTTTACACAAAACACCAGACGTACTGCGGACGGGCGTTTTTGCGTCAAGTTGCCTTTTTCTGCCTCTCCTGACTGTTTAGGGGACTCCTATTTTATGGCTAAAAAACGATTTCTAAATTTAGAGCGTAGATTTAGGAAGCAACCCGAAATTAAATCCGCGTATGTCGATTTTATAAACGAGTATGCTAATCTTGGCCATCTCTCAGTTTCAGATGTTGACCGACCAGAAAACGGTTATTTTATCCCTCACCATCCGGTTATCCGCGAGAACAGCGAGTCAACTAAACTCCGCGTTGTTTTCGACGGGTCTGCTCGCACGAAATCTTCTAACTTGTCTATAAATGACATTCTAATGGTAGGACCGTCTATACAAGACTCTCTTTTTAATATTCTACTTCGGTTTCGTCAATATCGCTACATTTTAAGTGCCGATATAGAAAAGATGTACCGACAAATTTGGTTAGCAGAGTCTGATCGCAATTTTCAATTAATTCTTTGGCGCGATGCAGAGGACAAACCCTTGCAAACTTTGCGACTAAATACGGTCACATACGGTTTCGCGAGCTCTAGTTTTCTTGCTACGCGTTGTCTTTGGCAAGTAGGTGAGGAATGCAAGGATCCTATTATAAAAAATATAATACAGAACGATTTTCTGGTCGACGACCTCCTAACTGGCCATGATGATGAGATTCAGCTCCGCTCTATTCAACAGGCAATTTCAAAAAATTTTGCTCAAGCAGGTTTTAATTTGCGTAAGTACCGCTCTAATTTACCAACATTGTTGCCTGCTGAATCTCTGCAATCCAATAGCAATTTAATTGTAAGTGAGACAACAAATACTCTAGGGTTGAGCTGGGATCCTTCATCAGATATTCTCAAATTTCCAATCGCAATAGAACATCCTTCTGTTATTACAAAACGAAGTATACTTTCTACAACTTTCAAAATATTCGATCCCTTGGGCCTCCTATCTTTGTGCACTATTGTTCCCAAAATTTTATTGCAGACTCTGTGGTCTTTAAAACTTGATTGGGACGAACCAGCCCCTAAAGAGATTGCCAAATCTTGGAAGACTTTTATTGATGGTCTCCAATCTATTGCGTCTCTATCTATTCCTAGGCCGGTAATTATTCCTAATTCTGTAAATAATGAAATTCATTGTTTTTGTGATGCATCACAACGCGCCTATGGTGCATGTATTTATATCCGTTCGACTAACGCCGAAGGTCAGGTACACGTAAATTTACTTTGCGCTAAATCCCGCGTTGCTCCTGCATCTACTCCTACTACTATACCTCGTCTCGAACTCTCAGGTGCTCTACTTGCAGCTGAACTCTGCTCTACTGTAACCAAGGCTTTACGTTGTAAAATCTCTCGAACGTTATACTGGACTGACTCTAGTATTGTTTTGGCTTGGTTGCGTGTCGGGTCTAAAAATCTAAAAACATTTGTAGCCAATAGAGTAGCCGCAATTCGAGAGATTACTGAAACGAATTCTTGGCGACATATTTCCACTAATCATAACCCGTCAGATCTTTTAAGTCGCGGAATTAATCCTAGGGATGTCGCTAATTTAAACATCTGGTGGTCTGGTCCACAGTTCTTGTTGTTACCGGAAGATGAATGGCCGCCATCCCAGTTTCAGTCTAATATCGAGACGAACGATTTACCAGAAGTTAAGGTTAATTTAATTAGCAATAATAATAATTTTAATATTTCAATTTGTAATGTCGAAAGATACTCAAAGCTCAGCACAATACAAAACATTTTTGGTTATACACACAGATTTATTTACAATTGCAGAAACCCTAAAAATAAAATTACTGGTTCTTTAACAATTTCTGAAATTGACAAAGGTTTAAAATATGTTATTTTTATTTCCCAGGCTGAGTCGTTTCCAAAGGAATTAAATTTATTATTAAAAGGTAAATCTTTAAATCCTAAATCGAATATTGCAGCGCTTAACCCATTTATTCATGATGGATTTATTCGAGTGGGTGGTCGTATCCAAGACTCTGACTATAGTTTCGATATGAAACATCCTATATTACTGAGCTCGAAAAATCACGTAACCAAATTATTATTTGAACACGAACACCGTAAGCTTTTACATGCAGGTCCTCAAGCTCTATTAGCATCTGTACGCACTCGTTTCTGGCCTATCAATGGTAGAGACTTAGCGCGACGGACCGTATTAAAGTGCAATATCTGTAGAAGGTTTAAAGGTGAAGTAGCTAAAAATATAATGGGTAATTTACCGTCCGACAGAATCACGCCAGATTTTCCTTTTGTGGTTGTTGGAACCGACTTTGCTGGTCCATTTATGATCACGGATCGTAAGGGTCGTGGTTGTAAAATTACTAAATGTTATTTATGTGTTTTTATTTGTTTTAAGTATAAATGTATACATTTAGAAGCAGTGTCTGAGCTGTCTAAGGATGCCTTCATACTTTGTCTACGTCGTTTTATTTCTCGACGAGGCATTCCACGAAAAATCTATTGCGACAATGGTGGCAATTATGTAGCGGCTGCTAAAGAAATTAAGAGTTTTATAGAGTCTAATGTTGACGCTCTATCTGATTTTGCAACTAAGGAGGGCTTAGAATTTTGTTTTTCACCAGCGTACGCGCCTCACTTCAATGGCCTGATGGAAGCCGGTGTCAAGTCAGCAAAATTTCACTTGGCGCGAATATTAGGCCAGACTCACTTAACTTTCGAAGAGCTCTCAACTTTGTTCGCTCAAATAGAATCCATCTTAAACAGCCGCCCCTTATCTCCTTTAAGTTCTTCCCCAAATGATCTCTATCCCTTAACCCCGGGCCACTTTTTGATCGGGAGACCACTGAAGGCGCTACCATCTCCATCCCTACTAGAGACTAACATTAATCGTCTTGACCGTTTCCAGCGAATCGAAATGATCAAGCAACACTTCTGGAATCGCTGGAGCCAGGAATACATCTCCGAGCTACAAGCCCGCACTAAATGGCGTTTGAAAAGGAGAGATCTACAGGCTGGAGACATGGTCATACTAAAGGAGGAAACTCCACCCTTGTACTGGCGACTCGGTCGGGTGGAGCGAACTTTTCCTGGACCAGACGGCGCTACTCGTGTAGCCGACATTGCTACTTCGCGAGGCATCGTGCGCCGCGCGCTAAATCGAATTTGCTGGCTGCCTAATCATGATCAAGATGCTGGAAAGCATTGAGCTTTCCAGGGCCGGGTGCATGTTCGCGCCTAGGCTGCGAACAATGTTCGGGTTCGGCTGTCGTCGGTCTTCCGTCCCACTCCCACGTATGGGATCGTTCGCGGCGCGGGGCGAGGGCCGCGGCGAGTTAACTTACTTGGATTCCATACCCTAATTTGCAACCGCCGTGGACACTCATAGTTCAAATTTAACTAATATTGTAAAAACTGGAATATATATTTTGTATTAAGAAGTACAGTTTTTCATTAATTCTTATGTTCAACCGAACAGTTATGCTAATGATAATCCACGCAATCGCCTATCGAGCTATAGGTATTTAAATCGGGCTTAGGTTATCAGCCAATTTTTATCTATATCTGCATTCTGAAGACA
This sequence comes from Plebejus argus, assembly GCA_905404155.3. Lineage (NCBI taxonomy): Eukaryota > Metazoa > Arthropoda > Insecta > Lepidoptera > Lycaenidae > Plebejus > Plebejus argus. The sequence goes on from FR989927.1 coordinate 23,426,803, forward strand.
CATTAGTTTTAGGGCCTGTTTCACCACTTTCTGATAAAGCGCCGAATAGGCTATTCACAACTTTTTCACAGATTCTCCATACTTCATCTGTCAAGTTAAGTTTTTTTTTTTTGATGCGCAGGGGAAACCCTTTATGGGTGCCCCGGGTTGAGAATGTGCCTCAGTTAAGCTAAAGCACCCCGGGGGTATGTGGGACTCCCGGACACTTGCGGTTTGCCTTCAGCCGTATACGAAGGGATATCCTGGATCTGTCTAACACAGGACTCCCTCCACGACCGGCCGGTCTACCTCACAAGGGACCGGACTTCCACCCTAGGCGCCGGGACTAGCTAAGCCGGGCAGGTTAAGTGGTGGATAGCCTATTCGGCACTTATCAGGAAGTGGTAAAACAGGCCCTTAATACTGTCTACTAGCCGTCTAGTTAGATTGGTTAATCAACCCGACGCGACGCCTAGACGAGAGAGTCTGTTTTATAGTAACTACAGAAGTAAGAACATTAGAGAACTAGAAACCACAAACATTATTTAACCTACTACGTTCAAGAAATAAATCTAGCCTAAGTCTCCCTAGACCTAGGCATGAAGTTGGCTGGTCAATTCAACATAGCTATACATACAGCACTTATTTATAGCGGTAATTTACAGATATGATCCGCGTGCGGGTGACAAGATTAGCCGGTAAGGTCGCAGGTCGTGACTGGACGTGTGGCCCGACCCTTAGGGCTATCGTCAAAACCTATTTAGTTGTAACCATAACTGTACTTAATATCTATAACCCGATTCTCATGTTTTGATGGCTAAAAATACAGGGTGCAAAGCGAGAATACTTTAGGGTGTGTTTTTGTATGTTATATAGGGTGTAACAAAACTAAGTGATAAATGATAATACTTTAGAGTTTAATGTATGTATGTGTTCCTTGTAGAGAGTTCACTGTGAAAGTAACAGCGCTGATTTTTTTCACTTTTGTATGGGCAAGCGCCCCAGCGTCACGAGTTTCCCCACAGAAAAGTGAAAAAAATTGGTCCTTCAGCGCTGCTACTTTCACACTGAACTCTATAAGAGGAACACGTACACAGTACACACCCTAAAGTATTATCACTTAGTTTTGTTACACCCTGTATAGAGTTAATTGTGATTTGTTACAGTACGAGTAGCAGCGCAGAAAAAACATTTTTTTGTTATTTGTATGAACAAATGCCCCAGCGTCATGAGTTTGCGCGTACAAAAGTTTAAAAAGTTTATCTTTCAGCGCTGCTACTTTCACAGTAAACTCTAAACAGGGAACTCATACCCTAGTGTATTTATCACTTTGATTTGTTACACCCTGTACAACCCGCGCAATTCTCATGATATGCATACTAAAAAATATACAGCCAAACATAGAACCTTCTCGTTTTTGAAGTCAGTTAAAAATAGATAGCGCGGTGTAGTGTGAACGCGGCCTTATCGCTATTGGGGGCTAAATGATATTAGTCATCGCTAACAAATGTCTTCTGTCTTGGCGGTGACGGGTACAAAGCTGTTTGATCGGGAACTACAAGATTAATACACATGTAAACTTTTAAAATATCACTATAATGTATCATCAGTTTTTCCGTTTTATTACATTCTATATAAATGCAAAATATTAACCTTAGCTATCACGATATTAGATAAAGATTTCATATTGCTAATGTTTACACATATTATAATATTATTCAATGTTTTATTACTTATGGAGTTGACACTTTGTTTCGAGTGACCAATGGTTGCTACAAATTAGCCGAAATATCGACAGAAAGAAAAGTGCAGCGCGACAAAATCCCTTTGCTCAGGAGTGATATATTATATAGAGTATCATAATATCAATGAAAAGGTTTAGATTTAAAAGGAAAAGAAAAGTCAACTTCGATTTTCTCATTAGTGCATATTTCAACACCGACCTCACACGCAGAATTTCAGCCGAACTGGATGAGCTGTGATGAGTTGATGACAATATTAATATAAGTATTACATGACATAAATCAACAAATTAATGTCGTACATTAAGAAAACTAATTATTATAATATTTACTGTGCCATTAATTGGTCAATCTTAGATAACAAGCTTTTTAGCTCGTAATAAAGGAAAGTGACTGCTACACGAGTTTTACCCTAGACCAGGTTTTGTTATTTATCTACTAATATATTATTTAAATGCTTATTGAAAGCTTTCGTCTCATTAAAATTATTGATTCTTGTGCCTAATAATTTAGGCATAAATTGTAAGTCGTTAAACAGCTATTGTTCGAAGTTTTTGCACATTATTATTGATCTATATGAAGTTATGATATAATTTGTACATAAGAACGAAATATGGATTCGTTGCGACACCGTTCCTCGAAGCGCTCGCAAAAACGTCCCGACCTCCGCATCGGGCCGCATGCTCGCAGCGCCTCGCGCCGCATACCGCCGCATATCACCGCATACCACCACATATCGCGAGACAAGAACGCATCAAATATTAGCCACCCACACCTGACGCGCGACAGGGACAGACAGACGCGACAAAAACCCGCCGATTAATATAATAATACCAGCGTCGACGCGAGATCACAAATCGAACGATTTGAATTTAAAAAACGGCTCGGTAAATTTGCAGCGGGCGCCGATAACATCGATCGTACGTTAGCAAGAAACACATTTCGAGAGAAACGGACGACGCGAGCCGAAACAAAGCGCTGTGACATAGCGATAACGATCGGCCGCCGCGAAACGTCGCACCAAAACGGGCCGAGCAAATTATCGATTCATAAAAACATCGATTTTAAAATATGACCGCCCGCGCCGCGTCATAGGGTTACCGGGCAAAAAGTAAATGGCGCGTGACGGGCTGAATTCCGCGACGAAAGCGCCGAAATCAACACTTGTTAATCAAATTTAAGGCTCCAAAACAACTAAAATTGGGTTAATAATAATTTCCATATATGTGCTGATAAATTACGAAAACGCTGGCGCGGTTGCCCCTGAAACCCGTAAGAAGGTCAACCTAGTATTCCTTAAATGTTTGGAGTGCAGCCAACACATAATTGACGCCAGATAGATGTGTTTATCTGGATTTGTAGGAGCAAGCGTAATAATTGAAGCCTTGGCCTGATACTTACAGATCCTGACTTTTAAAAATTGCAAACAATACTTTTGATTTTTTTTAAATAGGTAGGACAAATCACAAAAGTCTTCACAAAGCCACTGACTTGGCATAGACAGGAAGATTATTCTATGATTGTAATATTAATATTCATCTGATTTGCTACGAACGTGCTACGAGACGCTTTCGTAGCAGTCTCGTAGTACTCGTAGTAGTAAGCTACTACTACGAGTACTACGAGGTAGTAGCTAGTAGATAGTAGTAGTAGGTAGAAGCGTAGTAGCTTGGGTTAAATAGCTAAATATGAACCATAGCTTATACCGGACTTGTCGAAGCCACGGGCTACAGCTAGTTAACTAAAAAATATGCAACAAATAGCTGATAATAAAAATGATACCCGTTCAGAAATAGTGGAGTGCGGAGAGCATGCAAATCCTGGCCACCCCCCGCGAGATGATGCTATCTCGCTCGTACGTCATGCGATACGTCGCGGCGATGATGCTATCTCGCTCGTACGTCATGATACGTCGCGTCGCGGAGATCGCCGCGACAACATTCATTCGGATTTATATCGGAATAATTGTCGTGTATGTACAGGACATGCGTTTTGTGTCTGTTTATTTATTGGTTAGTGTTTACTATCGAGGCATTTTAATATCGAGACAGTTGGACGAAGATGTGTGAAAAATAGTAATCTTCTCTCTGCTCTCTTTCATGAGGTCTGGAATCCCAAAAACATTAAGTTTTATTTTTAACGATATTCTAGAAACTTTGTCTTAGTCCTTAGAACTTAAAAAGTGACGTCTTAAAATGTTATACTAATAATAATATTATAGTAAGCTAATAGCGCACGATGATGATGATTACCAATTTACCAAGAAATCGTGGGCGCTAAACATTTTTTAAACAGCCGGCAGTAGGTACCTGTTGCATTGTCGTCCGTTATCAGCTCATTACAGCGACCTCCAGCGATACCATTTACCGTAACTACGTGTGTTAGCACAGTTTTTTTTATTTTTTATTCTAACTCTTATATTTTCTTTAAATAAGTACCGCACAGTAAATAAACAGAAGGACACATGAAATATGAAAATTACGTGTTACCTATTTTAAAAACGCTTTTAACAGACTGCTTTCTTTCCTTCCGATTTTTACAAAATTATTTTAGACACCATAAATCTAGCGTTATAGTGTTTACCTCGATAACCTAAGCGCTAAATGTGACCGGAAGGCGATCAAGGAGACACAAGGTAGTTAGCCGGATACCTGGTGCGGCGAACCGCGCCCCGATACCACGTCTCATTACCCACGGTTTGGCGCCCCTGCCCAAATTAGCTAATATTATAGGTTCCTGTTGTACATGCTAAATGGGGAGTAAATCTAGACTAATGTTGTAAAGCTAAAGAGTTTGTTTTAACGCACTAATCTCTCGAACTGCTGTACTGATTTATATCCAAATTAGTGCAGCTAAAATATACTCGTATACTACCATTATGTCATATCGTATAAACCAGACAGCGGACTCATCACCTGTTACAGTTTTGTTCGTTATAATATTTCAAACTCTCACCACGACATATTTTTTCGATATTTCATAGAATTCTTAAAACTAGCTGGTATATTATTATAATATATTGAGTGAGCACAGTGTAAGTATTAGGGGCAGCAGTTCTGCTATCGCGAGATAGACGGGCGTGCGCGGCGACGATAACGCCGCCGCTATCGCGCGAGCCACGAGCGGAGGCGGAATACCACACTCATAACTCAGTCTAAAAATTTATATAGCATAGGTCGACCCACAGGTCGAACTGTCAGAACTCAGAAGTATGAAAGGCATACCAAACGTTGCGAATACCTGATCGTAGCAATATTATCAGTCAAAATGCTAGTTGCAGTAGTCAGTACTTATAGTATACCTGGCTCTACCTTGTAGTAAAAAGCAATTCAGAGCTTTTACTCTTTAAATAGATAATTTCAACCGGTCATGAAACTACAAACCCAAGGCATCGCAAGTGCCATGTGATTTAACGCAGCGTTATGTCGAAATTCAAAACTTTTCTAACGAAGTTACATATTCTATAAGTAGAAAAAAAATACTGAAACCTCGTCGCACGGGTCACACGACATGTCGGAGACTAATAAACCGATTTAATGCCACTTCCGAAGCACTCGTGTATGGCCCATAAAGATTCTGCACTCCCGATGCTGTAAAATTAAATCCTTTAACGTTCAATTAATCGCCCTCTTCATCAGCACAAAGATAAAGAATACTCCGAGTATTCTACATAGCATCATCATGTAACTGATAATACAAACCAGAATTCCAAAATATTTACAATTCTATAGAAATGCTTACAAAATGATAATAATATGTAAGTGCTTTTGTGTCCCATTCTTGTTTTACGTCATTTTGACTCCCATAATTGTATCCCAAAACATGCATTTTCTTAGAGTTTAAACTCATTACAATATGTTTAATATTTAACCCGGCCGTTATTAAAGCTAGACAGACAATAAAACACTCAAGAGTTTTCCAATAAATCCCACCTCGAAAACGGATAAAAATAATAACAATACACTAGGATCAATTGCCTTCGGCCCACGACACACATTTTATCTCAGTGAATCACGAGCTGCAGCCTGCAGGGCGCCTTATCGCGCCGCCCCAGCCGCCGTTATCGCGCCGCCCAAGCCCGCCGCCCGCCCGCCCGAGCTTTAATATATTTTTAGATAGCTTCAAATAACAATTTGATATTTTATTTTTAAAGTTAGAAATATTTGATGCATTGTTGCAGTTTTCGTTCAATGGGGCAGGTGAATTTTATGACATTCTTAAAGCAGTATTATTAAATAGCCTTCTCGTGAGCATAGTTTCCAAATTCATAAGAACGTATCAAGGAAATATATTTTTTTTAATTGTTGAGAACTTTGATGCTTTAGCTGATTTATTGCTCTTACCATAACTTTTATTTAATCAAACCAAAATTAAACAATTTAAACTTTAAGTATTGTACCCACTGTTTGTTAAGATTTATAACGAAATTATAGAAATGTGCTACGAAAATAAAGACAAACTTAATAAGGGAAAATTTCATTATCAAACGGCAAACCATTAATACAAAGATTTGATCTGATATGTAATGTACGTTCCCATAGAGATGGAATACATAAAACGGGTAATGTATTAAAGAGTTTAAAACGTTGACGCGAGTCTTATCAAGTCGCAAAGCTCGGGAGATTTGGTCGGCGACGATAGTTGAGTGTTTGTGAGAGATAACGCGTCCCTGCAGTGTGCCCCGCGCCGCCCGCCCTCGCCCGCCACCCTCCCTCCGCGTCCGCCCGCCCAGTATCTATCAACATCGCTGATTTATTCACGTTTTCTTTTTTAATCTTATTTTAGTTCAATGTTATTAACATTTGAGTTTTGACATACACGACAATTTTTGTTTTCTTTTTGGGGATTATTGTATCTACTTATAATTTTAGACTTCATCAGCTTAGAAACTGTCGTCAGATTTCTATCGACACGTTAACTAAACACTTAGACACTTAGATTTTTTTGCTTTATTATCGCTGGTATAAGTTATGTTATTTTAAAGATTCTGTTTAAAATGCAGAGCAAAATTTATTTAACTGTGATTTCATAAATGCAGTCTATCAGCGGTGAAAGTCCTAACGAGAGGTGAAGCCATAGAGCCAACATCTCAATCCTAAACAATACCACAATGCTATCTGAACCAATATAAACATCACGACACACGAATTACAACCGTATGTAAACTTGATAAAGTACAAATTTGACTACACTTTATTAGCTGCAATCTCCTAATCTGATAATCGCTCCTTATTGAACTGGACTTTATGATGTTCGTAATATAATTCAAAATCGCGTGATCCTCGTTTATTAGGTTATAAAGGCTGTAGATGATATCGACGGGAATTTAATATGCCTTGGGCAGGTGTGTGGTCGAGTTAAGGGTCGCTTACACTCTGCTGAATTGGTTCGAAAGTCACTGAAATAATTCTAATGAAATCGATAGTATAACAAGCTTTAAAGAAGCTATTCTTTACTTTTCAATAACTTAAAATATATTATTTAACAACTTTAATTAATGCCTCTACTCATCTCGTATCTTCGTATTATCTGTGTAACATTAAAATTATGATTAAATATTTTGCACAAAACATTTAAAAAATGTGACAAAACAGAACAGCGGAAAAGTTTCTGTACATCGGTAGTTTCGTTATCAGCGCTGTAATTATCACAATACTCCCGCATCTATGTACACCGGGGTGCGGTAGATTGTCGCCAGATTACATTTGGACAGCACTTTTCTGGAATATTCCACACTTTCTGGATTCAAATGTCTAATGAGTAGGTGCATACTGCATCATCAAGGATATGAACTGATGGTTTAACAGCATTTTAGGTCTTAGATCTGTAACGTAATTCTATAATTGATGAAACATAAAAATATGCATTTTATACGAAGAGATACAACCTCCTTTGTATAATCAAAACATAATTATCTCCTGTAAGGATTTTCCTTCAGACTTTAAAAGTAGGAACTAATTACTAATACTAATGCAGTTACAGGATTGTTTTATTCCTACATCCTGCAAACAGATAAATGTAAATGGCGCTTACATCGAAATCTATACCAGTGTAAGATAAATAGAACAGATTTTATTGTTTGTTTGTTTGTATTGAATAGACTGAAAGAAAGGCCAATGTTAATTTAGTATAGATATACTAGACTAGGGTCGATTATATTCTTCTCATACGCTATTTATCACCACAGAATATCGATTCACATTGGATTATGCAGTGTGCACATCGAAACACTGTTACGGGGCTATTCAAATAATATAGGACAATCTACCCCGTAAGCACATCTCATCATTGGCATCTAAGCTTTTTGTCTGAAACTAATCTGACAATAATAGGATTGTTCGTAGTATTAGCTCTTAGGCTTTGGCCAAACCTACGCGTCTGCAACGCGAAACTGGTGTGCACACCTGCACGACTACCTTTGGCTGTGCCAATGGCGCGAAACCATTGATTAATTATTATTCCCGCTCAACCGACGCGAACGTCCCGCATTGCAGACGCTCCCGCTTCGCAATCGCTTTGGTCGCGTAGGCTTAGCCGAAGCTTCAAAGTAGGAGTTAGAAGAAATTTGGATTTCTATCATCGTAACATCTACAGACAAGGCAAACTGCATGGTAGAGTTATGGTGTGTACACCATTGCACCACTAACACCATGTATTACCCGGCAGTCCGTATCTCTTACTGTGTTGCCCAATACGAGGGCGTAACTCGACGAATTAGTTTGTTTTGTTGAGGGCACTCCCGCCGCAAGGATGTATCATGGCTGGAAGAGACCAAATTATTTGTGTGTACTTTTGTTTAAATGTGATGCAAAATTTATTTTGCCAATTTGCTTTTTTGTTAATGAGGTTAACCTTTATTGTTAATTATTTTATTTGTTTACTGACTTGTTCTGGGTCTTCTTCGCACTATCTGCTCCATATTCTATCAACCTAAAAATAATTATAATATCCTCGGCGGTATTGTAACTTCAGGAGCCCAATTTTTATAGCTCAAATCGCGTTTAAATTCTTAGGCTGCCCATTTTTTTCTTAGTTCCTCCGTACAGTATAATTTCTACTGATACTTGTATTGTTTAGGCTCATTGAAATACAAAAAAGGGTTTTTTGTATATCAATGTTTAGGCTGCCCCGTTCGCGCACATTAGCCACCTATGTCAATGAGCCAGTGAGTATCCGAACATTAAAGTGTTCGGGTGACTAGAATAAGACCCCTGAGCGCTTCCAGTGTCTCTACAGCATCTACGTCATCTACGTGCCGTATCTCGCGCGGCGCTCACGCGGCGCTAACGATTTATTTAGCGAGTGTGTAACGACGTTTACACGGCACGGCCCGGCGCGGGCGACCGCGGGGGGCGGGGCGGAGAGCGGGGGGAAGGGGGCGCCGCGTTTTAGCGGTCAGCTGATATAGTTGATACTGTACTTAGGACAGATCAAATAAATAGTTGAGTATGCTATGATGCCATTTTGTGCAGTGTTTTGGTTTTGGTTAAACTTTTTTTTTGCAAGGCCGGTCTTTAGAGCCCTGACAACACTGTGACCCAAATACATAAACAAAATGTTTATTCTGCCACCATTAACTATTACACATTCACAAACTTACAAAAGGATCTATTGTACCATTTGTACCTCAGCGATGTGTTTGGTGTTGGGGTCACTAATTTTCCCCTGTGGCATAGTGTACTGTGCCAATGGAAAACAGTCAAGGACGGGTGTCTCATTAATTTCCAATGTTGGTCAGCATAGTTTAGTAACCCCTACTTATTAGTTATTACTACAATGAATTCTTATTATTTCGCTATCATACTACAACTAATGGATACCCGCAACTCCGTTGCGCCAAAATTTGTTTATCGCGCGGTAACCGTAATTTTTTTCGGGGTGAAAAGTATCCTAATTCCTATGTCCTCTCCCGGGACTCAAAGTATATCCATGCCAAATTTTAGCAAAATCGGTCCAGCGGTTTGGGCGTGAAGAGGTAACAGACTGACAGACAGACAGATAGACAGCTACACACTTTCGCATTTGTAATATTAAGACGTATGGATTACACTTTAGTGTTTAGCTTAATTCTCAACTTCCCACCACAAGGCCCACTATAGAGCCATAAGGCAATTGTTAAGGCCGAAGGTAGTCCATTAGCGGTGTATTCAATCAGGGCGATTGTATCACGGCGGGCGGGCGGCGCAGATGTGCACAGCAATTTGCACCCTATAACTGAACTGTGTTTATGTTAACGTTAATGGTATGTTTATTTCGGTATGTGTGAACGAAACAAAGAAGGTAAGTTTGTTGATGTTGACTGGAGTGGCATACCATTTATATACCAATTCAATTAAATAATTATACACTTTCCTTGCACTTATTCCACTTTATTCCATGAATGAACTTCCACCACGAAGTGACAGTACATATTCACCCGATATTCACCCGACTGCTCTGAAAGGTTGAAAACCTGGAGCTATTTCTCTGCTATATTTATAGTAACCGTGGCAATTGAAACTTTAACATTACACCGAATTAAAATGACAGCTAAATTGATCTGCACAGTGCGTTTTTTATTTAAAAAAAAAAAAATAGTAATTTTTTGAACCATAATTTCTTTGGCCATAATCCTTGTTTCTATTGTTCCATAGTCACTTTAAGTGCCCCAGCGATAACATTCACTCAGCACCTAAATTTCCACGTGAGCTCATTATATAGTGTGATTTTTGTCATCGGGGTTTCTAAATCTCTCGAACAAACAGATCGGGCGATAGCGGCGGGCGGGAAGCGGCGCCTCTAACGGCGTCGTTACACCCGCTAACGGCGCTAACGGCCGCTATCGCGATACAGGGCGGGCGGAAGGCCAGCGCGATCCGCCCACCTTAATGCATCCGCACTTATTTATTCACCGCGGACGATCGCCATCGAAACCGAACCGGCTTTCCGGTTTTTAATGTCAACCTTATTCGAGATTTAGGGCCTTATGATATTTATCTCGTACGATAACGACGGTGACCCGTCTCGATAAAGGTACAACATTAAAGCAAAATCATACAGCCTTTCGGGCAAAATCACAGCTTATAATATTTTGTAGGCAGTAAATATGTCGAGGACATTTCAGGATACTTTCGGTAACACTTCGTATTAACTTTCTATAATATCTGCAATATTACGGAGATACATATTGTGCAGGTTCATCAGAGATTATAAATTATAAGCAGCAAGTAGTTCGTTTAGACTTGACTTTGAACTATTTAGTGCTAAAAGTAATGAACATAATTTAAAACACACCTTTAGCCGTAGTAATTATAGTCTCCTAACATTTGAATTATTTAACAATAGTAACCATTAATTACACCTGCTTTGCCATTTAATATGAATAAATACAATGACCTTGTATTATTAATTTCATTATTCATATAATGTTCCCACAATTGAATAGATCGAAAATAAAAGAAAATAAAAAGCCATTTCCCATTCCTCATTATTATTCAAAATTTTCGACGCACAGATAGTGAAATGAAAAATGGTGTACAGCAAAAGTTTACAGCGATGCACACAGTAAGTGTATCATGCGGTGTACGTGATGTATTGCCAGATATACCAAACTTGGCTCTGCTCTGTAAGCTAGAAATAGCACTAATTTTTAGTTAAGAATGATACATTCTTAGATCGGGATGATGCAGATGCTAGATGGAGTCAAAGGTATAGAAGAAAGGTATACCGTGTAGATTTTTTCCGGGTCAAAAATACTGCTAAATATTAAGGGCATACTTATCATACAGCGCTGATAATAATATTTATTCTGTCTTCTTTGAGATGTAAGAAATAGTCATATTGTATTCAAGGTGTAAAAGAACACAATTTGCCTCTCCTGTAAAACTTTGGGCACTTAATATTTTATTCTTCTGTACAAATTCAGATCAAAATGAATCGGAACTAACCAACTTGTGCACAAGATCCATTTAGATACGACTGGACCATCTCCCAACTGTAACAGTGATAATGATAGTCCAAAGTCTCAGTTCCTATACAGTACACATTATAACAGTACACAGTATGTGAGCACAGAGACACTTGTGATACGTTCGCCGATACCAAACTTCGGTAGATTCAATACCAGCCACTACCGAAACTTGTTCTGGGGACTATGGTGTGGGACATAAGAGACAGCGAGTTTTATTTCCCTGTTTCTTATAAGTAAAATGACGAAGGCAACACCGTTGCGACAAAATTCGTTTATTGCGCGAGATTCGTACATTTTTCGGGGATCAAAAGTATCCTAAGTCCCTTTCCGGAACTGAAAGTATATTATATCAAATTTCAGTGTCAAAATAGGTTCAGCGGTTTGGGCGTGAAGAGGTAAGAGACAGACACACATTCGCATTTATAATATTAGTTTTTAAATTCGTTATTCATAAAAATATGCTAAACCGGTCATTCCTGAAGTTTTCTTATGCAATGGCTAATTCCTTCTGACTTCTTGGTTAGTAAAAAATAGGCCAAAGAAGTTTGTTATGAAATTCCCAGCTTATATCGTGCTTTGGTCTAAAAAAAGCTTTACCGGTAGCTTTACTGCGAATAAATTAAGATTTGACAAGAACATGGCGATCGCCACGAAACAAGAAGCAAGAAATTAGTTTATTTTAGATACGAAATTCATTAACGATTCCACAAATTTTACTTCTCAGAATAGCAAACACAGAAATCTCTCTATTTTTCAATCGCTCCCGCTCATACTTCGCGCCAATTACAATGCAAGTAATACATTTAGATGTTCTTCTAATTATACTGTTATGTTTGTACGTCTTGTGCGATAACACCCCACACCACGCCACACCAGACTACACCACACACCACAACATGCCAGGAACATCATATTAATGGTTATTTGTTTAGCACTACATCTTAATGTAACTTAGGCACTTCGATTAGGATCGAATTGTGCTTCTCGTATTGCATTCGGTAGTCCATTTCATTGACGATTGGGACGTTTTGAAAATCTGTAACGTAGAGGAAAGTCTCTTTGTAGTTTTTTTTTTACTTGGAACTATTATTATACTTTCGGCTTAAGTTTAAAGTTTACTTAATATCTTACTTATCTATCTTATTACTACCTAATAACTAGAATAATTTTTCAGACATTTTAAACAACAAAATTACACAAACCAAACCGCACTCTTATATTTTAAGTATGGCCATCATAGAAAGTGTTTCTGTCTATGGAAAAATAGAAAAAGTGACAGACTGACAAAAGAGAGCTGTGAATTCCCTATAACCTGTTGATAATCCTATTATTTCTCATTTCTACTTTGCACTTGCTAGACCTGTAACATGAAGTGTTTATTATTATAATAATTATGAAATATACATACTCGTGTCCCGACACCCGCGTCCCGTGTCCCTTGTCCCGTGTCCCGTAAGGCACGGTATCGCGCGTTAACAGCGCTACATCCATCCCGGCTATCGGCGGATAAGCTAAAAACGCCCGATACGCGGAGACAAATGAATCACTTTGCCATTACGGCTTAAGGCCGATTACTGACGACGCGACCGGCTATGTGTTACAGATAGAGAACAGTACTATGTTTGTTAAGGGCCTGTTTCACCACTTACTGATAAGTTCCGGATAGGCTATCCACAATGACATAATATAGAGTATGGAGTAATGAGTAATGAGTATGATAAGTTGTGGATAGCCTATTAGTGAAACAGGCCGATTGCGAAATGGCGTATCTCATGGCCGTACTTATTGTACTAATTTTGAAACTTTGATGTTGATTTACATATTTTAAATGACAATCCCTCTTACTAATAAAAAGTTACATAGCGTGTATAGAGGCACCCTCTATAATATAAGATTTTTTCTACTAATAATAATTTTTTTATGCTGTCATTTCCATACTTTCTCTGTATAGACTCTGTTTACCGTGTGTGTAACTTAAACACTCCTGTATAACTATTCACACGTTGAACGCATGTTTAAGATCCGTCGATCGCGAATTCTAGGAATTGCCATTGTATTCTATTGTTATCTCGGTCGCATGCGACCGCTTGGGGCTTGAAAGCTTTTTATTAGTAAGAGGAAATATATTTTTGTGTTTAGCAGTTCTCTATATTTCAATACGTAATGATTAATAATATAGCATATTTTTATGATTAATGATTTAATTAATCAAAGTTTGACTAGTGCTCAAATCTCAATACACTAAGTACTGAATAAAAAAGAACTCAAAATCTATTATTTATTCGATGCGTTGCTTTGTGATAAAATTCATATTATGACCCATTCAAGTGACCTTTCAAAAAACATTCAAATGACGTCCGCACAGTGTGTCCGCGGCCTTACGGCAAAGATTACGTCGGGGCAGATAGGCGGGAGTGCTTTCGGAGATAACGCCGGTGATTCCAACCGCACGAGCTGATGCCCGTGTCTACACATACACACATACATACATACATGACTTACAAATATTACGCCTCCGCCCAGTGGTTTAGAGCTTGGCTCTTCACTCGGAGGTCATGGGTTCGATTTCTACAAAAACTAAAACTGTTATTCCCTGATTAGGTAATTGCAGGCAGCTGGCTGATTACGTCTTGATTATCTGACAATCAATGGGTCGGATGGGCAATATACTTTACGATTGGACGTGTCGGTCATCAATCCCACTGGGTTATAAGAGTGAGAGAACAGAGAGACAATGATGAGAGAGACATGCGTACATTTCAAATTTTCAACAGCACATAATATGCAATTTTGGATTGACTCATCATATTTATTTTATCACTGACCTTATAAGCCTTGAAGGACCGATCCAAAAATATTGTAATGGTGTAACTACACTTTTTTTTTTGTTGATAAGACGAACCAATTCTTTTCACATTTTATTTTTGTTATTTCATATGATTTGTACGACAAATTTCGTATTAAACTACACAATATTTTCAGTGATCACTTCTTAGTAAGTATCTGTAAGTAGTACGTCTTAGTTCTTTAAATTACTGCAATATTTTATTGTATTTTTATTTTTACAACAATGTTGTCCATAGGAATATAGAACTCGCAACTCGGATCTGCCTTTGACCTTCACTTGAATGAAACCCACCAAATCAAGGCAAGTGCAAGTCTTTAATGATAGAGGGGTTATCTCGAAACCACATGGGGGGCATACATCTGAGGATCGGCCGTCAGTCAAAGCTATCTGCATCCCCCCGATACCTCCCGGCACCCCCGACACCTCCACACACCTACCCGGGCATCCTGAATGCTTTTTCGTGCAGTTTTTACACGAGGTAGGCTTTCAATAGTTTAAAAAAGCATCCTTTTGGTCGTGGTTAAGCTAAATGCATCTAACGAGGTAGGCTTTCAATAGTTTCGAAAAACATCCTTTTGGTAGTCATGGTTAAGCTTATTGGATTTAAACTGTTATAGGCCTAGCTTGTTCATGTAATTTCTTTGTCTAAACATAAAGATATCCTTTAAAATAGAACGAATCTTATAGTCTAGTATATTTGACATATCAAAACGAAACATACAAACAACATTGAAACATTTAATTAAATTCATTCACAAGTTCCCCAGCACATAAGTTGAAGAATTTACCTTCTCACGGCGCGCCCGCTATCGCAGCATCCAAGCACTCGCTATCGTTATTCGCTACATTCAAATATTTCCTTCATGTTTTATTCTTGAATGTTATTTTAAACACTAATACTATTTTTTAAACATTTTTAGGCAACAAGTTTTAAACATTTAATGACAACCGTGTTTTGCCAGATCAGTTTTTATCCAGCAAAAATTTGTTCAGAGTTAGGCTTTATTAGAATAAGTAATAGTTAAAAAAACTAAAAACACGCTTTTTATATAAAGCGTCGGTTACAAACAAACATACAAACATACAAATTGAAAAATGGAATAATTATATCAAATTAGTGTATTGTCATCGGTCCTCGATAAATCTACAAAGTTTGAACGAAATCTGGCCGTTTAAAGTGGGTCAAAATCGCGCTCAAAGAAGTCGGTTACAAACAAATATACAGGTGAAGCTAATAAAAAGCGTATAAAAAGAAAACTACCTCTATATGGCCCATGAGCTAAGTCATCATGAGTTCGTCATGATGTTCATTGATAACATTTTATCCTATTTACCGGCTAATATTATATTGCAATCTTGTAATATTAGCTGGTAATATTCGTACCAGTTTTGGTACAATAATAGAAATGACGCGTGTAATCGCTCCCGATCAATCGGCTCTGATTCAGCTCAGTACTGGCCCACATCGCGATATCTCTATTACTTGCTAATATCAAATTAGATTCAACATTTAGTAGATAATGCTCAACTTTCAATAGTAATGCCAATCCTATTGGCTTATACATCAGGAAATCTAACATCGCCAGGTCTTTATTTTAGTTAGAATATTCGTCATGCATCGCCTACATTTTATTGTAGTTTAGTGATTATTGTATTAGTTTATAGCTTACTATTAATAACTATATATCGCCTACAGCTGGCTTCTGGCTGATAACTTTACTTCAACTTTTTTAGATGACTTGATTTTAGTAGTTGATGAGCTATCTGAAATTAAATGTTTAATAGATTAATATGCAGCAGCTTCGAGGCCACTTGCTAAGTAAGAAGCCTTATTCATAAATCGAGTAAAACCTCAACCTCAAACAAGAGAATATAATCTTCACTAGTAAAAAAAAAACATTGTAATCTGTATAGTATCCCAATTATGCATGTCCCAGCATGTGGCAGATAGGCTGCCCACCCACAGATAGACGACATCGCCTAACCGCCAACATCGCCTAAGTCCAACATCGCGATACACCCACAGCCGGCACGGACACACTTTTGATTTATTTGTCGCTGTAGATGATATGCGCCATGCGCATAAAAATGGCAAAGGTCCATCCTGAGGTTATTGTGTAAGTTGTAAGGATGAAAAGATGCTTCTACTGCTATATGAGTTGTTTCCACACTTGAACACTGATTAAAAGCATAAAATTATAAGGTTAAACCTTTGCGTAAGAATCAGAAACATAATGTTTTTTGTCCTGCTAAAATGTATTTTCCTGCAAGGCAGAGCTGAAGTCTAAATTCGGATGACTTATTTAAACCTAAATCATATTTTATTTAACGGTTTTCCACTGATACAAAACGTTCCAAACACGTTTTCCATCTAAATCCCTATAAGCGGTAAATGATGTTTCTGAAAACAGACTAAATGCAGGTGGATACAAAGTAAAGTGTTAAGCACAAAACAGCAAGTGAACAAAGTGGAGTAATAAAAAGGTTTAAGCTCTAGCTTGTAGCGGCTATCTGGACACGTGTAGCGATAAGCGCGCCCGCCAGATAGCGCGGTCATTATGGAAATACTTGATTTGGTTGCATTCTGGACTCTGTAAAAGGTGCTCTTGTATGGGCACCAGATAGATGTATTGGATGGATAATGGATACTTTTTCGTGCTAACGCAGATTCTCAAGGGAAACTGCATTATTTCGGTATAAAAACATGTGTTATTACTTATTTCATAGATATATTTACAGTAATTAAAATCTATTTAGTATCTAGTTTTTCCAGAGCCTAGTAAACCTATACTATAAAAGTAGCTAAATGTGAAATTTTTGTCTTCTCTCAAAATTTTCAATTTTCCAAGATTTAAAATAAACTCTACATCCAAAACGCCTGATGTCTGACGAACATATTAACAATGTTGATCACTCTTCGAGATCATTTTGATTTCAAATAAAATCTGTACGTCCAAAATCCCACCTCTGAAGCTGAGTGGATGTACCAGGACCACAGAACGCAGACGGAGGTGATCAGATCCGATACGCCGGATTTATGCGCGCTATCGCTGTCTCCCAATTTACTACGGCCCTCGATTGTATGACTTATGGGGCTGACACTAATTCCGACGTTGGTATGGCAAAGAATTAACTACAGACATGCATATTGTATTTATTCTGAAGTAAGTCTGTCTGTAACCTATTCGCGTAAATTGCTGAACTAATCGAGATAGGTTAGTAGTAAGTATGGAAATATTTCAGATTCCAGAAAAATATATAACAAGATTATTCAATTTAAATAGGAGAATTGACTTTGATCTTATCGTAGGTAATAGTTTTGAGATGGTGAGGTTTTGAGTAGTAGTGGAACTCTATAAGTGGACCTAACATTTTACATACAATATGCATACTTACTATTATTTTTATTTTGAGACAAGCAAAGCAGCGAGGAATAAGCATGAAGAAGGTTCCTTCTTCCTACTTCCGCTATTGATTTTCATAGACTCAGTGGGACTGTCAAAAGCGAAATAATTTTGTACCCGAGGGACATCCATTTTGTTTGTTCGGCCGAAGTGTTTGGGGACACGCTCAGTAGCGTGACACAGTGATGTCACGTATCACGTATGTCACGTTAACACGGCACTTTCACGTCAGTATGTCATGAGTTATTCGGTAAAGAAACGGATAGAAGAACGCAAGAATCCATAGTTTTGAAAACTTCGATATCTAATTGGTAATCTCACTTCTTATTTTGGTATTTTGAATATCACAAAATCTCCATTTAAGTGAACTCGTAGAATGCAGAACAAACGAAATGTAGAGAAATAACTGGCTGATAACGAGCGCGATTATGTTCCAACTTGTTATCAGCGGCGAAAAGTGGAGAGTTTGAATAAATGCTACAAAACTTAGTTCAAGTCTCAAACTAGATACTATAGTTACTTTAGCTGCAATTCCTGAAACTAAAGCTAATTACATTGCAAGAGTACTTTTAATATAGGGATGATCAAATTATATATTCTGTTGCCCTCTACTACTATTGTCCTTTTGCATATTTTTTGGTGATGGAAAGCAACTACCGTCGCCCATATTATACACTCGTAACATCAGAAGAGCTGCAGGTGCATTGCCGGCCTTTTAAGGTGACGCTTTGATAATTTTCTTGTAGCGATGTCGATTTTTCTCAGCAATGACTAAAGCTAAGAAATTAAAGTTCACTGTCAGTATTCATCATGTCTTTGTTTGAACTACCCATAGCATAACACGATTGGTCAACTTTTATAACACAGTAATCAATCAAAAAGACCTCTGTAAAAAAGGGATTCCTATTTTGCCAACAGAGGAGAGTGACATAAGCTTCCAACACTTTAATTTTCCCATAGCTTATATGAAATATTGTATTTATGGTTTTTAAATTACGCGACAAAAACCATTTTGTCGCTACGCCCTTTCCATTTTTTTGCTGTTCCATTGCTTGTTTTCTATAAGAGGCCGGGCCAGCCTCGCATAGAAAACAAGCAATCTAAAACACATCCAACACGGTTTTTTACTTTAACGTGGCGTCACCTTAAGAGGGAATACGTTCTCTTTATAACAGCTATACCTTTCTCTCTCCCTTCTCTCTTTTTTTTACTATTCTTTGTAACTATACGTATAACCTACCTAGTTACCGCAAGTAAGAAAAAGTCTATTATTTTCAATTAAAAAAAAAATCTACTGTGGACTGCATTATCTTATACTAAAATTGGACCAGGCGTTCTGGCGTTTTAGTGAGATATATTAAATACACTTTGCACCCAACTTCTTAATCTTAGATATTTTTGAGAAAATCTGTTTAAGTAAAGAGGGAACGACGATAGAAAAGTAGAAAAATATTTTCTTTATAAGCCTGAACTTAGTAAATAACTCAACGCTACCAGGAGCACCATAATATAAATTATAACAGCCAATCAGATGGAAGCCGTGGCGTGTCTCTATAGTCTATACCACGTCTATACCGTATAGAATGTGCTCATTACCATAACTCCCCATTCACTGTTCCTCATCGATGACAATACTCTCAGGCACACCGCCTACAGTCGCATGGACGCCGCGGAGTTCACTGTGTTTAGCTTTGTTAAAGTTTATCTGCTTTATAGAGAAAATGCGTCATGTCAGCCAAGTGCTATTAAAAAAGGCACCAAAAACTGGTGACAAAATTGGAAACATTTCTGGTACTGCGTGCCATCTTCCTATAAATTAGACAGCAAAGTTCTACCTTGTGTTTCAACTTTCAATGTTCATAAAATGTATCGAAAATACTATGACAATCAGAACCAAGAGAGAATAAACTTCGCGAGACCATCGAAACAAAATAAAAATCTAGAGTGTGGGGTTGGGCACCGCACGCGTGATATTCGTGATACAGTGTCACCGTGCGTGCGATACCGATCTCACGCGCGCTGACACATCACGTCAAACTTCGCCGAACTCCCCTCTCCCCACTCCCCAGTCCCCAGTCCCCGTGCCGTCACTAACCTACATTCCCTCCTCCCAATTTATTAAAATGTCAAGCCCTTTTTATGTGTGATGACTCTACATTTGCATACACAAAAGTCGAAGCGACACAATTCCAATACACGTTATGATTTAAGAACTGTTTCTCACTTAAAAAGTACAAATGTAAAGTGAATTATAAATACGTTACATAATTCTTTGGAGAATAATAAGAATATAGCATAGAGTAATATGTGAATAAATTTTGTTTTCAGGTAAGTGTCGTCTGTCGAGTGCGGAAAGTTGAGAATTTCACCGCAAGAGAGCGTCCGGTGCATCCGTAAGAATACGCCATTATTACGCCAAACGACTTCAACGTCCATACTTTACGGTATCTTAAAATTACTTTAGCGACCAAAAGTAGGTATCTGAATTTCTAAAAATAATCCTAAAAGTCTGTTGGTCTTGTTGTTTTAACACTTAACATCTCGTATAGACAAGACGATCATGTTCCTAGGACCTCGAAGTACAATGCAATGCAAACCAATTAATTTCGAATATTATTATTATGTTCAAAATATTGAAAGAATCGAATAAATCTTTTTTATTGTCCGTCCGCAGCTGCGAGCCGCGACACAATATTAGCGATAAAACATAAAATGCGCATAAAAACACGAAACAAGACAACCGAAATAAATATCGATTCATAACACAATACAATCTAGAATCGAGTAAAAAGTAAGGGTGGGCTCGTATCGCGACATCGCCGTCGGGTTATTGTCGTGCGCCTATCGCGATCCGCCGACGACAGCCGAGCGTGCCCGACCACACCCGAGCGTTCGCGCTAACAGCTGACAGGACAGATTCCTCTAAATGTTGATTCTGATTGGGTGTTTTATCTCGTGATTTTACCAACTTGTTATAGTAGAGAGGTCACAAAGAATAGAGTATCATTCCATCCAGATTTGTAAGTTGTTATCTCAGACGATTATTAAACTGCAAAAGTCAGTTAATATCATATTTGGTAAAAGCTGTTAAATATTTAAAACTGTGCATTAAAGATGGCTATAACCGCGATTAAACTTTCGCAGAAAATTACCTCAAAACCGATTAAAAGCGTAATCTTATGCTGTTATCTTGTAAAGATTAAAATATTCTTTTACGAGGGAATTCTGTTGATAAATCTAAGTGAAACTAATTTGTTCCGAGATGACCGTTAAACGAGTGTAAACTCTACGTCCAATCTGGTAGAGTCGCTTGTCGAGCGGCGGTCGTTGTTATTTGTCGTCTTCACGGTATGTATGCGCGGGCGCAGGTTGTAGAGGATTTGTACAGCTCTCAATATTGTTAGGCCTCCGATGCTATCGGCCGCTTGTGTTTAACAAATTTGCAAATTCTTAGCCTTCCCTCCCTATAAATTGTTTAGTGCTCAGTGAAGTTGATTTTGTATAGGCTATATGCATACAAGTCTCGAGTTTGTTTTGTACCTTTTGCTTGCATTACAGACTGACGTTATCGTGTCACGATCTCTATCTTTTGTATTTTATCCCTTATCTAGTGTCCTCGGAATATTTCTTGAATCTTGACCTCTCATCAACCTTTCAACTAGACTTTTAGTGCTAATTAATGTTCTAATTCTTTTGCATTTGACATCATATCTCGATAGTAATAAATAATATTATGCTTTCTAAAGTGACTGTGTATCTTACACGAAATGAATGTGATACATTAGAGCTGGGGTCAGCGACCATCGCCAGATAACACTCAAGGGCTCCTTTCTGCTGTTTAAGTGACACACGTCACTAGACGCGGAAACTTTCGGAATCTCTTTTTATTAATTAAACAATACATTGATCCTTGTATAATGTATCGGATAACTGGTTAAAATCGTGAATCTATGCAAGTTAATAATAAAGATAGCGTTAATCCTTAAGACTATTGTAAAACTTGACAGCAAACATTTTAAAAGATGACTGCTTAAACTTTTAAATGTTAAAACTGCACTGAGCATAAAATTGTTGGTAGTAAGTACCTTTGAACAATAAGATAAGTACTGCAATAACGAATACCACCAAAGCGAAACGATTTCAATAAATTTCAATAGATGGTATCCGCGCACCTCACCGATACAACCCCGCTCGATCCGAGTCAATTATAATCGAGTCGCGGCTATCGCCGACTATCGGTTACAAATCGCCGACATCGATTCCGACGATTCCCACAAAATTGCGCATTCAAGTTTCACGTAGAGCAATGAGATCAGTAGGGTAGAATTAAATGCAGACTTTTTTCGCAATCCTTTGCTGAACTAAAAAGAGTAATGCCTGCTGCTTTAATCCAAATGCAACAGCAGAGCCCGTAGCCATGGCCCATGACGTTTTCTTTATCGTTTCTAAAATCGCCGATCAAATGTATGGAATTGACATTATACGTGCACGAGTCGAACGTCAACTTTATAATTTGTATCGAAAGCTTATGTCAATTCCATACGTTTAGCTCGACGATTCTATAAAGAAGCGATAGAGACATCGTCTTCGCTAAACGACCAGGTGATTTAGCAGATTTTTTATTATTGAAACTGCTTTAATTTTGACACGTTGCAGGCAGACTTCTTTCATCTTAGTCAAGTTCACACGATTATTTTACAGCGCCTATTTGTATCGTTAAGCTACTGCTTCCCCGGCGCTAGGTCTCGCGGGCTAATGAGAGCGTGGATGGCCGGCCATTGTTTACAGATGGGATCGCGCGTTATCGCGTGTTTTTTGCCCGCTCACTTATCTCAGGCGATTGTTTGGTTTTCGTCATCTTGTTATTGTTACTATCGATGTCGGACGGTTATCGGTTTCCATTTCGTTGCGGATGCTGTATGGTATTGTTTCGTGTGGATGGATTAGATTTTATGACGCGTTGAGAGGAACTGTCTTTTCATCATTATAATAATAATATGATCACAAACATTGGTGTTCCAACTCTTCTAGATGTAGTGTCTGGTTTTAGTTTAAGTTTTCCTCGCTAAGCATACGAACGAGCTTTTCAGTTTTCAAATATTATTTAACACTATACTTAAATGTCGAACCTGAAGCTGCGCAATTTTTATATTTCTTTTTTCCCATCATTTTCATAAATTATTCATTAATATTAAAATTCCGTGTGTCAGTCTGTGCGTACATCACGCAGTTATGTCAATTGTAATGAGCCCCGCATTGTATGCAAATGGCGCCTAAACTTGGCCAATTTGATCGTTTAAGTTCGTTTCTTTTACAATTTGTGCATTGTCATTTACTCGTTTAGGGCATATCGCCATTCTATTCCAGCCGCCTCAGATAATTGCCCATAGAAAATGTAGCTTTGGACATATTTTATCTTTTCTAATATCTATACTCGTACTGTGCGAGTAACAAGGGAACCTCATTGAAATTACCGTGTGGTTGTTCTCCATGAGTCCTTGCCTTGCTGTCTGCGGGAAATCTCTTAGGGACTTGTAGGCGCAACCAGAAGATCTATCGCATATATCTACAATATCTTGTAATGTTCATCTGTCACGCCAAAATTCCTACTTTTTGTGACACAAATGGTCCCCATCACCAGATTCTATTAATTCGCATACGATTCCTCTATCGGCTATTATAACTGCTATTGTGCGATAGCGCTGGACCAAGACTGATGCGCCCGAACACAATGGATTACCGACTCTACGCCTATAAATATTACGAGCAGAATCGAATAAACCAGCAAATTTTATATGACATTCTGTCAATGTCGGGGCCCGGAACATTTAACCCTAACTGCCAGGATGTGGCACAGGAAAGCGGGACATGCGGCCTCGGGGTAGGGTCGAGTATCGTCTGGTGCAGCCGGGACTCGGGACGTTCCGCGCGACTCGGGGCCCGGCGCTATCGGAATCACCTTAATGATGCCTCGATGGCGGATAGCCATTGTGCTGGATGTAAATTTGTAGCCGTCGGCGCGGGTAATGATGTGAGAACAGCCGAGATGCCGATAGCTGGCTCGGCCCACTGCGCGATTGTTTTCCGTCGGCGAACCCCGTCTGATCTCGCCTTTCGTTTTTTTGGAACAAGCTCTTGCGTGTATCATATTTGATCGGATTTGCAAATTTTACAAGATTTATGGGTCCAATGTTTGGTTGTAAAGCTTCAAGCAGTCCGCCATTCCAAAGATTCTGATTAATTTACCCCTTCTGCTTAGATTGCTGCTCTTATCTTTATTCTAAAACATTCTTTGACTTTTCTGCAAACTGATTTCTGCGAACACATCTGCAAAAGGTGCATATTAAATTATAGAAATTATAGACCATAGTTGATAACACTTATCATTATACATGCTAGTGTAGCTTAAATTCTTAATCTCTCACATCATCATCTATTTGAAATGAAGTGTTTTGTAAATTGAAAATGTGTTGAGCCATGGGAGCTGGCCCATTAGCCCAAACCTCGGTCGTTATCAAATCTAATAGTGAGCATTAACATAGGTTTTATTAATTGCTTTTTATTGCCTTTTTATCTTGTATTACTATAACTTAAGTTCGGCTGTTGATAAAACAACATATCTCCGATAAGACGACGCGCCTCGCGGCTCCAAAGTTATTTTGTTTTTAAGAAAGATCACTGCATGTCACATAAAGTTTTTGTCCGAGATTACTGGAATTATGTTTTCTAATAATATGATGCTGCTGAAAGTAATTCTTCACGAATATTTTATTATCGCTTAGTATATTATTCAAATAAAAACAAGAGTTCGTTTTACACTTTATTTAAGTATGTCTTTAGTTTGTATAATATTATGTACTTATAATTATTAATTATATTTCTTCGCTTCATTCTTCGATATATTAACTAAGTAGTCCTTTGTCTATCTGCTAGGCAATCGCGTTTTTTAAAGACGTATGTAGGTAGTTGAAAAAATAACTTCCCATCCCGGCCACTCGCTCCTAGACGCGCCTCATTCTTTGTTAACGCGAGGCAACGCGTGCACGTATACTAAGTAACCATGCCAAAGCGCAGCGCTCAGACGAAAATTGGTTATTTTTTTAAGATGATTGAGTCAGTGTTGTAATTAAAATCAGTGTTATGTTATCGTGTAACAAGAAAATACATGTAAGTACTATTAAATACTTAAATAAACGGCAGGCACTACCGAGGCCAAGACGAGCCAATTATATTCAATACTAACCGGCATGTACTGCGACCGCGAGTCAATAAACGTACAATGTGTTTGGACTGGAGAGTCTTTATACACAATCTATAATATTATGTATGCTTCATCTGTTCTATAAATATAATAATTATTATAGAACTATATGTTTGCCGGATTGGGGGAAACATCTGCAATTATTTAATTAAGGCGATATAATGGTAAAAACTGTCCTTTTTGACGTAATACTATAGGACCCTCAGAAATGTTACAAATCTGGTAATGAGATATACATATCTTCATAGCTTTATCTAGGTTTGTGCAGACCTAGAAACACGATTAATGTATTTTGCCTCGATACATTTAATTTTCGAAATTACCTCTTAAAAATACGAAATTTGAAGATTACTTTTAAACGAAAATAGATGTATTGTTGGAAATTAGTCTAATTAATAGACAACTTTGCAACTCAAATTCGTACAAAAGCAGTTTTGCTTAAATGCTCCTAGTTATTTTATTATAGATCATTTACGTTTTGTCGCTTACGTCGAAATTTCCGAGCGAGCCGATAGCTTCTGGCCGCAGCGTAATCACGACTCTATAGTCATACAAATTAAGTTTAATTGCGAAGCCGCTCTCTTGCAGACTCAGTGCTAATACAGCTTTCATCGAGGATAGACCTATGTCAGTTTTAGCCAGGCGTTATCGCGATAATTTGTATGTTATAGTTGTAAATAATAATACTTTTAATGAGTGTGTATAGTTAATTATTTTAAGTTAATCATAAATAGTGCATTATTACTAATTAGTAGTTAGTATTAGAGTGAAGGCTTTTTATTATCATTTTAACCGACTTCCAAAAACGAGGAGGTTATACGTTCAGCTGTATGGTTTATTTTTTGATCAAACTGGAAAAGAAAGAACGCTATGAAGAGTTAGTTCGTGATTAGTCTGATGTGCCGTCGTGTGTACTTACCTATTCTATTGATTGATAAGGGAGGTTATTTTATTATTTGTAAAATGGCTTTATTATGATTATTTTATTATTTTTGTGGAAAATATAAATTTACTACTGACCACACATCCAAAGAACAGAGACCTGTGGAGTCGCTACTTGACTTAGATCTGGATAATTCTATAGTAGTATTATATAGATCATGCGGACACGTGAGAACCTATCTATTATTATTATCATTATACAATCTACGTTACTTTGTGTTCTACTAATGCAATGAATGTGAATATAAGATATTATATATTCAATATTCATACACATATTGATATTTATTTTATCGCTTTTATAAGATAAAACATAAATCTACGACTGACGCCGACATAATATCCAAGGAACCACCATCATAATATCCAAGGGACCACCAGTGGAGTCGGTATTTGACTTGGATCTTGATAATAATATTTCTTTAGGTGTTGCGGACACGTAAGAATTTTTATTCTCATATTTTTATTCTCAGAAATTATTATTCTCATAATACAATCTACGCTACATTGTTTCCTACTAATGCAAATGCAATAAATGTGAATATCAAAGCGCACGGCCGTGCGCGGCCAAGTTCCAGCAGGCCGCACGCTTGCCATGCACTATTTACACGAACCGTTTCGACGCACTTTTGACCCCCTTGTAGCTCAGTGCCTATTGCGAGTGTAAAGATAAAATTATACCTACGTAATTATATACAGGCACATAAGCAGTATACCAAATGTCATAGATATAGCTTCGGTAGATCCTGAGATATCTGCCTGTAAAAATAGCTAATTTTGGCACTGACTCACTCACTCACTCACTCATTCACTCACTCACTCACTCACTCACTGACCGGTAATCAAAACCTCTAGGCCACTTCCAACTGTCCTAGCGTTATGAAATTTGGCACACAGGTCGGGTGTTATATTTAGATTACCAAAATATTCAGAAATTTTAGAAATTTAAGAAATTGGTCAAGCGTGAGTCGGTTCATCTACGAAATTAAAAGGCCACTTTCAATTGTCCTAGCGTTATGAAATTTGGCACACAGGTCGTGTGTTATAAGTAGATTAACAAAAATTAAGAAATTTAAGAAATCGGTGAAGCGTGAGTCGGCTCATCTACGAACTATAGAAGAAACTTCCAATTGTCCTAGCGTTATGAAATTTGGCCCGCAGGTTGAGTGTTATGTGTGGATTAACAAAAAATTGCGAAATTTAAGAAATTGGTCAAGCGTGAGTCGATTCATCTACAAACTTAAGATGCCACTTCCAATTGTCCTTATCCTAGCGTTATGAAATTTGGCACACAGGTCGTGTGGTATATGTAGATTTAAAAAAAAATTAAAAATTTAAGAAATCGGTCAAGCGGGAGTCGGCTCATCTACGAATTATAGATAAAAATTCTTATGTACCAGTGATACAATGAGAATACGATGAGGAGGGTGGGAGGAGGAGAGGGGGGCGGTATAAAATATTGTCATGTGTAATGCACACCGTATAGCTTATTAAATAAATACTGTTTACATAAGAATTGTAAAATTAAACACAACCATCAAATCAAATGCTGTTATTTTCAATGTCGAGTCGTTGATTGATTTCTCAAATCTATACATATAAAATTACAAGTCCTGACTGACTGACTGATTGACTGATTCATCATCGCAGAGCAAAAACTGTTAAAGTTACAGCCACGAAATTTGATGAGCAGGGTTGTGCTAATTAGTAGACACCCACTAAGGAAGGAATTTAGGAAATTTTAACCCGAAGGGGGTGAAATAGGAGTTGAAAGTTTGTATGAAAGTCCGTTATTTCTGAAGTTAGAAACATGAAACTTTATTTTTGGGTTACTGAATAAAAACGAATGAATTCGTATTTAAGCGTTTTTGGAAATTCTACCCCCAAGGGGGTGAAATTGGGGTTGACAGTTTGTATGAAACTTTCTCAATTTTAAACCGATCGGGCTGAGACTGTGTATGCATAAAGATACTATGACGTAGGCATCCCCTCAGAAAGGAATATAATAAATTCTACCCCTAAGGGGATGAAATACGGGATGAAAGTTTTTAGAAATTTTCTTAGATTTTCGACTGATTGAACTCAAATTATTAAAGATTTGAGCTTCTATGATGAAGGTGTTCGCTTTAATAGGATTTGGGTTACTGAATAAAATCGTAGGAAAGTAAATTCTGTACATTGAATATTTTTGAAAAATAATATTTGGGACGTGATCTAACTATGCTAACGCGGACGAAGTCGCGGGCAACAGCTAGTTTTTAGATATATATTATATCACGTCTATACATTTTACATTAATAAATTATAACGTCTATACATTATAAAATCTAAAACAATTCCAAAACCTTCACTATGATGACGTTTAGTCAAGACGTTAAACGTTACAGTCAGCGTCTTGACTAGTTGTCCTTCAGTCATTCAATAGAACGGTGTCATTCAATGAATACGCTAGTCATTCAATCGAATCACAGATTGAACCAGATGACTGCGACATATATTATAACACACGACCTGTGTGCCAAATTTCATAACGCTAGGATATTTGGAAGTAGCCTCTAAAGTTCGTAGATGAACCGACTCCCGCTTGACCGATTTCTAAAATTTCCTAATTTTTTGTTAATCTACATATTATAACACACGACCTGTGTGCCAAATTTCATAACGGAAGTGGCCTAGAGGTTTCGATTACCGGTCAGTGAAGTCGCGGGCAACAGCTAGTTTTTAGATATATATTATATCACGTCTATACATTATCCCTCTTACTAATAAAAAGTTACACAGCGTGTATAGAGGGTGCATAAGATTTTTTCTACTAATAATCATTTTTTGACATAAGGCCTGTATAACGATGCTGTCATTTCCATACAAATTTCTCTGTATAGACCATGTATAGACTCTGTGTAACGTGTGTATAACTTAAAAACTCCTGTTTAACTATTCACACGTTGAACGCATGTTTAAGAAGTTTTTATTAGTAAGAGGGTATAAATCTAAACCAATGCCCACTTCAGATGCACTTCATCGATCATAATCATCTTCATCAACAGTCTGATCCATAATACTTCTAATTTGAACTTGGCAGGTTAATTAAATTTTATAAATATTATCTAATTACATAATTAATCAAGTGTTACCTTCAGTGTTACGTCTATCACAAAAACCTGCCAAGTTCAAATTTAGAAGTATTATGGATCAGGCTGTTGATGAAGTGCATCTGAACTGGGCATTGGTTTAGATTTCAACTCTTTTTTTAGACCAAAAGTTAGCCTATAGGAACTAGGCCCTATTTTAACAGGTATGTTTTTGGTGGGATTTCAATACTTTTTTTCAAGAAATCATACCTATGTTTTCTTTTTGTGCTACGCCCGATATAAACAATACTTTCGATAGATGCCACTAGTGGTATTTGTTAAACTATCAATAGAAGACAAATTTTTAAGTAAAGAGTAAAGTTCGTAGACGAGCCGACTCACGCTTAACTGATTTCTTAAATTTCTTAATATTATACATATAACACACGACCTGTGTGCCAAATTTCATAACGCTAAGGCATATTTTGCAAGTAGCCTCTAAAGTTCGTTGATAAGCCGACTCACGCTTGACCGATTTCTTAAATTTCTTAATTTTTTTGTTACTCTATATATTATAGCACACGACCTGTGTGCCAAATTTTATAACTCTAGGACAATTGGAAGTGGCCTCTAAAGTTCGTATATGAGCCGACTCACGCTTGACAGATTTTTAAAATTTCTTAATATTTTGTTAATCTACATGACATATAAGATATGACCTGTGTGCCAAATTTCGTAACTCTAGGACAATTGGAAGTGGCCTCTAAAGTTCATAGATGAGCCGACTCACGCTTGACCGATTTCTAAAATTTCTTATTTTTTTGTTTTCTAATATCTAATCTAATCTAATATTATTATGGTATTAGGTCGTATGTTATATAATTATATCTACATTATATAATATAACATACGACCTAATACCATAATAATATTAAGTAAGTAAATATTGGGGACCTGCAAGACAGGCTACGCCTAGTGTAGGACCCAAAGTAGAAACTAATCTGATCATGTAATATGGTATGAAATAAATGAATTTGAATTTGACCTGTGTGCCAAATTTCATAACGCTAGGATATTTGGAAGTAGCCTCTAAAGTTCATAGATGAACCAACTCACGCTTGACCGTTTTCTAAAATTTCCTAATTTTTTGTTAATCTACATATAACACACGACCTGTGTGCCAAATTTCATAACGGAAGTGGCCTAGAGGTTTTGATTACCGGTCAGTGAGTGAGTGAGTGAGAGAGTGAGTGAGTGAGTGAGTGAGTGAATGAGTGAGTGCCAAAATTAGCTATTTTTACAGAGACATATTTCCAGATCTACTGAACCTATTTCGATGAAATTTGGTATACTGCTTAAGTACTAGTATATAATTACGTAGGTATAATTTTATCTTTGCACTCGCAATAGGCACTGAGCTACAAGGGGGTCAAAAGTGCGTCGAAGCGGTTCGTGTAAATAGTGCACGGCGAGCGCGCGGCCTGCTGGAACTTGGCCGCGCACGGCCGTGCGCTTTGATTTAATTATATTACATTTTTTGGTGTTTTACTCTATTTTTTAGTGTTTAAATATTTTGTAGTAAATTTTTGTGCAGGAACCTGTAATTACTATTTTAAGCTGAAAAATAAATTCGTATGAGAAAATGATTTTGCTATTACGTATGTATGAGAATTTCGATGGCACCCGGCCTCTTAGGGAGTTTTGTGGTTTTCTTCATCACTCAACAGCCTGGCATAATAAGACCAGCGGGGCTAAAATGGTCACATTTAGCAATTCCTCTCAATCAATTCAGCAAATGAATTGTAAAAACTGTCAAACTGACAAATGTCAAATCAGTACAAAAATACAGAAATTAATAATTCATAAGCAACTCTGCCTGCAATAATTGCAGACAGACTTGCATATTATGCGATTTTTAAAAAAATGAATCATATTAATATGATTCATATCATGATTCAACAAAGCGACCATTTTAGCCCCGCAGACCCAAATACCGCCTGCAATTCCATACACACTCTTCCAACGGTCAAAAGTTGATATTAGGAGCTGAGTAAAACAATTATGTAGAAAACTTAGAATACTTATGCCAATAAATTAACTACGTCAATCATATTCTACAATTATTGTAATTCCTTATATAAAATAATTACTAATAATTATTAATAAAACTGCGACTCCATAGGTCAATGACCCTTGTTCTAAAAATGAAAATTACGGTCGCGCTAGCTGCAAGCGCGCGATGTTTTTGCGCGGGGAGCGGGGTCGCCTACGAGCATAAGCTCCGCCCCTTGCGATATAATTTATTTTCACTATATCGCCTTAACCGGCATGTACTGCGACTGTGAGTCAATAAGTACAGTGTGTTTGGACCGCGAGTCCTTTTACACAATCTATATCTATATGCATCGGAATTGACTGCGAGTCTCTGACGATGTTTTACCTATTCTATAAATAGAACTATACGTTTGTCCGATTGGGGGAAATAAGTGCAAGTTAATTACTGCAAGTACTTAATTATATTAAGTTATTTTATAAACTGCCATAATGTGTGGATTGACTGCGAGTCTCTAAACACAATTTATATGCATCGGAATTGACTGCGAGTCTCTGACGATGTTTTTTTTTTCAGCTTTTCTATAAAAATAGCTATATATTGGCCGGTTTGTCTGAATCAACTGCGAGTTATTTTATAAACCGCCATAATGTGTGGATTGACTGCGAGTCTCTAAACGCAATTCTTATGCATCGGAATTGACTGCGAGTCTCTGACGATGTTATATCTAAAAATAGAACTATAATATATGTTGGCTGGTTTGAGATGATTAACTGCGAGTTAATTACTAGTTAAATTTAAAATATATTGTTATTCTTTAAATCAACATAAAGTATGGATTAACTGGGAGTCTCCGACAATGTTTAAAAATAAAAATGAGCAACTACCGCGCGTTCCCCCACGCTCTTTGTTCTATAAATAGAACTACATAATTATTATAATATTATCTTTACCATTTTATACAAAAATATTTCGAGCTAATAACTACATTGACTGCGAGTCATATCAGTTAACAACCAATGCGCGTCCCGCACACCTTTTGTTCTAAATATAGAACTACGATTATAATTTATTATGTCTGACGGTATGTAACTATTATTATTAAATAAATTTTGCACCAATGTTGGGATTCGGGATACACCGCGAGTGTATAACGAAACTTATTTAATATCTTCGTAACGTGATAGTTAATACGCTCAATATTTTTTGTAACATAATATTAATTTATATGACAAATAAGTCGATTATAACGAACAATATAACTACCCCAATAATTTTTTTAGGTCACTAAGACCAGACTATCGGGGAAATATAATTAGAAGTGACCGATATACGGGTCGATCAGGTTACGAATAAACCAGAAGTTTTCCCACTCCTAAACCAGGTGCCAACGGTCGATTCTGACCCACCGGCACCGGACCAGATCCGGATAGATCCAGAGCTTCTACTGACGTTAGGTGAACCCTTGTTGGGTTCGCCAGATTATGATTTTAAAGGATCACAAAGACGATTAAGATAAGGTATTGCTTATAAAACATTCCTGCTAATAAGTGTTGCAGCTCGATTCTATTTCGATCGATTATTATCATTATAGATTTCACCTGACAATGTCTCGAAATTATAAGACCTATCAGTTATCGCCAGTATCTAACTTATCTCGATATTAATTATTATCAGACTTATCAGATAATATACTATCAGACAAGACAAGATTATAAGCCTTGTTATATCAGACCGAGATTATTATGGTTTCGCTGGATAATTCCAGTATTTGTTCTCAGAGACAAATTAGTACATTCCATCATCAATCGGGTACTTTTCGGGCTCTGACAAACCCTTCCCGTTACCCGTCAAGGAGGGGGGGGGGGAGAGATGTGGACTGTGGTAACCGTCGGCTGGCGCCACTAGTATTGTAACGCTACAATCAACCCCCTTCGAGTTCGAAGAACGTTGAGACGAACAAATGCTCAACACCGCAGCCGTAGTGCAGCTAACAGTCATTTTTATACATATTTTATAGATGTTACTATTATAATTATTATTCCCAACCTGCGGCCCACCGGAACTTTATTTGTGGCCCGCGTGATGTTAAAGCATTTTGAAATTCACGCCCACCAGCAGTAATCGTGAAAGTCGTAACTCGTAAATTATTTTTGTTCACTAGTAAATCGTTGATTTTGAACGTTATTTTTAAACCTAAAAATGTTTGTTGCGGCCCACGACACCAAGACCAAAACAAGTTTGTGGCCCGCTTAAAAAATAAATAAATAGGGAACTTCGTTCCAAAAACAACAACAGGTTGGGGGCCACTGGCTTAATGTATTGTACATCATGACATCAATAAATTATTATTAGAATTTAAAACTATATCTTCGTGTAACTCCACCGAAGATTACCTTATTTCAAAGATTTTCCTTTCTTCAAACTATTAAATATTGTATTATATTTTAAATACAATTTTTTAAAAATTATTTTCAATTTGAATCCACTTCGTAAGTTTATTTCTAAATAATTATTTTACATGTTAATTTGGAAAATTACCGTATGGCTTTCAAGGCAATATCCAAAAGTGGATATCTGTCAAAAATAGATTTAAAAGCCAGCTACTTGTTGGTTCCTATTAACTCACTATTCGATTGAAAGATTTAAAGCCTCAAGTCTTGACGTACAGACTATCAGATGCGCAGTGCGCTTACATTTATTCTCACAAAAAATATAAAGAAGGAAACCAGATCAGGCGTAGAAGGCTTTATCACTACTAGCCTTACCACGCTTTCGCAATACCAGTGTTCTAGGCGCAGCCTCAGGCGCCCCTTTTTTGTTTAAGTTTTATTGTTAATAGTGCCATGGGTGTATTAAATCCACAACAAATATGTAAATATTTAAGTCTTAACGCTTACAATACATATTATTATAACATAACTAGATGTCTCGGCAAATGTTGTTTTACCATATAAAGTATTTTGCCCATATTATTTTATTGAAGTGACTTAGTAAGTATGTCACTATGACGTCTATGATTGCTATCCCATCGTACAAACAATGGTCGCCGTCAGTCTCGAGTTGTAACATTTTACTATTATTTATTCAAAAATACACTCATCAATATAAAAATAATTAGACGTTGTCCGATTCTCAACCCTAGCCGATATGCTCGCTAAGAGAGGAGTTCAACTACGCACACCGTGATACGAGAATTTTATGTACCTACATATTAGATATATTATATATTAAGCCTATTAAAAACGAAATAATATAGAACAGTTAAATCAGTGTACTATTCGTGAGCTACCTCAACTGATAGGTGTTCTGACACCTGATTTCTGACCCCCGTCGCGGAATGCAACTGGTTTTCAGCAATTAAAATTATTAATGCTAAATAAATGCAATGATAAATACGATAACATAATGACACTTAATCTTGAATAATATAAGTGTAAGTATAAATATTTATCCTGCTGGACCGAGAACACAATATTCTCTAATTTCAATCATATTGTAATTGTAATTTGTAATATGCAATAATCACACTATCGACGAGTCGACGACCACAGGGCCGGACACAGTTATGAGTTATAACAGTAGACGCCTTAAAATTTATTCTAAAATGCTCTACTTCGACTTAGATTTTAGGTAAATACTCTCTTCAATCTCATTAGTTAATAGACTTATTACAGAGATCTTCGTCTGCTTTATCAGAACCTTGCCAAACAATTTGACAATGGCTGTAAAACGATATCTTCTACAGCCATGTCACTGTGCACTGTCATTGTTTATGAACAATGTTGATATTATTGGATGGTGACATTGGCTTAGATGAATGTTTAAAGTGTCTTTTGAAAGAAGCTTTCCGGTAAACATTCTAATTCCTAGCCCATACCTGAGTACCTAGTGTAGTACCCAGGATCCACTTATAAATTATTTGTTTTTTTCTTGCACTCTGTACCTACTGAATACTGATCATTGACTTAAAACTTTCTGCCTAATAATAAAACTCGGCAAAATAAAAAATACGGTTTTAACTTTTAAATTATTCGAAATTTATATTACAAAGACAAACTCCTGAGCGTGATCGGATGTTCTTAAATTATGTAACTCTTTTATAAAAAAAAGAAGAAGAAGAAGTTATAATATTTAAGTTATTACGCCCTGCGATGGTTATTCAAGATTATACTAAATAGGATAATGCTACAGTACGGGTTTAACGCTCTGCACAGAACAGCCACCTCCCATTCGGTAATAGCCGCTGGATAAAGCAGGTGCTGTGCGAGAGCGGCGCGGCGTCGACACGTCGAGCGCCGACACGGGGATTGATACTGGACCTATTAGTAAGACGACAGTCGACAGGCAGAACTAGTGACTCCAATACTTTCGCTATTTTCCTAAGCCATAATTTTATCGACGAACAAAGTTTCGCTGAATCAGTTATATAATCTTAATCACCATGATCCCAGTACGTTATCATTTGAATCACAAAACCATAGAGGTCTCTTAAGTTTTGTTTCGACTATTATTATTATTTATGGGCATAATGTTAAAAAAAAAAAAAAAATTCTCGAATATAATGATTACTATTCATAATGTATAATATAAGTATATATAAATTCTAAGTATTTTGTAAAAAATCTTTCTTTCGTTACTCTGAAAATCTACTTAGTTAATATATCGAAGAATGAAGCGAAGAAATATAATAAATGATCAAACGAACTTACCAAGTGAAGTTCGATCATTATTATATGAGTCGCTTCATTCAAAGATATAATCTCCCTCCCACCCAGTCTGCAAGAAACTATGTTTGCTGCAGTACCCAAAGAAAGAAAGAAAGATTTTTTGCATTACCTCTCTCTAAACATAATGAGGCGCGTCTAGGAGCGAGTGGCCGGGATGGGAAGTTATTTTTTCAACTACCTACATACGTCTTTAAAAAACGCGATTGCCTAGCAGATAGACAAAGGACTACTTAGTTAATATATCTTTGAATGAAGCGACTCATATAATAATGATCGAACTTCACTTGGTAAGTTCGTTTGATCATTTAAATTACTCTTAATTTTTGTCCCTTGTATCTCTTTGTTTTTATTTCCAATTGAGATGTTATGTTTTGCGAAAATACGTCATAATAGGCATATGATAAACCCTTATAATTCATACCTACACAACAAAAAGTTCTAAAATGGGCGCTTCAAAATGGCTGCCGCTCATTAGCGCCCGTTATCGCACTATTTTGTGGAATAGACAAAATTTTGAGTCTTTTGAGCGCGTATAATGAAACATAAAGGATGTTTTGCGCACGATACAGTTTATAAACGATGGTGATGAAAAACGACGTAACATGCGGGCGCTTTATGCTGGCGGGAAATTAGAACGCCATTTTGTCAACTTAGATAATGTTAGAAAGTAACACGATGTTATATTAATAATTTATACATCACGTTTACAATAGACCTCTGTTTTGGTTAGTTTCTTAGTTGGCCATATTTCATATTTTCTCAATTTCTTTTTAGTTTTCTCACCTATCTTGGTTATGCTTTGTTCATTTGCGACTCAATAGTAATAACTCTATAAGTGATTGTCAATTAACGCACATTACATAGGAATCTGCTATTATTAAGACACTTAACACGGCCAGCATGACATCATTATACCGGCGTACTTTTTGTTTTGTATCGGAGACCATAATCGAAATCGAGCATGGCGCCGGGCGATCTGTTTTATCGCTCTGTTATCGAAGACTAATGCACCGGCCGAGATAGCGCCATAAGAGCGGGGGCAGATAAACCCAGTGTGGCCATGTTAAAAATAGTTTACACGCATACTTTATTGTCTACGGCTATTTACATCTTACACATGTTAAAATTTTATAGTTAAGTTGGCTGAGGCAATGATCTATCTAATAAGTAAATAATACTTGAAAATTGCATGCAGGCTGCAACGAAACCAACGAAGCTCGTGTAAATTGCTCGATAAGACTCTATCACATAAAAAAGTTAAGTGCCTTCTAAAAGATAGCTAAGATAAAGCTTTCTCAGTAAAAACTAAAATTCAAAGGCTCGCAAATCGATAAAAAAATATTTCAACCCTAGCGAGTAGATAGCGTTTTTAAAATTCGAATTGCGGCCACAAATTGTAAGTTATCGACAGGCAGACGAATACGTCTTCCTTATTTAAATCGTCATTACGAACTCTTTCGCTATCGCGCGGGGAGAGATGGCAATAATAAAAATTATCTATACAAATGGCGCGGATTACTGGCGACATAAATTCGGCTCTGCCCGATGAGTGCGGCGCCGATAAAGGGTCAACGGATTTGGCTGCTGGCGTCTGATTAGCTCAAACTTCATTAGACAAATGCTATGAACTTTGTGACCATTGTTTTGAATTGGCTAGATTCCTGGACTAGTTGTATGCAACCAGATATGATTGTTTGGCAAACTAGATAATATATCTACTAACTAGACCTGGAAATCGAGTAAAAAATTACCTTCTACAATATTGTGTAAAGGTTTTTTTTATTTTAAACAGGAAATTGACTGTATGTTGTCGCAGTATTTTAACTCGGAAAGTACTTACCTATACTTATATCTACTTGCCTTGCCTCCTTAAAAATTCTACACAGTTATTTCATGATCTAAATTCTAATCTATACAATTATAATAATTCAAAATATATTTTTTTTCCGAATAGATTAAATACTTAATAAAACTTTCATAATGGTCCTGCTTACCACAACTACTTAGATAAAATATATTAAAATAAGTAATAGTTAAAAAAACTAAAAACACGCTTTTTATATAAAGGGTTACAAACAAACATACAAACATACAAATTGAAAAATGGAATAATTATATCAAATTAGTGTATTGTCATCGGTCCTCGATAAATCTACAAAGTTTGAACGAAATCTGGCCGTTTAAAGTGGGTCAAAATCGCGCCCAAAGAAGTCGGTTACAAACATGTTACAAACAATTAATATACAGGTGAAGCTAATAAAAAGCGTATAATATGGAGATCGTTGATGTCTTTTAGTTAGTAATTAATTTTACTTCCCTTCCACGTAAAAGAGGTGATAAATAATTTTGAATAAAATTAAAAGGCAATATCTCTTTTGCGAAAAAGACTTTGGCAGCGGATAGAGAAATATTTTAAAGTCCAATCCGTTTAAAAAACGTGAAAAAACTAGAAGCCCGGCCGGCTATCGCGCGGCGCTTACCGAGACACCGCGGCAGAGTTATACGACAAAAATGCTAATTTTCAAATCTCGAACTCTGCCCCTCTCCCCGCCCCTGCATCCCCGCGCCCGCCACAATCGAACCTAACTCGACTTATTCGATTCGATTTCATACTGCCCCCTCCCTATACGTAGCCTGAGTTAGGTGTCAAAAATGGTCGACATAAGTGCGAATAATTATTTTACAACTATCACAAAACTTCACAATAAGCTTATGTCAAATTTATTTTATTTGTGGTCCTTCGAATCAAATCTAAGTATATCTACTAATTTAGGCAAACAACACAAAGCAGGATAAATTTGGCGAGGCTATAAAGATAACTGATAACAAACCTTAGACAGTACCGTTTTCAATATCGTTTTACGATGAAAATGCGATTTGAGCACAATAATTACAGATTGAGATCGCGGGGCGATACGAATCTCGACGATTTACTCAATTAT
The DNA here is from genome assembly GCA_905404155.3 of Plebejus argus. Classification (NCBI taxonomy): domain Eukaryota; kingdom Metazoa; phylum Arthropoda; class Insecta; order Lepidoptera; family Lycaenidae; genus Plebejus; species Plebejus argus. The sequence goes on from FR989927.1 coordinate 23,465,724, forward strand.
TATTATACTTACAAATTACATTTTGAAGTAGCAGCCTTATCAGCGCCATCTCTCGGCCGGTAGCGGCACTAGCAATTTCCGAGATAGCTCTCCAAATTAAATACAACACAATATTACATCGAGGTGGATTGAGAAAAAACGAGATACCTAAACTGATCAAACAGTTTGATTTATCACTCAACACGCCAGTGAAGTTGCTGGCATAAAACTTCACTGGCGTGTGTACTGTGTACTCAACTAGCACCTGCTCAGGATGTATGACATCTCAATAATACAGCTTTTCTTCACTATTGAGGAAAATATTTATTAATCACATAAAAGCGCTTTAATCATCGATTTATATGTCAGGATATGCCTACTAGAAGATTTTGCTAATAGGTTTTTCATACAAGGAAATAGAGAGCCATCTATGAAAAATCGATTGAACTACGTAGTGCGACACAATATTCGGCCGCGTGCGAATGCTGTTTTACCGACGAACCACGCGTTCCACCTGGCGTTGAAAACGATCAAAACGCTGAAAATGCCTCCTATTTTTAGCAAGATCGTTTTCAACGCCAAGTGGAACGTAGGGGTTGCGTCATTACTCGGTAAAACAGTAGCCATGGCGGACATCGGTATGTAGTAAAATTATAAATTAATTATTTCTATTCTTAAACAGTTTGTGAATTTGTGATGCTTACCGATGATAAGATATTCCAATGTGCTTTTTTAACTTTTTTGACATAATTTTTGCAGCTTTTTACCACACAAGTAGGCATTTTTATGGCACTGAATAGACATACGATGACACCCGATTTGTTCTGCGGACCACAGACGACTAAGTCACGTAGGAGTCAAACGGAGCGTTTTGACCCCTACGAATCTGCATCATTGCAACGCGCGATTAACCCGGTCCTTAGTAATATATAAGTCTATGGCTTTAATTGTTTAATTTGCTATGTTAAGACATTATCTTAATTTTTGTTATTTAGTTCCGTATTCTAATCTTTCTTCTTATTATTTTCTTAATAAAATATGTTAAAATGTTAGATACAACTTCCGCAACGTCATTTTTAAAAGTTTAACTCTCGAAAGCCACTGCTAGTGCTGGCAGTTGGCACCATCCACTGGCGTTGTGTAGGTAAGTGCTCTCGTATTATCGCAACCCATCTGCAATAATTCTGATGGAATTATGACAGCTGTCGTATCGTAAAGTGTTGTGCAATTTGTAAGTCGTGTGTCGATAAAAACGCGGATCTCGTAACGACCTCATGAATCGATCATAACATTAAAACAAGTATTGCGTTAAACAAACCGTTAGGTAGGTACTGCTTTTATGAACTACAGAAGACAGTTATGTTTTCTTTATTATTTCGATTAGAAAATATTTTTCCTAATTCTACTGAAACCTGAAACAAAGTTTTATAACTTTTGATTTTCTCATGCTAAAATCCATTTACTCTGTCCTAATTAAGATGAAGATTTAAACAATGTATGATGTGAACTTAACATATTAAACGCTGGAGATGCAGTTTTACAGAAAAAAATAAACAGTAATGTTTCATTACACGCAACTCACGTCGCAAATTAATCATTAGGGCACCTAGGTTTTATAGCACAAGACCTAGGTGGCTGACATTATATCCAAGTACGGAATCCGATCGGAATGCTGTTCTGTCGATAAGTTGTCGATAAACACACAACCTTGTGCTCCAATAGCCGTGTCTCATTTTAAAATGACAATTCCCCGTCTCGCTCTAATTAACGCCGAGTGAAAGAGACAACAATATGTGTTTGTAATTACTAATTACATACAAATCGTTCCAGTTTATTATCAATTAATGCTTTATGAAGCTAATTTGTATAAATTCGTTCTCTTGTAGTAATAATGTCGAATCACCAACGATTAGATAATATTATTACAATTTCAATGCCTTAAATCTTAATGTTATTTTACCGTAACTGAGACACATTTTTATCGAATCATCTGCTGCACCTACCTACTGTTCTAATTCAAACTGATTTTACCTTGAACATGATGTGTACAGCAATTCAAAATTTGTTTCAAATACAGTCGATTAATTGATTAATAAAAATGAAAACCATTTGTTTCATTAAAATTAAAACATTTAAATAACGAGTGTAAAGTGTAAACCACGGCCCACCTTCATATTCGAACGTCCGATCCGTCAGAGTCGTTAACACGTTTTTTGGTCCGCTAGTGTTGTTTTTTTGGTCCGCTAGTGATGTTTCAGTCGATAGTAGGTAGTGATGTTTTTTGTTGTCGGTAGTAATTGTCCGGCTGCCGATGTCGGACACGATGTTTGACGGCAAGTAATTATTTTCGTGTAGCGTCGACGATCGAGATCCCGATGCGGCGTCGTTAACATTGTATTAGATTCTATTTCGTATTCATAGATCGAGATCGACATTGTTTATGTAATAGTTCCGTTTTATTGAATTCCGTTTAGATTTGTATCCCGTTATTAACTATTACTTTCGGTGGTATTAGGTCCAATAGATAAAACGTTGAATATTAGATATCTAGTAAGGTACTTACCTACTACTTTGAACTTTCATTGTCAATACTAATAAAGCCTTATAAGCCTTAGCGATATCTTAGACAAAAATCTTCTACAACTATAAACTTTAAGAGGGAAAGTATTGAAATAAACACACAAGTAAATACCAAACCAAGAATTGAATTGAAAATATACCGATGTTAAACAGTAACGTGTGGAAGTTATAAGTTTTTACAAAGGCGCGTAACTCGACAAGCTCCGCCATTAGCATACGTATCGAGTTCATACATCTATGCAAAACGCCACGATACCTCAGTCCTCAGCCCTCACCGCTCACGAGAGGACTCCGACATGCGACCCTCTATGTTCACTCGAGCTTCGTGTTAGTTGGTTTATACTCAGTGACATTTTTATTCTTTCATCTCTTTTCTTCTTCCTTAATCTCTATTGACAGTCTTGGTTGTAAATAATTGTAATTTAAGTAATAATCTAATTCTGTTTGTCTGTCTGATAATCTGTAACTTGTTAACACCATAAATCGTTGAATCAATTTAAATTAAATTTGGTGTAGGTATTGTAATTTGTACCTATAGACTTTGAGGGATCAGGGATAGGTCATAGCATGGACTTTTTTCTATTGCATTCGTAAGTTACGGGCTAAAAGTTATCAATAAAATCAAAATCAGGGTATAATTTATAGCTATACCTAATAAGTAATAACTTTAACATCGAGTTATCTACCGTTATCTATCACGCTCAATACTTAGTGTAATCTACAACATCTAATTTATATAATATATTTGACCCAATACAGCCCACTTATATTCAACACGGTACACGATATTCAAATCTGGCAATTAATCGTAACAGTTTAGTCAATAACATAAAATTAAAGATCCGTCGATAAGAGATAGCATCGGCGATGGCGTATACGCAGGACGTATACGCTCGCACGCCGCGCGCTGGAGGCGTCAAAAGTGGGCGGGGCGTCCGCACTCCAATGATCGTATCTCGATTATAATTATACGAATCGAATCGCAATCGAACTTTTCGAAAGTGTTAATATGATATTTATAATTGGTTTCTTAGCCTTTTGGCCGTTTATCATAACATGATTAGCATTGTTATGCTTGCGTACCTTAAGAACAACTTTCTAATAATGAAGTTGTTTATATTGTGGGACACCTTGTTAAGATTATTTTAAATATTTTGAATTAAAAATTTAAAAATGATTAACTAGTCAAGCTACTCATGACAAGTACTTAGTTATGTAGAACTTTGTACTAAACACTTGTTAGAAATATTATGGCGCAAAAACCTGTGTTTACAGTTTACGAAGCTAGATAAGCACTCGCCACCTCCTGGGACATAAACATACGCCATCGCACGACACTACACTAGTGGCTAGTGCCAACCCTTTACTCTGTAGATCCTACACTTGAAAAAATAAATGTAATAAAGCCGAAAATAGATCGGTTTAAATTGTCATAGTTTTGTAGGGTAAAAATTGTCGATTGTTATCCAGGGTACCCTTACAGAAAGATGGCGATAGTAAAGTGGGACAGGACAGTGATCGTGATGATATTAGCACCTTAACATGGCTTGAAATCAACACCGCATTATATTAATAATTAATATTCACTTCAGAAACTGAAAAAATGTTGCCTCATACATAAAATTACCCACTATCGGGGAGATTTAGAATGTCACTGCGTGTTAATATACGCCACTTACGGGGTAAAAACGGGCAACCCTTCTCTTAGTTAACGAGTGGGTAATCGCGGCTGAGATCTCGCCGCCATGATTGATGTAGAATGCAGGTTAATATTCATAAGGTGTTGCCACATGTTTACACAGAGCTGTGCTTGGATATGGCAATGTTTGAAAATGAAATAGCCTTTCAAATAGTATCCAAAAGAAAGATGCATATTATTTGAAATTGTTCCACATAATAATATATAGGTATAATTTTTCCTGTTTATAAACTTAAGTAGAATGATAGCTGTGCTTGGGAGTTGGCCTTTGTACAAAAAAATGTGATAAAATATTAAACTTTTACCTGTGTCAATATTTGGGTCATATTTTGTTGAAATTGTTCTAAGACAAAATTGAATGATTCCTTAACAATTATTGGTCCTTCGAGCCTGATTCTTGGTATTTTTTCTCAGTCTGTATTAGTTAACCACAAAAATAGTGTCACATCCATTTCATTTCTTACGCCGAAAGGCTTTATTACCATCTGTAATTAAAACCGAAAAATTCATAGAGCCTACAATATGGCGATCAGATAACGCCAGGAAATTGAACATTACTCGGTTAATAGTCCGTTCTCAAGGGGAACCGTTAATGTTATTTGTACCTATTGTCAACAATTCCTTTCTTTTATTGTGTGATATACCGAATTTTTGTAGCTATTTTTTCTTCGAAGCTAGCGTGGTGTGCAACTGTGATACCTAAGATTGATAATTTTTTAGAAACTCTTAGATTGGAAAACTTCGTATTTTCAGAATTTTACAGTTTGATCACATACGCAGTGCCGTAAATAGCCTTTTTTGCGCCCTGTGCGAGCTTCTATAACTGCGCCCTTGGTTTTTTTTAAGATATTATAAGTATCTAGATTCTAGAGCAATGCTATGTATAGGTAGCTCTCTGGTCTGGCCATTCTTGCGCTTTGTCTATAATATACGCCCTGTGCCTGCAGGGCACCTGTGGCACCGCCCTATTCACGGCACTGCACAATGCACATACAAGCAAAGCAAATCATCTGTATATTATACAATATCTGGTTTATCTATATACTAATTATAAAATAACATGTCCCCTGACTGATTCATTATCGCTGAGCAAAAACTGTTAAAGTTACAACTTACAGCCACGAAATTTGGTGAATAAGTTTGTTTTATTCAGTAGACACCCACTAGGAAGGAATTTTGGAAATTTTACCGCGAAGGGGGTGAAATAGGGATTGAAAGTTTGAATGAAAGTCCGTCATTTCTTAAGTTAGAAACATAAACTTTATTTTTGGGCTATTTATTAAAAATTAATAGATAAGTACGTGTTTAAGCTTTTTGGAAATTCTACCCCCAAGGGGGTGAAATCGGGATTGAAAGTTTGAATGAAAGTTCGTCATTTCTTAGAGATAATATTTAAGGGGGGCTCCCATACAAGAAACGTGATTTTTTTGGCATTTTTTGCTCAAAATCAATAATGGTAACAGCTAGGCACTCGAAATTTTCACAAAATCCTTAGTTATATTTGTAATTTAATAATTAATAATAAATTAAAATAAAGTTGTTAAATATTGTGCTTGAGGTCAGTGAAACGCTAAGCAATTTTTCAGACTGTTTTATTATCGTCGTCCTGGCAACATGACATCTCTGTCATCGACAAGATATACAACATTTCTCCCCCCACAAAAGAAGGGAATATAAACAAATAAACAAACAAAATAACATAATAAACAACAACTTCTTAAAAATTTAAATAATTATAAATATCTTCTATATTCCACTCGAGGAATGTTTCTTAGTAATCGGTTAGGATTCCTCGAAGTTAAAGGGCCGCTGACAGTGTCCGAAGATGACGGAACCTGACCATCATTATCAACATTCTGATGACTCTCGTCTCCCCCCGTCGACTCCTCAGGCTCTGAATTTCGGGCATTGTCTACAAATGCAGGCCATATTCTTTTCGAATACAACACTATCTGATTCTTATGTTTTTTAACATGAGATGACGATTGATGATCAAAAATTAAATATACAACCTTTCCTATTTTGTCTACGATAGTTCCACGTTCCCACACAAACTTATTACCACTCAAATGCTTTTTGTACAGAACCTCATCACCTGGCTCAAAACTCGCATCTCTTTTATGTCCTTCTTCACTACTCTGCAAACACTGCTTTTTATTAACAAGTGATGAAGACGATGCCGAGGGTGAGCTAGACTTTATTAAATCCAAGCGACATTTTAAATTTCGACCGTACACCATTTGAGCCGGTGACAAACCTGTGGCAGAGTGTACCGAATTCCTATAGTCAAACAAATATTTTAACAAAATTATTTTTTGACGTTCGACGTTATCCGTTACCAACAAAGCTGATTTGATTCCCTTTTTTACAATTTTTACAAAACTCTCTGCTTGCCCATTGCTCGCGGGGTGATATGCCGGCGACGTAACGTGAGCTATACCATTACTTCGGCAAAAATTTTGAAATTCTAACGACGTAAACCCCGATCCGTTGTCACTCACTATAGTGCTCGGTAACCCAAATCGTGACATGTACTCGTACATTTTGTCTATTACCTCGCTAGAACCAGTGTTCCTGCATTGATGCACCTCTACCCATTTCGTATGAGCATCAACTATAACTAAGTACGTACGTCCATGAATTGGTCCTAAAAAGTCTAAATGGACTCTTTCAAAAGCATGTTTTGGATACGACCACGGTGCAGGCGAAACGCGCGGCGGTGATGGTCGCAACTGTGAACAAATCACGCATGTCCTGATCATGGTCTCTATCGCACCGTCTATACCGGGAAACCATAAACGAGCCCGAGCCTCAGCCTTAGTTTTAACCATTCCTAGATGAGAGCGGTGTAGCTCCTTTAAAACTTCCGCTTTTAACGTCTCGGGTATGACTACCTTATGCCCTCGCATTACACATCCATTTTCGTAGGACAGCTGGGCTCTGCATAAACGGTAAGGTTTAATTTGGTCGTCGTCATTTCCCTTAGGCCAGCCTTTGAATATACAAGTTTTTACTTTTTGTAACACTGAATCTTTTAGAGTTTCGTCGCGAACTCTACTTATAGTTACTGGCATGTCCCCGTTCACTATAAAATTAATATAGGATGCCTTATCGACATCGTCCTCTACGCCTGTCGCGTCGGCCGGCTCCGGCGCGAGCGGCTGGACGTCCGGCAAACTGGCCCGAGAAAGATAGTCGGCGCAGTTATTGGCACTCCTAACATACTCAATATTGTAATTGTACGCACTTAAAAACATCGCATACCTTTGCAGCCGATTAGCAGAAACCTCCGGAATACCCTTGTACGGCCCAAATATGGAAATCAAAGGTTTGTGATCTGTCCGCAATGTGAACGGACATGCTCTCCCATACAAATATTGATGGAAACGCCTAACTCCGAAAATGATTGCCGTCGCCTCCTTTTGGATCTGCGAGTATCGCTTCTCGGCAGAATTGAGCGTACGAGACGCGAAAGAGATAGGGCGCTCCGCCCCTGACTCGCCCACCTGCGACAACACCGCACCGAGGCCGCTCGGCGACGCGTCCACCGTCAATATTAGTTTCGCGCTAGGATTATAGTGCGTCAACACCCGATCCGATGCCAGCCGCTTTTTAATTTCGGTAAAAGCGTACTCGTGCTCTTGCGACCAAGTCCATTTAGTTCCCTTCTTTAGTAACTCGTACAAGGGAACGAGCAACGACGAAGCTCCATGAACGAAATTCCTATAGTAGTTTACTAAACCCAAGAAAGACTGTAACCTTTGTACATTATCGGGCCTAGGCGCATTAACAATAGCCTTAACCTTGTCCGGCGACTTCTTTAACCCGTGTTTATTAATAACATACCCTAAATAACTTATTTCGTCCTTAAAAAACTCACATTTGCTCCTCTGCAAGGTTAGCCCCGCGTCCTGCAGCCTCTTGAGGACCTCGTGAATCCTCCGCATGTGTTCGTCTCTGTTGGACGCGGTTATTAATATGTCATCGAGCAGACATAACACACCGTCCATACCCGCAAGCACGCCCTCCATCGCGCGCTGAAAAATAGACGGTGCGCTTGTCAGCCCGAATGACATACGCGTATATTTAAACAATCCGCGATGCGTGTTTATGCAGGTGAGCTCCTGGCTATCTTCATCTAGGACAAACTGGTTGTAAGCACTCGATAAATCCAGTTTCGTGAACTCTTGGCCCCCGTGTAAACGCGAAAATAACTCGTGCACCGTAGGCAACGGGTAGTGCTCGACGACTAGTAATTTGTTTATGGAAACAGAGTAGTCCACACATAACCGCACCGAACCGTTCCGTTTCAGCACCGGCACCACGGGCGACGCGAACCTGGAGTGCTCGACGGGCTTCAAAATGCCGAGCTCGACCAGCCGTTCCAGCTCCTCACCTATTTATCCCGCAGCGAAAAAGCCAACGGACGCGCTTTAAAAAATACGGGCTTAGCGTCATCCCGGAGTCTGAGCTTTATCTCGTACTTATTGAACTTTCCTAACTTATCAGAAAAGACCTCTGGATACTGCCTTTCTAAATCCTGTACACTACTATTTACACTAGATACAAAATGACAGGTTGTCAAATGTAAATTAAACAACGAAATGAAATCTCGACCTAAGAGCGGCGGCCCTCCGCCCCGCACCACGTACACGTCGAGCTCGCGGGTGTTCCGCTCGTACGTCACCGCCAACCGTACCTTACCTATACAGCCAATCTTAGCCCCGGTGTACGTAAACAAACGCTTATTCGTTTGTAACAACGGCTTTTTGCTAAAATATTGCTGATAAGTAGCCTCAGAAATTACGGTGACAGCCGACCCGCTGTCTATTTCAAATTTTATTTGAACATTATCTACACTTACTAATTCTGCCATAGGTTCGCCACGCTCGGAACGTATGATAAATAACTCACCATCGGAATCATCATCGTCCCCGTTTATCTCCTCGGTTCCTATGAAATGTAATTTTTTACACATTTTTTGTAAGTGCCCTTGTCTATTACATTTCTTGCATCTGAATTTTTTGAACCGACATTGAGAAGAGACGTGGTTCCTCCGGCCGCACACGGAGCACTTCCCCGCGTCGCTGCCGCTGAGTCTGTCCTGCTGCACGCTGTTGACCTGTATGGCGTCGCTGACGGGGCCCGCGCCGCCGCCGTCCCGCTCGCCCTGCCGTACGCTGTACACCTGCCCGGCGCCGCCGACGACTGCACCCGCTGCCCTCGCGCACCGTCCGCTCTCGGCCAGCTCCACCGCCTTCGCCATGGTCAGCGTCGCGATGTCCTGCTCGAACAGCTTCGCTCTCTCTGGACAGGCCAGCATGCCCATGACAAAGCGATCCCTCAGCGCCTCCTCGACGTCGCTGAAGCTGCAGTCGGCCGTGAGCCCTCGGAGTCGGGCCGCCCATTGCGCGTGCGTCTCGCCCGGCTGCTGTGTCGCCGCGTAGAACTTGTACCGCTCGCTGAACCCTTGCACCTTTGCGATGAAATGCTTGTCCAGCAGCGATACAATCTCCTCGTAACTTACGTCGTCGATTTTTTTCGGCAAGGCGAGGTCGCATGCCAGTTTGTACGTGTTTTCACTTAAAGCACATAACAATACGGCACGTCGCTTGTTCTCGTTTGCGTCTTTAATATCATTCGCAATTAACCATTGAAGGAAGCGACTCTTGAAATTCCTCCAGTCTTGCGCGAGATGATCAAAAATGGGCAACATTCCAAAAGAACCCGACATTGTGCCGTGCGCGTAGTTTTAACAATGTTCTAGCCGATAAATAGTCCCAAATCCTCGTCGCCACTGTTAAATATTGTGCTTGAGGTCAGTGAAACGCTAAGCAATTTTTCAGACTGTTTTATTATCGTCGTCCTGGCAACATGACATCTCTGTCATCGACAAGATATACAACAAAAGTAAATATTTAAGGGGGGCTCCCATACAAAAAACTAAATTTTTTGTCTACTTTCGCTCTGTACCGGTACGCAACCCTTCGTGCGCGAGTCCGACTCGCACTTGGCCGATTATTTATTAGGTTACATACTATATAATATTAACGCGGACGAACGCTACTAACGTCGCGGGCAACAGCTAGTTCTTTACAAAATATATATTATTCGCTCGGCGGATGTTTTTAAATCGATTAATAACGTTGACAATAACGAGCATCGATTCTCGCAATCATCTCGGATCTTTGAGAAACTTATCAGTTCGGGGAATCTGGCGACACTTCACATTTGTCTCACGTGAAATTCGCACTTATCGCTCATCATGGGCGCAATCTACATGCTAATATGGTCAGCGCGGTTATTGTATCAGTTGAACGATATCCGGTACACCGACAAGTTTATTACGTTTCTTTGTATGCAGGAAATTCTTGCAGCTACAAAATAATATGTAGGTACCTACCCACTAATCTAGTCTGGCTGCATTGGGAACAATTTATATTAAAAAATATATTTGACAAATATCTTATGCTTGGGTGCGGAAAGAGCATAATATATTTTTATCAAAATACATAAATCTTAAATTAATTATTGTCAATGCTTTATCAGCATGAAGAGAAGTTAATGTGGACCGAAGCTAAACATAATGACATAACGACAACTTAATCATGATAAACAAGTTTGCCGATACGCGTAATGTATTCTAGAATCATGTTTTAGTGGTTTTTGATTGAAAGACCAATTTAGAATCCACGTGAAAGCATTGAATATGCAGCATACAAATAGTGGCTGCTGGGTCGATAGCGGAATCGAACCCGCGATATGTAAATGCACGTCCGATCGTGACGCACGACGTCCGTCCTCCGCAGACACTTGCCGGAGATCACAAGACTCGATAGAGAAACTAGTGTTTTTTTAACAGATGCAGGCGCATGGCGTCAGACGCGATAGTGTCACGGTCTTTTTGCCACCTCCGTCAAATAAATATTGAATTTCTGAATAGAATACCAGTTGCATGCGCATTATTCTTGCTTATAAAAGCCTGTTACTTTTAAAAGCTACTAGCCTATTCGCCCCGAAAACTATTAAGTTAAATTAGGTACTTTGTGGATAAAATATTGGGCTAGTAAAAAAGCCGAGCATGTCATAAAATTTATTATATAAAGAATGAATCGAGAAAAACTGGCGACGCGAAGTGCGGATGTGATGGGCGTATTAATGAGCACATTATCCACCAATTGGGTCCGTCACAGAACCCGTCAGCTTCCTATCAAACGTGTTTCCACAGTCGCCTGTTAAGAAAGTGCTGATAAGCCAACGCCGCCATATTTTGCGTTCGGATTCTTGAAGTAAAGCATTCTTAAAGGGCCGTATAGACGATCGGTTCCAACCACCAACAGAGGTCACCTTGGTTGGGTCAACAAAGTTGAATCTCTGTCTACACGTAATCAACTTTTTCACGTAAATTTTCTTCTCGTTTAAAAGCCGTTCTCATGTGTTCAATTTTCTTTTTTGCCATCGACATAATATGAGCCTCAGGGTCATATTCTTTTAATTTATCCACAAGCAACTGCCACGCTTGACTCTTTTTGTCCCGATCTTTATAAAGATCGGAACCAATATCCCACAGTGTAGGCAAATTCCTATAAATTTCTATAAATTCAGTTATAATTTCGCGTTCATTGCGCGCCGGTGCCGCCATTTTCAGTAGCTAATCACTATGGATTAATGTTCGACTGATGACTATGACTGAAATATAAACTGAATCAATGTGCGAAAGCGCCAACAAACGTCTACACGGTCGCGTTTCAACTCAATGTTCTCTATTTGACATTGGTAGTGAGGGATGCGCTCCCTACCAAGGTAATTGAAGGTTATTTGGTTGGTCAACCAAAAACAAACGTCTACACGGTTGATTTTTGTTCCAACCCTACCAAGGTGACCTCTGTTGGTGGTTGGAACCGATCGTCTATACGGCCTTTAACTCATAACACTTTACTTTTTTAACTCAATCATCTGAAAGTAGGTATTTTATAAGCTGGACAATTTAAATAGAGGGGTTTATAAGTTTGAACTTTGACGTGTCTGTCTCTAGTCGGAGGTAAGTACCTATTTTGTATTTGAAAGGTGACACAATCGAGAATATTCTCAGCAAGTTCATTATCATCAGCTCGTTCACTTCTTAAAAACTTGCACAACTTTAATTTTAAGTAATTTTTATTTTCCTTCATATATCTTTACAATGCAGAATGTTTATTCATTTCACTTGCTCAGCTCAGTAGTTTAGCATTTTAATACATTCGGCTGTCGCTGGCTGGCTGATAATTCCTCTAATCCCAGTTATCAGATATCGAGTGTAGGTGATCGGTCACAGTCAGCGATCGTATCGGTTCGATTGTGACTGCTCCGATGCACGACTATTTTAATTGGAAGGTGATCTTCCATCTGATAACAGCTGGTAAAGGACAAGATGGCTTTTTTACATAGGCACGTATTTGTATGTTATCAACAATGCGAGAATAGTAAGTTATTTTATATACTTACATAATATTATTATCTTACGTAGTTCTGTTTTTATGACTTTATGTGGTACAATGTTACGGATTACGTATCGCTTTGAAGTGAAATTTAAATGTGACTAGAAATAGATGTTAGTTTAAATTATTTTCATGATGGTTTACATTTAAACGAGTAGTTATCTCCAGCGCGGCGGTATGGGAGTAGGTAATACGGGCCCAGCACCGAGAAGATCAAACGAAATACTTAGTTATGCGAGTTGCATGTCTCGCCTCTCATATAAAAGCCATTTCAGCCGTATTTGACGTGTTTATAAAGACAAAGGGCGCTGATGAATATCATTTAACGAATCGACATTCGGTTTCGCGAAAGTCGCTAAACGACACCGAGTCACGCCATCTATCTGATTGAACATTCAACCTTTCCCAACAATCACAAGTTATAACTTACTTATGTAGAAACGGGAGCTCGAACGCAGCTAACGAACGGCGATAAACCCGCGGTCGCCGGTCGGTATGACGCAGCCATCGCCGCCGGCCAATTGCGCGTCACCGCGGCATCGCACCGGCCAATCGACGCGCGTATTGACTAGGATAGCGTGACCCGCGTGCAATCCGATCCGACTGGCATTTGTTACCGCGAGATGGCGGTTCGCACCCGCGCCAATCGTCGCGTCCATCTCGCTGTCGTGCCCATATAATGATCTTCACAGGGGCAGGAGAATGAAGTTGAGCCTCTCATTAATTGGCGTTTTGAGCTGAGATCGTTTAGCGAAAGATAGGTTAATTCCTCGCTCGCCCGAGATCGTTGTCGCTCAAAAAGGAAGGTGAGCGAGCATTTTCTGGAAATCAGATCCAATTACAGGAGGGGTCCGTTAAGTTTTTGTTCTGTTTGGCCGCTGACCGAAGACAGACTCACGCGCGATGTTGACAGACAGGCATCTCGGGACTGGTTATTCTCGTCCGGGTCGATCGAGTTCGCGATACGGCGACGGAAATCCATGTACAGTATTGCGAGCGATACTCCCGGCCTCGCCGCCCCACCCACGCGGTGACATTTACATAGCTCGGGCACGTCTCAATTAGGAGCGCTAATGTATGCCTCGACCGAAGCTCCGATCTGACTGACGTCGACTGATAGGAGGCGAAACGTGACGAGTGACGGCTATCGCGAGAAAACCTCCGCCGACTCGACTTAGCCGCGCTATTAACAACACTAATAGGAGTCGATACGGTCGGGTTCTTTTTGTTCGGACGAGCCACTCTAATTTCCATTTGCATATCAATACACTAGTAGATAACCGGAAATCGTTCGTTTCAGGTGAAGACGAGGAATGGGGAAACGAGAGCGAGGCGATGCCGGTAGAACCTCGCACGCCGAGCTCGGGCGGAGAGCGCGCGGCGTCCAGTGGGGACGCGTCACCGACCTCGGAGGGCTCGGCGACCAACTCGCCCCCGCGGCTGCGGCTCAACGCGAGCCTGGCGACCGACCCGGCCCTCGCGCCGCGCGCCACGTCGCTATCGTCGCTGAAGCACGAGCCCCCCTCGCCGTCGCCGCCGCCCCCGCCGGCGCAGCCGATCAACTACATGCCTCTGACGGCGGCCAATTTCCCGTCGCTATTTCCGGCGGCGACGGCACCCACCGGATACACGTGTAAGCCGTGCGGAATCCGATACTCGTCGCTGAGTACCCTTCAAGCTCACCAGGAGCACTACTGCTCCAAAAGAAGAACGAAGCCGGACGGCACGGAGGCCCCGGTCGACGCCGCCGCCGACGAGTCGAGCGGAGACTCGAAGACGCCCAAGCCGCTCGGAAAACAATACGCTTGTCCCTACTGCTCCTATAGCGCCGACAAGAAGGTCAGCCTCAACAGGCACATGCGCATGCACTCCTCGTCCCCCGTGAGCACCGGCACGCCGGGGCCGACCCCCACGTCCAACGGCGACTCCGCCGACGGTCCCCCGGCGCAGGACCGGTACTGCACAGATTGTGATATACACTTCAGCTCGCTGCGAACTTTTCGCGCCCACAAGGACTACTATTGCAACACGAGGCAGGTGGTGAAGCAGGCCCTGGCGGCGGCGCGCGCGAGCTCTGCGACGTCCGGCTCCGCGCCACCCTCCCCTGGGGCCACTCCTCCCGCTCAAAATCAGCTGGCCCTAGCTCTTCCCACTAATCCGATTTTAATAGTTCCGTACTCGATTCTCCGGAGCGCCAGCACGCTTCCCGGCACGACGCTTCCAGACCCGGAGACGCCCTGCTTCCTCCTCCCGAACGGGACGTTCCAACCCATAAGCAGGGCGCTACCCAACATCAACGCGGAGAACAAGGAGCCCGAGGTCCTGAAATCTGCGAATCGATGCAGGGAGCCCCCTCGCGACGGATCCACCCCGCTGGACTTGAGCGTTCGACGGACGCCCGAGTCGGGGACGCCGAACGACGAGCACGAGAAAGAAAACAGGCTCCGGTCCGCCACGCCCGAGCAGATCGTGTGCGCGCCATCGCTGCCCGGCTCCCCGGGCACCCCTTCGCCGTCGCGGCGTTCTTCGTCACCCGGCGGGGAGTCGTCGCCGAAGAGACGCCGACGGAACTCGAGGGACCCCACGCCGAAACCCGCGAGCGTGTCCCCCCACGAGGAGAAGTACACCCCCTCGGTCACTCCGACCCTGCAGGGGGCGCTGGCGCTCCGGCTGGCCGCGGAGCTGCCGGCGGCGGCCCCACAGGTGCTGGTCAAGCAGGGCGTGTCCAAGTGCATAGAGTGCAACATAGTGTTCTGCAAATACGAGAACTACCGCGTCCACAAAAGAAACTACTGCTCGGCCGGGCGTGGCGAGGAGCGGGCGAGCCCCGCGCCGCCGGAGCCCGGGCCGCCGCCGCAGTACCGGCAGCTGATCTGCCTGGCGTGCGGCATCCACTTCAGCTCGTTCGACAACCTGACGACGCACCAGTCGTACTACTGCACGAAGAGGGAGACGCGGTCGCCGCGCGCAGCGGAGGCGGCGCGTCCGGCGGCGGCGGCGGAGGGCGGCTGGAAGTGCCCGTGCTGCGAGGTAGTGTCGCCCACGGCGGCGGCGGCGCAGCGCCACATGGAGGCGCACGCCGGCGTCAAGGCGTTCCGCTGCACCATCTGCCAATACCGCGGCAACACGCTGCGCGGCATGCGCACGCACATCCGCATGCACTTCCGCGAGAAGCCCGCCGACCTGCAGGTGAGACGGCCGTCTGTTACTGTGTAATATTTACATAAAATAAAAATTGCTCTCTTTGGAGCCGTAACAAATTACATTATTCATATTATTATTACAATATTTGTATTATGTATACGGTGCCTTAACTATTTAAAACTAGTTTTCATTAAATCTGTTCTCTTTTATCAGCCCGTTAACTGGTGGTCATGCATCTCCTCCATTGAAGGGACGACATCATAGTCCGGCGTCCGATCGCTCCAGGTGGGTCGACTCATATTTTACGACATTATAAAAATATTTAGTAAAAATAGTTAAGGCACCCGAGAAAAAGTAATTAAATATATTAAAAATAACATTTACTCTCTATCACTATTAGACCCATTAAAGTTTTATCTACTCGAAACGCAAAATTACTGTCTACCTAGTATTTACTGAACACACTACTAGCACATTGCCAACAAAAACTCACGACTCACCCTCTCAATTCCAGGAGGAGAGCTACATCTCGTGCGTGGTGGAGGAGTCCGGGGCGGAGGTCGACGCGGCGGGGGCGGGGGCGGCGGGGGGCGAGCGCGTGCACCGCTGCGGCACGTGCGCTTACACGTCCACGTACCGCGGCAACGTAGTGCGGCACGCGCGCCTCGTGCACGCCGCCGACGACGAAGACCGCGCCTCCCCCAGCCCTGCCCCCGCGTCTGCCCCGCCGCCCGCCCCCGCCCCCGCCCCGCCGCCCGACATCAAGCGGGAGCCGGACGCGGACGAGGACGCCCCTAACTACTGCAAGTCCTGCAACATCTCCTTCAAATACGTCAAGTCGTATAAAGCGCACAAGGACTTCTACTGCAACGCCGCACGGCAGGACGCCGCGGGGAACAACAACGTGGCGCCGCGCGACGCCGCGCCCGTCGTCTGAGCGACTCCTTCGCGTCCTAGCTTCTAGACTAAGAATGTATTCTCTCGTATTCGAAATTTAAAAGCGTGCAATATAAAATTAATTTGTACAATAAAGTTCTGCATATCAGTACCGAAACGGATTGGACAGAAATCTCGGCCGGTAGAGGGCCTCGTTGTTATGTAACTAGCTATAGTTGACGTCTGATATCATTATTTAGTATACGTTTTAATACCAAATTGTAAATACTTGTATAGATACTTATTGCATTGTAATTAAAGTTTATTACCATTCGTTCTAAGGTTTGTTCTTTCTTTGTTGTTAGCACGGGTGCGGCGTAGTTTGACCTCGTTTGGGCTGCGTGTTCACTGGTGCTGGGTTGAGATGCGTTGCGAGGAATGTGTTTTGTGAGATCCAATGGAATCGATTTTTTGCCTGTCCTCGCTCGGCGCAGCGATTCTATTGGATCTGAGGAACGTGGTCCTCCCAACGCAGCTTAGCTCAGCGTCGGTGGGAAGGCGGCCTTACTGGTTAGTATCGAGTACTCAGTCTTGGCTCTCGAAATGTTCTTCCTAGCCGCAGACGCACCGCGCCCGTGATTGTTAGTTTTGTTTATTGTACTTTTAAGTGAATTTTATGACCTTGCTAAGCAATGCATCGCAGGAACATGCTCATTCCATACAATATTACTGATATATTTAAACAGCCACGCTACGTAGAGTTCTAGCGTCATAACTGTTAAAATATGTGATAAAGAGAAAAATCATTTCTCCAATTTTTGTAATAACTAGCACCTACTGGTGGCGCCATCTAGTGGGGGCACAATTTCAACGTTGAAATTTTTTCTACTAGTTTAAATCTAAAACTACGTCGCGTGGCATATTGAAACGTTAAAAATGTTAAACATAATTATTCAAGTAATGTTATGTCGGCAGTGCAAGATTCTATATAACATGGAAATACAGTGGATGGGTGGCTGGATTCTTTATGTGACTATGGATGGCTGTGATACACACGCGAGCAATACAATTATAGTACATATTATAGTCTATACGCGTTAAGAGAGCGAATCATCAACATTGACGTGGTCAACGAATAAAATCTTTGTCACCAAACAAGTGGAATTTCCGATATTAATTAATCGATACTTGTCTCTTTCACTCACGCATTTAGCAATCTCGTTTCCAGGTAAGAAAACTGTGATTGCAGTGTATCACGTTTGAATAAAACAGACAAGTAGCCGAAATGTTAAGAGTTGGGTGTCCTTTCAATGAAAATGGGCGCCCTTAACGTCATTATCTTCTTAACACGAATAAACTGTAACGCTAAATATTTATAGCTTTAGTCTCTATTGTGTATTACAACCTTGTTAACGAATTGAATCTTATAAAGCCAAAAGGACTTGGAGGATAGGAAGAAAACTTTACTTATACGTCAATGGATTTTGTAAACTCTTCTTGTTTCGTAAATCGTATAAACCGATCCAAAGTATCATGTAAATATAATATCAGAGAAGTTGATTCCTAGGCAGATGGCGGACCTAAATAATTTGGTCGCGTTTAGTCAAACCCATCATAGCTAACATTGAAATGCCATAAGCCTACCACATGACTTAGGTCCTTCAATTTGCCTAGGAATCAATTTCTTTTCAAAAAATTGTGTTACAAACTTTAAACTGTAATAATATTTTCAAATTACTTTGTCTCATCTTTGGTACAGAGGTCGCCACTAGTCTTATCGAGTCAAGTATGCAGGGATCACTTTAATGACGCTTATGGCCCGTATTCACTTTGATTCGTGCGATGGCAAGTGATTAGTGCAGGTGATTAGTGATTAGAAGAAAATAAAGGACTTGCACGCATCAGTCGCTGTCCACACTTGATTTCTCCTGATTAGTAGGTAATCACCTCCACTAATCACCTGCACTTTTCACTAATCAAAGTGAATACAGGCCCTTATGCAGTGTTCACTTAACTATTAAGCCATTTTGATATTGTCCTGATGATTCACTGCAAATTTAACTTGCGGTAAGATCTATCCTCCAAACCAGAAGCAAGGTACCATGTTTTGTCTATGCCAAAGCGTCGCTAGAGTTATTGTATTGCATTTATAGGTATCTCACTAAATATAGTTGTAGATTAAGTGACAAGACTTGTTCCATTGATATTATGTATATCTGAGTGCTGAGTGCGAGTTTCTGTCCCTACTCGCCGTGAGGAGGTTAAGCTCAATGTACCACCGAGGAAATTGATTCCTGTGCAGATGGCGGACCTAAGTAATTTGGTCGCATTACGTCAAACCCAGCCGACCGATCACAGCTAACATTGAATTGACATAAGTCGACCACATGACGTTGGTCCGCCATCAGCATAGGAATCAACTTCTCTGATAGTACCATCGAGGAAATGGATTCCTAGGCAGTTGACAGACCATTGACCAACGTCATTTGGTCGGTTCATGTCAATTTAATGTTAATTGTGATCTGTGTGCCGAGTGTGAGTTTTTGTTTGAAATTCGATCGTGAACGCGTTTGGCGTTTAGTAAGATTTTCTATGGAATTTGTACAGCGCCACCTAGCGATGCTCACGGGAGTAAGCCCAGCTCCCATACAAAATCTTAGTAAACGCCAAACGCGTTCACGATGGAATATGAAACAAAAAATCTCACACTCGGCACACTGTTGGCTGGGTTTGACAAAACACGACCATACTATGTAGGTCCCCATCCGTAGGAATCAACTTCTCTGATAGTACTTATTATGACAGCGAAATAACGCCTCTAGTGGCAAACAATGATTACTAATTCTCAAGCCGTTGTCAACCTTTTCACAGTAAATATTGACTAAAGCTCGCACTCAACACACGGGAGTACCGAGTAAGTCAACTAAAACAGTAGGTACATTGATCCAAGATTTGGAACCTATTTTCTTTGAATCCTATTATATTGTAATAACCGAAAACTTTTCAAATCCCACAAAATGTATTTAAGAAGTTATTATGCGCATAAAAGAATTAAGTATATCTAATAAACTAAAATTCTTCAGCCCACTTATTTATAGCAAAAAATAGCTAAATCTTATAAGCAACGCGAACACGGACTAGAAAATTTCCTGTCGTCATTTGCATTCAAAATATCAACTTTTGCACTTGCACAATCTTCTTCATCTTCATAAAAAATTTGCAAATGTTTAATGCTTATTTTAAGCGAGCTAAAGTTAATATGCATGCAAATGTTGACGAAAAATTTTGTCGTCATTGTGCGCTATGCTTTTATGTACTTAACGTCTAGAAATTTCTGTATCTCCAAACATATTTAATATTTATTCATTACTTTATGCGCTGCAAATTTTTTTACTGCTACTCTGCCAACTTGTAAGTCGCACTTCTGAAATATCCTACAGGGAACATGCAAGAACTACAGGTTTTAAGCCGGTATAAATAGTCAGTACTGAAGATGCATCTCGGTCTCAAGACACGGTTCAGGCTCTGTGATTGGTTGGCTGTCAAAATTTGGACCAATCAAAGAGCCGAACCGCGTCTTGAGACCGGGCACTGACTTTTTTGACGGGCCTTAGACTGGAGAGCAGTTGATAACACCTTTGTTGCGCATTCCCTATTATTATATTTTTAATAACTGGTACTTTTCTACTTATAGTCCTGTTTGCATCTGATATAAAGTGCCATAGAGTTAAGAATTTAACAGTAATCTCGAATATACTATACCTTACTTCGTTAAAACTTTCAGAGATACTACCTACTATAAAAACTTCTACATCTAGCAACATTCAGATATTTTCAGTCAGTTTCGATTTTAATGAATAAATATAATGTAAGACACAGTAAGTGTAATGTATACATTGATATTGTAAAATATGCCAGACAATAAATTATTATTTATCACATTATACACCATTTTTATTTACTGATAATTCCTGCTGCTGGATCCCGGAGACAGGGGAAATTATAAATAGTTTATTATAGTATAATGCAAATTTTCCCTAAGTATTAGTTTTTTGAAAATGAATACAAAATCAAGTAACAAAAGTATACTTTATTTTAAATTTAAAGCTTATTTTATTCTTATTACTAAGAGTTATCCATACTCCATTTAGCACAATATGAAACATCATAATATAATGTTCAATCTCACAGGCTCAGCTCACAGGGCATAAAAAATTTCAAATTTTTTGGAAATTTTGGATTTTACAAGTATTGATGTTTACTTAATGACACATGTGATAATATGAATATTGGAACATGAAACCACTGCCTTTAACTAATAAAAGTATTGTATAATGGGTATTCCATACAATGTTTGGCCCTTGTCCAATACACAGAAAAAAAACCCAAAAAAACGTGTTGCACTTGGGGACTGCCACTGTCAAGTTATTGCATAGCGCATTTTATCAACTTATGTACTAATAATTCGCATACATCTAGTAGTTGCTCATACACATTACACACAAAGACTTTGCTGAAATCTGGCAACAGCTCGGCGTTGCTGCACTGATGTGCCGGTTGGGTAACACCCCAACTGGCACATCATAGAATCAAGAAATTCCATACTTAACGAAAAAACCTAACGAAAAAAGTTGCTCATACACATTACACACAAAGACCGTGCTAAAGTCTGGCAACAGCTTGGCGTTGCTGTACTGATGTTCCGGTTGGGTAACACCCCAACCGGCACATCGGTGCAGCGAGTATGAAGTACGGAATTTCTTGATTCGGTCGCCACGCTCAAAGCCCGCGATAAAAGCTATGCAATAGCTTAACAAAGACAAAACATTGCATATCAACTTCTTTATTACTTGGAGGGCTAATAGTATGATCCAACTGTTAAATTATTCCTATGCACCTCTATTTTAATCCATATTATACTCATCTGATAAGCTATGCTTGTACTGCTCTCTGTAATGTTCTGTATCTTCCTCTTGGCCGTAATAGAATCCATCATCACTATCATCCTTGTAGCCGTCATCTGACTCTTTTATCTTTGCACAGTGTACTAAGCCTTTGCTGTCTACTAAATCGGGCTGCTCTTTTATCACTCTGGCCTTGTATTTGGCGTATGCTTCGCCGTAGCGTTTCACATCTTCATTACACAGATCTGGTGGTTCATCATATATTTTGTCTTCTCCTGTGTCACTAGACAATTCATCTGAAATTATAATAATTAAATGTTTAAAAAATATCTAAAAAGACAGAAACTAAAAGCAAGCTTACAGTAAATCTAAGAGCACTCTTGATCATACACACAAACAGGTTTCAAAGAAAATTAACAGAACAAATTCAATTCACTAGCTAAGCTATCAACAATATACACACATGGTTGTGTTATACCCTCTATTTTTTGCCAGGCATTTAAAATTATTTACATAATTATGTTTTTGGACTCAATAATAAATTAACCTATCAGTCCCCAAGCAACAGCCGGCTGCCGCGTAACAATTGAAAATGTATTGTGTCTGCATTTCCACGATCGAAGTATCAATATTTTTATTTCTTTTTATACATAGGCTCACAAAAAGGCTCCAACATGTACCTAGATCAACTCTCTCCATAGCCCTTATCATGTCTTCCTCATCAATACTACTGTTGTCTGTATCAGGATACTCATTTCTATAGTCATTCTCCGCATTGGAATCCTCATCATCCTCCTCGTCAGATGGTTCCAGGCCATTGTCTCTGGATGTTCCGAATATTAAATCGGTTTCATAATTTTCAATGCTGAAAAAAGATTATTATTAGATTATGCCATTCTCATTCAATTGATACATTTTCAAGCAGTACAGCAGAAAGTTACTGCACATCAGGATTCAGGAGTCACGAAAACAAAATCTCTTTAGCACAAAATAAAAAATCTGAATTTTAACCTATCAATCCCCAAACGGCAGCCGGCTGCTGCATAACAGTTGAAAATCTATTGCGTCTGCAAATCCCATGATTGGAGTAATAAAAGGGAACAAATATAATGACCACCAAAAAATGCACTGATACCCTAAACTTGTTTACCAAAAAAATATATTTACCACCAAAAACAGAAAGTCTAAAATTGCAATACTACCAGCTATTTTAGTCATGGCTACACTTCAAATTGTAATCGAATGCCAAATATAGTAAATGATCACCAAATAGAGCAAATCAATGCGATTATCCAAATAAATCACTACGATTGACAAAAAATGTAAACATATTAACAAAAAAAGTATAATTTTTTTTTTTTTTTTTTTAAACAATAGTCTAGTGCGATGTGCGACTGTCATCTGGAGTATTGTCTTCAGCCAAGATGTGCATCCAGTGAGCACAATCTTATCTATTCTCTAAAGTATCTTGTAGTCAGATTTGGTACACTGTTCCTTTTGAGGCGTGTGAAGAATAGACTGCCTGATCCCTTTAAGTCTGCAGCTAGACTGTTTGTATGGCCACCAAGTCTTTCCTGATATTTTTTACTATATGTCTCGATTTCCTCCTTGACTGTTTGTAGTCTCAAATCAGCGTTGATTTGTTTGTTGCTGATATAAGCTGGGATATCGAACATCGTCCTCATTGTCTTACTTTGGAATCTTTCTATGATGTCAACATTACTGTTACTGGCAGTACCCCAGAGCTGTATGCCATAGGTCCACACTGGTTTTAAAATGGTTTTATAGATTACCATTTTGCTGGCATCTGTCAGCTGCGACTTTCGTCCAACTAACCAGTACATGCTGCGAAGTTTGCAGTCTAGCTGTTTTCTTTTTGTCCATATGTGCTTGCGCCAGGTGAGACGGCGATCAAGGTGCATACCTAGGTATTTGGCATCGTCTGCTTGAGGGATGTCTAAGTTGTTTAGCTTTACAGGTGGACATGTTTTCCTTCTTAGTGTAAAGGTTACCTGAACTGATTTGTTCGTGTTAGCTTTCATGCGCCATTTCTTTAACCACTCTTCTATGAGGTTTAAGTGGGATTGCAGTCTTTCAGATGCAGTGTCAGGATTTTCGTGGGATGAAAGAATTTATTTTTTATTTATTTATTTTATTTTATTAGGAAAACTTACAGCATATAACAATAACAGTGACAATACTTATTAAATAATGACATGCCAATAACAAGTTTCCACTAGTAAATAATAAGTTAAGGCTAAAATTATCAAAGTCCTGACAATACAGATAACACAAGACTTAAGGAAATGTAAAAACTATTTAAAGTATACATTATTTTAGGCAAACTACAAATTATATTAAATTTTATTAAATCACAAAAGATGGATGAGGGATCTAAAATTGTGAGATAATGGAGTTGACAGTACTTATTAATATAATATATAAATATACACATACACACACACACACACACACAGACACACAGCAGATGGTACGATCCTTTATATTTGAATATTACAATATGAAATAATAAAAGTAAATACAGGAATTATTATTTATTTTAGTTAAAAAACGTATCAGTCATAATTTTTCTAATTTGGTTTGGTTTTAGGGAGAACATGTCTTGTAGGTGGGCAATTAAAAATCTGTTTAAATATGTACTAGATCTGAGTATGAAAGAATTTCTACGGTAGTACGTATTGCAAGGTGGAACATAAAGGGGCATAAAATGACGAGCATTTCTACGGGGAATATTAATATTAAATCTGTTAAGTAATTCAGGTGAATCTATTTTATTATTAAGGACTTTACATGTATAAGTTAGGTCAGCTATATGTCTCCGGTGGTACAAAGGAAGAAAGTGGAACTTTTTGCATCTGGCATCGTAATCACTTAGAAAATGGTTGCATTTAAATTGAATAAATCGGAGAAACCGTTTTTGTATAGACTCAATTCTATTGATGTATACGTTATAAGCAGGGTTCCACAACTCAGAGCAATACTCTAAGATACTTCGAACATACGCACAGTATAGGATTTTAACTACTTTGACAGATTGAAAATTTTTACATGACCTAATAATAAATCCAAGGGCTTTTGAGGCTTTATTAATAATATAATCAATGTGCTCATCAAAGATCAATTTTGAGTCTACAATTACTCCAAGATCCCTTATAGATTTCTTTATAACAAGGACCTTGTTCTGAAGTTCATAATCGTGTGTAATTAAGTTTAGTTTACGACTAAAATTGACGACAAAACATGAAACAGAAGTGCAGTATCATCTGCGTAAGTTGCCGTGGCGGTGTCGACGTGAGTCGGCAAGTCTGCTGTGAAAATCAGGTAAAGAACCGGACCAAGAATACTGCCCTGTGGAACTCCAGACTTGATCTCGTAGATGGTTGACGTTTCGTTGTTGTATCTCACTTCATAGCATCTTTTGTAGAGGTAGGATTTAAGTATGTGGTAGAAGGAGTGCGGTAGCATTTTCTTGATTTTAAATAATAGTCCCTCATGCCACACTTTATCAAATGCCTGGCTAATATCTAAGAATATAAATAATGCCAAATATAGTAAATGATCACCAAATAGAGCAAATCAATGCGATTATCCAAATAAATCACTACGATTGACAAAAAATGTAAACATATTAACAAAAAAAGTATAATAACTATATTTTGTTATATTCAGCAGTTTGGACCTGAAGAGATAACAGACAGACCTTACCCTACCCCACTTAAACTGAGTCCCGTTATCATTATTATATTATTATTTAATAACGAGATGAAATTCTTTTGTTTCTCATTAAAATGTAGTTCAAATTTGGATTTTACTGTTTATTATTTTCCAGTAAGCAATATTTTTTTGGTTCATTTTTCTTTAATAGGATAGCAAAATGAAAATACATTGGTTATGATTTTACATTAAAATGTTAGTATATGATGTTGGTGATCATTTACTAATTTTGATGATCGTTTACTACTTTTGGTTTAACAATGATTTATTTGGAGTCATTTTACATAAATAGGATAGCGAAATGTTAAATCTCTGGTTATCATTTTACATTAAAATGGTGGTCTGGTTTTTGGTGATCGTTTACTATTTTTGTCTGTGAAATGTTATTATTTCTGGTGATTAGTTATAAGCCATAATAAAAATAGACGAAGAAAATTAAAATAATATTTCAAACCTGTATTGGTTTGAAATTAAGTCTATTTTCTAAAATATCATTCTATAATAATAAAAAATAAAATAATAAAACTCACCAGACCAAATCATCCAACATTGATATATCAAAGTCTTCCTTAGCCGATGTGTACAGGTCATAAATATATTTTTCATCTGCATCATCATCATATTTTCTTTTTAAATCAACCAAATCAAATATATTCTCAGCATCAGAGCTTTCCTCTTTCAGGCCTCTGCTGCAAGTTAAAACTTCGTATCGATTTTCAGCAGACTTTTGTCTTTTTTCTTGGCGGATTTTACTTATTATTTCTGTTACTTTGGAAGCCCTAGGCTTTTTGATGGTTGAAGGAACAATGTCTTTTAGATTCGTTGTTTCCTGTAAATTATAGCATTGGCGTTTTCAATCATAATTCATATTTCATCATAAGTATAAACAAAAAAGCTACAACACACTGTTCTAATAAGTCCTTTTAGTTCAGTTATTGGTTATTACTTAAAATCATTATTTTGTTATTGGTATTGTTTCGCTTACCTGATCATTTACACTACCTCGAAATACAAACAATGAAGGCGAAATCTCATCAACATCAGTTCTTTTTCTCTTGCAAACAAGTACCAAAACATCTTGAGGGTTATCCTCGAGTCTTCGCTTAACACGTAGAACCGTAGAAGTCATTTTGGCTTACTACCAATAGATAAAATTATTGAATATTACAGAATTTAACGTTCAACTAGAATGACAAAACTTGTATAATCCTAAAAATTGTTAAAAAATCACACAAATATAAAAATTGCAAATGATTCAAATAGCGCCTAAAAATAATATGTCATTCATCTCCTTCTTATTTTTTTATTTTATTGGCGACTATCAACTATTGCCATTATTTGCCAGTATCGCACTGATCTCTATTATACAAGTACGCTGGATTGCTGATACAGACCTGCTTTTTGTGCCTATTTGAAGCGGAATCAGCGCCCCCATTATTCGGATAGAGAACTAAATTTGACGTAACCACAACAGTAATTGTCATCACTAGTATTAGTTCCAAATACTCTCACTACTGCTATCAGCGCCAACATGGCGGCTTTCATACGTCATTTTTACGTCAGATTTAGTTCTCTACCCGAATAATAGGGGCACTGATTCCGCTTCAAATAGGCACAAAAAATAGCTGTCATTTCAAAGGCTATCAGCAATCCAGCGTACTTGTATAGGGGGGACCGTGCAGAAACTATAGAGGGCGTCGTAATGTGACAGCAGAGGCCAGCGACACGATGCGAGTAAAAGACGTAACTTGTGAGTGACTTTGGCTTCGCATTCTCCTTGACCCTGGCTAGTTTTAAGGGTTTTTTTTGTGTTTTACACTGTAAAATGATTTAATACTTACTCTCCCATTTCTCCCAAGTGGCCACATGCCGCCGCCGCGAGCCGCGGCCGCGAGAACAACGACAGATTTTCAAGAATCCGCGATCGAAGTATTAAAGTATTTCCACTTCATCAATTGATACTTACTTGATACATATCTTACCCCCTCTTTTGTCCCCTAAGAGGGGAGGGGGAAAATGTTATACACCAGATGTTAAGTTGGAAAACACAGTTAATAATATGAAGTAAGTCCACTAAAGAAAAAAAGTTGGATACAAAATCTGACCCCCTCTTTCTTCCCCAGAGATCAGTGCCCCCAGGCCACTGATCTCTATTATTACAAGTACGCTGGATAGCTGATAGCCTTTGAAATGACAGCTACTTTTGTGCCTATTTGAAGCGGAATCAGCGCCCCCATTATTCGGGTAGAGAACTAAATCTGACGTAAAATGACGTTTGAAAGCCGCCATATTGGCGCTGATAGCAGTAGTGAGAGTATTTGGAACTAATACTAGTGATGACAACTGTTTTTAATGGTTGTGGTTACTTCAAATTTAGTTCTCTACCCGAATAATGGGGGCGCTGATTCCGCTTCAAATAAGCACAAACAAAAAGCAGGTCTGTATCAGCAATCCAGCGTACTTGTATAATAGAGATCAGTGCCCCAGGCTAAGCAAAAGCTGTCAAATGTCAATTTTTAATTTTTAAATCAATGAAAGTTGGTGGTGATTGTATACTTAATCTGTGGTGGTGATTGTCTGTGGTGATTGCTGTAAGCTGTTTGTTGAATCTTGCTTCTACTCTATAATACTTTAATCTGTGTCTATATCACAGAACAGATTTACTCCTAGCGGAGAAGAACATTGACTTAGTACAAAAAATTCTGGCCGCTACTTCAACGCCATCTATTGGCTAGCCCCCATCAACTTCACGAGCCCGCGAATTTTGAACGTGTGTCAATTCATAGGGTTCTCGTCAGGATTTTATTAGTAACTAAAATTAGGTTTAGTTTTACACTAGCAAGAAACCTGTGGCAAATTAAGTTTCTTACTAATGTAAAACTAAGTTAACAATAAAAACAACATATAAAATGAAAGTCATTTATTTTCAAATATAAAATACCTTAGATACACAGTTTCTTTAATATTTTGTTCTCATTTCTTATTATGTACCTGTAGACTCAGGTGAATTTATTATGCTTATAAAGTTCTAACAGTGATTAGGGTTAAGACATTGGCGATTCACTAAGGAGTCAGTTTTAAAAAAAGAAGGAGAAGAAGATTAAAGAAGGAGAAGAAGAAAGATTATAAGGATTCGGAATCATGAATATTATGCTATGTCCTTTCCCAGGACTCAAAAGTATCTCCATACTAAATTATTTGTCTTACCCCTTTCAGTATTACAACCTTATTTACACGAATTTATGACTTAAATGTTCACATCAAATGCAAAGTCACTATCACACAATTTTCACAGCACTAAAGCACGGAGACAAGCACAAAACACGTAGGAACCGAATCCCAACTCAATGTTAATTGGCGAGCACAGTTTAGTTATTGGAATAATTACAAAAGAACGGGATTACAAGAAAAAACAAAGTCAATGGCAGACATTTTCCTTGTGACAAAATTACACAGATTATTATACTATGCTAAGTACTCATTGGGGTGCCCAGTTTAAAAAATTGAGTTTTAAAAATATTTTTACATTGGCATCCCAAGTCTGGCCCCCGTTTCATGATTGGCTATAGTAGGGAGCTGACCACCCCTGGTCTATATACTTTAATCTGTGATCTTGCTAGTTGCTGCTTGCTACAATAGAACTTGCATCTTTCTCCAAATTTAATGTAGAGTAACATAAATTTTCGCCGAATAATGTAATAATATCTGTGTTGTCCGTATAACTAACTTGAGATCTCGTAAAAGCCTCTAGTTTGTACGTTGCCAATAAAGTTAGTCGCGCCCGTGAGTTGTTTATTGCGCTTCGCTTTGTTTCGTAGTGGAAGCAACTTTTCAGTTCATATTTTTTGTACGACCCTTTAAAAAACAAAACTTGGCACCACCATGGATAACCTGAAGCAGTTTAATAGTATGGGAGCAGAGGACAACTGGAGGTCTCAGAGCTTTAGACAGAGTGTTGTGTCTAAAATGTAAGTATAATTGAGCATTACAGACAGACAAACGGACAGACAGCAACAATAAATAGAAATAAAGTATATCTTGTGAAACTTTTTATATTATAATTCACAATGTTACTATTTTCTAACGAAGTGACTATTCCGTTACAGTGAAGAAGTAATACAGAGATCAGGAATGCAAGTTGCCAGAAACAGCAGCGAAATGGAGAATCACGTCTTTATGAAAGCAAAATCACGAGAGGACTACATGAACATGGTGGCCAAACTCATCCTGCACGTCAGAGAGATGTGTAAGTACAATTAGTACAATATTTGTAAAATATTAAAAGGATTTTAAAAAATGTATCTTATCATAATTATCTTCCCTCTCTCTCTCTCAAGCTACAAGTTGACTAAGGGCGTTCGCTGCGTTGAGCGTGTGCCCGTCGCGGGCGCCCGCGCCGTGCGCTCGCCATAGTAATCGTGCGACGGCTGACCCGCTCAACGTGCGACGGCTGACACGATTACTATGGCGAGCGCACGGCGTGGGCACCTGCGACGGGCAGCCGCGACGGGCACACGCTCAACGCAGCGAACACCCTAAATTATATAAGAGCCTCAGAACTACTTATCCACCAGACTTGTTCTTTGTTACTATTTTTGTGACATGTCATGTCATGAATCCACTACACGAAAATAGGAAATAGCCTATTTTCGTGTTGTGGATTTATGACATGAAAGTGGCATGCCTCAGCCCTCAATCACCTTACAATTAGCCACTAGCTCTTCTGTAAAACTTCTGTGGTAATAATTTTATAATACACCTTTTTTTAAATTTAATTTGTATTATTTCAGCTAAGCCGACACAAAATCAAGGTGCACCAAACATGCAGGGGCAAAATCCAAACCAGCCTGGCCCCAACAGTCAAGTCCAGAACCAGCCTGGTCAGGTACCTCAGGGGCCTAACAATCAGCAGGGAATGCCGACAGATCCCATTAATGCCTTGCAAAACATGGCAACCCAAGGAACCAGAAATCAGATGATGAACATGGGCCCGGGTCAGATGCAGCAAGGCGTAATGGGGCCCAACGCCGGGATGGGTGGAATGCAGGGGCAGATGGGGCAGCAGGGTCCCATTGTGTCCCAGGGCCCCCAGGCTCAGCCGGCGACGAACCTCCTCCAGACTCTCAATCAGAGACCACAGCTGAACATGCAACACAAGCTGGGCGGGAACATAGGCATGGTCCCCAACCAGGGTCAGATGGGCTCCAACATGGTGGGGGGGATGGGCATGAACATGGGCAGCCAGCTCCAGAGCCAGCTGGCAGGGCCGGGCATGCAGGGCGCCATGATGTCTAGCATATCCATGCCACCCTCCATGCAGGTGCCCATGTCGGGGGCCAATACGATGGGCCAGATGCAGTGCAACCAGGTGATGGGCGGACAGATGGCGCCCAACTCCATGCAGGGACAGATGCCTAACCAAATGGGTGTGTTTATTATACAAGATATTAGTGTAAACACCGTTGTCCTTGAAACCATCAAATGAGCCCGTCAAAATGAACAACTTTTTCTATGAGAACAATGCTGGGCTCAAAAAAATCCGTCTTCATACCCATACAAATTGCCGATCCGGGCATCAGTAATCCGTATGGGTATGAAGACGGCATTTTTTTAGTACACTAACTAACTAACTAACATACGGTACTGTATATTTTATCAAAATTATATTATACTTACTGCTGACTCTAATAGTTTCCACTCTTATTGTAGGGCCACAAAAAGGCCCTAAAATAACAAAAAAAAACTTTAAAATATTATTTATTGTAGCCTTTATTTTTTAACATAGTATCATTGCATACTACAAGTTGGTGCTTTTGTATGCTTTCATTCATATTTGCTTATATTAAATTAAAATTAATAAAAAGAAGACAACATTCACTAGATGCAATTTTTATTCAGTAAAATGTTGCAGGGGTTGTAAACATTTTAACAAATTTCTCTAATCAGATTATTTCACTTGCAGATAATGAGCAAAGAGATCTTCCTAAATCTAATAAATCAAAGAAACTTAAAATTGTTAGGCCTAATAGTAGTGAAGACAAAAATAAAGAAGTTAGAATTTCTGAAAACACGAAAATGTGTATGACAAGGAAAATAACTAAACTAAAAAGAACAGTGATACCCCAAAGTCACTCAAGGCTAAATAAGTCAAAACCTGATTGTTGTGTTATAAGAACATATTTTAAAGAATTGCTTTTAACAGATTTAAAAATGGAAATGAACGGACTAAACAATCAAAACGATTTACCATCGATATATGCTGTATTTGAACATGAATTAGGTAAAATATTAGCCCACAGATTGAGAAATGTACAAGCTAACAAACGATTGGAGTGTTATGAAAAATTGATAAATGTAGTGAGAGAATATGAGTCATAAATTGATGTTCAATGCAAACTTGAAACTGTAATAAATATACAAAAGTTAACATTTTTATTTTCTAAATGAAAATAATATTATTTTATAATCTTTGTTATTATTATACAGAATTAAAAAAATAAATTGGAAAACAAAGAAATTACCTTATTTTCCGACCGTATCTCATTTAAAATTGTTTACAATCCCTGAATTATTCAGCTTAATTACATAAGTCATAAACATTTATGCAAATCCTGTAATGCTTTAATTTTGAATATGATCAATATTCAAGAAATAGAAATATTATAAGCATATTATTAGGTTAAAAACATGTCATTTTTAGGCTCAGGCATACCTAAAGACGAGTACACAGTTTGTGCATTGTATCTAGACGCATATACGTTAACGCAATGCCGGCCACACTGTTACCTACGATGCAGTCGTAAAGTTCCGATGACACAGTGGAGAAAATAAACAAAATAAAATAAACATTTCCGAATATTCTTATTGTAACGTAAATACACTGCGGTTCCCCCTCCCGCTTAGTCTGGGCGTGTGCTGTTCATCGTTTGTGCGTTGTCACAGCGTTACTTCGAAGCAGCGCAATGTGTAAAGGCTTGCTCCGTTGTTTTATATATCAAAAACTGTATTTTTGATATTATATAAAACAACGGAGCAACTTAGGCTGCGTCAATGCAACACGCGATGCTTTGCCCAAAGTAATGCTCGATTGTGACCCATAACATGCCCCTAGTGCAAAAACCAATGTAGATAGTGTATAATACTTGTTTGTATTCTCTCTCTATTGTGTGCACAATAAAGAATATTTATTTGATTGATTTATTAATACGATAAAAAGTGTAATTAAATAAATGTTTATTGATTGAATGTTTCAGGCAACATGGGTAACAACCAGCTGGTGAACATCAACATGCTGCAGATGCACCGCGGGCAAGGCAAGGAGGTGGTGATGGGGGCGGGGTACGCGGCCGGCCGGGCTCCGCCCCACAACCAGTTCCTGCGCCAGAGCCCCTCCCCCTCCGCATCCAGCCCGGGCATGCCGGGGCCCAGCCCCGTTGGCATGGGTAAGTACTTTATGAGACAAATTTATTTATTGTTATCTAGAAAGTTATATTCGGTTAGATGACGCCCGCAGCTCCGTTGCGCGGTGCGCCAAAATTCGTTTATCGTGCTGGTTTTTTTCGAGGGTCTCAAAGTATCTGCATACAAAAATATGTCAGTGGTCATATCGGTGCAGTAATGTAAACGTTAAGAGGTAATAGACAAACAGATAGATATAGTATGTATATCTAATATATATACTCACTTTGCCATTTAGTATATTAGGAAGTAGGGGTAACCTGAAGCCTTTTAGCCTTTAGGTCACATCCTGAATAAAAAGTACATTTAAATCCTACTCTATCAACAATAATGAAAGAGTGATAACTGATAAACCAATAGGCTTAACTCATTTTTAACCGACTTCCTAAAAGGAGGAGGTTATATGCTCGTCTGTTTATATTTTGTAACAAATTGACTGTATAAATTGTGGTTGTCGCAGGCGGCGGCGTGTTGAGCGGCGCGCTGTCGTCGCCGATGCCGGGTCTGAGCGGCATGGGCTGCGGCGCCGGCAGCCCCTCCGCCCCCCACCATCTCGGACATCATCCACCGCAGCAGAGGTATGTACCATCCAAATGCATTTACGCGTCGCGTTGCGGTCTGAATTGACCGTAAATTCAATTGCGATACAACAACATAAAACATTAGCTGTATTCCTGTTCAGGGTGAACATGGGCATGGTGGCGTCGCCGTCGTCGTCGCTGAACACTCCGGTGGGCGGGGGCGGGGGCGGGGGCGTGGCCTCGCCGGGTGGGGAGGAGGCCGCCTACCGCGAGAAGGTCCGCCAGCTGTCCAAGTACATCGAGCCGCTGCGCCGCATGGTCATGCGCATGGTCAGCGAGGGGGAGAGTGAGTGTGATAGAATACTTATACACTTGTCTAATATTTGCAGTGTGTCACAGCTGCAAATATCAAAAAAGTTAATCGAGATCGTTTCCTTTTGTGAGATAAGATAGTAAGTATGTAATAATAACAATTTCAAAGTAACTTAAAAATAATTACGTCATGTTTTGCTATGATATAAGCTTTTAATTTATAAAAGTACTAGATGACGCCAGCAGCTCCGTTGTGTCAAATTTTGATTATCTCGCGGGAACCGTAAGTCGTCTCCCAGACAGACGCGGCTTGCGGTGGCGGTAGCGGTGGCGGTCAGTTGGATGACTTGAGAGTTCTAGGAACGACACAGACACGCGGCCACGCGGCCAAGTCATCCAACTGACCGCCACCGCAGGCCGCGTCTGTCTGGGAGACGCCTAAATTTTTCCTAGATAAAAACAAATTATCCCTTGTCATTTCCCGGGACTCAAAGTATCTAACATACCAAATTTTGCCAAAAATCGGTTCACCGGTTTAGGCGTGAAGAGGTAACAGACAGACATACAGACAGACACTTTCGCATTAGTAATATTAGTATGGAAGTTTGGATGCCTCGTTTTAATCAAGCAAAAACATTTTGAATATTCCCACTTCCCAGACGTGGAGAAGCTGACGAAGATGAAGAACCTGCTGGACATCCTGTCGAACCCCAACAAGCGCATGCCGCTGGAGACGCTCATCAAGTGCGAGGTGGTATTGGAGAAGCTCGACTTCAAGCGCAGCGAGGGCCTCGGCCTCGCCCTGCCGCCCGCGGGGAAGGTGAGAGCTCTTTTTGTAATATCCCCTCTATGAATCGCCCCATAACTTTTTTTTTACCACACCCCCCTTTGATACGTTAAAGTATTAAAAATGCGCTGTCCAATTGCTACTTTAGACATTTACACATTTTACAGAAGCTGTTTTTAATACGCTTTTTTGTTTTAAAATAAAATTTGTTTTTAACACGCTTTTATCAGCTAATAGGCTGTATCTATGTAAAGGAATCTTTGAGCACGATTGTTACCTATCTCCGGTACTCTAATTAATTCGAAACTTTGCATACATGTCAAGAACCAATGACAATGTAATAATTTTTTAAAAAAAAGTAAAAAAAAACGTGTTTTTAAAGGTTTTTTTAACTATTAGGGCCAACCCACACGTACCACAACCACACCACGTCGCAACGACAAAATGCCGTCCAGCAGTGGTTACGTGTGAATGGTGTCGCTGCAGCTTTTTGTAGTTGCGTTGTGGTACCGACAAAATGTCGAAGTGGTTGCGTTGTGGTTACGTACGGATAACGAAAGTCAATGAAACGGAGGGGGGGAAGAGCGCGGGCGCGGTGTGAGCGCACTGGCATTGCATTGACGCAACGTTGTGGTTTTGATGTGGTCGGTATCACACAACTGGTCGACAACGACTGCAAAATGTGGTACGTGTGAATAGTCCAGTTCATTTACAATACGAAATATACGCCCGACCACGTGGTGTGGTTGTGGTTGTCGTGTGGTTTTGGTACGTACGTACGATATACCTTGATGTCAAAATAATATTAAGGCCAACTTGAAACGCTCAGAGCATAGCCAAGATTTGTACTGACTACTGAGTAGAAATAAGAGACCAGTTGAATAATATGAACCATAAACTCGATGATATTATTTTAGGAGCAGATCTTCAACCCGTTGCTGGAGGTGGTGAACAACTGCCTGCAGTCGCCGCTCGCCAACCACACGCTCAAGCGCACCTTCGGCCCCACACTCGACGCGCTCAACGGACCCGAGATCAAGTGAGCTATAGTCCGGTCGTAGAAAACGACAGGACATTGACCTATCACAGTGTGCTCTGTGTGCATGAATACTTTGCCATAGCGTTGTTTTCCTGTGTAATCAGCATCACTTATTTCGTCAAAAAACTACTTTAGAACAGTTTCTAAATTCTAATATAAACAGTTTAATAAATAATTACATTTAGGGCCTGTTTCACCACTTCCTTGCTGGATAGGCTATCTACCACTTAACTTGGCAGAGTATGGAGAATATGTCAAAAAAGTTGTGGATAGCTTATTTACTATTATCAGGAAGCGCTGAAACAGGCCCTTAAAACAACCAAGTACCAAATACATGAAATGTGTTATTTATTCAGGAACCTGCCGCCGCCGCCGCCTAAGAAGCAGAAAGTGGAGGAGAACACGATGGACATCCCCGACGTGCTGCAGGGCGAGATCGCCAGATTGGACTCCAGATTCAAGGTTATTGTCACTATATGCTCATTTATTAGTATGTAATATGTTCCCAGCTATTCATAAAACTTGCAATGTGCAGGCTTAGGAGACTAATTAAAAGATATGATTTAGTTGAATGATGTTTAATAACTAACATAATAATTAATTAACAGCTACCTTATATAGGAGGGAGGTGTGACATACACTACAAACTTTATTACGACTGAAATTCAATGTTGTTTATAACAGTAGAGAGCGTCAGATAATGATTGATTATGGAAGATGGCATGTTTAGTGTTTACATTTAAACTTTGGTCCAGGGGGGCTATTACGAGCTCTTATAATATAATAGCCCCCCAGGATTGATATTAGCCTATCGCCCACTGACATATCGATGTCAATCTAATTG
Source organism: Plebejus argus (assembly GCA_905404155.3). NCBI lineage: Eukaryota > Metazoa > Arthropoda > Insecta > Lepidoptera > Lycaenidae > Plebejus > Plebejus argus. Next base: position 23,502,079 of record FR989927.1, read on the forward strand.
TATATCACTAAAATATATCAGAAAAATGATTAGGGCGATAGATGAGGTCGCATGAAATTAGGTCTGTACTCTGTAGTAGGTGTTGACAGCAATTGAGCGAGTTTGTGTTCACCAGGTGTCGCTAGAGACGATGCAGCTGTCGGGCGGCTCGGGCGCGATATCGCTGACGGCGCAGCTGGACGACGCGCGGCTGCCGTGCGTGCCGGCCGTGCGCGTATCCGTGCCGCGCGACTACCCCGCCGCGGCGCCCGCCAGACTCCGCCCCAAGACCGCGCCCGCTCACCCCGCCTCCTTCCTCGCGAGGGTGGAGCGCGCTATGGACGCGCGATGCGCCAGGTAACACTTACGACCACTCAGAGAGATTCAAGGGTTTTAAATCCATATATTTTTAGTCAAGCTCTTCATCATGGTGAGCGAAGCGAGCCATAGTATATCCCACAACCTGTACATTTTGTGGTACACTTTACGGAAAAACTATTACGCCTATGACTTGTGTTTAAACATAGTAATTAATAATTATTTATATGTAGATGTGTTATCATCAGTCAGTCAAGGTGTGACGACGCGAGCCCTCACAAAGCTCGGCTTTTAGCTAGTTAATTTAAAGTTACGGAATAATCAATCGTGAGTGCAGCTGTTAGGTTATTCATACTCGTAATCCTGACCGCGATACGATACGAAATTGATGTTACCCATATTTAATTGTGACGCCGTCGAGCCAGTACAGGTACCAAATTAAAAGTGAGAAAATTTTATATTCACACACAAAACATAAGACAGATATTTCCCATAGCGTAATTAGTACTCTGGCACCAGAATTGTAATTTTTGTAAAGCGAGTGTTATAGGTAATACGATTTATGATTAAAGTTAATCGTGAATTATAATATACATAATATTACAATATACATAATATTACGTACATAATAATAATAATATACACCTATTATTATTATTACTTAGTACTATGGAGTTGTAGTTTCTAATGTCGTTGTCTGTCGTCAGGTTGCCGAAGAGCTGCAGTGTCGGTCAGCTGCTGGACGCGTGGGAGATGTCGGTGCGGCAGGCGTGCGCGCCCGTCGCCACTGCGTACACGCCTGTGCCCGCACTCGGCCTGTAAGGGCCACGTCCGTGCCCGCACTCGGCCTGTAAGGGCCACGCCCAACAACGTTAGATCCATACCATGTGGTAACATAGACCGTATTCATACTTAGTACTTACCAACTTAGGTAACAGTGGTAGTGGGCCCGCGTTGTACCATGTGGTGACTGGTGGCATGCTCAGATCGGGTTCATAATTATTGCCAACTTAGGTAATGTATTTAAATTTTAAAAAAGCGATCGTCGAGATCGAACGGCCTCTCTATGACACACCCGCGCCATCTGTGCGGTGGCATGCTAAGGCCGAGTTTATATATTATATGCTGATTAAAATTTGGGGTCCTCACAAGAAATGTGTTTTAAATTAGGTTGTATTTAAGATTTTTAAATGAGAGCGGTTGATGTGTAGTTGTGTGAAAAGATATTATTGCATTTTTAAAACAAGGAATGTTATCAACGTAGTAAAAATATTTTATAATTAATAAATTATATTTATACTGATATCGGATACTAATAAGGTTTATGCAATATTATTGAATATAAAATTAAGGGATGAAACGTTGCCGCTAGAGCAAAATTAATCAAAGTTGTGACAATACGAGGGCTGCTATTTATGTATCCGGAATTAAAAAAAGAAACAAACATATATCATTTAATATGGTTTTATTGCTTTTCAAAATATTCGCCGCGATGATCGACACACTTTTGCATACGCTGGAACCAATTTTCATAGCACTTTTTCCATTCTGATTGAGGTATCTCCAAAACGTGCATTTTGAACGCATCAACAGCCTCTTCGCGGCTCGAAAAACGTTGACCACGTAATTTGTTCTTCGCGTATGGAAATAAAAAGAAATCGTTAGGTGCCAAATCAGGGCTGTACGGCGGATGACCAGTCAATTCGATCTTTTGACCCTCCAAAAACTGAGTTGTTTCAGCTGAGGTGTGACAGCTAGCATTGTCGTGATGTAATATGATTCTGCGTTGTCGGTTGTCCTTTCTTATTTCTTCAAAGACTTCTGGTAAACAAATGGTCGTATACCATTCAGAATTAACCGTTTTACGATTCTCTAATGGCACTGTAGCCACATGTCCATTAATTCCAAAAAAACAGGCGACCATTTGCTTCAAAGTACTTTTTGCACGAGTAACTTTTGTTGGTTTCGGCTCATCTTGGAACACCCACACCGTTGACTGTTGTTTAGTTTCGGAGTCATATGCATAGATCCAAGATTCATCACCTGTGTAGATATTATAAACGGCTTTTGACGTACCACGGTTGTATTTTTTTATCATTTTTTTGCACCAATCGACACGAGCCCGTTTTTGATCGATTGTCAAGTTGTGCGGAATCCAACGCGAACATATTTTTTTTACAGCCAAATGTTCGTGTAATATCTTATGTATGCTCGTCATACTTATGCCTAAGGACGCCTCTATCTCGCGATATGTAACATGACGATCACGCATTATTAGTTCCCGCACAGCATCTATATTTTGTGGGACAACAGCTGTTTTTGGGCGACCTTCTTTATTTTCATCCGTGAGCATAGACCGCCCACGATTAAACTCACTGTACCAGTGATAAACAGTGGTTTTTGATGGTGCTTCATCTCCAAAAGTTGCGGTGAGTTGAATAAAGCACTGTTGTTGATTTAGCCCACGCCGAAAATCGTAGTAAATCATTGCACGAAAATGTTCACGCGTTAAATCCATGGCAAATGAAGACACGCAATTTTCAAAATGACGCCACAATGGAAAAATAATTGACAGTCACATGAAACAAAATGTATTCTTCAACCAAAGAGTTATATTTTCAAATGTTGTAATTACTTTTTAAATATTGTTCTTGTAAGTGGCCAATTCCGGATACATAAATAGCAGCCTATGTACAATGCGCAACAAGTTAAAGACAAATCAAACGAAACTAAATTGATTTTCTGGTGTGATACAAAACTGTGATAAAATATTTGTATACCACAATATTATACTCCAATTTGTAACGTTGTTTACAAGATATTAACACCTTCATCAGTAGTATTAGAACAATTTATTAATCGAGATCTATGAGGTAGATACTATTTACGCAGCGTGCAGCTAACTATTCAAAGTAGACCTTTGTTTGCTTTTGCGTTACTTTTTCTCTATACCAGACAAAAACAGGCAGACCATAAATGTATTATTCGCTGTTTAAATATATTTCGAATAGTGTTGGGGTTTATAAATTATAAAGAATTATGCAGCAGATGAAACTAGTTATTTTGACGTTATTATTATTTTTAAAATAAATTTTAAAATTAAATTTACTTCAGCTGTATATACTATAAGCTTTATCGATAGGTATAATCATGGTGTGTCCATTGGTAAAAGTATCAAATATCCATAAAAACTAATAAAGAAATCTACTTATATTATAACTTGTAAATACTATTTTAAGATCAAGGAAATGAGTGACTTTTGTAATATTGATAAGTTTTTAATTTTTATGTTGTGTAAATAAATCATATTATTGGAACTGCTGCCTTATTATTTATTTTTAATTTTTGATGACTGTGGAAGCGAAATAATCCAATTTATTATTCATTTGTAAAAAAGTAGTAATATCTATTTGAAAGTCTTATGTTTTAGCTGCTAAAAGGGGAGGGGGGGGAGGTCATGACCTCCATGACCCTCCCATGGATCCGCCCTTGATTACAAAGGTAGGAGCGTGATTGCAACAGTCGCCAGTGGGAGAGAGAGAGAAGTTACTTCACGGAAGTTAAGGAGCACTGTTCGGGACGTAATGTAATGGTCAATTCAGACCGCAACGCGACGATTTCAATTATTGCATGACGCAATAATTGAAATCCATACAAATTTAGAAATGCATCTACGCGTCGCGTTGCGGTCTGCATTGACCCTTAAATACCATCAATAAAGTATTTGACATAAGGGATTTAATTTAAAATGAAAGATCAACTTTATCATCATGAGTATATTCTATAGCGAGAACTGGTAGAGGCGCGGCGTGGTGGGGCGCGTGCAGGGCGACTTGCGCCGCGTACTGCCGCAGCACGACCAGTGCCGCGTGCCCGGCCAGCCCGCGTGACCATGACCGCAACCTGCGGGGACATAAAGGTGACAACTGACAAGTTTCAACATTGGATAGCCATTAGCCGTATTAACAATGCAAGTGGCGGCCGAAAAGGAAGATCTTCCGACCGAGCGAGATAGTATGCTCGGTCTGGCCGAAGCCCACAGACGTCATTTCAGACGTTGTATATTATGTCGCAGTCATCTAGTTCAATCTGCGATTCGATTGAATGACACCATTCAATTGAATGACTCAGCCAAACGTTGATTGAACAATCGTCACTCAACGTCCAACTAGTTAGCGATTTGTAAAATTAATGTGGGTATCATCGCCACAAGCCTAAACTCAAAAACTTTACAGACCTTTATACCCTCCACCCATTTCTGCGCCGCACCCGCAGGCGGCGTCGCGGCGGCCGCCGGATGAGCAGAACGAACAACAGTGGAACTGCCCCGAGTGCTTCTTGCTCAGACGCACCGCGCACGGGAATGGACTGCCCTGTAATATGGAGTGCGAAAATCGTCGATCAGACCGAATAATTTATGTATTTTTGAAAGTTGGTACAGTCATTTTCGATCGAACGTTTTAAGTTGTTAATGTGTTCTAATTTTTTGTGCGTTACGTACTTAATATGTTACGTCACGTAATAAAATGTATACAGAGATACATACCTAAATTGTGTATGCGTCTATTTTACTTTGATTTCACTACGTGGCGTGCGTGTGAATTGCGCAGCCTGTATCATCTATGTAACGTATCAGTTGCAGAGGTGGTAGCAGACGGATTGTCTTATGAAAATCTATCTCCTATGGACACTTGCCACATCAGACAAACCTGAAAAGGGTAGCCAGGACATGTATACCTTGATGGGCGTATTATCTAGCGTCACAGCGAGCAGATACGCGCCGGGCGCGCGCGGGGTGAGCCGCACGCCGCACGTGCCGTCCGCGCGCGCGCTCACCGCCGCCGCCGCCGGCCGCGCGCTGCTGTCGCTGCGACGGAAATACCCCGCCACCTGCAATGTGGAGGCTGGAGCTGAGTAAGCACAATTTCACCTTTGTGTCAACTTCAATTTGAAACTAATCTGATAAAACATCAGCTCAAACATGACAGACCACTCAGACCAGGCAACTCGATAGATTTATACCTATTATAGCTGTCTTGTTATCTGGCGTTAGATTTGTTTAACTAGCCGCTAGGGCCTAGGCGGCCTGACGTAAGGCACTTGAGATGAGAATGGCGCTGCGACTTACATTTTCTCCGTTGTACCAGATTTGGTCACCGTTGCTGTCTCGAAGCTCTAGTACAGCCGTGTGTGTTGTATTCACTTTGAGATCTTGTAAACCTAGTAAGATTAAAAGAAGAGTTAATCATTGAATACAATAAAATTTGGCAACGCTGAAATAATTACAATTTATACCCAATCACCCAAAATTATTCCAACAATCGCGATTGAGTGGAAACATTAATTTTTCTCAATTTTCTAGTAAATAAGGATTTTTCTTGTTTTCACGATATCCAGATATTTACCCTCCGTATCAAGCACGCACTGGTCCGGGTCGGGTGTGAGCGTGAACAGTCTGCCCATGAGCAGCGGGTCGTGCTGCGCGGGCGCGGTCGGCGCGAACTTCAGCTCACAGCGCGGCGCCGCGGCGTGCAGCTCCGTCAACCGCTCTAGCCGCCGCAGCACGCAGCCGCTGAGGGACAGGATCTCCTCCTCCTTGCCCGCTGATAGCAGCTGGAAGATAGGATAGATGGTAGCTGCAGGTGGACGGTATGTAGCGTTGCGTATAGGAACTGACAACAAACCAACAAGTGGGTCTGTCTATAATATATGATAGGGAAAAAAACAACACGTGGGCAACCGACGAGTCCAAAATTATATGTTACTGCTCAGTGCTCTACTATATTTAGTAACGTTTCAAGCGCCAGTTTTGGTTTTTAATTAAATATCGTATATTAGGAGGAAGTAAAGGACTTACATTTTACACTAATCAGTCGCTGCAGTCCACACATATTATGCTTTCTCCTGATTAGTAATCACTAATCACCTGTACAGTGCACCTGTCGAAAATCACACTCGCAAGTCGCACTAATCATAGTGAATACAGGCCATAAGTTTTACACAGACTGGCGCAAGTAAGCAGCAAAAAAATGAAAAAAAAAACAGCGGTGCAATAATTCGTCACGTGACTATTGCAATCACAAAATGAATCCATTTTACCTCCTCAGCGAACCGCACAGCTTCAACCGCCTGGTCGGCTCTCTCCTCCAGCTCCCGGGTGCGGTCGGCGAGGCGGTCGCGGAAGTTAGCTCGTGCCCGTACCGCCGCCGCGCACAGCCCGTGCCCGTGCGCCTCCACCGCGCGCCGGTACTGCTCCGACCACGCGCGGATCTCGCCCTCCACTCGGGCCGCTTGTGTCTGCAAAAGCGTTAACATTATTATAATGTCTGGACGTATGCCTCGTATGAAAAGCCTTAGTCATATTTCTTTTAAATCTTAATGAAGATTAAAAGAAATATGACTATCATATCAGTGTCCGGTTTCGGTGACGATATCTGTTTAATTAAAAGTTGAAACCAGTCCAGCTACGCAGAAGTCATTTTATAATGCTCAACCCCCAAGTGTGTGCGCAGTATACTAGCATCCACTCTTCCTTTGCTCACAAACCAACTAAGGAGTCGGATGACTGGCATCACCCATCGGACTCATGAATCATCTTTCTTGTCAGACAATCAGGTGATCAGCCTGCATTGTTCTCAAGTTCGTATGTGACTTACATCAACTTCCATAGCGTGCACCTCCAGTATCCTGTTGGCTCGCTCGACGTTCTCGGGCACGTGCTTGGCGCGCTCGCACGCGTCGCGCAGCCGCTTGGCCCGCTCCGCCGCCGCGCGCGCCGCGCTGCCTGCCGCGTGACCCGCGTGCGACACCACGCAGCAGTCGCGGCATATCACCTGTGGGTTGTCAGACAGCATGGTAAGTACGTAATGTAAGATACTAATTGCATCCATTCATTCATCCATTGCAAAAGATCTAATTTTGCCAGAGCGCACTAATGACTAACGATTGCAATGTTCCGTCGTTTCATGTTGTTGAGTACAAAGAGGCTTTTTTATAATAACCTTTAAGTACTTAAACATTTAATTTTATAATTAGTAATTTCATTAAACCAGCTTTCAGTGTTAGCAAGCATGGTCCCAACAATATTGGATACAGGAACAGAAGCATTTGCTACACGAGACCTCTTGGTATATGCAGATTTGCTTTAGCCGAAAAAACTGCGTGTGCCATCGTGTTTCCTAAGGCTGATGTGTTAACCTGTTAACCTACCATCTGACACGTGGCGCAGTACAGCGTGAGCTCCTGCTTGGGATGCTGCCCGCAGAACCGGGCCAGTGGCTGCAGCGGCTGCAGGAAGTGCCGTGCGTTGCCCTTCTGTTTGCTGTGCGCCTCGCCGCATGACGCGCACACGCTCACCAGGCACTGGTTACATCGGGTCTCCGCCTGGAGAGATCAAGGAAATGAAGATTAATACATACCGCAGGAAGCTTTTGCAAGGAATATGAAGGTGATCTCTTATCATTGTCTTTTCGTTACTCGGTTATTTGCCTTTTTTTTGTAATTGTAATGTATAAGATAAGCGTATTTAATGCTAGTCGTCAGTAGAAAATGTGAAACATACTCTGACTAATTTCTTCACCCAAACAAATGAAAAATAAATTTGGCAAAATAGAACATTCTCGTATATGAAGGCAATGAGCATGACGGTGCCGCATCGCTCCACAAATCGTCTGTCACTAGGAATCAATCGATTCTTCACGCACGTGTGTGAATGCCGCGCATTTTTCCAAAAATAACCCAAAAGTCGAGTGCTCGATGCAGATGATGCATGATGTGATTTCAGTGGTAATGGATAGTCCTGTCAAACGTTTAGTTATATGACTTTTTAAGAGTAGTTCATCAGCTAAAATAGGAATTCGTCTCCTTATTTTAGCTGATGAACTTTTTGTACATGAAAAGGTAGCAGTTCTATTACATCGAAAGCCTTTATTATTCGCTTCGTTGATGAGCAAAAATTACTCAATAATTCTCCTTCTCCTACTTCTTGTAAGTTTAAAACACAGTTTCTTTTCAGGATTATTTAAGCCCCCCCCCCCTTTCGTTGCAACATTTGCATTTTCAGACTGAATATTCCCATTGCAGTACCTATTTGCACAGGCATACTGACCGTGTTGTCGCCGCAGCACATGTCGCACAGCACCTGCTGTTCCCCGCGCGACGCCAGTCGCCGCAGCAGCACGTAGTTGAGCGGCAGCGCGGACACGCCGCCCAGCGGCAGCGCCGTCTCCCATCCGCACGTGGGACACACGATAAAACTGCATGTTTTACCTGACACCTGGAATCATTAACAGTATGATAAAAGACGTGACTGAAGGTTCGTAAGTGGACGCGAATAATAGAGTAAGGCCGTGTTTCCACCAGAGTGGAACTAATTGGTCCCTGATCGTTGGCCTGACCGAGGCCACTGGATAGGCAAGTAAAGCGATTCTATTGGTCTTCCAAAGCACATTCTTTACAAGTCGCAACTCAGCTTAGCTCAGGGTCTGATACAAAAGCACCCTCGGGATTTCCTCACTCAAATGGTTTTCTTTTTAGAAATTCTGGTGAGATCAAACCTTTTTGGTGATGATGCCGTACTTGAGCTGCCGCAGCTCGAGGCTGCCGTCGGACTCGGAGACGCGCAGGTCGCTCTCGTAGCCGGAGCCCGCGGACGCACCGAACGCCGAACCGGGGATGTAGTGATGTACAGAGTCTAGTGGAAAACCATCCATGTATTAGGTAAGCTGATTATAATATTTATAAGTTCTTCAATTTAAAAACATCCAAGGTTGATTATTTAAAATCAACTATCTAACTACCTACTCAAGTCTCAACTTTGGTACATACTTAACAGCGTTCTACACTGCATGCAATGCTTTGATCAAACTCATCGGAAGTTCAAACGATTTCGCAGATAATAAGGTCTTCAAGACAATCGCAATATTGTGGACCATCTGGGGGTGCTTGGCTAATTCAGCATAAAGGCAAAGGAAGTTGTTAATCATCACAGCATGCCGAGCAACAAGAGTCTTACTCACTACATCCCAAGTGCTGTATAAATAGCCCGGCCTCGCTCGTTTAGCGTTTACTGTGCTTACGATTCTAAATGTTCTGCCGTGACATTGAAATCATTTTACTATCTCTAGTGAAATTTATTCTTTTCCGTCCGGTGATATTTTCGTATTTTTTTATTTTTCTGCTCTCTACTTGTAACTATACGCCTCGTAAGTTGTAGCTAAGAATGTGGACTGTGGTCTTTAGATACTCAGTCGAAACTCGAAAGTTAAATTGACTCTGAATCTAGATTCCAGACTGACAAAAGTCCTAGCTTGTAAATGATCCTTTGAATTTGCGATTCACATTATAAATCCAAGAGAATAATGATAGAGGGAAGAGTTACGCATCTAGACAACAATTTCCAGACAATTTTCAGCGGAATAAATCTTGAAAGTCTAAAGCCAATTGAATCCTGAACAACAAAGTAGGTACTCTATCCATCTCGCCCTTGGTCGCAACTCGCAACATCTGGTCTACAATGTAATAGGCATCCAGCATCCCTGCGCGGGGACCGGAACGAACTAATGCGCTTCTAAATATACTTACCCGCCAGCCGGCGTGTTACAGAGATATTTATTTGTTTGTTAATGGATCTACACCTGAAGGGTCGATATTCATCTTTTTAAACAATAATGGTTTTTAAATTAGGTTTGTACACGACGTGGGTTAGAGCTTGGCTCTCGATAGTAGGTTTCGTTACATACATTGGTAGAGTTTGTACAAACAAAATATGTTGTTTCATATTATTTGGTCAGGCTTAGGATTAACCAGGCGCGTCACTAATTACAATATTTTGTCGAATTATTTTTAACAAAAAATTAAAACCGACTTCCAGGGTAAAAACAATAATAATTTGTAATGAACAAAAAAGTGTTAAATAATTCTTACTCTTTAAAGTGCCTTATGCATAATTCTCCTAAACCTCAACTATTTCTGTACACAATCTACATTACTTTGAAGACGGTACCAGATAAGAATGCTGAGTTCTATATGACAAAATATTTTTAATATTTAAGACTGGTACCGACTTCAAAATAATGTAGATTGTGTACAGAAATAGTTGAGGTTTAGGAGAATTATGCATAAGGCACTTTAAAGAGTAAGAATTATTTAACACTTTTTTGTTCATTACAAATTATTATTGTTTTTACCCTGGAAGTCGGTTTTAATTTTTTGTTAAAAATAATAATTTCACTCTTTTAAGTGCTTTATAAGCTGGTTTTCTGCACAGACTAATGTGTTATGCTTGGTGACTTTGGATCCAGGATACACTTTCATGATATTATGAGAACTCATTGTCTGATGTCACTACTTCAGAATTGCTTAAGCAACTCCAAGCATATACCTACCACTGTATACCTAATGTATATGCTTATTGCTTGGCGTTAATCAAGCAATGATAAAATTAATGTTCATAAAAGTTCTGTTCAGTGACTTTCTTTCTATCATTACACTCATCACTCATGAAAACAACTCAACATTACTAGATGACGCCCGCAACTTCGTTGCGCCAAAATTCGTTTATCGCGCGGAAACTTAAAATTTTTCCGGGATAAAAACTATCCTATGTTCTTTCTCGGGACTCAAGGTATCTCCATGCCAAATTTCAGCAAAATCGGTTCAGCGGTTCGAGCGTGAAGAGGTAACAAACAGACAGACTGATAGACAGACAGACAGACATACACACTTTCGCATTTATAATATTAGTATGGATGCTCAAATAATATAACTAAAATCGTCCTTATAAATTTTAAGAATAACTTACCTCATAGATCTTATGATCAAATTGCTAACTTGGTAACCTAAACACCAAGGTTGAGTCATTTACATTGAAACAACATTATAATTTTTTAAATCGTTCGACAAATTCGGGCTTTGTTCTTAAAGACGATTAAAAGTAACAATAATAGGGTCATAAGTAGATAATTCATGGTCTTGTGACCGGTAGTACTGATGATGATGATGATGAATGTAACTTACATAGTAGCATAATATGCTTTCAGTTCTTAAACCAACTCCGAAACCCCCATACTTGCTTTTTGGTAGCACATGCTTAGGATACTTCTCATAAAATCGAAATCCATATAAATTTGGAGGAGTTCCCACGATTACTCAAGGATGTATGGTGGAATGGTGGTGCTGATGATGATGATAAATTAAATTTGCATAGTAGTATATACTTTCAGTTCTTAAGACAACGCCGAAACCCCAAACATGTATCTATAAGGAGTAAGGAGTTCTGTTCACCAACTTCGAACCATGGTATATCCTGGTGCAAAATCTTACTTTTCAGTTTTGGTAACATATGCCTGGAATACTTCATATGAAACCAAAAAAGCATAGGTTTCCATTTGAATTTTGAGGAGTTCCCTCGATTACTCATAGATCCCATCATCAGGTCACCACTTTTCTGAACATTGCTTTTTGGTAGCATATGCTTAGGGTACTTCTCATAAGATCGAAATCATTATAAGTTTCCATATAAATTTGGAGGAGTTCCCTCGATTACTCACGGATGTATGGTGGAATGGTGGTGATGATGATGATGATGAATTAAATTTGCATAGTAGTATATGCTTTCAGTTCTTAAGACAACGCGGAAACCCCCAAACATGTATCTATAAGGAGTAAGGAGTTCTGTTCACCACCTTCGAACCATGGTAAATCCTGGTGCAAAATCTTACTTTTTGGTAACATATGCCTGGAATACTTCATATGAAACCAAAAAAAACATATGTTTCCATTTGAATTTTGAGGAGTTCCCTCGATTACTCATGGATCCCATCATCAGATCACCACTTTTGTCAAAATGGGACCAAATTGGAGTGAAACCTATTATAACAAAAGAAAAATTTTGAAAATCGGTTCATAAACGGCGGAGTAATCGTTGAACATACATAAAAAAAAAAAAAAAAAAAAAAATATATATATATATATATCCACAGACGAACGTATAACCTCCTCGTTTTTGGAAGTCGGTTAAAAAGACGTTCAGTGCGCCAAATGGGCATGTACCTAATAGAACTGATACTACTCGTATCTCAGTATGCGGGGCTCCGCGTCTGACCTCTCGCAGACCGTGTCGAATACACCATCCACTCATTTGGTGTTCAACAACTAGCGATGAGAATCAAGCAAATGGTAATAAATGCATCCTACAAGTTACAACATAAACGTTACTCCCTGATGCGCTTGAAACAGCAATATAACGAGGATCCGTTATTGAGTCCGTTTTATGACAACCTACATTTTATATAGATTTATGCTGTTATGGCCCTGTTTATGAAATGTTAGGTAAACAATGTCAATGGAAAGCGAGCGTGTATTTGCGGCTTAGCACCGGCACGAAATCTGTGTGAGGGACAAAGAAGCCCTTCAATGGAAGCTGCTGCTGTAATTGGATTGTTTCGGCTCGCCAGTTTTGTTGGTGAATCTAATTCATCATCAACAAGCCTAGGCCGGAGTAGACAGAATTATACCTAGGCCTAATTATAACTAGTTTCTAAGGAATTTCTCAGAGCAATTTTAAGTCTTTCGGATCGAAAAGGACCAGCATGATTATTGATTATAGATGAAAGAATTATTTTTATTAATACCTACCTCGATCGTGGGAATCGCAGACACAATAGATTTTCAATTGTTATGCGACCGCCGGGTGCCGCTTGGGCCGGATTGATGGGTTAACAATACATATTTTCTTTTATTTAAATGAAAAAAAGCTGTAAACCCATTACCTACGAAATAATTTCGTAGGTTAGGGTTTTACAGCTTTTTTTAGGTCAATTATTGCAAGCTTAACAAAGAATAAAGAAGGAAGGTTGTCTACAAGGATTGCTGATGCTGATCATAATTTCTGACGAAGACTAATCCCTAGGTATGTTGTTTATTTACCGACCTGCAGAAAGAAAATCAATCATGGCTTTTGGAATCACAAAAACTGTCGATAAAAGTTTATAAAAAGCTAGCAAATGTGTGGCCTACTTCGATCGGTTTCGACACGTTATTGTTTTGGATAGAATTAACGACAAGCCAGATGCTTCACTCAGCAGTCAGCAGTAAAAACAATCGAGAGTCGATTTTATGAGTCGGTTTTCCAATGGCTTCATTAGATGGTTTAATTGCCACTTACAAACTACTGTTTGCACTTAAAAAGAAAGAGAGCCTGTTGACTGCGCAACCCAAAAAGTAAAACCTTAAAGAAATGTGAGATATTTGCATGGAAATAGTGCCGAAAGTAGATTTTAAATTGTTGAAGTGATGAATGATGAGCACGCAACTTAGCATAACGCAGCAGCCTAGGCTGACTGCCGGGATGGATTAGGGTATTTATCCTATGACCTATAGGTAACCTAGGTCCAACAGTTTAAATAGCTATTACATTATTATTTTTATTCATTTGCTGTGGTACAGACTGGTACTATGTACCTACTGAGAAATGGGATGCTATATTATCAGCTCTACTTAGACTTTTTTCTTCATTTTGTTTGTGTCTCTAACACTCTAGTCTCTACATGAGCTCTACACACTCTACCTATAGGCAGCTGTACTTAAATACTATAAAAAAGCGGCCAAGTGCGAGTTGGACTCGCCCATGAAGGGTTCCGCAGCAGCGATAAGGTTTATTTTTACGAAATTAAAAGGTTTTTGATTTATTTTTATATTTCAGTCGATTTAATGAAATTTAGATTAAGGTTTACCATTTATGACGTATAAAAATAACTACTGGCTAGATCTCGTTCAAACCAATTTTCGTTGGTAGTTTTTAAAGTAATCTACATTATATATTTTTTTTTAGAATTATCATGCCCCTACTTTAGAAATTAGAGGGGGGGGGACACACATTTTACCACTTTGGAAGAGTCTCTCTCGCAAACTATTCAGGTTAGAAAAAAATGATATAAGAAACCTCAATATGATTTTTTGAGACCTATCCATAGATACCCCGCACGCATAGGTTAGATGAAAAAATTTTTTTTTGTTTCAGTTGTACTTATTGGGACCCCTAAAATTTTTAATATTTTTTCCATTTTTGCATCAAAATCTTAATGCGGTTCACAGACTACATCTAGTTACCAAGTTTCAATAGTATAGCTCTAATAGTTTCGGAGAAAAGTGGCTGTGACATACGGACGGACAGACAGACAGACAGACAGACAGACAGACATGACGAATCTATAAGGGTTCCGTTTTTTGCTATTTTGGCTACGGAACCCTAAAAACCTTTAAAACATATATTACTTACACAATTATTAATATGAATAACTCATCAATAAACAATAAATACTTAAAGTTACTATTAAACTTACCTCTATCAACTTCCTCCCATTCATTTTGGTCGTCATGGTGGAGGCCGAAGAGGCACCTCGTGCAGAAGCTGTGGAGGCAGCCCAGCAGCCTCGGTTCCACCAGCTCGCCCCTGCACAGCCCGCACTCCCAGTCCTTCAGCCCTTTGGACTCGAAGGACCTCCGCACCAGCGCATTCTGGCTGGTCGGCCTACTCCGCGGAAGCTTCAACGGACTGTTGCCGGCGCTGAGCGAGGAGGGCTCCAACGCCTTCGCTCGGTCCTTCTTCCGGGAGAAGCTGCCGAAAATGTAAAAAATTCGATCCACTTCCATCTTTAAATCATTGTTATAGACGTTGCATTAATCTTGGGATATATTTTTTGTTTCGCAAAGATTTATTTTATTTCTTAGAATATTTCCCGGCGATCGATCGGCAGTGGGGTACGAAAATAAACGTGGAACGGCACCGGCGCTCCGAGATTGACTGAATGTTTACAAGTTTTGTGTTAACATCTGCATGCGACTGCGAGCGATTGTTTATAACGAGGGAAGAGCATTAATCACTCGCCTACTAATATTGTAAAGTCGAATGTCAGTCTGTCGGTCTGTTTTGTTGAAATTTGTCGGCGGCGCCTGAGAATAAACAATTTGGGTACGGCGAAAAATGTATTTTTGAGGTAAATATACAAAGTAACCTATTTAACTATACGGTGTATTACACGCGTCACGTAGTAACTAGTGAGGAGTGAGGACTTAAAGAATGCCTGTTTTCACGTCGGCAGAGATTAGAGGCTACCTACTCCTTCCAGTGCAGTGTGTGAAAATTTAGAGAGATTTAGGAAGTTTCTAAGACGACGTTCTGTATAAGTTTTTATATGCATACTACATAAGTATATATAACCTATAGGCATCCAGCTAGGAGCGTGATCATTAGCTATGTCCACATTGTGCCCTTTCATCTTCAATTTTCATAATCTTTTGTCGAAATGTCAAAAGATTATGAAAATAATTGAAGATGAAAGGGCACAATGTGGACATAGCTATTATTTATTAGTTAGGTAGATCATTAACTAAGTAGGTAAACTATCTATATAATATTAGGTAGGTATGCAATAATTACCTACGACTAAGATAGGATAAATTATTAATGAATTAATCATGAATAATGAATATATTACCAAATGAAAGACATCACACGAACATAATACGAATAAGTCGATTATAGTCGTCAAAAGTTTCGGGAGCAGCGGGTGACCCATTTGAGCGGGAAAACGAATGTCATTGCTATTTTCCGCGGCGTGTCACTGTGTCGCGTGCCGCGGGCAACCTCGCGGGGGACAGCACGAAAACTAAATAATGCCAGGTGGATTTGCTGTAAATTACCTCATCAAATTGATTATTATGCTGGTTTACTATTGATTTGTATTGTAGCTTGACCGCGCGGATTTCTGTTAGTCTCGACTATCGAGGTCATATCATTGATTAACTTTACCCTGCTGTAGCCCGTACCTCTGAGTAGAGACATGATGATGGCATGAAGATGATTAGCTGTACTTAATTTAATGTACTTATAGGGTCGATATCAAAATCTTTATTTAATTACAGTCAAGTAATTCGTCTCTGAGTGCGCTAGTTAGGTCAGCTCTTACCGCTAATATTATGTTCAAGATTAATACCTATTGGCATTCGGCATGCTGTTTTAATGGATCGTAATTCTTACCTACTTGCAGTGCCGAATTTATATTTTATAATCGCATCCGGAGGCTCGTCAGTTTTTCCCGAAGTCGTGGCAGAAAGATGACGAGGATCTTGTTGTTATTTACAATCGCTCTAATAGTTTCGGAGAAAAGTGGCTGTGACATACGGACGGACGGACAGACAGACAGACAGACAGACAGACAGACAGGACGAATCTATAAGGGTTCCTTTTTTTTTTTAAATTAACGCTCAGTGATAAAAAAATTAATGAAATCAATTTTTTATTAACCCCCGACCAAAAAGAGGGGTGTTATAAGTTTGACGTGTCTGTCTGTCTTTCTGTCTGTCTGTGGCATCGTAGCATCCAAACGGGTGGACCGATTTTGATCTAGTTTTTTTTGTTTGAAAGCTGACATGACGGAGAGTGTTCTTAGCTATAGTTCATCATCATCAGCCTGCTCATTGCTGAAATATCACGGTATGTCTGGTTCGTGATAGGACGATTAGCAACTTGCAGTCGTTTGATGGGTTTTATATTTTGCATCCTGGTTCGAGACACTTATGAATATATACACATTATTGGAAAGTGACCTGGTGGTGCAGCATCACCTGGTAATCAATAGGATACCCAACTCCTCACCAACTTAGAGCAGAGGTTTCGTGTTTGGGCTCATTTTAATTGCGACAACCAGTAAGACGTAGATAAACAGTAAATATTTGCATGCTGCTGCTGCAGCATCACCTGGATTCTATAGGAGCCAAGCTCCGTATGAACCTAAAGTGGAGGTTTCATGTTTGGGCTCATATTGATGGCCTCATCCAAGAGGACATATTTTATAGATGGTATTCATTGGGATATGATCCAGTTGATAGGAATTATTCTGCACAAGTTTAAAAAGCATAAAATAAAATTAAATTAAGAAATTTAAAAAAACCCCCGCTAAAAAACTTTAAAAAGTAATGAAATAACATTTCCTGACTTTAAGTTTAAATCATTCCTAAGAGTAAAGTAATATTTTAGTCCATAATTGTTGTCAAGGTGTGTCGGGGGACCGCTAATGTAGATGTTTGATTTCACATAACAATATAAATTAAGGGTCTGTTCACAGCGACCCGAATCGAGAGAATCAGCGACTATTATGGCGATACAAAATGCAAAAGTCGCTGTTGTGGTAGTTTACTTAGCGGTCCCCCGACACACCTTGACAACAATTATGGACTAAAATATTACTTTACTCTTAGGAATGATTTAAACTTAAAGTCAGGAAATGTTATTTCATTACTTTTTAAAGTTTTTTGGCGGGGGTTTTTTTAAATTTCTTAATTTAATTTTATTTTTCTAATCTTCATCTTCTATATCAAAATCTGCTGCCAAATTAGGCGGTTAGTTCGTTATTGCGTTTTTAATGAATAAATTGAATCGGATTATCTACAACTTATATGAATTATTCGTTTATGCATTTTAAATTCCTGTTTGTGTAATTTTGTAACAGCAACTTAGGCGCATAATTCTTTAATACGTAACTAAACTGTGAAAACTTCTAACAAATTTTGACATGTCGCTTGATTCACCCCTTATTATAAGGCACTAGGATTGACTTTTGAACACAAAATTAGATGAATACATAGTTTATGATGCCTAGAATCGATCTGCATTCATAACTCATTTTTTTTTAATTTTGTCGCTTGATTCGTTATTACATAACGCCGTCCATTTTATACATACCTACTATAGGTACCTAACAGGAGATACAGTAGTGGGAATGTGCGGTGCGCCAACACCTACCTAGACCTATAACTATAGGTAAAATCAGTTTGAATAAGCTTGGTTCCCGTCATTGTGTTACTAACCAATTGTTCAGCTAATTCGGAATAATTATGGTACAGTCAAAATTAAACATGGACACGATTCACGAATAATTTGCTACTGGCTACTGCCCGCCCCGTATTTATAAATAGGCCGTACCGATAGGCCGCAGCCTAAGGGCGGCAGCGTCCATAGGGAGCCGACATTTATATTTCGTACATGGGGCGGCGAAAATAAAACGTGGCAGCAACAGCTGCACTTATCCATACTTCCATACTTAAGATTATATTATAATAATATGGTAAAGTGTGTCTGTCTGTCTGTTACCTCTTCACGCCCAAACCACTGTACCGATTTCGTTGAAATTTGATATAGGTATGGAGATACTTTGAGTCCCGGGAAAGGACATAGGATACTTTTTATCCCGGAAAATTGAAAAATGTGCGGTTCCCGCGTGATAAACGAATTTTGCCGCAACGGAGTTGCGGGCGTCACAAAAAAATATATAATATTCGGCATTACATGAGTGTTTGCTGCTTTTCGCCTGTCGCATCCAGGGTGTATGAAGCGGAATGTTTATATTGTTTATACCAGCTGCATTCTGGATGTTAAAAATTCATAAAATGCCTAATCTCCTTTCAGTATATTATTTTTTTGGGCTTCCGGCAATCTCACTTGGTGGAACACATTGTAAGCATTATTCATTCACGCCGATTCTTACTTGGCCAGGTACCAGCTGATAGATACCAATCTACCTAGTTGAGCCACTGATCTCTAATGTACAAGTACCTACGCTGGATTGCTGATACAGCTTTTTGTGCCTATTTGAAGCGGAATCAGCGCCCCCATTATTCGGGTAGAGACCATAAACCTATAATGCATAGACGAACAAAGAGTGCGAGAGAGAAGAAAATCCTTTATGGAATTATAACAAGATGAAAAGAGAGAGGCAGTTTAATGTGAACTGTAACCACTTTTATTTGACAGGTCGTCACAAGTCGACACGCGTTTTTGTGCCCTTTCAGTATTTGAAATTTATTGTTTAAATCGTTTGTTATTTTTAACAAATACTATTATATATAGCAATGATAACTTGTTCTGTGAGTGATTGCAGTGTAAATCATAGGAATAATCCTGAAAAATATACATTTCACAGGTAATTAATCTTCATGTCCTAATTGCTACGATGTGTTTATTTCTGCTATATTCTGTCTTTAGTTCTGTATTTCAAATAAAATAATATCAATCCTCCCTTTTACTTTCATATTTTGAGTAACTAAAGGTGCTATTGTTCCTAAATTACACAATTTTTGAAGAAAAATTTTTCATAAAAATTTTTTACATATACGCTAGTGCTTGAATCAAATTTATCGATATACTTATCGGTATTTAACTATAACATAAATCAAATCTAAAAATGTAATGGGTGTGTGAGAGTATTATGATATGTATTTAATTTAAGAATAAATAATATACTATGTGTGTTGTTTACTTTCAACATTATATTTGCATTTCTTATAATGTAAGGGCTGATTTTTCAGATAGCTTTTACCTGAGTAATAAATAAGTAACTTTATAATGTGTATATTATTTACCCTTATAAGAACCTCATATCATAACATATCCGACGATTGAAAAATCACCCCAAACGAAAATGTGTATCTATACTTTTCAATCGTCACCTTTTTTCTGTCAAATAAAATAAATACCTAATTTGAAATACAAAATCTGCCAAAGTTGCATATTATTTATTTCTTAAAGAAACTCAGGTAAAATAACTCGAACGGACTATACTATCGATAGTAAAAGATACATCACTAGCACACGCACACATTGACAGATCGAAAATCGTCACGCATTTTCGGGTTGTCAGGTGGTCTTTACGTCAGTATATTATAAGTCTATGGTAGAGACCATAAACCTATAATGCATAGACGAACAAAGAGTGCGAGAGAGAAGAAAATCCTTTATGGAATTATAACAAGATGAAAAGAGAGAGGCAGTTTAATGTGAACTGTAACCACTTTTATTTGACAGGTCGTCACAAGTCGACACGCGTTTTTGTGCCCTTTCAGTATTTGAAATTTATTGTTTAAATCGTTTGTTATTTTTAACAAATACTATTATATATAGCAATGATAACTTGTTCTGTGAGTGATTGCAGTGTAAATCATAGGAATAATCCTGAAAAATATACATTTCACAGGTAATTAATCTTCATGTCCTAGTTGCTACGATGTGTTTATTTTTGCTATATTCTGTCTTTAGTTCTGTATTTCAAATAAAATAATATCAATCCTCCCTTTTACTTTCATATTTTGCGTAACTAAAGGTACTATTGTTCTTAAATTACACAATTTTTGAAGAAAAATTTTTCATAAAAATTTTTTACATATACGCTAGTGCTTGAATCAAATTTATCGATATACTTATCGGTATTTAACAATAACATAAAACCAATCTAAAAATGTAATAGGTGTGTAAGAGTATTATGATATGTATTTAATTTAAGAATAAATAAAATACTAAGTGTGTTGTTTACTTTCAACATTATATTTGCATTTCTAATAATGTAAGGGCTGATTTTTCAGATAGCTTTTACCTGAGTAATAAATAAGTAACTTTATAATGTGTATATTATTTACCCTTATAAGAACCTCATGTCATAACATATCCGACGATTGAAAAATCACCCCAAACGACAATGTGTGTCTTAGATACTTTTCAATCGTCACCTTTTTTTCTGCCAAATAAAATATATGGTACCTAATTTGAAATAGAAAATCTGCCAAAGTTGTATATTATTTATTTCTCATAGAAACTCAGGTAAACTAACTCGAACGCACAGTGTATTTTTTGTCCAAAAAATTGGCCATGCCATTTTTATTACTTAATTTTATAGGATTTGTGATTATAAATGCAGGACGAGAGTACCTGACTGCCCAATTCCTATAGAAGAATGCAAATTAGTACTTGAAAAAAAATTCTATGATTTCCAGAAAAAAACATAGAAACAGTTATAGCTCAAAAGTTTGATATTCTTTTAAGAATTTATTAATTGGTCTAAATAGTGTCTTAACAGCCCTACGATAGCGAAAAACATCCAGGCTTTATTTGTTCAAGATAACGTATTTATGACTGACTTTATAAATTTATGTTTTAATTTTTTTAACGTCATGTCTTTTCATATTTGGATTTGAAACTAAGACTGAAATATTCTTTTTATTGATACTTATAACCCAAAAAAAATGGGATCCAAATGAGGCGGGGCATCGGAGTTATTCAATTTTATATAATTTTGGATAGGGTTGTCACCGCATAGTTCACATAGTTTAATAATATTTGAAATAGGTTTTTATAATATGCTCAAAAAAAACAAAGTTCAAATGAGTAAAAAATGTTGGTACAGAAATATTGACAACCCTAAAACCATAGTTACCAAGAAAACTTTAGAAGCCTTTAACTTCGGTGCCCTTTATTATTTGGATCTAAATTTTTTTACACGAATTCTTGTATATTTAAGTAGCAATTCTGTAAAATCCAAATAATTAGAAATACGTTCATAATAAATTAAAGAAAAAAAAACGTAAATCGTAAGTAAATCTTTAAACACTTATTTAAGAAATATGTAAATCAGGTTAAATTGTGTGTTTTTTTTTTTTATTATTGTCGATCAGAATAATCAAGAAGACAATAATTAAGTAAATATTTAAAAAGTTACGGCAGTTTTTAATTTTATTGAAAAAAAATTAAGTGTTTTTTTATTGTTCATAATAAGAAATTAACACATGTAAATACTATTATATTACTTACATAACATTTCTGTTCAAGATTTCCAAAAAAAAAGGCATGGCCAATTTTTTGGACAAAAAATACACTGTGGAACGGACTATACTATCGAAAGTAAAAGATACATCACTAGCACACGCACACATTGACAGATCGAAAATCGTCACGCATTTTCGGGTTGTCAGGTGGTCTTTACGTCAGTATATTATAAGTCTATGGTAGAGACCTAAATTTGACGTAACCACAACCAATAACAACAGTTGTCATCGCTAGTATTAGTTCCAAATACTCTCACTACTACTATCAGCGCCAATATGGCGGCATTCAAACATCATTTTTACGTCAGATTTAATTCTCTACCCGATTATCAGGGGCGCTGATTCCGCTTCAAATATGCACAAAAAATAGCTGTCATTTCAAAGTTTCAATTCAAAGGCTATCAGCAATCCACGTACTTGTATAGAGATCAGTGAGTTGAGGCAGTTGAGCCGACTCATTTGTGACGTGATGACGTCCATCTTACCAATAATTACCATGACCACATTTTAAGTAAATGTAGTTATGTCAACTTGACAATGATGGGAAAGATTTCTAATCATTGTTAAAACTTCATTATTAGGTATGTTAATGTTAAACACGGTACATCGATTTTCAGTTTTGTGACTCATCTCGTGATTTGGAGCATAGAATTTTTTTAACTGTCATCACTGGCAAAAACTGACAGTTGTACTCAATTTGCAAGAAGAAGAGGAAGAATTGGTTGACTGTTGTAGAATGTGTACAAAATAGAAAATCTCAGATTTCCCTATTTTCTCTTTTTAATATAGCATTTTCTATGGCATAAATAGCCAAAGGATTTATAAATTATCATGTTCTATCATTCTTGTGCAAGTGTTCGGTGTGCTTTGGAGTAGAACTTTTTATTTACGAATATTATGTTGAACATACACAAGTTATGGCTGTTGTCCAGTTTTGGTGTTGTAGCTATTGTGGTATTATATTTCCAGAACGAAATAGCTCGTCTAGAAGAGAACTATCACAAACTAGGTATATTGAATTGCCGTGTCAAAATAATATACCTACCTATTATTTCATGAGTTGTTCCATGTTTGTAATTTTGTATTTTCATAAATTACAGAATACAAACTATCTCAATCGCATCCGGAGGCTCGTCAGTTTTTCCCGAAGTCGTGGCAGAAAGATGACGAGGATCTTGTTGTTATTTACAATAGAGTACCCAAAACTGGTTCCACCAGTTTCGTGGGTGTAGCATACGATTTGTGTAAGAAGAATCATTTCAAAGTGCTGCACATCAACATAACGGCGAACATGCATGTGATGTCACTGAGCAACCAGTACAAATTTGCCCAGAATGTGACGAGGTGGGATGAGGTGAAGCCCGCACTGTACCATGGTCATATGGCATTCCTTAACTTTGACAGGTTGGTAAATAATAAATTATTGTGTGTATACAGTACATACCTGGCACCTTGTTAATAAATCTTGACAGTACTTTAAAGAAAATATCTATTTCAGATTAATTGAAAGAATATCCTATAGATTTCTGAAAAAAAAAAAAAAATGGTAGCCAACCATGTTTGCAAAAATATTCTTTTAATAGAATATTTCATTAATCGTGAAAAAGAAAATGTAGAAGTTAAGTTGAATTAGCCATATTATTTTTAATCATAATTTTGAAATTCTGTCTCTCTTATTATTTCAGACTGGGAACAATATCAAAACCTATTTATATCAATTTAATAAGGAAGCCATTAGACAGACTGGTATCATATTACTACTTTTTAAGAAACGGTGACAATTTTCGACCTCACTTAGTTAGAAAAAAGCATGGAGACAAAATGGTAAGTGTGAAGCTTAAAGTGTAATTTTAAGCAAATTACCTTTTCCTGCAAATGAAGCAGAAACAAATTAATCGTTTATCAAGTAAAAATATCACAATTGTGTGGAACTGTGAGCTCTAAATTGAGGAATAACTTTAAAGATGATAAATAGAGATTCCGAATGAGATTTTCTTCTTGCTTTACAATTTCAATGACAACATGAAAAGTGTGTCAAGTATATCTTTCTTTCTTCTGGCAGACATTTGATGAATGTGTGGAGAAGTCTCAGCCAGACTGTGATCCGACTAACATGTGGCTACAGGTTCCATTCTTCTGTGGACATGCTGCAGAGTGTTGGTAAGTTAAAAATCTAGATCCTTGTATCCTAAAATATTGAAATATTCAATATTTTTAGTAGCGACAATGTGAGAAGATCAATATTTAAAATTCATATAATTATTTTTCCAGGAAAGCAGGCAGCTCATGGGCTCTGCAGCAAGCCAAACACAATCTAGTCAATCACTACTTACTAGTAGGAGTGACTGAGGAGATGCTAGACTTTATCTCGGTCCTGGAGGCCGCCCTGCCCCGACTCTTCAGAGGTGCAACAGAGCACTATCTCAACAGCAACAAGTCCCACCTCCGACAGACGAGCTCCAAGCTGGAGCCGGCGCAAAAAACGATAGAAAAGATACAGCAATCCTCCATCTGGAGAATGGAGAACGAGCTGTATGAATTTGCATTAGAACATTTCAAGTTTGTCAAACGAAAAGTGTTGCTGAGAGAAACGAACAGTGTCGACCAAATTTTCTTCTACGAAAAGATAAGACCAAAATAGGGATTAGATAATTATACAAGACTTTAAATATATCAATTAATTATATTAGAACTAATTTAGGATTCTTCCGTGATTCCAGTGCAATACGGCTATGTTACTTGTTGTGATGTTCTGTCGAGCTAGCAGAGTTCTGATATCTAAATTGTTTCATATCATTCCATGTAGCTCAAGTTGTGTTCTATTGTGTTTGTGAATTGTGACTAGCTTTTAATTATTTAACACATTATAAAATAATAATAATATAATTAATGTAGTAGTGCAATAAATTATAAAGTTGAATCTAAGGGCGATTATATTGATAGTAAAGGAAAAAGTTGGAAGTCTAATGTAATAATATACTTTAAAATTTAAATTATTAATACATACAGTTCATAAAATCTCTATCACAAAGTCTATTTTAGCTGAATCCTGCCAAGTTGCTCTTGCTATAATACGATTGATCATAATTTATCATTACAAATTAAAGTAAGCAATAGTTAAATTTCGTTACGTATTTTAGGTGTTTGGTGTGACACAATATAAGCCTTAAATATACTTAAATAAAAAAAGATTTATGTGGAAAACACTTCAAGAGTTTACCTTTCTTATTAGAAAATTTTCAATATTCATACACTTTTACTCATGCAAAAGGTGACTGTTAAGCTTTGCTATATTTGATTTTTAACTTGAGCAAAATAGAAACTTAACAAATAAGTTTGTGAAAAGGAAATGTTTTTTTTGTCTCTGTATAGGCTATGATATTAAACGATGGTCTCGAAACTTATCGAACTAGCTAATAAATAATAATGTAGAGAATTAAATGTAGGTATAATAGGTTTAAGTCAAACGTTCTTCCAATGTAGACTCTAGTAAATGTATATTATGTTTCTTGTTTGTCTATTTGTATTTTGTTATTGCTGTCTATTGACTATTCTGTGTATTTAAGTTTTAGGTTTGAAAACATCAACTGTACATATTTAAGGCATATTTTATAATAGAGTGTAGAGAAATCTTGTCAGAAAATAAATTATCATACTGAAACAAAAATCATATAAGGGTAAAGCTAAACGAGCGTAATTTCTGCCGGGCAGAATTTCTTTTTATAGTAAATGACAGCTCACAAAATTTGATTCACACGAGCGTAATTTTGTGAGCTGTCATTTGTATGAAAAGCCGGCAGAAATTCTGCCCGGCAGAAATACGCTCGTTTGGCTTCACCCTTATGGTAATCGGTAGGTCACGCTCTGTTTCACGCAAACTGTCTAAAAGCGTATATATATTATGACTCAAGCAATAGAAAAAAATATGCCTAATATTCATCAGCAGTTGATTTTTTCAAACCTTATATTATGCATTGACTGATAATATGTAATTTTAACACTAGAGTAGTTGCATTATTTTGATTAGACATACTAAAAACTTTATAAAACTATGTAAACATGCCAATTTCACCAATGTCAGTCAACATTAACTATTAATTATCATATTTTATCATGTTATATTTCTTCTAAGTACTGTCTATGCCTAGAAATCAACTTCTCTGATGGTAAAATATGTACCATCAGAGGAGTTGTGTACCGTTTTTACGTACGCGTTTTTTTCGTTTTCATACAAAAGTCATGTTTGATTCACACGGCGACTCAAAATCAGTTGTCATTTGTATGACGAGAAATTCTGCCCGGCTGAAATTCTGCGGCTCACGAATCACAAATTACGCTCGTTTGGCTTCACCCTTACGAGGGAGGGGCGCGTCATTTTAAGTTAGACAATCACAAGCCCTACCCATATTCAATGAAGTCATAATACTCCCTAAGACCTACGCTGCCCAAATACAATGCAGTGCACTATGAAATATATCATAATATTATATGATAGAGATGTATCATGATATTACACCGTAACTAAAGAGCTTATATTTTATTGTTTTACTAATATCAAAATTAGGTAGTTAATTATTATTATTGTAAACCTAAAACATATTATAAACAACACTCATTAATTGGTTAATTTATTAATAAAACAAGTTAGAATATTATAATATTGTATTTCTTTCATTATCTACACTTTAGAGAATCAGCTATGAAATTCAATATTTCTTTCTTTACCGTTTTTAGGGTTCCGTAGCCAAAATGGCAAAAAAGGAACCCTTATAGATTCGTCATGTCTGTCTGTCTGTCTGTCTGTCTGTCTGTCTGTCTGTCTGTCTGTCTGTCTGTCCGTCCGTCCGTCCGTATGTCACAGCCACTTTTCTCCGAAACTATTAGAGCTATATATACTATTGAAACTTGGTAAGCAGATGTAGTCTGTAAACCGCATTAAGATTTTGATGCAAAAATGGAAAAAATATTAAAAATTTTAGGGGTCCCCATAGGTACAACTGAAACAAAAAATTTTTTTTTTCATCTAACCTATGCGTGTGGGGTATCTATGGATAGGTCTCCAAAAATCATATTGAGGTTTCTCATAATATCATTTTTTTCTAACCTGAATAGTTTGCGAGAGAGACTCTTCCAAAGTGGAAAAATGTGTGTTCCCCCCCCCCTCTAATTTCTAAAGTAGAGGCATGATAATTCTAAAAAAAAATATATGATGTAGATTACTATAAAAACTACCAACGAAAATTGGTTTGAACGAGATCTAGCCAGTAGTTTTTTTTATACGTCATAAATAGTAAACCTTAATCTAAATTTCATTAAATCGACTGAAATATAAAAATAAATCAAAAATATTTTAATTTCATAAAAATAAACCTTATTGCTGCTGCGCAACCCTCCATGGGCGAGTCAAACTCGCACTTGGCCGCTTTTTGTAGCCTACTTTTACCTACCTACCTACTTTTCTATAGAATTAAAATATGTATGTTAAGACTTAAGAATAATAAACAAAGGTTACTTTGGTAGCTAGTGTATTGGACTTGTTAAAATTTTAAACGCCGCTAAATAAATTAAATATTTACTGATGTGGGTCACAAACCGCCTTATACCATATTGTGTATCAAATAAAAAATATGAGAGGTAATAGAGCAGCATTCTGTATGATGAGTGTACGTGGAATTAGGTTACAACTAAGTCGACTCATATTTTATCCACCAAATCATTGAATATTAAATGATTACCAAGAAGTTCGGAGACCGAACACCTGCGGCCGGCTACGTACCACATAATTAGTTAATTACACCGTAACTTCACTCGGTCGGTTCATCATTACCGTCTTAACAATGCAATTACCCCGGACAAGAAACTGTTTGTCGAGCGTTTTCTTAAATATTAATTTAATTGACCTTAATCGTCTTATGAGTTAACCTCTTAGGCAAACACGTTAATGTATAGTTTCTTGCATTTTCACAATTCATTCAGGGGGTTGGCGGTTTAATTATTCAATGGTGTCGCTGTCCCGCTTGCACGCGTGAGTTTGACGCGTGCTAGACGAGGACAACGCGTATTCACGTGCGACGCCGAGGACAGTAGTAAAGCATTTCCACCAGGTGGAAAGGTGGAATCCACCTGAGCCTCAGTCACCCTCGAGGATCGCAGCCCGGCGGACGGCCCGCGATGCCCCTCCGCACGGTCCCGCCGGCAGAGATGCTGTCCCGCCGACACAACTTTCGAATAAGCATACGGAAGCTGATCATTTAAAAATATTAAAATGAGTTAAAACACTTTTTGTTGCGAAGTTTTTATGTTTGTTTCGTTTGATAACAGATACGAAGGTCGCGTCCTTCAATCGATGAACGATTATATTAATACGTGTCCGCGACGTACTGTTTTTGATATATTTTTATCACTAGTGCCAATATAAAATTAAGTAGTCCTCTAGTTAAGCGCAAGAAAGAAGTCTAAAACTCCTCATCTTCATGGAATATGGGCATCTGCTTGGACACGGGTAAGTTGGCCCCACGTTGGGCGCCACTTCTTGTAAACACCCGGACGGCTAATTATTGTGATGCTTAGCGTGTGTGGTCGCCTGCGCAGTGCGCTTAATGAAAGGCATCACGATTCACGATATTCCTATTTTCGTGGGTATTAAAAGTAGGTACACAAACAACGCGATTAATATTATGGAATGTTTTTCGTTATAGGTTTGTCTATTAAAAAACTTTTTTTGTGGTGTCCAGCAGTTATTAGCCCCTGTGTGAAGTGAAGCACTAACTTTTACCCATAAAGTTAATTTACTTAGCGGAATATTAACTTTATGCTTTATCCATACCATTATTTTCAAAGCGCATAACTACAAGACCAGAACAAAATAATGAGGATAACTAAAATATCAGAGATATCACAAGTAACCTTTTGTGTACAGGACGGTCTCAGCCAGTAGTAGGGGCCCGATTTTTGACTCGGATTTGGAAACTTTATCTCACGACTATCCAACAAACGCTCGCTAGGAATTGACCAGTGAGTAATGGCTGCACGGTAAAGTTTCCGAATCCGAGTTAAACGATAATCGTGAATCGTCCTGCAGAATGAAACAATGAGGAACTTTACTCAAGTACCCCATTCCCCATAATATAATTAGAACAAAACAATGAGGACCTATACTAAGTATCCCCATTCCCCATATTTATGACCAGAGCAAAACAATGAGGAACTGGAGACGGCGGACCGCAGCCGGCGCAGCTCGTGGGCCGCCACGCCGGCCGCCGGTGCCTTCCCCATGCAGAACACCACACACGTCAAGTTCGAGCCGCCCGCCGTGCCCGTTATATTCGTACTGGGTGAGTAGATGCTAGATACAGTCAGGGAATTCAAACTTGAGAAATCCCCATTTTTAGGCCTTACGCTATAATCGATGGACTATCCCCGCGTTCCATTTGATGTTAAAAACGATCAAAACTACTACTACTAAGGTGACATCGATACGGAGTACCTAGCAACTATAGTCTGCAACTAAGTACACACAAAGTAATTAATTGGCAGAATTATTATAGAGTATGCTAGAAACAGAGTTATTATAAAAAGGGATACCATCGCCATAGGCATTATAATATTATTAGGTATGTCTTTCCATTTTACACAGTTTAGCCAGCAGTGCCGAATTTATATTTTTATGATACCGCGGCAGCACATGCGTCTATCGTCACCATTGAGATGTAATCGTCACGTTTTTTTTTATTTTCCAATGTATCGTCTTCCAGCACGAAGCTTCGTGACGATAAACGCAGGTGCGGTCCGGGCATGAGAGTAGGTCACTTTATTTTCGCCACCCCATGTAAGAAATCGGTAGGTCCTCTGTGAACGCTGCCGCCCCTAGGCCGTGGCCTATAACGGCCTATTTATAAATCCGGAGCTGGTAGCCAGAGCATACCTAATTTCCTAAACAAAGGCGTGTTTGCAGGCGGGCCGGGCAGCGGGAAGGTGACGCACTGTGACACGCTGATGCAGGAGCGCCGCGGCCTGGTGCACGTCAACATGACAGACCTGCTGCAGCAGTACGCTATTGGAAATGGTGAGTCTTCTGTTTTATGTATATTGTAGCCTTGTAGGTTGCGATAGCTGACTGCTGAGTAAAAGGTATTTGACCGCAGATCTATCAAACTCCTCCTAGCCGTCACAAGACACACAATCTCCCTGTGGCTGCGTTTCCACCAGAGATGTGTTGCGAGGAATGTGTTTTTGAGAACCAATAGAATAAGAAACGCTTCATTGACGTGACCTCGCTCAGCGCAGCGATTCTATTAGATCTTAAAAACACACTCCTTGCAACACATATCTGGTGGAAACGCAGCCTTATAGTCCGGTCGAAGAGCAGGAATACTTCTTCCGTTGATCCATCATATTGGTATCGCGCTTCTACCTATATCGTACAGGTGGTAACGAGATGGCAATGTTTTCAATAGACGTTATGAATCGACGAATTATATTATAATGTATGAAAATGACATAAGCATTCGATAATAATATGAAGTCGACATTCGGCTCATGTCATGTGAATTCTCGATTCTATAAAGAAGCGAGAAACAGAACATGTTGGCTAGAGGCTCTGCTCTGCGACGTGATGTGAGTTCTATGCTGATTGCTGAGTCAGTTATCGAAAAAAGTCCGAATTATAATTCGCGATTTATTAAATAATCCATGATTAGCATATTGTTGGTGTATTTGCATCATAGTTTTGTACGGCAAAGGTCAATTTTTGCATGGCCAACGACGAGCGTGTTGACTTGACAGTGCAGCATAGAGAAATATAAGAAAGTACTGATAGTGGATAGGTTAGGTTGACAGGTAAGGAGCGTAGGTAGACATTCAACTAAAAAAATATTTTGTGGCCCATGAGGGGATCGAACCCGAGACCTTCGCGTTATTAGCACGACGCTCTAACCAACTGATGGGCCGATGAGAAGTGCCGAGAAATATCTAGCCAGCAGTCACCAACTTACCACCGATTGCACCAGAGTAAAACGTGTTTGCGCAATAGTTTTACTTACATACTTACTATGTGAATTTAAAACAACCTGACAAGTGACAGCAGATTAAGTACCTAAACAAAAACTTCTTAAAAATTATATTTATTTATTTATTTATTTATTTATTTATTTGCTCAAAGTACAGAAATTTCATAACAATATATAAATTATATACGAAGTTCGTGGCCGTATACATATTTGATGTTCTGCTGATACTTAAATTAGGATAAACCTGTGCTATAAGTATCAGCTAACAATCAGTACAGGTTTTACAAATTCATTAAAGTACATAATGTAATTGAGCAACTATATAGGTTAGTATAGTTAGTACTTGTTAGTTTGACCATGAGTGTATGTATGGTGAGTGTGTGTGCGTGTGTATGTGTGTTTGTGTATGCGTGTGTGTGTGCGTGCGCGTGTGTGTGTGTGTGTGTGTGTGTGTGCGATGTGTGCGTGTGTGCGTGTGTGTGTGTGTGTGTGTGTGTGTGTGTGTGTGTGTGTGAATACAAAACGTTTGGTCTCAGCGAATAGGGCACATCATATTTTCTGTTTCGTTATATGACAGCTTTTGTAGCCATTTTGATAGCTTATTTTTGCAACTATGAAAATTCAAAGTATGCATATTCAGAATTTTATCTATTTTGTTATAGATGAAACGTCCAAGAAAACAGTAAAACCTTTCACTGAAAGTTGTCCTGTGTTTCTTGGCTGGGGGAAGTTTATATCGCCGTCCAGTTACAGGCACAAGAATATCAGTTTTGTGAGATGAATGGTATTTTAGTACAATTTGCAAAATAAATATTTGCCTAACAGAAAGAACTTGACAATATTCGTAGAGCTCCTTGGTAGGAAACCTAAATTGTTTAAAAGTACTTACTTTTAGCACTGCTCTTTGTGCTCTCTCAAGCTTAATTAGCGAAGATTTACACGCACCTCCCCAAGACTGTATGCAATACCCCAACAAAGATTGACACAGAGCAAAGTAAATGATTTTAAGGGTTGCAGGTTTTGTTACGTGTCGTAGGTATTTAAATATATATATAAGTTTCCGAATTCTCCCTGCGAGCTGATCGATATGAGCCATAAAGTTCAATTTGTCATCAATGAGAATACCTAAGTATTTTATGTTAGTGACTTTTTCTAGTTTTGGGCAATTATTACATGTAGCACCATCGAGTGGGTGATTATGGGCAGCGATATGAAGGTCTGTACTGGGTTTCTTTGGTTTTTTAATTTTAAATTCTATCAGCTTGGTTTTGTCTACATTGAGGGACAATGTGTTATCCGCTAGCCACTCAGTAACTCTATTAAAGCCGTTTTGAGCCGCCTCATAAACCTGATCCCACGTATCTCCAGTAAATATAAGTGCTGTGTCGTCCGCAAAAGCCAGCAGTTTGCCATTTTGTAGTTTAAGTTTGCACATTTCGTTCACATAGGCTAAGAAAAGCGTGGGACCAAGTATGCTTCCCTGCGGCACTCCAGAAACAACAGGAAGCTCTCTACTGATTTGGTCGTTGATCTTAACACTCTGGGTGCGGTTATTCAAATAACTTTTGAATAATTTTAATTGACGGCCTCTTATGCCAAGACGTTCCAGCTTCGCAATCAGTTTGGGGATGGAAACCGTGTCAAACGCTTTGGCCAGGTCTAGGAAGATAGCAATACATTTTTAAACTTAAAAATTATATATTCTCCATAATATTATGTACACTTATTACTTATGCTAATCCAAGTTTTTCTGTCTTCGTCAGGTACATCAGAAAAGCCCCTAGACAGAATAGCGTTAAGGGCCTGTTTCACCACTTCCTGATAAGTGCCGAGTAGGCTATCCACCACTTAACGTGACAGGTAAAGTATGGAGAATATGTCAAAAAAGTTGCGAATAGCCTATTTGCCATTTTATCAGAAAGTGGTGAAACAGGCCCTAAGTGTCTTATGACAATACATTATACAAATAAGTAATATTTCCATCAAATAAATATTATATCTATTAATAAGGGAGTTAGCATTAAAAGCAATAATAGGCCACACAGACAACTTCATCCGCTTATTACATTCGAGGGTAGTGTGGAAAACACGTCGTGTAAAGCTACAGATGCAGCTGACAGGTGTGCGTGGCGGTCGGCGGACTAGTTATGAGGAACACACTGCGACTGACAAGTACAACCCCGTATTTGTATCTAGTTCTGTATTGTTTTACGGATCTAGGTTAACAGACAACAAAACCGAAGTGATAAACAATTTATTAGTAATATGAGTAAGGGCCAGGCCATAACACTGCGTTGCGGCATCGTATCGCAAAAACAACCATTGAAAAGCAATGTAGTTTTTTTGCGATGCGACGCCGCAACGCAACGAATGTAGTTTTTTGCGATGCGACGCCGCAACGCAACGTTGTGACCTGGCCCTAATAGCCAGTCCACACGGCGCGTTGCATTGCATCTTCGCAACGTAAATATTTTGACGCATAGCCGGCCACACGGGCATCGCAGCGTTATTACGAAGCAGTCACGTCAACACCCCCTCCCGCTTCGTCTCGGCCGCTGCTGTCCGTCATGTGTGCGTTGCGCGCTGCTGTCACGAAGCACGTGCGCACCATTGGTGCGCACCAAGGTTGGTTATTTGTATATTGTAAAACAACGCAACGGCAGTGCTGCGTCGACGCAACGCGCCGTGTGGACTGGCTCTTACTAAATTTTGCCCATGATATCGTTCGCGCAGAAATCAGTTTTTTCATGATAAAAATCTTATGTGCTTTCTCGGGACTCTCGGGAAAGCATATTATTATACCTTATCAACATCGGAGTAGGCGTTAAGGGATATATAAGGATAACAGGTAGACATATTATAGTACATATTATTTAATATTTAATTGATATTGTAACAGCGAATAATTTACACTCAAGACTTACATTATTCAATACACAGTGTAAATGTTATTAGTAGGAACGATGACGGTTAGAATCTTATAAGATTCTATGATTTTTTATTGACTACATCTCTTATTACTCTCTGTACAGACATGCAGGACTTTGGTTCGCTATCCAGCAAGACTGTTACTGAAGTGCTGATGTTGGAGATGAAGATGGCTCCGGCAGCGCGCGCCTACCTCGTCTCCGGGTACCCTCGCTCCATGCGCGACGTCGCTGAATACTCCGACAAGGTCAGTCTACCTCTGTCTCATATGGCTATGGTTGCCAACATACTGTTAAAGCACTTCAGACTTTTGAATATACTTTATTTCTTGTGAAAAAAGTTGGCAACCCTAGATATGGCAAACATTTTGAGATCGAAAGCCGTTTCGATCTCAAAATGTTGAAGTTGTCCGGCGCGCGCCGTAGCTTAGGTACTAATGCGTTACTAAGCATTGTGAAACATGTTGAAATTGACAGTCACGCCCAACTCGCGTGTATTCGCCCGTTTGTTTGA
This sequence comes from Plebejus argus, assembly GCA_905404155.3. Classification (NCBI taxonomy): domain Eukaryota; kingdom Metazoa; phylum Arthropoda; class Insecta; order Lepidoptera; family Lycaenidae; genus Plebejus; species Plebejus argus. Next base: position 23,536,476 of record FR989927.1, read on the forward strand.
AGTGGGTACGTCTACTCCTTAGTTCTGTCTACTCTGTCTTCACGCAACGAATTGTATTTATACAGGGTGTAACAAAACCAAGTGATAATACTTTAGGGTGTGTATGGGTAGTCGTGTGTTAGACAGATCCAGGATATCCCTCCGTATACGGCTGAAGGCAAACCGCAGGTGGTTTTAGTGGGTAAACCGAAGTCGGGAGTCCCACATACCCCCGGGGTGCTTCAGCTTAAACTGAGGCACGTCCCCAACCCGGGGCACCCATAAAGGGTTTCCTTTGCGCATCAAAAAAAAGGGTGTGTATGGGTGTGTATAGAGTTCGGTGTGGGAGTATTAGCGCTGAAAGAGTAACTTTTTTTACTTTTGTATGAGAAAATTCATGACGCTGAGGCTCAAGCCCATACAAGTCTCAAAAAAATTGCTCTTTCAGCGCTGCTACTTTCACTGTGAACTATGTAAGGGGCACATACACACCCTAAAGAATGATCACTTTGTTTTGTTACACATTACTTATGTAAATAATACGTAATTTAACAAATATTATCTTAATTGTATATTAGTCACACGGCTGGGGTAGATGTTTACGTCGGTATAGGGTAGTTATCGATTTGGGTGTCAGTATTGTGTCAAGGGCGGCCGCGTGTCCTTTCATACGTTTGGATGGTACTGCATGTCCTTACCGAAATGTAGGTCCGTACAGACTAGTACTACTGCAGTTTATTTTGGCTGTGACAATAGTTTACCCAGGCCTAGACTGTATAGGTAAAAATTATTGCTTGACCGGGTCGGGCAGCCGGCAGGGTCGTGGTTGTATAGAATATACAACCACGACCCTGCCAATTTGCTAAAATGACCCGCTTTTCCGCTTTAGGCAGAGCCGCGTATCCTGTATCTCTGCCTAAAGCGAAAAAGCAGGAACACCGTTGGGGGCTTAGTGGGTATGCTCGGGCAAGGTCTCCATCGCTCCCAGGGAGTCCCACATACCCCGGGAGCCCTCCTCAGACAGATGGTAAAAACCACCCAAAAGCCCATTTACCAACGAAAAAAAAAGAGTAAAAAGTGTATACGCTTATGTTGGTAATATTATCAGTTTTATATAAATGTTTACACTAAGTAAATTCTTGCAGAAGTAGTTAGTTTTAACATTTGTTATTATTGTATGAAAATCCTAGAGTAGCCGTGGCCCGTGATTCAATGAATACAATCAGAAACTTGTGATCGCATAATAATATTATGAACTTTCAAATATAGTCTTTAAATATTTATATTCCGGTCTAGACTAGTCTACTGTAGACCGCTTTCTAGAGCTACTTGTAAATCCAGTAGTAACAACGCCGCGCAGTCAGCGGGGACCACATCGCAGCAATTACAACCCGACTAAATTAATTGTTGCTGCAGTGTTTATGTTACCGCCCACTTCCAGCGCTTTTAATTAAGTCGCTTAACGCATAACGTGGTAAAGTGAATTATTACTAAACAAGTTATATTAGTCATAAATAATATTTTTATGACTCACTTTAATATGTTAACAACTTAAGCTCCCTAAAAGCGTGACGTTTGTATACATTGTCGTGCCTTTTACGGTAATTTACATTTTGTTTACTTACTAACAAGTACTACTGAACTATTGTCTTTAATGTTTTTACATGCCACGAATAGGTACTAAAGTTTGTTTGTTTAGAATAACTAACAGAGATAGAAAGGATTTCAGACTTTGAATTGATGACTTTCTATCTTTGTTAGCTACCACTTTCGAGATTTTTCGCAAATAAAAATATTGTTCGTGTTATCAAAATGAAGCTAATCACAAAAAATTACCATGATAGTAATAAAAAAAATTGTTCTAGGGCTCCCGTCCTGGAAGAGTGCCTTTAATATCCCATAGTAATCATCCGGCGTTAAGTTTTAAATAGAGGCTAACGTTTTTGTTTTATAGCTCACGTCAATTTCATCCAAGCGCTAAAAGGTCCATATAAAACAGGATTCAGATTTCCGCAGAAGCTCATTATAACCATAGATGGGTAAACGCCCGGGAACTTGGGCATATTATATAGAAGTTTCTCTGTGTATACCTGAGATAGGAAAATGCCAGAATATTTTTGACATTCAATGCCATTTAAATAGGGATTATGCGCATCTCTACTCATGGCCCATCTTTAGCAATAATTGTCAGATTTATGACCCATCTTTCGTTTTGAATGCCTTAACCCTATCAGATCCAGACGCTGAGCGGCGTGGTGGTGGTGAGCTGGCGGCAGCGCGTGCTGGAGCGGCAGATCGAGTACGGCGCGCGGCTCGGCCACGTCGTGCTCAGCCTGGCGCGCATGGAGCTCACCAACTTCTACCGTAACGTCGTGCCCGTCGCCGACTACTTCGACCAGGCCAACATGCTGGTGGCGGTGAGTGATGATGATGAAAACTAGCCCATCTGTCTCTTAATAACTTCAGCTATGTACTATCAGAGAAGTTGATTCCTAGACAGACGGCGGACCTGAGTAATTTGATCGTTACGTCAAACTCATCCGACCGATCACAGCTAACATTGAATTAACATTAGCCGACTAAACGACGAAGGTCCGTCAACTGCCTAGGAATTAATTTCCTTGGATATACTAGCGAAAACATAAGGCGTCTCCCAGACAGACGCGGGCAGCGGTGGCGGTGGCGGTGGCGGTCAGTTGGATGACTTGAGAGTTCTAGGAACGACACAGACACACGCGGTGGCGGTAGCAGTACAAACAACTGACCGCCGCCGCCACCGCCACCGCTGCCCGCGTCTGTCAGGGAGACGCCTTATTCTAAAAGCTATTTCATTTTCAATTTCACTGTCGCACTTTTAACCTACCTGCGAGGTATCTAATAGGACTTTGAAAAGGCTAGGAATTAGAATGCATACTATTATTTTTGTGGGTAACATTTTAAATTTTAAACTTTTCCTTAAGGCAGAATAAGGCCCACTTGCGCCAATCTGGGCTAAAGTTAACTCTGAGTTAAACATCATGTCATCTCTATCACTGACTTGGTGAGTGACAGATATGACATGATGTTTAACTCAGAGTTAACTTTAACCCAGATTGGCGCAAGTGGGCCTAATAGTATTTTAAAAAGATAAATCTGACTTCAAAATTGTATGTAATCCAAAACTACTGAACCGATTTTGATGAAACTTGCACTATTCCCTAAGTTGAACCTACCGTACCTAGTACACCAAAAAAATTACTTAAAACGGACTTGTAGTTCCAGAGATAATATGCTAACACAAAAATAAAAACATACACTTTACATACCTACATACACTTTTGAAAGGCACATTGGCTCAGATGCTGATATAGACTAACTGACTAACATAATAATATTATATACGAAAACTGGGCAGTTCTGGGAATATTACATAAATAGTCATCAAATTGATAACCTTCTTTTTTGAAATCGGTAAAGGACAAAAAATTTTTGTAAATAAACCAACACTGTCACAAAATATTATGCCTGGCCCATAAAACCGTAGTCCCTACGTAGCGGCGTAGCGCTACGAGCTACGAGCTACGTACCGCTCTACGCCGTAGCCCGCCTGCTACGCGCGTAGCTCTACACGTATTGTATCTGTGTATGCTGTCGTCCAACCTTTCATAGTAACTATTCACTGTACAGTGTATTTCGTGAGTGTACTTATAAAATATGTGTGTATTAAGAATTATATTTAAAAAAAAATATGATAAAAACAGTTTTAAAGAACATTTATTAAAAAAAGACTTTTACTTCTCCGTACGTAACTTTCAAACAAATATTTGGCCAAGATTGGTTAGTATATTAAGATGCAATTCAATTATTATTATTATTATAACAGCGCATGATGAGAATGTGAGATATTGCATCGTCAGAATTCATTTAAACTTATAGCGGCCCATTAGCTCAGTTGATTAGAGCGTCGTGCTAATAACGCGAAGGTCGCGGGTTCGATCCCCTCATGGGCCAACTTACATTTTAGATGCAATATAAACCGAATAAACAATATTCATTAGCACTGTCTTGACGAAATTATTGACAAATACACTTGCGCTTTATTATTTTTATGAATGATAATATTAGGTTATTGGAATCATTGCTCATTTTTTTTCAATATATTGAAAAGTTAAATACATATTACATATAACACATTGTATCATGATTCATGCATAGCTTATAAATTTTCAAAGAGACTTATGTAAGTTTAGAAAATATCGTAACAACATGTAAACGCCAATCTAAATAACTTAAAAATTTCACTTATTTAAGCGTCCACATAACATAATACATGGTAAATAATATATTACAATGAGGCGTCTCCGAACACAAACCAACAATTGAGCCGACAAACGCCGCCATCTTGTGATAAATAATTCAAATTGACCGCTCAGTCTCCGCCATAACGCGCATTATTTCTTTAATGTTTTATAATAAACGTCACGATCCTCGAACAAACATTCTCAAAGGCAGAGATACAAGGAAGGGAAATGAATACAAAGTTTTAAATCCCTGCTGTGAGCAGGACAAAGCTTTCCCAGGACGTGGCTGGGTTATTTTTTAATTTTCTTTTAATTTTCAAGACTACAATCAAATTGTTTTAAATAAAATATTTGAACTGACCAAGTGAAAACATGAATCTGGCTATACACCTATTTATGCATTGGCAAGCCAATTCACTGGCTCCTTTAACGTAAGCTTGATTCCTGAAACTTCTAAACTTCTCAGAGAAAGTTGTTTAGGTCCCTTTTATTAAAAAGTTTGTCTTTTAGGTACGGAACCTGAAAAAAGAGTCATGGCCCATGAGGGGATCGAACCCGCGACCTTCGCGTTATTAGCACGACGCTCTAACCAACTGAGCTAATGGGCCGACAGCATAAGCATAGTATTTTCACAGTTTGTTCAAGTTATCAGGTAATAAAGTCAGCATTGGTTGTAGTACGTGACATTTTACAAATAAGTGGTGTTATTGATAAAATTATATAAATGGTCGATAAAAATAATCTACACTACTATTATAAAGAGGAAAGATTTGATTTTTTGTTTGTTTGTTTGTTTGTTTGTTTGTTTGTTTGTTTGTTTGAGTCGAATAGGCTCCGAAACTACTAAACCGATTTGAAAAATTCTTTTGCTATTGGAATCTTACATTATTTCTGCTGAACATAGGCTACATTTTATTTTGGAAAAAAGTAGGGTTCCGTAAGATATTTGAGTTTTTCGGACGCAAGGTGTAAAAAATCAGCTAGAAAAGTTACTTATTTTGCGTACGCTGCCCAAACTATAAAAGATAGAACCATAAAATGTTCTAAGTAATTGTAGATCTTATAAATATCTACAAAAAAGTCCGCGACACACTATACCTATCTATGTCGAGTGAGGCACAATAACCATTTATTTATTTAAAAATCCTGAATTTTTTTTGGACTACATTTAAACGGATATATTTTACACACGCTATTAATCCTTATCAAAATAAATTATTTTATCACTAAGTACAGTTTATGTAGATAATATTTGGTCTTTGAATGATTAAAATTGGACGTTTGGTTTTGAAATTATGGCGAAATTAAAATATTATGATAGTGGGCGTCACCAAAGCGCGTGCAGCAGGAAGACAATCTGTTGTAGAAATGAAAATTCTGTACATAAAAGATATGAAATGACACCCGAAATTACACCTTTGTCACTACATCGCTATAGAAGCCAAAAATGTGTAGAATTTTGTCTGTCTGTCTGTCACTCTTTCTGTCTGTCTGTATGTTTGTTCCAGCATCACACGAAAAATACTGATCGATTTGAATGTGGTTTTCGCAGATATACCTATTTATCTTCCTCCAACTTAACATCTGGTGTATAAAACTTTTTCCCCCCACCCCTCTAAGGGGACAAAAGAGGGGGTCAGATTTTGTATCAAACTTTTTTCTTTAACACGAAAACTACTGATCCGATTTGCATACGGTTTTCACAGATATATTATATTTGTCTTCTTCCAACTCAACATCTGGTGTATAAAAATCCTGCCCCCCCCCCCTCCCCTCTCAACCCTCTCTGGGGACCAAAGAGGGGTCAGATTTTGTATACAACTTTTTTCTTTAGTGGACTTACTTCATATTAGGTATTAACTGTGTTTTTCAACTTAACATCTGGTGTATGACCTTCCCCCCCCCACACCCTCTTAGGGGACAAAAGAGGGGGTAAAACATGTATCAACTGATGATGTAGAAAATATACTTTAAATGGCAAAACAACGTTTGCCGGGACAGCTAGTGTATTACATAAATTACAACACCAATAAAATATGAGGTTTGTCGGTAAATACTAAATATAGGCATAAGAAGACGTTCCGTCTTCTTATGCCTATATTAAATGGTCGATAAAAATAATGTATTACATAAATTACAACACCAATAAAATATGAGGTTTGTCGGTAAATACTAAATATAGGCATAAGAAGACGTTCCGTCTAAAATAGGTATTGTATAGGTGTTTTACAATAATTATTGATTGTTTACAATTAGCATGCCACAAAATATAATGTGCTAAGCTAAGACGTAGCTTTTACTGTGCAGTTATAGCATATTTGCTTTATCTATGAGTAATTTTGTTTGTTCCCCCGTTTAGACAGTTTTTGTGCTCGAGCTTTGAGGCTAAATTGTAGGCCATCTCTCCCTTATCTACTCGTTCTCTAGAGTATAGACAGCTGTAGGTATTCACCCTCACAAAAAGCTCAGTGCTGGCTACACTCTACAGCAACCGGTAGCTGCTACAGCCGCTACCGTCGCCTTGTAGTCGCGTGTGGTCGGGGTGACGGTGATGACGGTGACATTGACCGTTGACCGTCAGCCATATCGATCGCCGCCGCCCGCCGCCCGCCCGACACACACACTGTCATATCCGTTACCATGTTTGTGGACCTTTGTAGAGGGCGAGTGGTGAGCGATTAGGACTCTCACACAAAACTGCGAATCGCAATGTCATTTATTAATGTTATGGTAAGGGACCCTATCTCTAAGACTTCGTTGTCTGTCCGTCTGTCCCCAGGCTGTAACTCAAGAACCGCTATAGCTAAACATCTGAAATTTTCACAGATTGTGAGTTTCTGTAGCCGCTATAAAAATACTAAAAACATAATAAAATTAATATTTAAGGTGGGCTCCCATACAATTAACGTGACTTTTTCGGTATTTTTTGCTCGATATCAATAATGGCAACTGGTAGGCACTTAAAATTTTTAGAATATCCTCAGTTATATGAGTACTTTAATAATTAATAATAAAGTTAATAAATATTTAAGACAGGCTCACATACAAAAAACACAATTTTTGGCCTATTTCTGCTCTATAACGGTACGGAACCCTTCGTGCGCGAGTCCGACTCGCACTTGGCTGATTTTTTTATGAGTTTTGCCGCAGACATTTGCGATGCGATGCAAATTCGCAGTTATGTGTGAGGGCCCTTACTGTCTCATGAGAGCTTGAGAGCCTTCACGAGATGCAGGTGCTATCAACTTGCTTGGGCTATATCTTATACCTTTGTAGAGGGCACGAGTGATGTACGATTACTATCTCATATCCTCGTGGTGGAGATTACCATGTCGTGGATAAATTTACTATCAGAGGAGTTATAGGTATAGCTAAAATTTAAAAATATCCATAATACTCTTGGTAAGCGATTATACCATGACGTATTATCACTATAATGCCCATTGGCCAGTATCAGAGAAGTTACAAGTGCGATCTAAAAATATCATGAAACTTTCTTTGTGCTAGTGGACCTTAGTAGAGAGCTTGGTAAGCGATTACCAGGTCCTTTATATAAACAAAAGCGCTCGCAATTCTGAGATAAGTATAGAAATGTCCGTAATGTTGTTTGAGAAACTGGACCCCAGAGAGTACAGGCTTATTGCCTAATACTCGTGAAAATACCGTAATATAAATGCCAGCAACACTAAATATATTCTTGAAAACCCGCTATGGTAAAGTCACATACTTTTGACTAATAATCTATACATATAATAAAATCGTAGGAAAGTCAATTCTGTACATTGAATATTTTTGAAAAATAATACTTGGGACGTGATCTACAATCGATATGGAAGCCAAAAATATAGTTTTTAGAATTTTTGTCTGTTTGTCTGTTTGTCTGTTTGTCTGATTGTCTATTTGTCTGTATGTATGTCCGGGATAAACTCAGAAAGTACTGAATGGATTTACTTCAAATTTTGCACGAATATTATATAGAGGTCGGGTCAACACATAGGCTATATATTATGACGATATCACCTAGGGCGGGCGGAGGGGCTCAAGTTTCAATATTTTTAGTTTTTTGCTCATATGGCTAAAACGGTGCGTTGTAGAGAAAAAATGTCCGGTACGTAATGAAAGCTCATAAAATTTCCTACAAATTTCTCCTTCACACTTTGTATCTATCTTCACTCCTTGCCATGCTATGAGCTTTTGTCTATCTTTTCTATACAAATTTCGAGTGTCGTTTGATTAACATGCTGGGAGCTTTGGCATCGGTCTTTTCTTGGGGGGGGGTGGCTTCGCCCCCCCAAACCCCCCCCCCCCACCTCCCCAAATTTTGCTTCAAACAAAGCGGTGTTGCGGCGTTATACATCTTTTTTAAGAACAAAGTTAAAAACTAAACTACACATACGGTTTTCCAGTGTCGTTTGTTTTGGGGGGGCTGCGCCCCCCCAAACCCCCCCCCCCTTATTCCTCATGAAACTTTTGTTCATAATTAAAAGGTATCGTGGAGTTTGTATTGCGTCTTAATTATCCTTTGTAGGAACAAACTAAGTCATCTATCTATACTACTATTATAAAGAGGAAAGATTTGTTTGTTTGTTTGTTTGTTTGTTTGAGTCGAATAGGCTCCGAAACTACTGGACCGATTTGAAAAATTCTTTTGCTATTGGAATCTTACATTATTTCTGCTGAACATAGGCTACATTTTATTTTGGAAAAAAGTAGGGTTCCGTAAGATATTTGAGTTTTTCGGACGCAAGGTGTAAAAAATCAGCTAGAAAAGTTACTTATTTTGCGTACGCTGCCTAAACTATAAAAGATAGAACCATAAAATGTTCTAAGTAATTGTAGATCTTATAAATATCTACAAAAAAGTCCGCGACACACTATACCTATCTATGTCGAGTGAGGCACAATAACCATTTATTTATTTAAAAATCCTGTTTTTTTTTTGACTAAATTTAAACGGATATATTTTACTCACGCTATTAATCCTTATCAAAATAAATTATTTTATCACTAAGTACAGTTTATGTAGATAATATTTGGTCTTTGAATGATTAAAATTGGACGTTTGGTTTTGAAATTATGGCGAAATTAAAATATTACGATAGTAGGCGTCACCAAAGCGCGTGCGGGAGGAATACAATATTCTGTTGTAGAAATGAAAATTCTGTACATAAAAGATATGAAATGACACCCGAAATTACACCTTTGTCACTACATCGCTAGAGAAGCCAAAAATGTGGTTAGTTTTATGTCTGTCTGTCTGTCTGTCACTCTTTCTGTCTGTCTGTATGTTTGTTCCAGCATCACACGAAAAATACTGATCCGATTTGAATGTGGTTTTCGCAGATATATTTATCTTCTTCCAACTTAACATTTGGTGTATAAAATTTTTTTCCCCCACCCCTCTAAGGGGACAAAAGAGGGGGTCAGATTTTGTATCAAACTTTTTTCTTTAACACGAAAACTACTGATCCGATTTCCATACGGTTTTCACAGATATATTATGTTTGTCTTCTTCCAACTCAACATCTGGTGTATAAAAATCCTCCCCCCCCTCCCCTCTCAACCCTCTCTGGGGACCAAAGAGGGGTCAGATTTTGTATTATACAACTTTTTTCTTTAGTGGACTTACTTCATATTAGGTATTAACTATGTTTTTCAACTTAACATCTGGTGTATTACCTTCCCCCCCACACCCTCTTAGGGGACAAAAGAGGGGGTAAAACATGTATCAACTGATGATGTAGAAAATATACTTTAAATGGCAAAACAACGTTTGCCGGGACAGCTAGTACATATAATAAAATCGTAGGAAAGTCAATTCTGTACATTGAATATTTTTGAAAAATAATACTTGGGACGTGATCTACAATCGATATGGAAGCCAAAAATATAGTTTTTAGAATTTTTGTCTGTTTGTCTGTTTGTCTGTTTGTCTGTTTGTCTGTTTGTCTGTATGTATGTCCGGGATAAACTCAGAAAGTACTGAATGGATTTACTTCAAATTTTGCACGAATATTATATAGAGGTCGGGTCAACACATAGGCTATATATTATGACGATATCACCTAGGGCGGGGGGAGGGGCTCAAGTTTCAAAATTTTTAGTTTTTTGCTCATATCGCCAAAACAGTGCGTTGTAGAGAGAAAATGTCCTGTACGTGATGAAAGCCCATAAAATTTCCTACAAATTTCTCCTTCACACTTTGTATCTATCTTCACTCCTTGCCATGCTATGAACTTTTGTCTATCTTTTCTATACAAATTTCGAGTGTCGTTTGATTAACATGCTGGGAGCTTTGGCATCGGTCTTTTCTTGGGGGGGGGCTTCGCCTTAATTATCCTTTGTAGGAACAAACTAAGTCATCTATCTATACATATAATAAAATCGTAGGAAAGTCAATTCTGTACATTGAATATTTTTGAAAAATAATACTTGGAACGTGATCTACTATACTAACGCGGACGAAGTCGCGGGCAACAGCTAGTTAATTAATAAGTTTGCATTCCAACCGCTGGGCAAGGACCTCGACAGAGTGGACACCACGGACGCCGCCGCCGCGGCCGGCTTAGAAAAAGATGGCGTGATGAGCTGGAGGCATACCAGCCAGGCTGGCCAGCGGTGGCGCAGGAGAGAGACAGATGAAAGTCTTTGGGGGAGGCCTTTACCCAGCAGTGGGACAGTTTAGGCTTATAATAATAATAAAAAAATAGGTCTTAAGACTAGAGTCACACGGTCAGTCTGGCATCAGTTCAGTCCATCAGTCTGATCCATACTGACGAAATGGTCTTATAGTTTGGACTTGTGAAGATAATTTAAATTAAATTAATTCTACAGTCATGATATTCGAAAACCCGTTTTAATGAACAAGATAAATAACACCAAAAACGTACAAACGGCAAATCCATTCTGCTTAGTGATCAGTTACAGTGATTCAGTTATGTAAGGAAATTCCTTTTCCGAATATAGCGTTGCCTTCGACCTTCTCCTTGCGGGGGAATGTTGGTGCAACACGTGGTCGTGACGTGCAATAACTCATGGTCAAATCAAAAAGGTCAATACTTTATTTCAGAAGTGAAGTAGTAAATTTAGAAAGAAAGTGAAACGAGAAAGCGGCTATTATTTCCTAGATATTTGCCTCTCTGTTTAAATGTAGCCATTTTAACTGTTTTACTGCCTTCTACCAAACACCTTGTATAGGAGTAAAAAATAGAGCGGTTTTTTTTTGACTGAAGGTTTATTTTGCTTAAAAAAAGATTGTGGCCCATGAGGGGATCGAACCCGCGACCTTCGCGTTATTAGCACGACGCTCTAACCAACTGAGCTAATGGGCCGATGTGTGTGAAAGTAAATATTGTCTGCGTTATAAAATGCCCTTTTCTCCAGTTTTGAAGACGGTGGCTGGTTTATTTAAAATCAGGGCAGCTGCTACGACAGAAATTTTATAGTGTTCAAGAACAGTAAACAAGTTCCGTACACGTAGGAACATTCTCCTTTCCTCTGTCTTGTAACCCAGGCCCCAGCGGCAGAGATGACCAACCCTTTTTAGCCTTTAGCGTTTTGTATAATTGGCAAAGCCCCAATTATACAAAATAATTTGAATGTACTTTGGGTTTTTAAAACAGATGTGATATTCCTCTTGTAACCCATATTAAATATTTTTCGTCGCTTCAGCATAAAACCTTTTGATAATTTGTCTTTGGCTCGACAAAAACAAAAATGTATGGGGCTCGACAATTGACATATTACAACTCATGTACATGCTCGTCTGCTGCTGCCATGTGTATGAGATAATATTCGGAAATCATCAAACTGAGTCAGTTATCAAACTGAGCCAATTAATATTTTATTACCTTTATTCGATAAACACACTATATTTTTATGATACCCCACTTCCATAGCAAATAATAACATTACTGATTATATAATAATACGAGCTTTTGCCCGCGGCTTCGCTCGCGTTAAGAAGTATACAAACTTACATCCCCTATTTGAACCCCTTGGAGTGAGAATTTATCAAAATCCTTTCTTAGCGGATGCCTACGTCATAACATCTATCTGCATGCCAAATTTCAGCCCGATCCGTCCAGTGGTTTGGGCTGTGCGTTGATAGATCACCATGTCAGTCAGTCACCTTTGAGTTTTAAATTATGATTATATAATAATATGAGCTTTTGCCCGCGGCTTCGCTCGCGTTAAGAAGTATTATTATATACAAACTTACATCCCCTATTTGAACCCCTTGGAGTGAGAATTTATCAAAATCCTTTCTTAGCGGATGCCGACGTCATAACATCTACCTGCATGCCAAATTTCAGCCCGATCCGTCCAGTGGTTTGGGCTGTGCGTTGATAGATCACCATGTCAGTCAGTCACCTTTGAGTTTTATTTAAATAGATTGTGGTTACTTCATTCACGAAGCGAGTCACAAAATTCTTTAAATGACAATTTTGTGACCGGTTTCGTGGCTTAGACCAGAACTGCACACTGATTGCCCGCGTATATAAATTATAAAGCTTTAGAAATAACGTGGACAAATACGGAAAAACAAACAGACAGTTTTTATATAGTTAATGGTAATGCGAGCGTTTACGGGTAATAACTAAATTAAATCAATTACTTGTATACACGCTGTATAATATAGCTGCTGACGTGCCTCATACTACCGATGAATATTTTAGTTGAAAAGTGGCCATATGCGTTCCGTAGACTATCGACAACTTATGTGTGAGGTAAAGGTCTTCGCAAATAACACTGACTTTATTATCTCTCAGCATGGAGTTGGAATATATAAGTTGAGTTAGGGGTACAGCATGTTTGAAACACTATACCACTACTATTTAAATAACAATCCGAATTTCGAGCGGCCCTTCGTTGGATACGGTTCAGAGGGATTAATACCAGAGATGAGAACAGTAGCCAGTATTCCATATGAGGCCGAACCTGTGCCTTGTAGAGTTGTAGGCGTTGGTCTGGAGTGATAATATACTATCTCGCTCTGTTAAGAACACCAAGCTTTTTCAAGGCTAACTTGGGCTTACCCTCTAGAGTCTACCTAAATGACATCGGCTGGCCAATTCTGTATCGTACATTTTGTGAGTTAATAACTTAGTAACGAAACGGAGGAGTGAGTAACTCATAACTGGTACAGTTACTCACTCCTCCGTTTCGTTACTAACTAAGTGAGTAACTTACCAGTTACTCACTCATCCGTTTCGTTACTATTAACTAAGTGATTAACTCACAAAATGTACGATAAAGAATTGGCCAGCTGCCGGCCTAGCATATGCCAACGAGATATCTCTCTCTCTACATGTTTCTCGATGTTTGATAGTTTGTATCTTCATCTCTATTTACCCTAGCATGACAAACATTTTTTCTCGCGTAGATCTATCATCGAAATAACACATTTTTATAGTTTTGTCGAGATAATGTCGAGATTTTGACATTATGAGACGAATAATTTTTAATTATCTCGAAAGTGAGATATCTCGTTGGCGTATGCTAGGCAGGCTGAACTGGACTTTGCTCGATATATTTACTCCAAGTATTTCAATGCTAAGGAAGATAATCTACGATAGCTTTTTAATTACAGCCAGACATTCAGAATCAAAAGAGCAATAATAAATATTTTCACACAGCATGGGTCTACAAAGAGAATTTTCTAGAAAAAATCGAACGTACATAATAGATAACGAATATTCGTGGAATAGTTTATAATGCGGTACATAACTAATAGCAGTGAGTCATGTTACGATGTATGTGAATGATAAACTTGATCCAGGGGTATATGACAGTCATTTTATGTTGAAAACATGGTCATTGAAACATGTAGGTACTCTAGTCTCTACATAGGCGTTTTGAACTATGAAAGAAAGAGGAGTGGTATGTACTGTGCTTGTGCATGTCGCATAAAATTACATACAGTACACAATACACATAATATTATAATATGTACATTGTACACTACTAATGTAAAAGTGTGATTTCAGTCTCTCTCTGTCTCTTGCGATTAAACCTCCGAACTGGAGATATCAGATACGTTAGGACCCAGGATAAGACATGGGACTTTTAATGTGGCCAAAACGTATACACCTTAAAACTAATTTCTGCGTCAAGTTATGCTCAACATTTAGCGTAATATAGTGCACAGACATTAAATACCTTTTTTTTTTTATTAAATAAGGGGGCAAACGAGCAAACGGGTCACCTGATGGTAAGCAACTACCGTCGTCCATGGACACTCGCAACATCCGAAGAGCTGCAGGTGCGTTGCCGGCCTTTTAAGAGGGAATACGCTCTTTTCTTGAAGGTTTGCAGGTCATATAGGTCCGGAAATACTTTTTTCTTGACTACGGCAAAGACAAAGTGATCGGTCGACGTACCACGACCAGCCTTGACTACCAACCTAGTAAGCAGAGACAAATATGAAAGAAATAATTAATAAAGATATAACCGAGGTGGGCGTGGGAGCCCGCAGCTGCCTGCCGGCGTGAATCTTTAATGTGAGGGGGTTCATACTTAATAAGTTTGTTTCTTTCGATGGGAGGGGCTCAGAACCTATGAATTAGATATAGGCCTCAAACTTGTCTTTGAAAACTGTAAGTGGTTACGGCTAATACAGTTGTGAGTTGTGACCTCAATGTAACACGTGAACGTTCACGTGGTTACAACGGGGCACAGTGGTGAGCTAGAGGGCCCCGTATCTTTGAAGATCGGCAGCACAATAAAAAATAATTGAGGACGTTTGGAGCATTGGGCTGCCTCAGCCTCATGTTATTGTACCCTCTGCAATATCAAAACTTACTTAATACATTTTAATAAATAACCTAATTACAATACTCATAGCCGAACATAAAACATATTATAATACCTATTCGCTTTCATACAATTGTGCACACGTGTGACGACTGACGACCTCTCTGGCTGAGTGTGTGGCAGCTCAAGCCGGGGGTCGCGGGTTCGAATCCCGCTGACGGACGGAACAACAAGTTTTTAGTGTCTCCAGGTCTAGATGTGTGTTAAATATGTGTATGATATAATAAAAATCTTAAATATAATATGATGTATAGTATAAAAGTATTAAATATATTTCCGTTGTCTGGTACCTGAAACACAAGTCCTTCAGGTACTTACCACGGGGCCGGACTGACGTGGTGTGAAGCGTCCATAGATATTATTATTATCATTTATCATTATAATATCTGAGAGCGAAAATTGAAGAACTCGTGAAGAAGAACTCGTGTAGGGAGAGCACGTTTACTTGACGCCTACTGAAAATTTTCGCAAGATTCTTAGATATTTAACTTTATTACTAACTAATAAGTAATAACTATAATAATATAATATTGGTCATTTATAACACTTACATACTTAATTTTGCAGTAACTCACTGCATAAGTTGCCTGTTGTTTTCACTTACTAATAAATAAATAAAACATTACAAGAAATCTACTATAAATATTAAATTAGAAACGTATTGTTACCTTGTAAATAAATAATAGAACGGCCGGCCAGTATTTTAGCTATTATCGAAGGAATTTCGAAGTCTGTCCGGTCGATTACTACGGAATCGTATATGAAGCGAAGTCAGTCTTATTCATAGAATACTTTATGATGGGTCATCAAAAAATAATTATCACTTTTCGGTTATTCGATAGCGTCCGCGAAGGTCGCAACAAGGTGAAGAGAGTGCTGCAATTAAATAATGATAACTATAATGAAAGGCTAGGCTTTAGCAGTAAACGCATGAACCTAACAAAGAGTCCTAACATAGTAATACAGACTACAGTCAAAAAACCATCATTACTCTAAATAGCTCTTTCTATGTCTCTCGAGAACATTCTGTAGACTTATAATGTCGCTCTTTCATAGAGTACTAAGGGCCAAGGCGCGATGGTCGATACCCAATAGCGTCGCTTGCAGACAAGCATCTTAAAATCCGTCGATCGCGGGTTGTAGGAATTGCCATTGTATTCTATTGTTGTCTCGGTCGCATGCGACCGCTTGGGGCTTGATAGTCCCTTGATAAAATGTCCCTTGATAAAAAGTTCACCGTGAAAGTAACAGCGCTTAGAGAGCAAAATTTTTTTGTGGTTTGTATGGGCAAGCGCCTCAGCATGAGGAGTTTGCCCATGCCCCATACGTATGTAAATAAGTTACTATTTCATCGCTGTTACTTTCACAGTAAACTCTTTATAAGGTACACATACACAGTTACACGCACTAAAATAATTATTTCACTTAGTTTTGTTACAGTCTGTATAGCTTTCATGGTTTTTTCTATGTAATCTAGGTACTAGGTAGTGAGTAGGGATTCAGGTTTGGTTGGCGTTACATACCTATTACCTATGTATCTAAGATGTTTGCGCGTGTTTCAATTATAAGTATGTATGCATAGACAAGTTGTTTAAATGCAAACGCAAGGGTGCGTACTGCGTACCTAGTATATACTATACCTAATACCTATCTGGTTATAACCGTTGTCTATGTCTTTAACCAGTGTAACTCTTACGAATCTAACAATACTAATTCTCAAGCTTAAATATGCAAAAGTTTAAAATAACAACTTACTCGTAGAAACTATGGAATCCTTTTTAAATAGTGGTAGATTATTTTTGTGTCGAGTGGTTTATAAAACTACTTAGAAAAGGTTTCATGTTAGACAAGGATTCTTGTGTTTATGCAAAGACAGAACTGCAGGCAATGGCCAGTATTCAGGGAGAACCTGGTTAAATTAGTTACTCGATTCTATTGCAGATAAACGGCGAGAGAAACCCAGATGAGGTGTACAAGGACTTTCGTGCGGCGGTCCTGCAGATCCTGGGAGCAGTGGAGGACCAGAACATGAACGGCGTGGGTGCGGGAAGAGGAGGTGAGTTGTTCAGTACATTTTGATCGGCGATTCTATAAAGAAGCGATAAAGAATAAATCTTGGTCCAAGGCCTAACATAGCATTTTGTCCATAAAAAATTGCTGAAGAATTTGTCCGTAAAAATTGCTAAATATTTGGTGCAAATTACCGCCCAGAGCCTGTTCATTGGTTGTGTGTCAAATTGTGTATTAATTTTCCGTAAGTCGGTGAAAATTACGGTCGTATTTGAAATTGCTTCACGCTAAGTGCGCCTCATCCACAGTGGTCACAGAGCACATGGTATATTAAAGGGCAATATGTTATGCTAGATAAAGTAGCCTTAACAGCTAGGGAGTATGGTTAAATCCATTTCACCAATCCTCAATCTACACTGAGGAACAATTAATACATTGTAGGCTCGCATTACCCTTTCTAGTTAATACCACAAGGAACATATTCCGTAGGTATTCCAGGCGAGATAGTGGGCGTAGAGCCAGCACCAGCACCAGCTCGGCTGACGGACGTGGAGGTGGACGATGACGCGTTGCCGGAGACCCACCTGCCCACCATAACGATGGCGCCGCCCAAGGTGCCCGTGCCGAAGGTGGTCCCGGTCAATGGAGTCAACCATACTAGTCCTAAGGTAACTTGATATTATAAAATTTAATAGCAAGCGAGCAGATGAATCCGATAGAAATTAATTTTATTTTGCACACCTATATAAGTAAAGAAAGAAAGAAAGAAAGCCTTGTGGTACATTCCCAAGAAGACATTCAAATCATCTGAGACGTTTTCAAGTGTTGAAGTGATTTTTTTTAAAGTGGATGCTTTTCCTGTTTTGAGTGTGATCTGTGGAGTGTGATTTTGCGTGTATTGACAATAATTGTCATTAGCGCAATAAGTCTAGTAATATTTATGTCTATGAACTAAGTAGTAGGTATTATTTGTCAAATTATAACTTTAATTTCCATTTAATCACTAGGTACAAAGTACGGCCGCGTCATTATTGGTCCATTTCGACATTTCGCTGATGAGTCATTTTACCACGAGTAGACTATTTTTCCAACAATGATCCAGCCGATGACTGGCAGAACTGAACAAATAGGAGATACATTTATCAACCTGAATGAGTCTCCTTGGCCTACTCACCTCAGCGTGGGAAAAAATTATGGTGTACAATTACATAGATAGCTTCCTGAGCGTCGAGGCCCGAGGGCATAGACATGCACGTTCACCCCTCACTAATAAAATATTTAATATAGAGGACACGTCTTATTGTTCTTTTAAATTAATACTTATATCGAGTGACAAATTATTATAATACCACTTACTACAGTGTGTATTAAGGCCGTCACAGACTTAGCTATAATATATATTAATATACCGTACTAAACACACTGAGACCAGAAATATATATTATAGCTAAGTGTGAGGTCACGCGAAAATTGTATAGAAAATATATAGTAACATGCCTAGCTATAAACATATTAATATATATTATAGCTAAGTCTGTGACGGCCTTTATTCGATTATTCGTAATGTATGTATGTACTTACGTATGTATTTATGTTTCAAGCCTCTTGACAAATAAATAAAGAAAGCTAGCGAAAGCTTGGAGTAAATAAGTATTATTTTAATAAATGACATAATATAACAGAGGGTACACGCAGTTACAAAATATATTCTTCAGATCTGATTTTAATAGGTTACGACCTACCTAATACCAAGCGTGAAACGATTTAAAGTAACCCTAACTATGCCCATAGGCGGAGGTGATCAGAGTTCGCGGTGCGGCGAGCGCGCCCGTCACGCTGTGGGTGGTCGGCGGGCCCGGCAGCAACAAGGCGGCGCTGTGCGAGCGGGCCGTCGCACAGACACAGGGAT
This sequence comes from Plebejus argus, assembly GCA_905404155.3. Lineage (NCBI taxonomy): Eukaryota > Metazoa > Arthropoda > Insecta > Lepidoptera > Lycaenidae > Plebejus > Plebejus argus. The sequence goes on from FR989927.1 coordinate 23,555,469, forward strand.
GGACGCACTTCAGGTGAGTTGGTGAAGGTCTAGGAGACCATGGAGCAGATTATGGGGCAAGAGCTATGAGGGTTTGAAAACAATTAAATAAGTAATAAATATCGCAAAGAAATACCAAAAAGAAATCCACTCGTGAAGTGACTTTGGTTCTTTATGAGTGAGGTGGTCCGCTCTTTCGATAAGCTCGTAAGTGTAAAAAAAATTTACTATCGCTTTCGTTTTTGTCAAGGTGAAGGTTGCAAGGCTGGTGCAAGTAGCGCCTTATAGGTAACATTTTAACTCTATATTTCAGTCTCGGTCAGCGTCTCCGCGTGCTGGCGGACGCGGGGGGTGGACCGGTGTCGGACGGGGCGCTCGCCCGTGCGTCTGTGACGGCGGGCGAGCTGGCGCCGCGCGAGCTGGCAACGCGGCTGGTGCGCGCTGCCGTCAGCGACGCCGCGCGCGCTGGACACGGCATCGTGCTGGACGGCTACCCGCGCGACGTGGAGCAGATGGACGAGTTTGAGCGAGAGGTGAGTAGAGAAATGGAAAGGATAGGAAATGGCCCAAGTATATGAAACCGAAATAGCTGGGAAATGGAGAGTAATAATAAATCCCGTAGAGTGTTATCTGCACAATCTCTACAACGGGACATTTCGTCTTGATGAAAATACGCTCTCATAATAATTCATGGTTTATCTCAGGTTATGCACTTATATGCAGGTCGTAATAATAATAGTAGAGAAAATGAAAAAAATGATATTATACGAGAATATGACGTGTTTCTAATGATACCTAAACAAAAGACTACAATAATTGGTATTATTGATCTTCTTGATGTATTTAAAATTCCCTAAAATACACTGCAGAATTCGCACGGCAACTGACATTGGCCGGCAACCAAGTATTATTATAAAGGTTATTTTTTTATTGCCGTGGACGCACGCCAAGGCGGCGGCGTCAGCTAAAATATTTATTATTTTGTCTCTTATTTACCTGGATGTTTTATAAACCAGGAAGAATTTTGTAGCCAAAATGATTTTGAAACACATTGGTAAACCTTGCATGATATCGGCCTGCGAGTATAATATAGAACGGCAGCAGGGTAAGATAATATTAAGGTATTCATGTGGTCGCATCTCATCGCATCTCTCTCTCTCTCTGAATCTCTGATAACGCATCCCAAAATAATAATGATGCGGCTCATGATGGACCAACATAAGCGATTGTGAACGTGTACCGCCTACCGGGAAATAATCGTCTAAGCCCGAGATATTATGTCATGCACAGTTGCTGCTTCGCAGTCATGCTTATTCGTCGTGACCATAAAGTTAATATACCTAGCGGAATAGAGAAACAAAGGCCTGAGCAAGCGAGATGTCACTATCAGTAACACTGCGTGGTAAAAAGAGACGTGTGATACATGACAGCATCACTCTTTTTTGACGTCCATCAGCCCGGATCAGCCCCGTTGACAATTTAATCTCATAGAATTCATGTTCAATCATGCTTGTGTAAGTGTAATACGTACACATATTTTTCACACACATGAAAACCAATTTCGGTTACGTTTGACAGCTCGAGTTTGTTGCTCTATTCCGCTAAGTATATTAACTTTATGGTCGTGACCTAACATGGATCTTTATAATATGGAAGAAATTGATTCATAGGTAGTTGTGAGTTGACGGACCTACGTCAATTGGTCGGAATATGTCAACTTAATGGTCATCGTAATATTCTGTCGGCTGGGTTGGACAAAACGCGACCAAAATACGTAGGTCCGCCATCTGCCTAAGAATCAAATTCTCTGATAGTACATTATCTCTAACCGAATTTTTTATCCCCAAGTTCGGCGTATCGCCCCGCATGGTGCTGCTGGACTGCAGCAAGCTGCAGCTGGGGCGCGGGCGGCGCGACGACTCCGTGGCCGCCTTCCGCCGTCGCCTCGAGGTGTTCCGCGAGCTCTCCCTGCCCATGCTCAAGCGGATGGACCAGGACCACAGACTTGTTATTGTGAGTTGCTATTCTGTAATCTGTAGATTTTTTTATCTATGGACGCTTCACACCACGTCAGTCTGGCCCTGTGCTAAGTACCTGAAGGACTTGTGTTACAGGTACCAGACAAGGGAAATATATTTAATACTTTTATACTATACATCTCATTTTAGAACATTCTTGTTTATATCTAGCCTTTAGTCCAGTTGGCCTTGATACTTTCGATGAGATAATGTTAGAAATAAAAAATACGTGTGGCACTCGGAGACTGCCGCGGAGCTATTGGATAGTATTTTATTTTTATACGCATACGTCTAGTCGCACGCAAACATACACACCACACTCCGAGCCACACCGAGACGGAGTCTGCCGAACTGAAACGACGTTAGACGAATGTTAGGTGTTTTTCGTTACGGAATTTCTTCATTCAGTCACAGCGCTCAAAAGCGATAAAAGCTATGCATTACCTTAAAACTGCTATTGAGAGTGTCCATGCATTGAGTGTTAAGGAATGATGTGTTTCATCCAGCTCACAAACAACGTACATGATATGGGACACAAGGATAAGAGTGCGTTTCCACCGGAGCGAAGCTAAGCCGCTAAGCTAAGCTAATCAAGAGAATTCCTCAATTTGCATAATCTCGCTCAGGGCAAGGATACTATTGGATCTCAAAAAAAACATTACTCGGAACGCTGCTTAGCTCAGCTTTGGTGGAAACGATGCCTAAGGCGGGGTATATGCTGCCTGTGCGCACAACGTTGTTAAACACAAAGACCATATTTTCCCAGGTGGACGGGGACACGGACTCGGCGGAGGTGCAGGCGGAGTTCGCGCGGGTGCTGCAGGAGGAGATGAGAAAGGCGGAGGAGGTCGCCGCCATCGCACCCACCACCGCGCAGCCTGCACCCCCCGCACCACCCGCACCACACACTAGAGGTAATAAAAAAACATAACGTGCACCTTCTTGTCTCCCAGTCTTCTATATTTAAAGGAGCTATTAGAGCCAGTTAGGGCTATGGACCAGGCCACAACAATGCATTGCGCCGTCGCGTCGTAAAAATCTACGGCGTCGCTGAAGGCATCGTGAGCGATGGGACAGCGACTTTTTCGATGAAACTTTTGCGATGTGACAATGCATCGCATTTTTATGTGATGTTGATTTTGCGATACGACACCGCAACGCAGTGTTGTGGCCAGGGGGGTTATTATGAGCTCTTATATCCAGCCAGTTTACAGGCCAATTAACAGGCCATTGCATAGACACGGCTTGTAAACTGGCTGGAAACTGGCTGGATATAAGGGCTCATAATAACCCCCCAGGGGGGCTATTACGAGCTCTTATATCCAGCCAGTTTACAGGCCAGTTTACAGGCCGTTGCATAGACACGGCCTGTAAACTGGCTGGAAACTGGCTGGATATAAGAGCTCATAATAACCCCCCTGGCCCTATAACTCACCGGGAAGCCAACGCGACGTAGCCAGTGATGTTACCATGGCAACGTCTAAACTCTAAGCAACGTCTGGCGTCTCTACGTCGCCGCAAAGCGGTGTTTTTCTTAAAGTTAAGTTTAAAAACAGCGCTTTGCAGCGACGTAGAGCTGACAGAGGATCCCTTAGCGTAAGGACACATCTGCCAAACGTACGTGTCACGACACTTAGACATACGCAAATTTTCGTCTGTAAATGAGGCTGGTGGTTTTTTTACAGTCTTTACTTATTACACAATTTACAATCTTCTTCCAATGCTTATCATATGAAATAAAATCATGTTATCCTTATCTCGTATGTTCAGACGGCACGGCGTTGCGGCTGGCGGGCGCGGCGACGCGCATGGCGGGCGCGCTCGCCAACGGCGTCCCCAATGGTGTCCCCAACGGCGTTGCCAACGGGTTTATTCCTATGGCTAATAACAAGGTACACCGTACATGTTTTTTAATAATTTATTTAATAATAAAAATAAGGTAAAATCTAAATTATCTGAAAACTGAACGAAGCTATAAGTGAGAGTAAGCTATTTCATGGCGTAGGGCGAGGTCCTTTGCTCAAATAGTTAATTATCTACTTTTTTATATTCTATAAGATAGAGTAGAATCTAAACCTACGATTTTCGTGTGGTACGACAGTATTTTATAACATACAACTTGCTATACAATACATTTCCAGGTGAAACCTCTCATCAACAGCACGACGCGAATTCCCACCGTGTCGCAGATGACCCATGACGACGTGCGCCGCCTGTACGAGCAGAGCGCCGGCGAGATCACCATGAACACTCACATATAGTGGGATGACGATATATTGGTAAAGATGAAAACTGATATACCTACCTACCGGTGGGACGGCGATGAAATCGCTAAAACTGGTGGGACAGCTATAAAGTCGTTCATAAACTGGCAGGATCACGATTATTACGTATTATTATTACGGAGATTAAGGCTGGTGGAATGAAGGAAAAATGCTTATTACCGGTGATCTGGCATCATTGCCAATGTTCAAAGTTCATACATTGAACACTGATGAGGTAGCCAGAAAAACACGTTTATACTAGTGAGGAATTAACGATTACGTGGAAACTGGTGGGATAGAGAAGAATGTGATAGAGATCGTGGAAAAGAACAATTTATGGATGAACTTTTAAAAAGGATTTTAATGTGAAAGTGACAAGTGCCGAAAAATTATTTAATAAGTTACGTTCAGAAAGCACAAATAGAAATAACTGTAGATATTTTATAAGGTAGATTGTTTCATGTTTATTTGTTGAAAACATAGTTACTATTTCTTGAACGTATGTTCAGGCTATTTACTTAATGCCATAACGCACATAACATAAGATAAGCGACAAGTGCCTTAGCACTAGATATAATAAAGTAGATATTATATTGTATGTATAATCATAATGTATTATTGTTGTAAATATTATACTTAACTATAATTATTGTATGTTGACGTGCTCTCTTACCTGGACCATTTGCCTTTGAAGAACTATAATATTATATCTATAGTTATGATATATCTGACCTTATTTTGAAATTGTGAATTAGCGTGATCAGAGTCAGTTCGGATATAGGGGAAATTACAAAAACAGATTTCAATTAACGCTTTAATATTTTGTTCATATAGCACATCCCTGCATAGAAACTGCGTATCGCATCATGGTGCTAATAATTCTCGATTTAGCCCTAAATAAATTTTTTTACCCTGATTAACTCTATAAAATATTAAATATTACTGTCTTCAGTACACTTTAATAAATTTAAAAGTCTTAAATTATGGCTTTCGCACGAGGCACGACTGAAGGACCTATGAAAATTAGGTATTATTCGGTTCCCGCCTCCGTCGCAACCATTTTATGTTTAAATTAAGGTTTAAATATTGATATTGATTTTGCTTTGTTGTTTCCTGTAGAGTTTCCTAGAAAAGAACAATTGACTTATTTCGCATGGACGACAACGGAGACTTTTTGGCTCCTAGTGAGAGAGCACCCATAGGCCATAGTCCATACTACTTATTACCACATCTCACAAAAGAGATCACCTATTTATTTGTTATCAAAATGTTTTTAATTTGAAATAAGTTACCTACCGCGTTAATCAATATTTTTTACATCAAAACAATGTAAATTGTGAAGGTTAAATGGGATCAATAGATTAAAATATGTCCCTAAGGTTACTAATTAGAATCACGAAACACATTGTAGATAAACATAATATTATAAAGGGTAAGTACCTACCTTATGTATAGTGCCTATCGTCCTACTTAATAGTTTGTAAGCAAAATTTTGTACAAGGTGTTTCAGTAGATGTAAAAGTAAGAAGTATTTTTATAATAGGCTAATAAGTTTATTATATAGCAACTCAGTTGCCTGCGAACTCTCACTTCACACTCTCATTCATCCAAATTGATTCAGCAGTTCAAACACAAAGATACAAGAAGCGTAAAGAAAACAGAAGCATAAAGAAACAACAGCAGACATATTTTCATGCAGCATTTATAATAATAATATGGATTACTAGTTTATGATGGCTAATGATGGTAACAGAGGATCAACGGCAATTGTCAGCGACGCGGCAGACGTTGACTTACCATAATTTATTGTTTATTTAAGGTCACACCGCACTAAAGCGACACAACACGTTGCGAAACTTCACGTTCCATTGAACTGACGTTTGTAAAACGTCTGATCCATGCTTGTAAAAGTTCTAGGGAACGCCAAGTGTCGCGGCGCGTCGCTGCCGGGTAGTGTCGCGTAGTGCGGTCCCACTTTAAGGCTTTAGTCTCGAAATCAGTGGGCAGCGAAGCGGGAGCGGCGGCGGCGTGTTTCAATGTATAAATAAAAATAAAATAAAAATAATTTATTTTCAGACAAAGAAGTCCATATTATAAATAATTTTGTGCCACTAAAATTATAAAACAACAAATAATATAATCAAAATGCTGCTCATTTTGCTAACCTGACATGTAACTCAGTGAGTCTGCGATGGAGTGCAGAGTCAATTCGCTCCACTCACATCTTCAGGACTCATATTCTGGCTCTCCTGAAGGCTGAACTCTATGCACCACAGCTAACGCTACCTTTTTTCGCATAATCGCATAGAAATCGTCGACTCCTGCATAGACAAACATCCCGGATCACTGCAGCATCGAGGGAATGTGTATACTGTTGTGGCGGTACCCACATTCGCCTAACATTCTTGCATCGCGCTATCGAAGTTTTCTGAGCACGTCAGTATAATATATACGACAGCTGAAATGTATCACGTGGGCTCCGGCCTGACCGAGCATACCACCTCGCTCGGTCGGAAGATCTTACTTTGGAGGCCACACATTATCACCACAATGTAAACTGAATAATATGTTGTTACTTATTATATTATATAGATTTATATCGATAAGCCTTCTAGTATGCCGCGCAGCGAGCGGCTTTCGAGGCCTGTCCATATAAATCTATACTTACATTGGGACACGCAAGCCGCCGCCGCTCTCGCCCCGCTGCCCGCTGATTTCGAGACTGACGCCTTAAAGTCGGTTTGATACTCTGAAAAAAATTGATCTAATATAGGCAGTTAAGCTATCAGCAAGCACTGGAAATCAGCTCTTATAGATCTACATGCAGAGACCGAGAGCTAGGTAGCGACAGTTCTCACATCAATATCCCTTCGTACGGCGCGTCACCGTCAAAATTATACGACAGTCGACAATTTATTAATGTGACCCCACGATTGCGTTCTACAAAAAATGTATCCAATGGTTATGAAAAAGTAAAAAAATAAAGCTGAGCTGAGCTGACTATATGCGAAAATATTTTAATACTTACTTATTATTTTAATAATTAGAGAAATAAATGTACTTATTACTTATTTAAATTAGAATAGAGTAGACGATTACCTTTAAAGGTAAGAACCACATTGCAGGGGCCAACGAAAATAGCAAAATGTATAAAAATATAAAACCTAACTTAGGTTGTATGTAAATCACTGTACTAAAGGCCGTCACAGACTTAGCTATAATATATTATATTAATGTGATTATAGCTAGGCATATTACTATATATTTTCTATACAATTTTCGCGTGACCACACACTCAGCTATAATATATATTTCTGGTCTCAGTGTGTTTAGTACGGTATATTAATATATATTATAGCTAAGTCTGTGACGGCCTTTATTATTTGAAACATTTTAGTGGTAGAGAAAATGGAACTATGTAATTCACAGTTGTAACTGTATAAAAATATACACACCGGCAAAATTAGCGGAACATAACAAAATTTTCAGTTTTTTTGTAAATTATTCGCTTAATTGTATATATTTCTTTATTAATTTAATAATTAAAAATTTAATAATTAAAAATAAAAAATAAAACTTATATAAATTTAGGGCATGAAATCGTGTAAAAAGAAAAAAATCAGCAAAAATCAAAAATTAAGAAAATCTTTGAAATTACAGCAGTAATTTTTTAAGTTAAATTCTCCATTTTTACTTAAGAAATGCCATGTTAAAAGCGTTTAATGCCTTCTATGGATCTCAAGAGGGCCTGGATACGCCATTCCATGCTTGCATTTTGATTGTCAATCATTTCCTGTGGAACATTCTCCTACTCCTCCAGTAGCGCCAACTCGAGCTCCTGAACAGATTTTGGAGCTGGAGGTTTAACTCGTACCGTTCACCCATTGATGTGCCACACGTCCTCAATCGGATCCATATCTGTAGACCGTGCTGGCCTCTCCACCTAGGCTACGCCAGCATAATTAAGGTAATAATGCCTGATTTTTTTACTCTATGGACGCGCATAAAATTGAAGCTACTGCCTAAACTTGTGTAAAAGGCACAACATGCAGTTCTAGGACATCTGTGCTTTAGCCGTGTACTGTCAAAGTACCATCATTAACAATCATCAGCTCCGTGCGGGCTTCAAGTCATATGCCACCCCAAACCATTTCGAAGCCTGCGTGATAGGCCACTGTTTCCGTTAAGTTTGATGGTCTATAGCGTTCCTTACGATTTATCCACATTCTTTATCGCCTGTCAACAAGATTTACACAGAATTTGCTCCCATCACTGTACAGCATACGATTTCATACACTTGTCAAATTTTGATGTTCACGCGCATATCTTAGCCTAGCTCTTTGGTGTCCTGTCTCAAGTTCTGGTGCCCTTGCTGGCACTTTTGAGTTTAATTTAACTTCTTTGAGTCTTCTTCTTACTGTACAATCGCTCACACGTACATCTCGGATCTGTTCCGACAGGTTTCGTGTATGCAATGCAGTTTGAGGTCGATTTCTTAAGGGTTGTACCCTAACAAAACGGTCATCCTGAACCAATGTTACCCGATATCTGCCTTGTTCTCGTCTCCAGACGTAAGATCCAGTCTTTCTGTAGCGTTGAAAGTTACGATGGACCACGGAAGCTGACCCACCTAAGGCCTGACTGACCGAACGGTAGGTGTGACCTTTCTCTATCGTGGTTACAGCTCTAGCTGTCGTAGATGCTGGGAAATCACTAATTTTATATCTAAGCAATGTGTTCTTCCAAAAACCAAACAATCAAATGAGCTGGCATACCTTGAACCCCGCTAAAATCGCCATTCTTATCAGAAACACTTACAACGTCAATCATCGAAAAACATTTATTATGGCATAATTGCAATAAAAATCTCTCAAATTGCCAGTTTTGTTCAATATTTTATTTCTTAAATGAGCTTAGAAACTATATAAAAGGATTTCAGACAGCCCGACCCACTTGAGTTCAAGTTGTGCCCCTTTTTGACTATGTTCCGCTAATTTTGCCAGTGTGTGTATATTAAAATTTTTTAAATTAACTGTCACGTTTAGCCAAATTAAGAACAAAATATAAGTTTAGTTAATACAATATATTATTTAGTTCAATATACCTAGTTAACTTCACAGTAACACATCTTAGTTGACATACCTACAATACAGCACGAATATACGATAAAAACGTCAAAATTAAAATAAAACAATACTGCTACTTTCTGGAACCGAATATTCTGCCACTGTGCATCGCGACAGTCGTAAGCCGCGCGCGGCCGACGACTGTCGCGATGCACGGAATTGTACCTTAATAATATTAATTAAAATATTATGTTCTTGCAGTTGATTTGTAATTAAAATAAAAGCACTTTTATATAAAATGTATTGTTTAATTATTAAAATATTATGTAATTGTAAGTACTTATACTTACCTGGCACCTAAGTATATTAGTTTATAATTTCTTTCGATTTACTTTTAACATATTATTAATAATTATTATATTCAGCGACTCAATTTTGAGACTTTAACGGTGAATTGCACCAGAGGCGTAGTTAAAGTTAAAGTTAAGGTTATCGTAAAATATGGTTTCCAATCAACTTTTACTAGGGATTTGACAGTTCATTTGACTTTATGTTATGTTAAAGTCTGTTAAAGTTAAAGTTATAGTTAAAGTAAGTTGATGCAACCGCAACCCACTCTAAAAAGCCAGTTGCTCAATGTCAATGCTGAAAAATTCATGTCAAGATTAATACGTTTAACAATTTTCTGTAATTAAAATTGCAATATCTGTTATCGAAGGAATTTTTATCTAATCGGTGGTTGTTCAATCAACGATATCTTGCGGATTACCGAACGAACCTTTCAGAATTTTCAGTGCAGTAGCTGTCATCCGCCATCTTGTGTGAAATTTTCCCGCGCGCGGGGTTGAGTGTGCCAGTTCCGTAGCCTTGACCGCGTGCCCGAACAGCCGCAGTCCCCCCGCGCCGGCCGCGCCGTCAGTGTGTTTCCCATCGTAACAAACCGCGCTACAATTCAAAAATAATGGTAAGTGGGTTTAATTTAATCATAATATATTTTTGTATTAAATTAAATAAGAACTTCACATAAAGTTGCGTTTTAAGTAATGTTTTTTTATTTGAAAATTTTCGTTTAAGTGGAGTTCTATTTTTGAATGCATTTTGTTTTTAAATTTCCATCGAATTCGAAAGTGTTACGTCATAGGCAGTTTTCTTATCACATGACATTGTTATTAAAATGGAAATTGATAATTCTCAACACTCTCCGGGCCCTTAGATTAGTTTTACATAACTTTTCATTGATTTTTGCATGTTGACCTTTTATGTAGAGTTCAACCCAAGTTCAACCAACATGCGATTTGTTTACCACCTAATAAAAAGCCCTAAACGTTGACAGAGGTTTTTCGTTTATGAAGATTCTTTAAAATAGTACCTAATAATGCATAATATTAATATTACATTATAGTATAGTATTTTAATACATGCTTTTATAATCACGTAGGTATATTTAATACTAAGTAGAGATTTTCGTAGGTGTTACACTCGTATATAAATCAATAAAACCTAGGTTTTTAACGAAGCCTATTTTTAACGTTTGCTGTATTTTAAGGATTACGATAAAATTTGCCTTTAGGAGCTTAATACTTCATAAATAGGTACGTCGCTACAACAAAAATGTTATGTAGAGATAAAAAAACTCTACAACTAACATTAGCAACTAAGAAGTATTTACTGAAAATTTCTTAAAATTTTAAATTTTAGTTTCTCATTTGAGTGCTTTTTAATATTATATTATAAAACAGACAGAGATAATTAATGTTGTGATTCCTGGTTTATTTTACTTGTAAATAACTATAATTTGTTACATTGTATTTGTGCTGCATTAAAATTGGACATTATAATAATTAATATCAACCTCATTTAGTTTATGTTTGGTTGGGACTTGGGAGTTGAGGTAGGGCAAGGCTTCTATTTACGAAGAGTAATGCAATATCATAGTTAAATAAGTTATAACAATATTAGGTAGAGTAACATTTTATTAACCTAGTTTAGATTAGCAAAATATCCTTTTACCTGAAAGGTATGTTGTTGATTTTAAATTGTAATGTGGACAAATCAAAACTTAACCGCAATGTTTAATAATAATAATATAATAATATCTAAGGACGCTTCACACCACGTCAGGCCCCGTGCTAAGTACCTGAAGGACTTGAAACATATTTAATACTTTTATACTTTACAATTATACACATAGGTATTTAAGATTTTTATTATATATCATACATATTAAATTCACATCCATGACCCAGGGACATGGAAAACTTTTTGTTCCGTAGGCGGGATTCGAACCCGCGACCCCGGCTTGAGCTGCCACACACTCTTAACCATTGACCCACAGAGGTCGTCAAGGTGTTTAATATTACTTTCACATCGAGGAAAAGTTGTTACGAAGAATGAGGAATTATTAATACACTAGTTGACCCGGCAAACGTTGTTTTGTTAAAGTATTTCTACTTCATCAGTAATTGATACAAAATCTTACCCCCCCCCCCTTTTGTCCCCTAAGAGGGGTGGGGGGAAAATGGGAAATACAGTTAATAATATGACGTAAGTCCATTAAAGAAAAATTTGATACAAAATCTTACCCCCTTTTGGGTCCCCTTAGAGGGGTGGGGGGGAAAGTTTATACACCAGATGTTGAGTTGGAAGAAAGCAAATATAATATCTGCGAAAACCGTATGCAAATCGGATGAGTAGTTTTCGTGTTAAAGCAAAAGTTTGATACAAAATCCAACCCCTCTTTCGTCCCCTTAGAGGGGTGGGGGGGGGGGTAAATTTTTATACACCAGATGTTAAGTTGGAAGAAGACAAATATATTTGCGAAAACCGCATTCAAATCGGATCAGTAGTTTTCTTGTGATAGTGGAACAAACATACAGACAGACAGACAGACAAAAAACTAATCACAGTTTTGGCTTCTATAGCGATGTAGTAAAGTAACACCCCCTGCTTATTATTTTTTGAATATCTTTAATGTACAGAATTCACATTTCTACAGTTTTATTATGTGTATAGATAAAGTTAAATATAATCCTTTGTGTCGTCTTTCCATGTCAATCATTATGTAATAAGTGTCTTGTTTAAAACGAATGTTAAATAAATAAATCCAGATTTCTCGTGAAATTGGCCCCAGCTGATATCACGGTCGCTCCCGCGTGAACAACACCAAGTACAAAGCACAAGGCAATGAATTCGAGAAACCCGAAAGCTGACGTAGATCGCGAACAGATATAAACTCACATTTCTAAATACATCCAGTATTCCGTGAGCCTTGGCTATCTCCGCTTGGCACTCCGTTTGGAAGATGTTCTGTTATATTGACAATATGTAGCGAAGTCACGATTTCTGAAGCACGATTTTCCATAAAAGTGTGATATAAGATTTGTTAGAAAAAAGGAGAGAAGAATCTATATGTGTATAAAAATTAAAGTACTAAATTCAGACTATAATATAAATTGTTACTGGACTATAGTTATGGGCGCTAAATAATGGAAATGCATACGACACAATGCGTCGTATAGACGTCGCTATCATCTAGACGACAAAAATAGACACAATAAACATTACAACCTAGATTCACTCTACACAGACAACAAAAACAAAAGAGATTGTGATAAGATCACTAATTGGTTCCTAGACCTAATTTATGAAGAACTGAAGTTGAAACAAAAGTGCGAAAATTTTCGTTTTTTAAAAAAGTTTAGATTTTCATATGGGCGTTCGATATTCGTATCTAATATTAAAGGAAGACATTTTACGGTTTATTTACTTATAGTGCATAACAACCGTTTTACTTCAACTACAATAAGTGTTAGTTAAATGAAACTTAGTACCAAGGATGAGAGGCTGACGTTGAATGTGTACATTATTGTGATGCTGGTTACCACGTGGTACAAGCTAAAAGATTGGAAGGTAAGATGATGACCAGAAAAGGAGAATTCGTCACTTCGTAAATTAACGATTAGAACCTACTCTTGGCTCACATAGTTTTGTATAGATCCATAAAACGAAAAAGTCTTTAAGCGCTACAAAATTGTCTTTTCTCAGATACAAACGCACGTAAACAAGGCTGTCATACATTCTGAATAGGAATGGTTAAAGTTATATTGAACTCTACTTATGGAATCATTAAAAATATCTGCTAATTTTAGTCTGCGGAATATTGATCACGATTCACGCTGCGCTTATTAAGGGTTAGCGTGCTTTGTGAAAGTAATTTATGCAGATACCGACCTCTTGTACTCAGTGCCGGATTTATATTTTTATAAGCTTATGCTACTTTATTTACGTCGCATCGTACCATGTACGAAGTCTGCCGCTGCCCTAGGACGCTGATATCCCCCTAGAAGTTAGAACGCTGCCCCACCCCTAGGCCGCGGCCTATGTGGCCTATTTATAAATCCAGGACTGCTTATATTTAAAACTTAGTAAGTAAGCCTGTTAGTGGCATAATAATTTTAGAAACTTAAGTAGACATAATATTATATGACAAAAAAAACAAAAGAAAGATTTTTATTTAATTTAGAGCCCATTGTTAAGCCTGATTTTTCAGATTTACCTGACAGTTTTTGAAGATCATGACATTGTTACGGAGCAATATAAGGTCGGCTAAATATAACAAGATTCTGAAATGGCTGGTTTCCAAAACATGGACATATCATAAACATCTCTGATGATAGCTATAAATCCGTGTGACATTCATACCGTAATACTAATATTATAAAGACATTAAAATGTGTTTGTCTGTCTGGCTGTATGTCTGTCTGTTATCTCTTCACGCCTTAACCCTTTAAACCGCTTTTGCTGTGATTTGGTATGGAGATAATTTGAGTCCCGGGAAAGGACATCAGACTCTTTATTCCGGAAAATGATACGGTTCCCGCGCGATATACGAATTTTGGCGCAACGAAGTTGCAGGCATCACCTAGTAAGTCATGAGACATAACTCTCATGCTCAGCGTCCGTCGCCAACCCGTAGTTTATAAAGTGACAAAAACCGTTGGAGGTGACTCCCTCTCAGAGGTCTATTTCACTAAATGGTATACTGGATGACACCTACAACTCCGTTGCGCTAATATTCGAATAACGCGCGGGAACCATACATTTTTTCTGGGATAAATGTATCCACTGTCCTTTCCCGGAACTCAAAGTATCCCCACACCCAGCAAAATCGGTTCAGCGGTTTGGACATGAAGTGGTAACAGACAGACAGAGAGAGAGAGACATACTTTCGCATTTATAATATTAGTTAGTATGGATTTGACAGGTGCGATTGCATGTTGTGGTGTAAAATTTGATTGGTAGTCCAAGGAACAGAAAAACACTCTACCCAGGGCCCCCGCTACCATATTATGTGCAATGTTTGCAATGCACACGGGCGCCATCCTCTAGGGGCGCCAAATCGTCATCTTTAGGGGCGCCAAAACAAAGGACCCAAAACATTTGCCTAAAAGGGCGCCAAAATCCTTTTTTTGCACACAGGCGCCAATAACCCTTACGGGGGCCCTGACTCTACCAAGCACAGGATATAGACTATAGTCTATACCGCAATCCGAACCCCGATAGGGTTTCTAGTAGGTCGGTAATAATAATTTCTGAGAGGCCGTGGTGTTTCTCCTGCCAAGCCGGTCTACTCGTGCCGAAGCTTATGATCTCCTGAGTCCTGATTTAAGTTTAAAAATGGAAGAAGCCACATCTATTATTATGTTAGGAGTTTAAAAAGCCTGCTTTAACACAGACAAGGCCAGTGCTTTTATCGATTAGAAAATTATGTGAACACACAAATTGACGCTTTATTAACTTTTATTAACTTTTGGGAAAACAATTTGAATAAAATATGATGACAAATTATGAGTGTGGTTGACAGAGTTCTATCTGATCAAAATAATTAATGGAATACTTAAATTAGTCTTAGGGCCTGTTTCACCACTTTCTGATAAAGTGCCGAATAGGCTACTCACAACTTTTTTGACAGATTCTCCATACTTCATCTGTCAAGTTAAGTGGTGGATAGCCTATTCGGCACTCAGGAAGTACTGAAACAGGCTCTTAATTGAATAAAAAAGCTTGTGTCCCCAATGTTTATAAACTAACCAGTAACCAGATGAGTACGCCCGACGCCCGCAACTTCGTTGCGCCAAAATTCTTTTATCGCGCGGGAACCGTACATTTCCCGGGATTAAAAGTATCCTATGTCCTTTCCCTGGACACAAAGTATCTCCATACCTCAGCACAATCAGCTGAGCGGTTTGGGCGTGAAGAGATAACTGACAGACACACACACTTTCGCATTTATAATATTAAGTATGGACATTTTCTTTTAATCAGAGTAAGTGACAGTAACAAATTGCTGAAAATCTCATAAACAATACGATTTCGTTTTATTGTTTGTTCTTGTTATTGGATATCCAACTTTAAATCTATAACAAAAGAGTTCGTAATAGTTCGTTATCTTAGTAATTGTCGGATAAACAAAAATAGATTACCTCGGCATTGTCATTAGCGTGTGATCTAGTAGATAGCTACTACAGTAGTAAGTCTACAATGTATAACAAATAATATAAATCGAAGAATGAATAAAGATGGAATAAAGCAATAAAAACGGTCCCAAAAATATGCATGAAATAAGTCAAATTTCAAAACCATATAATAATGTTCTGATTGCTACGTAATTAGAGTAAACGAAATCGAAAAGAAAAACTCTACGACTGTATATTTCACTCTTTAAAAGATTAATAGCTATACGGTTTCTGAGGGTTTGACTGTAGTTTATCTATTCGATAGTGTTGTGGTTGGTTAATGTTTTTGCCAGCCCCGGATTTATAAATAGCCAGTACGGGCCGCGGCCTAGAGGCGGCAGCGTAGGCCGTCTAGGCTGCTTGCCATACAAATCACAAAAAATTGCTCTATCAGCGCTACTGCTTTCAAAGTGAACTCTACATTTAAAGAGCCAGTCCACAGTCGATACGGCGCGTTGCGTTGCATTGTGTCAGCGCAGCGCTGCCGTTGCGTTGGGACACATACGTCATATTTACCCTAAAGTATTAGCACTTTATTTTGTTATACCTTATAATTATAAGACAAAAGTTTTTTATTTAGGGTGTTATTAAAACAGACCGTATGGCCACAGTAGTTGTTTATGAGAGTATACGGGCAGCGGATAGAGCCGGGCTCGCGTCGCCCAATAACACTTTATTTCGGGACTGTCTCCCTACACTGTAATATTTCCTTCATATATAGAGACTGAAGAGTAAAATACAACGTACTATGCTTGTAACTTATATTAACAGTACCTAGTACCTACACAAAACCGTATACCATTGAGAGTAATTATTCTGAACATTATTTAAGATATTACCAGCACATACGGCATACCTACGAGTAGTTCCAATCCAAGTTTGTTGAATTCGTTATCCAAGTTCGGCCCGCCAACTCCCAAGAGATAATACTAGACTCTTTTTGTTTCTATATTATGGTATCCACAGATTAAGGATATATAGGTAGATGTAGTCTTAGCCCGTCATCGCGTGGCCATTTTGTGCTTATTTTCATACAAGTAGTGTGCGTTTATTTTCTTGAATATTTCTATTTGTCGATCATTTCGAAGCACATTTAAATCCAGAAAAGAAAGTCATTTAGTTCATGATATCGATAAACTATAGTTCAAGTAATGAGAATCCGTAAACACACGTAAAAAGCTATGCAACTTTTGTAGTCAAATTAGTAATTAATGTGACATTTTTAGCACTAATGCCTTACATAGCACGAATAAGGGATTATTAAACTTAAATATTATCCTTTTTAGCTTACAAAAATACCAATTGAAAAGTCCAAAAAACGTTGTTCAAAACTTACGTATTTAATGTTAAATCCACGTGTTTGAGGCATTCTTTGGCCATTCTTATGGTTTATAATTTAGCGGAACCATAGAACTCAACAATATCTAGCATAAAATGTTCAATAAAAACCTTTGTTATCACTTTTATTACATGAAATATGCATACCGACTTCTTTGTTATGTCCTAGTAAGTAGGACATAACATTACACGCTTTTGACGCTTGTACACTGATATAAGGCTCTCTCCTATGGTATCTCTGCCATATGACAGCAAAGAGTATGACAGTTGAATCATCATTTTAAAATGACACGTACACTTTTCTATTGATATATAACCTAATTTACTAAAAAAAATACAAAAATATATCAAATGGATCCAAAGTTTCGTTGTGAGTCGCTCGGCGAGAAGGCCGCGTGCCCGCTGAAGTGCAAGTCACGCAAGTGTCAGGCCTACAAGGTTGACTATCCTTTGTATAATATAATGTCCGATCTAAAGTGCTCCCTAGACGGTAATTCAGCATGACATGCATCTACGTGACAGTATTATTTGTTGCATGACATGCCTATCGAGAAACGATCATGCGTGCATGTAATGCACATATTGCAGGACGAAAAATTAAAGAACTTGTCAATCAATGTAAAGCACGTAGTTTGCATATCATTCGCATCAATCACTACAATAAACGATCATGCGTGCATTACAGCACGTAACGCATGTAATGCTGAATTACCGTCTAGGGAGTGCGCTATGTCCTGAATCCTGATTAACATTGGTCCTGTACTGCATCACGTGATCCAGCGTTGTATCATCAGTGATCACTGAATCAATGGAAAACTAAAATTATCTTTAATGTACCCTACATTAAATGACATTGTTTAAGTGATAAAACCTCGTGTCCAATTGGTAATATTTGGCGTTTCGTTGCCTTTCAACAGTGAACTCTTGATTGTTGATATAAGCAACGAAGAACTTTGTATAGCAACGTATGTTGATGTATCAGTCTTGGTCACATTGTTCGTCTGCTACCGGTGGTATATATTTTATAGAAAAGAATAGATTTTTTAGAAAAGAATAGAATAACATATTTTATTTGTGACTAGCGACCCGCCCCGGCGTCGCACGGGTATAAAATATAATATAGCCACTGAAAAAATGATTAAAATCGATAGCTTAATATGATCCTGCACGTGGTCTACTTCTTATCTGTGCCAAATAACAAAAATTGCTCCAGTAGTTCGCGAGATAAGCCCTTTCAAATAATTTCCCCCGTTTTTTCCACATTCTCCTATTAGTCTTAGCGTCATAAAAATATATAGCCTATAGCCTTTGGCAATAAATGAGCTATCTAAAACTGAAAGAATTTTTCAAATCGTACCAGTAGTTCCTGAGATTAGCGTGTTCGAGTTAGCCCTTTCAAATAATTTTCCACGTTTTTCCACATTTTCCTCTATTTCTTTCTATCAGTTTTAGCGTGATAAAATATAGCCTATAGCCTTCCTCGATAAATGGGCTATCTAACACTGAAAGAATCATCAAAATCTGTTGCGTAGTTTTAAAGATTAAAGGCTGTCACAGACCTAGCTATAATATATATTAATATATTTATAGCTAGGCATATTAATATATATTTTCTATACAATTTTCGCGTGACCACACACTTAGCTATAATATATATTTCTGGTCTCAGTGTGTTTAGTACGGTATATTAAGGTATATTAATATATATTATAGCTAAGTCTGTGACGGCCTTAAAGGGAACAAAGGGACATGAGGAAAAAAACTACTTTGTTTTATAATATGTATATAGAAATGCAGATAAATACATGTAGTATCACGAATAGCTCAGTACAGCTAGTGTGTATTTCCAGGCACCAATCAACACCAGCAAGAAGCCGATAGTGTGGATCCTGGGGGGTCCGGGGTCGGGCAAGGGCACGCAATGCGAGAAAATCATCGCTAAGTACGGCTTCACCCACCTGTCCACCGGCGACCTGCTGCGGGCCGAGGTGAAGAGCGGCTCCGACCGCGCCAAGACGCTCACAGCTATCATGGAGAGAGGTGAGCTTGGATCTGTCAGGAGTTGACAGCAGTCCACCCCTTATATTGACACGCAAGAATAGATACAGAATACCTCGAAAGTCGAAGCACATTTTGGATACAGAGCCTGAGCGTTGCTGAGCAGAGCCTTTAATCGACTTGCTTTCGATAATGTTGACCATAAAGTTAGGGAGCTCCTTAACACTTCACAATGAGTTGTATTAAATCGCATATTTTTATACGTCTACCAGAATCTGATGGCAAAAAGTGAGAAAATGAATTGACTAGCAAACTGAGGTAATTGGAATAAAACATTTGGTCCTTTGTTTTCTTATAGCGGCTGATTCTGTGTGTTAAACATGAAAATGTAAAAATTTATCCAATGATCAAGGATATTTTTTAAAAATCTGCTGTCAAAAACTGCTATCAGATTCTGGTAGACCTATAATTTCTTACTTCGCTGTCGAGACTATCGAATATGAATAAAGTCATGAATTACTTCATTCCTATCGTAAATAGACTAGTGAAGACTGAAGAGTTCAATTATTATTATTAGTCTCAAATAGCAGGAAGCAACAGTTCTTGTCAATCGTCTGAAGATCGTTGTGCCTGATTGAGCATAACAGTTTGCCACTATGAAAATTGAATATGCTAATAGTAGTTTAATTATACCTATAGCGTATCAATTAATTAATTAAGATTCAGTTAGATTACTTTTTTCTATAGACTATAATATCCTAAGTCCTTTTTATTTGAAAATAGGTGGGATATCCAACACAGAAAGAATTTCGATTGATTGTGCTAATACTCTGTCTGAGATCGGCGAATTCAATCAGATGCTTCTATACCTGTGCTTAGTAGTCAAAGTCAAGACGCTTGCTGGATTGTCAAAATATCATTCCTCCTTTTTAAATTATGTCGAACCTGCACGAAGAGCGGAAGATGATATAACATGATGTTAGTTCACAATGACCTGGAATCTCAAGAATTATTTATACGACTAGATGACGCCCGCAACTCCATTGCGCCAAAACTCGTTTATCGCGCGGGAACCACATTTTTCCAGGATAAAAACTATCCAATGTCCTTTACTGGGACTCAAAGTATCTTCATGCCAAATTTCAGCAAAATGGGTTCAGCGTAAAGAGGCAACAATTAACATACAGACAGACATACAGACACACAGACAGACGGACAGACAAACAGACACACTTTCGCATTTATAATATTAGTGTGGATTTCCAGGTGAGCTGGTGCCGAACGAGATAGTGCTGGAGCTGCTGAAGGAGGCGATGCTGGCGAAGGCGGACGAGGCCAAGGGTTTCCTGGTGGACGGCTACCCGCGGGAGAAGTCGCAGGGCATCGCCTTCGAGAGCGCCATCGCACCCGTTACTGTGAGCTTATTAAGATTATACTACGTTGTTGACATTTTTGAGGAACTGACTTTTCGCGAAGTAGGAATAAAGGCGAACTACAAGGAGCGAACTAACGAAAATGCGAAAACTCAAAGAGAAGAGCGTGACCACTTAGGCCCACTTGCGCCAATCTGGGTTAAAGTTAACTCTGAGTTAAACATCATGTCATCTCTATCACTGACTTGGTGAGTGACAGATATGACATGATGTTTAACTCAGAGTTAACTTTAACCCAGATTGGCGCAAGTGGGCCTTAGAATCTTAGATTGAAGCTAGATTTTCATTTAAATCCTAGAATACCAAAGTAAATATATTATACATTTAATACGTACTTTATTTGATTCGAACGAAAGAAACAGCTATAAATCTCTATTTATCTGCGGAGCCAATTGAGTACATGGACTGTAATAGGTATACTTGCATTACCGATATGCTATTGATATCGCGTTTACAATACTTCTAGGTTATCCGTGACTCGTGAGCGACCGTGACAGGACTTGAGACACAACCTACAACAAAGATTATTATTTTTTAACTATATTTTTATCACTCTTCCTTCTTCTTCAGGTGATAATCTACTTCGAGGCGTCGTCGGAGACGCTGACGAAGCGGCTGCTGGGTCGCGCGGCGAGCTCAGGCCGCGCGGACGACAACGAGGACACCATCAAACTCCGCCTCAAGACCTTCCTCGACAACAACGACCAGGTGCTAGCGCAATACCCCGACAAACTCAAGAGGGTGAGTAGTGTGCGATGGATTTAGTTAATCGATAACTGATAAGTGATAACTAAAGCATGACCCAAGGGCACGTCTAAAATCGTGTAGGCTTTGCACAACATTTAGGCTGCGTTTCCACCAGAGACGTGTTGCGAGGAATGTGTTTTTAGGATCCAATAGAATCGCTGCGCTGAATGTTGTCAGGCAAATGAAGCGTTTCTATTGGTTCTCAAAAACACATTCCTCGCAACACAATACACATCTCTGATGGATACGCAGCCTAACAATTTCTCATTAAAAATGTAGAGAAGAGTGCAATATTTTATTTTAGAGAGAGTAGGGGTTTTGAGTGCAACATGATACGCTGACAGGTTGATTGTGTTTAGCACTGTCAATTTCGGCACAGAAGTTGTGGCGGTGGCAATGAGCTACCATAAAGCCAGCTGTCTTATTACAGATTTTTTGCTATTTACTCTTAAAGGTTTTTTTTCCTCAGATAAACGCCGAGGACTCCGTGGACAACATCTTCAGCCAGGTGGTGGCGGTGCTGGACCCCATCGTGGCGGCGGCCAACTGAGCGACACCGCAACTGTACATAGGGAACTAAACGCTTGTTATATTATAATATCTTTGTTATATCATCGTGTTTTATTGTTGAACTTGAATATTTAGGCGGTGAGTGGAGGAAACTCATCCGCCTATCATTTTTGATAGTTGCTTCCCAATTCCAGACACCCTTAAATTGAGGGTGTCTCATGTCTGGCAGTGGTAAGCAACTATCAAAAATGTCCGGCACTGTAAAACGAGTTACCTCCACTTACCGCGAAGAATGTAAGTTATGAAATTGAGTTTTAGGCTGCCTTCACACTAGCGTTTGTCCAGCGTAGGCGTTCGATGAACGTATGCGCAGCGCAGACGCCGCGACAACGCGGCGCGTATGTCGCGTTGTCGCCGCTTCTCTACTGGCTAACTCAGTACACTGCGCTAACGCCGCGTTACTGCGGTGTCAAGTAATGTACCGCTGTGCACGCGTTGATTATTTCATTCGTAGACAAGCGCCCGAAATAATACGACGTAAAATGTGTTCAACAACAGAAAGTACTTTTGACATCGAAATGATTGAACATGACACCGCAGTAACGCGGCGCATATGTCGCGTAGGTACACGCGGCGCTAGCACAGCGATACTGATTGTTCCAGTAGAGAAGCGGCGACAACGCGACAACGCCACGTACGCGCCACGTTGTCGCGGCGTCTGCGCTGCGCATACGTTCATCGAACGCCTACGCTGGACAAACGCTAGTGTGAAGGCAGCCTTAAGGCCTGTTTCACCACTTTCTGATAAAGTGTCGAATAAGCTATTCACAGCTTTTTTGACAGATTCTCCATACTCGATCTGTCAAGTTAATTGGTGGATAGCCTATTCGGCACTTATCAGGAAGTGGTGAAACAGGCCCTTAGTTCTTTATCGAAGGTCAGAACTGGATACCTCAAGAGTAACCGCGAACGAAACTCCATAGTTGCTGGTCATTCTTACCTCTGTAAAGGTCACAAACAGGTAAATTTTCAGCTTTTATAAAAAAAGAAAAGTCTGGCCGTCGCGTCGCAGGCTCCCATAACACTAAAGCAAAATTCTGTGTTGCTGCAAAACTCTATGATGAGGCTGTCTGGGGGATTGTTTTTTGCAATAGAAAAAATAAAGCACTTTTGAACGTTTATTATTATCAAAAATTTAATGTAAACATTTACAGGAACATAAACGGATATTTAGTAAACAACTATGATACAACAAGACAATTAATTTTAAAACGACAGTCGACAAACTTAGATTGCTTACTTATTAGGAATTAACTACTTTATTTACACGTATGCAAGCATGCATGATAGCATCAGTCTTTAATGAATCCACAATTAAAACCTTATTTTATCCAGAACAAAGAATAACTATAAGCGGACCCCAGACGATTAATTTTATTGCTAAATATCACGTATTGTGCAATATTATTGACTGTCTAGGGTTGATATTGAACGCGCCCGCCTTTCAATCTTATTGTCAAAAAATTGTTCAATAATATTGTTTGATGATATTGTACTATCAGAGAAGTTGATGAAGTTGATAGGGGACCTTCGACCTTCGTAGTTTGGTCGTGTTACGTCAAACCCAGCCAACAGATCACAAATCTTAGAGGTGTTAGTATCCACGCTATATGTCAGTGGTGGTGACCTCCAACTCGACGGCGACGGGGGGTGGCGGGTCGGGGTGGGCGCGGCGCACCAGCGGCGGCGGCTGCGGCTGCCACCCGTGCTCCGTCAGCTCCACCATCTCGCCCGGCGCCAGCATCGGCGATATCCTGCAGATTAAAATGTTGGACAAGTGGAAACGGGCTATTCCAAGACACAGCAGGACCCAATTAATCTAATTGGATCAAAAATGTGGCGCATATTTGTGCCTCGAGATTTTATTCAGAGTTGCATGTACACTCAGATGCTTATCAAGTGTTCAAAGTACTTACTTACCTGCTATACTGTGCCTATAGTTTACATCTGCAAACTATAGGCACAGTATAGCAATAGGATCACACACGACCATGGCAAAGAATAAATACACTACGCGAAAAGAAGCGACACTTAAGCATGTGTGCTCGTAAAATTGCTCACGGCTATGTGTGCGTGTCTGGACCAGCGCGGGGGCTGTGCGCGGCGCGCGAGGCGCGGAGCGCTAAGTCCGGGACTTATTCGGCCGAGGGCTGACTAGTCGGTGGAGCGAGCGCGCTACTCCTACACACATCGCACGCACGTTCAATTACCCGTTTTTTCGTAAGAACGGAGTATTTTTCCGCGGTAAAAAGTACCTGTGTTCATGAGGGATAATGTCGGCTTCTAATGGTAAAGTAATTTTTCAAATCTGTCTAGTAGTTTCGGAAATTATTCGTTACAAACAGACTAAAAACTGACAGTAAAATCTTTCCTCTTTATTATATTATATATAATATATTATTTTATTGTTATATATTATGTATTACACATACATATATAATATACATCTTTGCTTTGGCACAAGTCTAAATTCCATTTCGGTGTCAACCCTAGCGGTGTACACGTTCCGTTCAAGATCACCGGCGCTTGAGCTCTCACATACACGGAGTGTCGCCCCTGTGACCATGGTCCATAGACGTGGTGTGATTTGTGAAGCATCGATAGATATTATTATTTATATAATATTATTAGTCCATAATATACGACCAAAGCTCGGCGGTAAACTCACGGGTCGGGTATGATAGGCTTGTGGTCCTCATCGCTACCGTAGACGACGGGGTGCCAGGCGGCGTCGTACTCCCCACCCCCCACGCCCCCCGCCCCGTCCGCGCGGTACACCAGCAGACCCCCGCCGTAGCTCCCACCATCCACCTGCTGCGAACGGACAGGGTTTGGGGATCATGGCAGAGTATAGAAATCCGCAAAGTTCAGAAAACATAATATAATAATATGTTTGTACCTGGTGATTAAGTGGTGGGATGGACGTACAAAGTATCTATAAAAGGGCGCATTTCCTATCCGCATGAAAGTTGCCCGCATTTTATAATTTCGTAGATGTTTTAAAATATCCTGTCATGCAGGCAACACGCGCGTGTTAAAGTATTACATTTTTAACTAATACATATTACATAAATATTATGATTTTCTGATTGTTTTAAAAATATGTAAATAGTTTAGAAACTATGCTAATAAACTAGTATTATTTTGTATAAACTGTACCGGTGGGCGGGTCGAAGAGTGGGGACTGGAGACACGTTATAAAAGACTGTTCTTGACGTGTTCCGAGTTCCGACACTTTTGCTCGGGCCGTGATCGAAGAAGCATCTCTGTTTGACGTGTTAAAGATAAGTATTACTTTCTACTGCCATAATATTTATGAAATATATTGTATTAGTTAAAAATGTAATACTATAAGACGCGCGGCCTGAAGCATGTTGCCACCCGTGTGCGGGAAAGAATCGCGCGCGGGTGACCACACGTACGACAGGAAAAGTTTCGTAGTCGTTTACACTAAACAAGAGGGTACAGCTCCCTAGGAGATGTAGGGCTTTGTATGGAAGTAAAAATATGATATAAGTAAGGGAGATGCCATAAAAACAATCTAGCAAGCTCTGCCCGTATAGAACCCCTAGGATCACGAATCAGAAATTAATGAACATAATGTGACTGACCTGCACCTCGACGCCGGCCCAGGTGGGTGGTGGCGGTACCGGGGGGGGCGTCGGGTAGTGGTGGGTGGCGGGCTTGCGGCCGCGGCGCGAGATGGTGTACTGCTGGGGGTCGTGCCCGTCCTTGCGGATCATGTCAGGCAGGATGCGACGCCGGGCGTTGATGAACCAGTTGCACACCTGTGAGAATGGAGAATTTAGAAAAAATGGCAGAAAGTTTGTTCCTATTGTTCAGTTTCTCTTATTTAACCATCCGAAACTTCGTATACGAAAAAGGAGATTTCACCAGCAACCCGATTCTTAAGCCATTTCAGGCGCTATCGTTGCCATTGCTAACTAACGAATGTTTCTTTCTTATTATAATTGTATAAAATCTAATCGTGTTAAAACTAAGAAAGCAATTTTTTGATACCTGTAACACAGACAAATTGGCTTCCTGGCTCAACGCGATCTTCTCAGTGTCGCTGGGGTAGGCGTTATACCGGTGGTCGTAGAGCCACCTCTTGAGGATTCTGACGGAGCTCTTGGGCAGGTTCCCTCGCCTCTTCTTTACGGTGCCGACAACGACGGTCTGAGGTGACTGAAAGGCGTCCAGAATTGGCTGGCTCATCATGGGCCAGCTCATCCGAGCGCCCATATCGGCCATCGGCGTCGATGGATCGGCTAAAATAGAATATAAAGATCTTAAATTGCATGTCTACGAAGTACGAGACATCTACGAGGCGCCTACGAAATCTCGTAGAAGCCCCGTAGACATGCAAAGGCTAAGCTTTCCAAACCTACCCCAATTTTTTGGTGGTCACATGGATTGAGAGAGGATGTTTTGGGTGAGAAAAACCTCCTCGTGCCACTTCCACCCCCGGAAACCCCCCCCCCCCCCACCCCCCATTTAGTCGAAATTTACATTTGAAATTATTTTCATAATCTTGAGATAATGTCATCTGTTCTCTGGTGTTTATGTATTACTTACTAGGGAGTGCCTCCGTACCTACCGAAGCGGGGGGGCGGGGGGGGCGCACAAACAAACATAATCCAGAAATGCCAAAAGTGGGTTAGGTTAGGTTAGAACGTAGACCACAACACAGAGGGAGCCGAGCGAGCGCAGCGAGCAGCCGGCGACCGTCACAAAATAAAAGGGGGGCTCTGGGGGCGCTGCAACCCATCCAAAATAACAACAAACACAATCCAGAAAGTCCAAAAGTAGTTTAGGTTATAACTGTGACTGTGCTGCGGCAGCAGTCGGCGACCGTCACAATACATTCCTCAGGATTCCGAAAATTTCAAAGGTGAGTAGCTCCAAAACTGGGGGGTCCCTTAGTGTGGATTTGGTACGGGGTGGTGTTAACCTCTCCTCTGCACTCTCCCCCCCACCCCCGCTCCCCATAAATCTTGGAGTAGGTTTGGAAAGCTTTACACATGCAAAGTATAATTTGAAAATGATACATTTTAATGAATCACTTTCAAATAATTATTATTTTTGAACAGTTTAGATTTAAACACAAAGATAAAGGAAAGTAAAAAATACTCTATAATTTATGCATCTAAATTTTATATTATATTAATAGAAAAAATAGAAGCTACATTTACGTTATTAACATTATACTATCGTTGTGTTTTTTAAAGCTAAAATCTTTCGAGTTTCGAGAGCTAAAATAGCTTAGCTATGATTAAACTAAAAAATACTTACGTAACTTAATTTTCATAACTTTAATCACTGATTTATCCAGTTTGATAGCTTAAACTTTCTCGTAATCAGAAAATATCAAATACTTTTCTTGACATGCAAGTCGGCGCTTGGAAATTCGAAATCGGTGTTGTTTTCGTCCAAATCCACGCAATCTTGTGACAAATGAAGACGTCGCATGTCAATTGTTGATGGAAAATTGATTTTTGAAATTTAAAAATAAATTGACTGGCCAGTATCATAATCGTAAATATGAGAAAGGAGGTTTTACATTTCAGTCACCTTTGTCACAAAATGACCCAATTGGATATTTTTATCATGGTATAAAATAAAACAATTAATAACAAAAGTTTTAAAAACATATTTTACTGCACACAGGTTACAATATAAACTATATTTTATTGCTTAAGAACGGAAGGGAGTACTGCAAGTTTCATCAAAACCGGTTCAGTAATTTTTGAGATATGGAATTTTAAAGGAATTTTAATTCTCAACTACGTACAATTTTGAAGTCGGTTTTATCTTTTTATCTTTTATAATACTTACTGAAAAAGTAAAGTGAAAGTAGTAGGTCCTATATTATCATAATTTGAGCTGTCTCCTATTTTATAAGATCAACAAGTGGGAACATTTCAATAAAAAAAGTGTTTTTAATATAAAAAATACCTTCCTATCGTTTACCGCTTGTTCAGACATAATAAGCTGCGAGCGGTTTAACCGTGAGGATCCAAACCACTGTATCTGAACGAGGTCTGAACCATGAAGTTAATATACCTACCTTCCGCTAGGTATATTAACTTTATGATCTGAACAAGCATTAGTCAATATATAAAACGAGTAAAACTTGAAAGACAAACATTATTTATTAAAGGAATTCAAATACAATATGTCGTATTAAGTCCACAATTCCACATAAGTACACATTGTTTATGATTTGCCTAAATCCCCGTTCTTTATATCCCTGTTAGGTAACCACGGGCTCTTCTATGCTCTGTGGTTGTATTTCTCTCTCCTGCTGTTCCTCTGAGAGATGGGCGGGCGATGACGTCACATCCGGCATCTTCTCTTCTCTTCTGTTATCCTCCTGTGGCTCCTTTTGGTCCTGAATCATGTCCGAGAGCATCTCTTTCAGGGTGGACGCCAGAGTGGTGGGATTATCGGCACTATTCACCTAAAACATCCAAGCTATCATTTCAAATGGTATAGGGTAATTTGATTTATTCCTGCAAGAGTATAAAGAATAAACGATACGCTATAGCTTCTGTAGATTCTAGAAAGAATACAAAATTAATTTCTGGGCCACGTTAACTTTACAACAAGCTAAATCAAAAATATAATATTATGTTTATATATTTAGGACCCACGACACCACAAACAGATACATTGAAATTGTAACACCTTTATTTTCCTCAGAGATAAAAAATCAAATTTCACCGTGACAACATGTCCGCTGTGTCGCTTGTGTACGCTGCGGACGCTACTGGCGGCGCGGCGCACGATCAGGCGCGCCGAGTTCACCTCCGACGCCGGCCGACCCAGCTCCGACAGCTTGTTCTGCAGGCGAGTCGCCGCCACCTGGACATGGAGTCGAATACATTTGCACCCAAATACCAAATTGCCGCGGCTAATCCGTAAAATTTCATTTTACTCTACGGCACTAGCTTTTACGCCACAAGCGGCGGCAGCATGGGCCGCCACACAAATGTCAGTAGAAAATTAGACGTAGGTATAGGTTTAATTTTCTAATAGTGGCATTTTATTTCAATTTTTGCCGGTCGTGGCTATAGCCGCGTAAAAGATCGGAAAGTCACTAATTTATTAAGTCTTGAAAGCTTATGAAATCCCCAGGGCCCCATAGGTAGGAGTAATAGTGTTCTGTGGCCTTATAGGCTTATATCTGCTTTGAAATGTCTATATCGTTGCTATCTCAAGATCAAGAATCATTCTGCCGGTTGTCCAAAGTATCCTAGACCAATGTTTCAAAATTCTCGTGCTTTGCAGAACCCGCACGTGGGGCTACTGGCAATCATATGATCGAATAAGGATTAGAGGTGCGACTACTCCAGATAGAGAGTGATTTTAGTCACAGATCAGTTGAATAACCAGTCAGACAAAGAAATCCTCATTTAGCAGCAGTTGTCTATACCTGATTTAACCTCTGCAGTCTTCGCTATTAATATAGAGTGTAGACTTCAGAGCTTGTTACGACAGTCAGTGAAAGATGTGCAGCTGTAGCATCCAATTATGTTCCTGCTGTGTCTGGACCCGGCCTATCGTAAGTGGAAAGGTCCATACCTCATCATCCACTTCTAACGCGACGATCTTCTCCGGGCATTTGACCTGTCGGTTGAAGATGCTGGACATGCGGCGCGTGCGTGGGAACCCAACCAGGATGAACCCCGTCGCGTCCTGCTGCTGCAGCATGCTCTCCTTTATTAGGTCCACCGTTAATTGCTGGAAAATAAAATAAGAATCAAACAGAGTGGATAGTTACCCCATGACGAAGTCTCAATAAATTTACTATTTAGATTAATAGACAAGACGTTATGCCGTAACCTTTCTGCAGGCGTAGCATGGTCACCATAGAAACGGTTTCTTCCTACGGAAGAATAGACAAAGTGACAGTTAGACAAGACAAAGTGACAGTTAGACAATGGAAATCCGCCATTTTGTCGATAAAATCTGTCAGTATGTCGATTCTTTCCCATGTCTACTGTTGTTAAGCTAGCCCTACTGGAGAACTTAAAATTCCAGATTCTTAAAATCTCCAATCCACTTGGGCCCAAACTACCTTGTGCTACTTGGTGTAACACAAAGAGTTATATTACGACGCCGTTATGTTTGAAATGTTTAATATGAAACATTTCTGTTAAGGAAAGATTGAACTTTGAGCATTACATTACAATACTGACGATCATTCGCGTGTAATGTAACATTCGACTTTGAGCATTCCATAGCAAGTTGATTCTATAATGTCAGATTAATGTTTTATCAAGATGTTACACATTGTATCATTACATACAAGGTGCGCATTGCAGTAATGCTTGGCTCTCCTCTCTCACTGATGTAATGCTCGACTCTGTACCGTTACATTACAATCGAATGCTCACAGGCTCACCATTAGGCATTAGCACAGGGAGCACCATTAGTGGTCTTCCTGAAAATTCAGTAAGGCCTACTCACATCGGGTATCTCGTCCTGCGCCCTCATCCTATCTGCGACGAGTCGTCCTCGGGTCGTGTCACGCGCGGCCTCGTGTCGCAGCAGGTCGCCGGGCCGCACCGTGGTGTAGCCCGTCATGGTGGCGATGGTCTCCGCCACCGTCTGGCTGCCGGCGCCCGGCACACCGTTCACGAATATCACAGGTAGATGACGGATCGGCGACATGTCGTAGGGGCTGTCCTGGAAGAGCTAAAGCTTTAATTCACAAAGTTTCGTACCACTACTAATAATTTAATTTTAACCTAAGTTAATACGCAGTTCCAGAAATAACGACTATATTGTTATAAAGCTATTACTAAGGCCTCTACGGGGCACGGACTCTACCTCGAATATTGTGGATAGTGGAAAGCGGGGCCTATGGTAACAAAAACTCGTAAAGATCGTAAAGGAGCGACAAGACGTACTTAATTCAGAAGGCTTCGAAGTCTCTTTGAAAAACGTCAACAAAGACGTGTTCATTGTTCAAACCAGCAACATCTCGTGTGCAAGCTACGTAAGGCTGGGAATACACGTCAGATTTTGTTTCCGTTTGTCTGATCAAATAATTTGATCGTCTCGATACACATCCGATTTTCTGAACTCAGTCGTTCTCGAGCTATCTGTGAGCAAGACCGCAATTGTGGCAAAAACAGATATTCAAAGCTGAAACATCTTTGGGGGAGGTTGGTATTAGGCATATTATTCACGCTACATGATTCCGTTTGTTTCTTAATGTTTACAAGTAAAAGTCAGTCCGAACAACAACCATGCGAGACGTTCGTTCAGTATCATGCTAGAGAATCAACTGGTAAGTCGAAAGAAAGAATCGGACGTCTATTGGGTCTCCGTACAAAAGTATGCAGACCGCACCTTCAGACAATCGGAACGGCAGTAAAATCGTAAACGCTTTGGCGCTGTTTCCGACTCGGACGTCCGATCCGACTATCGGATCGGATGTGTATTATGTATTCAAATAAATGTATGGCACGAGTGCCTTCAGACAGTCTGATCAGACAATCGGATCAGACTATCGGATGAAAAAATCGGACGTGTATAATTGCCGGCCTAAGGACACAGGCACTTTAAAAAGTCTTCCTCGATAGTACGGACTATGGACTTTATGGACAGTTGGGACTTGGGAACTCTAGCATAGAGAAATATAAGACAGTACTGATAAGCTCTAGTTTGTACAATAGGTATAACAGTTGATAGTGGAAGGTACTTTTTCAGAAATCCATGAGGCTACGACCTAAAATGTGCTTTGCACGGTAAAATATGGCTTACTTACATTTTCTACACGTCTAGAATAAAAACAACCCATTTTATATTGGTTCACTTTCTTTATTTTATTTATAACAAATAAAATAATATTATAAACAGCATTTCAAACAAACAGTAAACGTCGGCGATGTCTAGATTTTGACGCTACGTGTCAAAAGACATTCATAGGCTTTAAAAATTCACTAAAAAGTTTATAAGCATTTTGTAGGATATGAATAAAAACAGGCTTGTGAGTAATAAATAATAATTGTAACTGAGTACAGACCTAGGTAGCGCCTGGGTGGGCGGTTGGGCGACCGCCCTGAGCGCCGGACAAAAAGGGGCACTGGGCACTAAAGGCAAACAAAAAGGGATGCAGCAGGCGCAGGGGCGGTTTTTATTTGTGTTAAAATCTTGCCCAGGGTGCTGGTAGTGCTAGAGCCGGCACTGAGTACACAGGCTCAATAGCAGCTGGTATAATTATGTGATATTAATGTCCTCTATGACTGATAGGTATTATACTCACGTCAAGTTAGTAGTGAGTGGAGTGAGGTTACGGTACGGTCAGCAAAAGCTATAAACGATTGTCACATTGGTAGAGCTATAACTAACAAAGAAATAAATGTGCTCTGAATCTGGTGTATTTTAATTAAAACAACTAAGTTCAGGCAGTGCATAACTTTAAAAATTTTAACATCTATACATAATATAATAAAACTGTAGAAATGTGAATTCTGTACATTAAAGATATTCAAAAAATAATAAGCACCACATCGCTATAGAAGCCAAAACTGTGGTTAGTTTTTGTCTGTCTGTCTGTCTGTCTGTATGTTTGTTCCACTATCACACGAAAACTACTGATCCGATTTCAATGCGGTTTTCGCAAATATATTTGTCTTCTTCCAACTTAACATCTGGTGTATAAAAATTTTCCCCCCCACCCCTCTAAGGGGACGAAAAAGGGGGTTAGATTTTGTATCAAACTTTTGCTTTGACACGAAAACTACTGATCCGATTTGCATACGGTTTTCGCAGATATATTTGCCTTCTTCCAACTCAACATCTGGTGTGTACCTAAACTTTCCCCGCTACCCCTGTAAGGGGACCCAAAAGGGGGTCAGATTTTGTATTAAATTTTTCTTTAATGGACTTACGTCATATTATTAACTGTTTTTCCAACTTAACATCAGTTTTCCCCCCACCCCTCTTAGGGGACAAAAGGGGGGGGGGGTAAGATTTTGTATCAATTACTGATGAAGTAGAAATACTTTAAATGGCAAAACAACGTTGCCGGGTCAACTAGTATTTGAATAAAAATAGAATCAACTCATAATATTATTTGCTGACAGTACAACAATCAGTTACAACTTACAATAGATCCAGTGATCCAAATTATAGTACTCTCGTGATAATCAAAGTGACTCTGTTGCAACTTGCAAAAATGATATTATACATCTACATGTTGCATTGTCTTATAATAATCGTACTGTGGCAAACTGAGGCCAACGATGTCCAGTGCGGCGGGGATACAGTGATCCCAAAATACCACCTCCTGGAGAAATGCCACCGGTCCAACCTCGGGATAGTGGCCAGGGAGTACTTCACGTCGCTCACCAGCTGCCAGAGACTTGGCATAGAGAAGAAGGCACTGGCACTGAACTTCAGCCCACCGGGACTAAACCTCACTGAGCGGCTGGAGTACACCTGTGAACTGCTCAAGTGTGCTGAGTCTGACGGTGGACTCTCCTTGGTCAATGATACGAATTTTGACTATTATAGCATCTATGGCAGACCGTTACGTAAGTCATCAGTAGTCAGTCAGTCACCCATGTTATAGAATAAAATTAAACATAGATGCTAACATTTTGTTTGTATGGGATAGACCATAAAGTTAGTAATAATAATAATAATACGTTTATTGATATCCCAAAAACATTACAATATTTGTTTACAGGCGATGAATTTTGTACAAATATTAGGATTTATAACTTTTTTTTAGTTAGTATACTTAATTATAGGTATATTAACTTTATGGGATAGACTGAGAACTCTGCACTGTAATTTTACAAAATTTTTGCAAGACGTGGAGTTGACCTTGTAGAAAGTAGATACACTTTATCGCGAAAACCGACGCTTCGAAAAAGCAGTGATATCTTTCGGATTCGTTTAATTTCCACCATATTTTTTCCATGATAGTTTTATTCTCAGCATCCATAAACTCGACGTGCGTGCCCGGGACCGGCATGTTCCACCTCAGCGATACAACGATGAGCTTCACGCAGGCGCAGCAGGCCTGCCGCAACCGCAGCTCCGTGCTGGCCGACGTCGTCAGCGAGCAGAGGACTGAATCCCTGGCGCAGCTGCTGGCGGCGTCTCAGGTGGAGAGCGCCTACTGCGGGCTCTGGAGGGATAATAGCAGCGGCTATTATCGCGCTAATGGTAAGTAATTGATCGAGTTGGGCCTAACTTGGTTCCTTTTTAGGGTTCCGTACCCAAAGGGTAAAAACGGGACCCTATTACTAAGACTTCGATGACTGTCCGTCTGTCCGTATGTCCGTCTGTCCGTCTGTCTGTCTCCAGGTTGTATCTCAACTCTCAAGAACCGTAATAGCTAGAGATTTGAAATTTTCACAGATTATGTATATCTGTTGCCGCTATAACAACAAATACTAAAATAAAAACAAAATAAAATTAATATGTAAGTCATTTTTTGGACCTTTTTGATCTATAATAATAATAATAATTTATTTATTTCAAATCATAATAATATTATGTAACATTCAAAAGCTTAGACACTGTTTAGTTAATTTCAGTTCAAATTCAGTAGTTAGCGTTGGGAGCTGCAGTACTAGTTTTAAAACTGTGACACAGCTCCCAATAATGGCAAAAGGTAAGTACTTAAAATTTTCTCAAAGTCCTTAACTAGTTATATGTGTACTTTAATATTTAATAATAATATTAAAACAAAATAGCAAATTAAGGGGGGCTCCCATACAAAAAAATTAAAAAACACAATTTTTGGCCTAATTTTGCTCTAAAATGGTACGGAACCCTTCGTGCGCAAGTCCGACTCGCACTTGGCCGATTTTTTTATGCAAGAGCTGTAACTCTTACATATAAAAGGGCTTGAATATCAGATGGATGGAGCTAGCTATCAGACGGTGACAGCTGAGGCCTGAGGACCACCAATAGATAAGACGTTACCTCTCTGCAAAATCAATTTTAGTAGGTACTTATTGTACCTAAGTGCAAAATTAAGTATAGTCTTTGTATACTTACTTATAAATACATACAGTGCGATTTCTTCCATGACTTTGCCCTGACATAAATCGAAGTAGTGCTTGAGATGGCTTAGCGATTCCAAGATTTCCAGGCGACAGGCTAGATTGCAGCACGTACCGTGCTTGGGCGCCCGGGCACCCGCGGCAGCGGCTGCCCTGCGTAGTGCTCACCCGTCATCGCACTTGGAAGTCGACCAGCTGCAAGAGCACTTACCCAGTGATGTGTGAACTGATACCTGGCGGACCGTACAGACCGAAATCTATATTCGCTTCTAGGAAAAATAATGGTATCGTCCTCTCCTCTAATATTATTAAAACAATAGTAATACCTACTGCTCACTCTTGAAATCATTGAAAAGGTACTAAAATTAACCTTCATTTTTTCCAGATACTGAAAATGAAAATACCCATTGATCAAAAAGATAACAAAAATTAGAAAATTTTATAAAAGTGTGTGCACTTCGCAAGTACTTAATTTTGGATTATTCTTTAGCTTCTACTTGACTTAAAATTAAAAAAACCTCTCCATATTGACATTGACAGTTTATTGACACTGAGTACTGACAGCAAATGCCAATTGCCAAATTCTCTAATCTCTTGTTTCATGTTTGCATTGTTTGGGTGTTTGTTTTTAAATTTTAATTCCTCGAATTTTTGTAAAAGTTATAATTACCTACATATTATCTTCTTTGATAATTACTAATTTAAAACTAAGATAGCCAAGTTACTAACACAAACAAATTGTTAAAGTATGGGCCAAGGCAAAAGTCAATTCACAGAAGAAGAGCTTCAAGATTACGAGGTATGATAGCAATCATCATAGGTACTCACAAGGGTACTCATTAGAATTATTTGAATTTCGTTTCTTAATTCTTACTGTAAATTGACAAATGATAATAATTATTACGTGTTCTTGCAATTTCAGGATCTCACCTACTTTACCAAAAAAGAAGTATTATAGTAAGTGTATGAATAAAAATATAGTAAATAGTAATGTAATGTTCTGACAAATCTTAACTTTCTACATAATTTTTAGTGCACATCAAAAGTTCAAAGCATTAGCTCCGGAAAAGGTTGGACATAATAAGAATGCAAAACTCCCTATGGCTAAAATACTGCAGTATCCAGAACTAAGAGTCAATCCATTCCGAGACAGAATCTGCAAAGTGTTCAGTTCCAGCAATGATGGGGACTGTACTTTTGAGGACTTTCTTGACATGATGTCGGTTTTCAGTGAGAATGCTCCTAAAGCTGTTAAAGCTGAGCATGCTTTTAGAATTTTTGGTAAATTATTTCCTTTATTCTTGAAATGAATATGAAGATTATTTTGTGTGTAATTTCATTAGTAAGTCAGAAATAGATAAGTCATGTAGTACCCGTGTACATTATGATATTTTTAGAAATAATGCTAAATGTACAAACTTAACATGCTATTTCCAGACTTTGATGGTGATGACATGATTGGTGTGTCGGATCTCAGGGAAGTCATAGAGAGGTTGTGTGGTTCAGAGTTGAAGCTCAGTGACTCCGAGCTGCAGCAGCTAGTGCAGAATGTGCTGGAGGAAGCTGATTTAGATGACGATGGGGCTCTGTCTTTTGCTGAGTTTGAGCACATCATCGATAAGAGCTCTGATTTTTGCCAGTAAGTAAAGAATAGTCATATTCAGCTTCCTTGTTAAATTTTATTATAGAAAAAGTAGCATGTTATCTCTTTTATTTTTTATGTTGAGCCCAATATTAATTCCTTCAAGGTCTGGTGCCTATATTGCATTTTATTTTCCTTGTTTTTGTAAGCAATCTCTTCTTCATTTACAGCTCATTCAGAATAAGACTATGAAGAAAGAAAGGTCAGAAGAAACATGTACTGCAGAACAAACACCTAATACACAAGCAAAGGGCATAATCTTTATTAGTACACAATTAATATGTTTCTCAGTCCAGAATCTCATAAGTTTATAATATAGTACATACTAGTTTATACAGTAATGTTATAATTATCACAGAACAGACTTACTCCTAGCGGAGATTATAATCAAGTAGGTACATTTACCAATGTCTAATCTAACTCCTATGAGGAACCAATGTCAGTTTCACCAAGCTGGTCTACCGTCTAAATTGGCACCATTAAGATCTTTCCATTGACGAACAGATATAAAAAATAATTCAAATAATAATATTCTAGGTAAAATGGGTCTATATGTCTGTTACACTAATTGTTTGTTATGGATATGATTTCAAGTCCCTTTATGCCATGGGCATAGAATAGTTTCTATCAAATATGTATGACTCCCCTTAGGTTTTATTAAGGTAATTCTGTATTTTTATTTTATTTGAAGTACAATAATTGCGATTTGATAATGTTATATTTAAAGAGAAACACGATACACTAACACTGCCAATAACATTTTTACGTAATTATAATCTTCTTTATTGTATTTATATATTTTACTAGCTGTTGCCCGCGACTTCGTCCGCGTTAGCATAATATAATAACGGAGATGGATAATTTTCTCCTTTTAAGGTCCCTTACTCGAAGGGTAAAAACGGGACCCGCAGCCAAGTAGGCACATTACACATATTAATCAAATGACACTCGAAAATTGTATGTTTAGTTTAGGTTACAATTAGACTACTATTATAATAATAATAATAATAATAATATCTATGGACGCTTCACACCACGTCAGTCTGGCCCCATGCTAAGTACCTGAAGGACTTGTGTTACAGGTACCAGACAACGGAAATATATTTAATACTTTTATACTATACATATATTTAAGGTTTTTATTGTATGATAAATATATTTAATACACATCCATGACCCAGGAACTTTGAAAACTTTTTGTTCCGTCGGCGGGATTCGAACCCGCGACCTCCGGCTTAAGCTACCAACGTGCTATCCACTGAGCCACAGAGGTCGTCAAAAGAGGAAAGATTTGATTTTTTGTTTGTTTCTTTGAGTCGAATAGGCTCCGAAACTACTGGACCGATTTGAAAAATTCTTTTGCTATTGGAATCTTACATTATTTCTGCTGAACATAGGCTACATTTTATTTTGGAAAAAAGTAGGGTTCCGTAAGATATTTGAGTTTTTCGGACGCAAGGTGTAAAAAATCAGCCAGAAAAGTTACTTATTTTGCGTACGCTGCCTAAACTATGAAAGATAGAAGTTAGAACCATAAAATGTTCTAAGTAATTGTAGATCTTATAAATATCTACAAAAAAGTCCGCGACACACTATACCTATCTATGTCGAGTGAGGCACAATAACCATTTATTTATTTAAAAATCCTGAATTTTTTTTTGGACTACATTTAAACGGATATATTTTACTCACGCTATTAATCCTTATCAAAATAAATTATTTTATCACTAAGTACAGTTTATGTAGATAATAATATCTTTGAATGATTAAAATTGGACGTTTGGTTTTGAAATTAAGGCGAAATTAAAATATTACGATAGTGGGCGTCACCAAAGCGCGTGCGGGAGGAAGACAATATTCTGTTGTAGAAATGAAAATTCTGTACATAAAAGATATGAAATGACACCCGAAATTACACCTTTGTCACTAAATCGCTATAGAAGCAAAAATGTGGTTAGTTTTTTGTCTGTCTGTCTGTCTGTCACTCTTTCTGTCTGTATGTTTGTTCCAGCATCACACGAAAAATACTGATCCGATTTGAATGTGGTTTTCGCAGATATATTTATCTTCTTCCAACTTAACATCTGGTGTATAAAATTTTTTCCCCCCACCCCTCTAAGGGGACAAAAGAGGGGGTCAGATTTTGTATCAAACTTTTTTCTTTAACAGGAAAACTACTGATCCGATTTGCATACGGTTTTCACAGATTTTTCACAGTTTTCACAGATATATTATATTTGTCTTCTTCCAACTCAACATCCGGTGTATAAAAATCCTCCCCCCCCCCTCCCCTCTCAACCCTCTCTGGGGACCAAAGAGGGCTCAGATTGTGTATACAACTTTTTTCTTTAGTGGACTTACTTCATATTAGGTATTAACTGTGTTTTTCAACTTAACATCTGGTGTATGACCTTCTCCCCCCCCCCACACCCTCTTAGGGGACAAAAGAGGGGGTAAAACATGTATCAACTGATGATGTAGAAAATATACTTTAAATGGCAAAACAACGTTTGCCGGGACAGCTAGTCTTTAATAATTTCAGTTCAATCAGTCGAAAGTCTAAGAAAATTTCTAAAAACTTTCATCCCCTATTTCATCCCCTTATGGATGGAATTTATTAAATTCCTTTCTGAGGGGATGCCTACGTCATAGTATCTTTATGCATACACAGTCTCAGCCCGATCAGTTCAAATTTGACAAAAGTTTCATGCAAAATTTCATCCCCTATTTTACCCCCTTAGGGATGGAATTTTTAAAATCCTTTTTGGAGATGCCTACGTCATAGTAGCTTTAAATGCATGCAAAGTCTCAGACCGATCGGTTTGAAATTGACAAAGTTTCATACAAACTGTCAACCCCAATTTCACCCCCTTGGGGGTAGAATTTCCAGAAACGCTTTAATATACATCCATTTAATTTTAATTAGTAACCCAATAATAAAGTTTCAAGTTTCATGTTTAAGAAATGACGGACTTTCATTCACACTTTCTACCCCAATTTCACCCCCTTGGGGGTAGAATTTCCAAAAACGCTTAAATACGTATTTAGTCATTTTTAATCAATAGCCCAAAAACAAAGTTTCATGTTTCTAACTCAAGAAATGACGGTCTTTCATTCAAATTTTCAACCCCAATTTCACCCCCTTGGGGGTAGAATTTCCAAAAACGCTTAAATACGTATTTATTTATTTTTATTCAGTAGCCCAAAAATAAAGTTTCATGTTTCTAAATTAAGAAATGACGGACTTTCATACAAACTTTCAACCCCTATTTCACCCCCTTCAGGTTAAAATTTCCAAAATTCCTTCCTTAGTGGGTGTATAAAAATCTGTATTTTTTGTTTCAGTTGTACCTATGGGGACCCCTAAAATTTTTAATAATTTTTCCATTTTTGCATCAAAATCTTAATGCGGTTCACAGACTACATCTACTTACCAAGTTTCAATAGTATAGCTTTAATAGTTTCGGAGAAAAGTGGCTGTGACATACGGACGGACGGACAGACAGACAGACAGACATGACGAATCTATAAGGGTTCCTTTTTTGACATTTTGGCTACGGAACCCTAAAAACTGATGGTTGATAGCATAATATGTATCTTATTATTTTGGGTTAGGTACTTAGATTTTCTGTGTATCTGTTTTTACAAGCATTAGTTTAGTTAAATTAGTGTTAAGAGATTGTCTTCCTTTATGTTAGTAAAAACATTATGTGAAATTTGTTGTAAGATTTGTAAAACTTACAACGAACTGCCAAATTATTAACAATTTACACAATATTATGAATTACTTCTGATTTATTTAACTAATAATACTCAATGTTAAGCTAATTATTAAATTAATATACAATTTGAAATACATAAAATTGTTTTTGTTTAAATTTTAAAACACTATTTTTGACCCATAGACTATTTTTTCATGATTTCAATAGATAGACTATAAAATGATGTCCAGTGAAATAAATAAGCCATTTTAGTATAAAAAATATTTATTAGGATGTATATAATATGAACAATTTTATTCTGAGATACTCTTAATTCTGTAAGTAACCAGGAAGCTTCATCCTCATGAATATCCAGGTCGTGAAGAAAGATACCAGAATACAGATAAATGCAACTGATATTAACAATATTCTGTTCAGTTCACACCCAATGTGGAAGGGTTGTGGGTGCGATCCAATATTATGAAACCCAAACCTCCGAGAGAGAAGAGGAAGCTGGACGCTAAACCTTCCATTATGTATTGACCGTTGACGCGATTGGGCATAAACGCGACCGGTCTGCTGTGTCCATGCTCGTCCGTCGTAGACCCTACACTCGGCGGCTCCACTATCACGTCATATATTATACCTATAACAAACATATTCTTATTATATTGCGTCTATAAACAATGTATGACACGTCTTATTAGACACCGACTAACCTCCGGTCACCAAAAAGTAGGAAAGTAATACGAAAGAAAACGTTGTCATTGCAGAAGGAGCTTGCAGCCATGATGGCTTCTTAATTTTAATGTTAGGTATTTCCAACACATTATATGGAATTGCGAATAGTGCTTCCATTTTATTTTATAAATATAGGTAACTACAATTCGGAATGATTCGGAATCGAAACCACAGATCGAAACCGACACCAACGAACGCTGAGAAATTAAATTGTCAGTTAACAGCACCACAGAATATTAGAGTATAAAAGGCCGTATAGACGATCGGTTCCAACCATAGACTTATAATATACTGACGTAAAGACCACCTGACAACCCGAAAATGCGTGACGATTTTCGATCTGTCAATGTGTGCGTGTGCTAGTGATGTATCTTTTACTATCGATAGTATAGTCCGTTCCACAGTGTATTTTTTGTCCAAAAAATTGGCCATGCCTTTTTTTTTGGAAATCTTGAACAGAAATGTTATGTAAGTAATTTATTAGTATTTACATGTGTTAATTTCTTATTATGAACAATAAAAAAACACTTTTAATTTTTTTTCAATAAAATTAAAAACTGCCATAACTTTTTAAATATTTACTTAATTGTCTTCTTGATTATTCTGATCGACAATAATAAAAAAAAACACACAATTTAACCTGATTTACATATTTCTTAAATAAGTGTTTAAAGATTTACTTACGATTTAGGTTTTTTTTTCTTTAATTTATTATGAACGTATTTCTAATTATTTGTATTTTACAGAATTGCTACTTAAATATACAAGAATTCGTGTAAAAAAATTTAGATCCAAATAATAAAGGGCACCGAAGTTAAAGGCTTCTAAAGTTTTCTTGGTAACTATGGTTTTAGGGTTGTCAATATTTCTGTACCAACATTTTTTACTCATTTGAACTTTGTGTAGGGGCGAAGCTCCAGGGTCTGGTGGTCTCCGCCGGAAATAAAAAACTTCTTCGATAAGAAATAGACTGTATTAGGTATACTGGTTCGAGCTATAGCCGCGGCGCGTGCGTCGCGCAGGCCGGTGATCGTGCAAAGAGGGACGCGCAGCCGCGACGCGCTCCTCGCTGGCCGCGGGTGTCGCAGGGAGGCGCGCGGGGAGGCGCACGCAGAGGGCTGGCGCGCGGGGCTACCGGTTTGACCGGTCCGGCCGCGCGGCCCGATGAGACGCAGGAACATTTGTTTTTTTTGAGCATATTATAAAAACCTACTTCAAATATTATTAAACTATGTGAACTATGCGGTGACAACCCTATCCAAAATTATATAAAATTGAATAACTCCGATGCCCCGCCTCATTTGGATCCCATTTTTTTTGGGTTATAAGTATCAATAAAAAGAATATTTCAGTCTTAGTTTCAAATCCAAATATGAAAAGACATGACGTTAAAAAAATTAAAACATCAATTTATAAAGTCAGTCATAAATACGTTATCTTGAACAAATAAAGCCTGGATGTTTTTCGCTATCGTAGGGCTTTTAAGACACTATTTAGACCAATTAATAAATTCTTAAAAGAATATCAAACTTTTGAGCTATAACTGTTTCTATGTTTTTTTCTGGAAATCATAGAATTTTTTTTCAAGTACTAATTTGCATTCTTCTATAGGAATTGGGCAGTTAGGTACTCTCGTCCTGCATTTATAATCACAAATCCTATAAAATTAAGTAATAAAAATGGCATGGCCAATTTTTTGGACAAAAAATACACTGTGCGTTCGAGTTAGTTTACCTGAGTTTCTATGAGAAATAAATAATATACAACTTTGGCAGATTTTCTATTTCAAATTAGGTACCATATATTTTATTTGGCAGAAAAAAAGGTGACGATTGAAAAGTATCTAAGACACACATTGTCGTTTGGGGTGATTTTTCAATCGTCGGATATGTTATGACATGAGGTTCTTATAAGGGTAAATAATATACACATTATAAAGTTACTTATTTATTACTCAGGTAAAAGCTATCTGAAAAATCAGCCCTTACATTATTAGAAATGCAAATATAATGTTGAAAGTAAACAACACACTTAGTATTTTATTTATTCTTAAATTAAATACATATCATAATACTCTTATACACCTATTACATTTTTAGATTGGTTTTATGTTATTGTTAAATACCGATAAGTATATCGATAAATTTGATTCAAGCACTAGCGTATATGTAAAAAATTTTTATGAAAAATATTTCTTTAAAAATTGTGTAATTTAAGAACAATAGTACCTTTAGTTACGCAAAATATGAAAGTAAAAGGGAGGATTGATATTATTTTATTTGAAATACAGAACTGAAGACAGAATATAGCAAAAATAAACACATCGTAGCAACTAGGACATGAAGATTAATTACCTGTGAAATGTATATTTTTCAGGATTATTCCTATGATTTACACTGCAATCACTCACAGAACAAGTTATCATTGCTATATATAATAGTATTTGTTAAAAATAACAAACGATTTAAACAATAAATTTCAAATACTGAAAGGGCACAAAAACGCGTGTCGACTTGTGACGACCTGTCAAATAAAAGTGGTTACAGTTCACATTAAACTGCCTCTCTCTTTTCATCTTGTTATAATTCCATAAAGGATTTTCTTCTCTCTCGCACTCTTTGTTCGTCTATGCATTATAGGTTTATGGTTCCAACCACCAACAGAGGTCACCTTGGTAGGGTTGGAACAAAAATCAACCGTGTAGACGTTTGTTTTTGGTTGACCAACCAAATAACCTTCAATTACCTTGGTAGGGAGCGCATCCCTCACTACCAATGTCAAATAGAGAACATTGAGATGAAACGCGACCGTGTAGACGCTTGTTGGCGCTTTCGCACATTGATTCAGTTTATATTTTAGTCATAGTCATCAGTCGAACATTAATCCATAGTGATTAGCTACTGAAAATGGCGGCACCGGCGCGCAATGAACGCGAAATTATAACTGAATTTATAGAAATTCATAGGAATTTGCCTACACTGTGGGATATTGGTTCCGATCTTTATAAAGATCGGGACAAAAAGAGTCTAGCGTGGCAGTTGCTTGTGGATAAATTAAAAGAATATGACCCTGAGGCTCATATTATGTCGATGGCAAAAAAGAAAATTGAACACATGAGA
The DNA here is from genome assembly GCA_905404155.3 of Plebejus argus. NCBI lineage: Eukaryota > Metazoa > Arthropoda > Insecta > Lepidoptera > Lycaenidae > Plebejus > Plebejus argus. The sequence goes on from FR989927.1 coordinate 23,599,637, forward strand.
ACGGCTTTTAAACGAGAAGAAAATTTACGTGAAAAAGTTGATTACGTGTAGACAGAGATTCAACTTTGTTGACCCAACCAAGGTGACCTCTGTTGGTGGTTGGAACCGATCGTCTATACGGCCCTTTATAGAGTAGAACAGCACAGACTAATATATGTAGCAAGCTAGTTAACAGTTTTGACTTTTGTATGACGTTCAACGTCATTGTCAACTTTTTTTTTAAAGTTTTATTTGCAAGAAACTATAGTACATGCAGCATGACCATTTGAAAAAAGTTCATTTTTATTGAATATCGTCTGATAAGTGATATAATTTTATGTTTATATTAAATATGATCAATGTATAGTGATTCAATATTAGAACAGGAGCGATAAAACCTAATAATTACTTTATTTTAAATTTTAATTAAGTTTTACAACGTTAGAAGGTAGATCACACTCCATAAAGTTCTTAACTTATAACTTTAATCTTTAAAAAAGTTAACCAAGATGTCCTCTTCCTTTTTCACCAATCAAAAAATAATTTTATCATTAAATGTTTTATTTTTATTGGCCAAAATTTTTGATAAACAAAATTTTTAAATATCTACCAATGATATCTAAATATTTTAATTCTTATATCAAGTTAGCGGAATTTTGAAAGAAAAAAGTATGCCAAATGTCAAAAGTTAGCAAATTCCAACGAAAAATGAAAATGAATGTCGGTCGTCAGAGCTCAGAGACCAATTTTTTTAATTCCGAAGTGTAAAAACAGCTGTTTTTTAAATTCGATAAAGTCAGTTATATAGTGAAAGTGCTTTTTGACGTGTACCAGTGATCAGTGATTTTTATAAACCAGTGTTAAAATGTTTTAAATTTACACACAAAATGAACTTGGCTGTAGATATTTCATTAATATTACGATGAAGGGTGGACTGTGTATTATTTACACGTCTTTGCTGACAGTATCTGTTGTCTCAAGGTAGGTATCTAAACAATATTCCAATATACAAAATTTTGAATAAGAAAAGAAGTGGCATAAGCATAGGTACTAGCAGGGAACGAGGCAATACGAGAAGCTAACATAAAACACCAAAAATTGTCTCTGTCTTTTATGCACAGTTCATATTCTATCATCGCTTTTATCTGTTTACAGTTGCGCCCTATTTATTTTGGCTGTATCAGAAGCACTTCAAGTGGAAGATGTTCACGAGGATGTGGATCTCTCCGGACTGCACAATGTGTCTCAGAGTCAAGCTAACCATGAAAGCAAGCTGCCGCAGTTGCCACCAATTGAACCAGAAGTTATTGTCGCACCACCTGAAGAGAAGACGGAAGAACCCGACAAGATGATATTTCCAGAGGCGCTGTCGGTCAACTCAGTGACTACAGATGGGTATGTTTCGCCATTTTTTATTATACCTATTTTATGCCAATAGCAGATATTAGAGGACAGGAAATATAAGGGCATTGAAGAGTATTTCGTGCTTCAGCTTTGTGTGTATTTTGTTAAATTTATAAAAAAAAATCGACGCCCCCACCGAATAACCGGACAATCGAAAAAATGAAAATGTTCAGGAGAGCCAAAAAACTGATTTTTGTTAATAACTCCGTTAAAAAAAAAGCTTCAAAGACTTTTTATATCTCAAATGAAAGCTAATTTTTTTGCCCATCTTGCTATTTCAATAATATTTAATTGCCACCAAAGGTTTTTCTTTAATAAAGCAAAACGCAACTTATCGTTCTGGAGTAGGCCAAGCTCTGATCATCATTGTCTATTGCATGGTTATTCGGGTAATTTTGCGTTTCGGCTGTAATAAAATGCACATATAATATCTCATTGCAATATTATTCGGGGAAATTGTTTAGGATAAAAATATTGGTAAACACCTATTACTTTACTTTTCGGTGATTAAAAAATATTGTACACTTTACAATTATAGTCATTGTGGTTTATTCCAATGATTTTCTACTATAGGTAAAATAAAAATAATATGTATTTTTGTTTAAATACATTCATTATTTGATGTCATAAATGACATTCTTGCAATCGAATCAGCTCTAGATTCGAAAAAATACACTCTGGAGACTGGCTCTATCATTTCAATAGTACTTATAATCATTGCAGTTAATTACAACGTTAGTCATAATTCATAACCCTCATTGCCACCTGAGTTGGTGTTACAATAATCAATATCATATTAATATGTTCTAATAAAATGAAAGATAATGGCAGGAATTTGCTTTAGACAGTGTTCCGAGAGGATCGTAGGCCTTTTCTTATATGATGGTGGTTTAATCGTCGACTTCTATCTACATCGTAGTACAGTTCAATGTAATCAGGATCAAAACTATGTTAAAAACAAGTCAAGTTACAATACAATACACACACACAATACTGTAGCAGCACATCTTATAGTAGCTAGCAATCGCATTCCTAATTAAATACTGAGTTGGAACCCACTAGGACCTGCAGGCTGCAGGACCACTTCCATGAATAACGTTTGACTGTCTGACAACAGCTGCTTGCAGGCGTGAAGCTGTAACAAGTGCTGTCGTGACAATCTTAAGCACTTCTTAGGAGTATTTGCGAAAGAAGAAAATATCAAAATACGTTCTCGTTTATTTGTAACAAATCTCGCTGCTTATCGGTCACGTTTAGTTTATTTTGTAGCAAGTATTGCCCATACATGCTTGTTTGTGAGAAAACCCGCATGCTCATTACAAAAATCGAAACAGATTATGATATTAATATTAGAAATGTGCATAATTTAACGAATGTAAGGAAGAACTTTACCACTTGATGTCTTCCAAAATGATCGCTGGTCGTTCTTACGTCTATGACGACTTCAGACATTAAAAAAAGCCAGGGACAGTCAGACATTCTTATTTTTTTAATGAAGAAAGTCTCACTATTCCTGACTCTTGGGTCCCGTGTAAACCTCTGCGATTACTGATCTGATGCTGGTCTGAGACTGGAGGCTGGAGGTGAGTGGACTGAGATGATCACCGCGATATGATGGTCGTTCGACTCAGATTCTACAAGTTGTCCAAAATAAAACCTAACCAATATGCCTTTATGCCACAAAAGTGCACCGAATACGCCCTCTATAGATTAGTGAACCACATCAGAAAGAAGAGAGTGAAGGAGAAAATTTATATTATGGTATCGCTGGACACAGGAGAGGCCTTCAACAATGCTTGGTGGCCAGTTGTAATGGTTCGGTTAGCTGAAGTTAGGTGTCTGGGGAACCTGAGGCGGGTAATCAGCGGCTACCTGAGTGGAAGGAGTATGAAAGTGGGATGTGCAGGAGTGGAAATATGCAGTAGGCAGCAATGTATTTACCCGAATAAGCATGCAATATTCGTTTATCGTCAAATCGTTTTGACATATTTTTTCGCAATAGCCTATTGCCCAGTTTTTGGTGTAAAATACAATTTTAAGTATTGTTATGGAATAAACACATAATTTTTTATATCTTTGTAAATATCCATAGGAAAATTCTGAAAAAAATTCACATGATGTATTTTGACTCATATTTTGACTTCTAGATGCCAAAAAACGCATAACAGCAAAAACCCCGCAATAGCACATTGTCCGGTTATTCGGTGGGGGCGTCGAAATGTTCATAAATTAATCCCTTGATCGCGGAAAAACGAGACACAATAGATTTCTTTTGTTATCACGGTTGCCGGTGACCGCTTGGGGCTCGAAGCATTAAACGAAATAAACATCAGCTTAGATAATGGAAAGCATACTGTATGGACTACAGCTTGACTCGAACTATGTAAATTATTTTTATGTATTCTAACTATTAGATCAGATGATAGCTGTGATGAAATAACAGTGATTACCTAATACTTTCACTATTGAAAAACTCTCAACTCAATACATTGTAGGTAATATGTTAGAGCTCAATATGTAATCTTACCTGTGTAGTACTTTCATATTTGGAGACATGAGAATATGATAACTAACATTTTGTAACACTACTATTTACTGATTTTTCCCCATATAATTTGAACAAACCTTGAAACTTATCTACTTCATCATCTGGATAATGTATCTGGCTACACATAAAATGCGCAGTTTTTTTATTTCAAATCATTTCTGCAAAAAAGCAGCATTATTTTCTGCTAGTTATGTTCATCCTCAATTCAATATTTCAGTTTAATAAACATCAATAATATACTATAATAATAATAATTAATAATATTAATATGATTGGTAGATAGTAGATACTTGTGTGTCCAACCTGATTAAATAGCCTAATAAATAACATTAACTGTTTGCACAAGACTCCAAGAGCTAGGTATCATATCAATAAAGCTGATAATAATTTGATTAGTGCAATAGGTCAGTTCTGTGGAAGTCAGGGGTTCCATGGAATAATCATAGTGGTTCTGCCTTAAATACTTACTTCAATCTAGACACGCGGTAGCGTGTCCAGCCAAGTTCCAGCATAACAGAATGGCGAGCAGCACCGTGTGTAATATTACACAAATCATTTGCAGCTACATTTGACCCCCTCATAATTCAGAAACTATTTCACATAAACGTTTCAAATTTGGCTCATGTAATGAGACTTGCGAGATAAATATATGCTCTAAATTTCATGAGCATAGCTCAAACGGTTATTGAGATATTAACGCCCGAAAATCTACATTTTTATCACTGACTGACTGACTGACCTGACTTAAAATATTTAATAACTTTATGAAATGACTGATGTAATGAAAACTGGCCAGTCAAATCTAATCTAGTTTAAGATCTCACATTATTTGAATAACATCAATTGTTATAGATATTCAATAAAGCAAAGAAATAGACTCTATTATTTGTTCATAATGTTATTTGGTTCCTATACATACATATATTTCGATTTTCCATGAAACTTGGCACTTATTTAGATCTCCATCCTTTTTACGGCGAAGACCATAGACAAGAATAATGTTTGTATGGAACTTGGCTCTCTATTTACATATATGTTTTTGGTGGGATTTTACCTTTTGAAATATATTATGCTATTGTTACAAACATTATTTTTCTCAATTTCTACAAAATATAATAAACGAGTCATTACTTTTTACGTAAGTATTAATATTACTACTAGCAATAATAATATTTATTATAGTTCCTAGAAGTTTCTGTTTGGTTTTGCAAAGTTTTAAAATTTAAAGGTTTAGGAATCCCAGCATTACGTAATTTGAGTGGACAGTTATAGTTATCAGTTTGTTACAAAAGTTGAAATACAATTCACTCGCAATAGAACTGATAAAAATAGAACATGAAGGTCAGTAAAAATTGTCGGCAAAATGTACCGAACGCTTTATTTACAGCAAGTAGTTATGTCTGCTGATATTGGTGATTGATTGCTTTAAATGATGTAATGATGATGCCTTGTGGCTGTCGATAGACTGCTGACTCTCAAACTATGGTTGTTAATTAAATGAGCAGCGAATACAGATGATGATAAAAATGATAAACACAACATGACGAACAATGAACATGATGATTGATGATTGATGCTAAGTACAAGTTTTATTCCTTAACGAAACTGTTCTACCTCGGCGGATCGATACCAGACGGTCGTAAGGTTATCTGTGTATTTTCGACTTGATGGCGCGGTTGGCGCCCGCAGACGCTAGATAAGTTATTCATGGGGCCAATACACGCGTGGGACCTTATTCTCAAGCCTCGAATGTCGCTGCGATTATAGTGCGCTTGGTGCCCCTGAGGTTTTTTTGACAGGAGTTTATCTTTTTACTAGCCCTTTTGAGTTAACCAGTCAACATAATATAATAAAAAAAATAAGCTTCTGTAAAAAACCTCAAATGCCGGGCATGACACAGCCTGCGCTTGCGCATTCATGAGAATTTAATCATCCTGACGCCATTCGGTTGTTTGCCAAGCTGCTTGCAAGCATAACATATCGGCCACACATGCAGCAGTTAAGTAATCCTAATGTCCGGCACTAATGGTCCGAGTTAATAACTTAAAAGTGAGTTCGGTAGTGAACCTCCAGTAACCTCGAGTGGAAATCGAAAGCATGTCTAAATATAGCCGCACGAATATTCCGCTATTTGACTTGAACGCTGGAAGGTAATTTAAACTTTCAATCCAAACATTACCATAATAAACACGGGTTTGATCAATATTGCGTATGTTCAATTGGCAATTGCTCATTAGTAGTTGACGGCTTGTGACAACTGTTGAAGTCATTTTGCCTGTTTCTGTGACTCTTATGGTGATCGCACATTTATCACCAACGTACCTACGCGCCGCATTTTAAAATTTGTTGTAGGTACATGCAATTTCGTGTACATTTCGTAATGTTTCCTGGTACTTGGTAGCCGCTGATAGAGCAGATATTAGATATAGAAGACATTGTATCCCTTCCCTGTTAACCTACTTGTTGCTGGTCTGTAACTCTGTTCCACTGAATAATTTAAAAATCGGCCAAGTGCGAGTTGGACTCGCGCACGAAGGGCTCCGTACCATTATTATAGAGCAAATATAGACCAAAAATTATGTTTTTTGTATGGGAGCCCCCTTAATTTTTTTATTTTATTTTAATATTATTATTAAATATTAAAGTACAAGCATAACTAAGGATTTTGTGGAAAATTAAAAAAAAAGGATAAAAAAATCACGTTTGTTGTATGGGAGCCCCCCTTAAATATTTACTTTGTTTTTAGTAAGTATTTGTTGTCATAGCGGCAATAGATATACATACTCTGTGAAAATTTCAACTCTCTAGCTATAACCGTTCTTAAGTTACAGCCTGGAGACAGACAGACGGACAGACATCGAAGTCTTAGTAATAGCGTCCCGTTTTTACCCTTTGGGTACGGAACCCTAAAAAGTAATAAAAGCAGACCTAGGAGCGCCCACGGAGGCGTAAAACGCCACCGGTCGTGACTCGTGCGATAAAATACTGACCGTGTGTCACACTTTTACGTCTGACCTATTTCACGTGCGAGTCGCCTATTTCAAATACTATCTATTTACTTACTAATTTGTAGTTTAATACTATGTTTCTGGAATCGTGTAATATTACCATCGAAGTTTGTGTTGAGCTCTGATATGGTATGAGTAAAATGTAAATAATGTTATATGTTAACAATCTAGGGTTCGAAGGATTTGGAGAGAAAGACCTGCTGACTCTTAAAAAGACTTTACTAGCACCAAGTCTCACTTAACTAAGCACTAGATCTATGTGTCCATATTCGTAACAATAATTAAACTCAAAGTTCAATCGCGTGTTAGGTACAGTGCGAAACTTTGATTATTTAGACGTGTACGGTGTAAATAATCAAAGTTGCGGAATTCGTTCCGTGCGTTCGGAAAAATATGTATTTTATATTATGTACTTACTACTAATCTTATAGTATAGTGATTGGTGAAACAACGTGTTAAACGGTTTTAAATACATTTTATTGAAATTATATTCCGTAATCGATATTATTATAATATTATGGCACTGCACTGTCTTCAAGTGTTCAAGTGACAGATTAAGCTCCGATCACACCTGTCGAGGCAGATGCAAGTTGCAAGCTGCAACGTTTTTGGATAGCGCGATTTTGTACACTATAAAAGTGCTAGACGTTCCGCGCGGCTTCGCCCGCGTAAATTAGGAATTTGACGGAAACCGTACATTTTTCCACAAAATATAGTAGTTTTGTGGATTGTGTATGTATTGTGGAAAAATGTACTGCCATATAACATAAAATTGTTCTTGTCCTTAATTTAAAGTACTTTCAAATAATTTGACGTGGGAGAGCCATGGGCTTATCTGGGATCTCGGACATATTATTATAACAACACGCCCCGGGCCGTCATTTTAAATTCAGACGCGTAGGCTGAGCCCACAACTTACTGTCTAGAAAGTTAGGCTCGTTGTACACGGTTATAGACATTAAAAAAGTATTATCACTCTTTTTTTAGGGTTCCGTAGCCAAATGGCAAAAAGCGGAACTCATTCTTCATGTCTTTCTGTCCGTCCGTATGTCACAGCCATTTTTCTTTAATGAAAACGATGTGTTTTTACTTTTTATGACTACATGTGCAATGTGCATATTAGTGGTTTCTACTTTCTAATACATAATGCACAAATGTAATTGATACCTATTTTATTATAGTAATTACCACGCGGCCACGGAGTACTGACGGTAATTTTCAATTTACTGATTCTTAAATCTTCTTCATCATCTAAATCTATATTTAAGTATGCTAATTTTATTGATAATTCAAAATTATATATATTGTGCATCTAAAATGTACATACTAGATTGCCTTTCTATGTTCTGAACATTGCCACTGACTCCTAAGATACAGGCATACTAGTTTGGGAGTTAGAGTCTGTCAGAGGCGTCAGAGCCTTTATAGGATCATATTTTGTAAAAAGCGTTTGATGTAAATAAAGATTATTTATTTATTATATTATTATTATTAACTACAGAGCGAGACTCAAAACTTTACATTAAATGCCAAAATTTTAATAATTTTCATTTCTCGCCTCCTGGCTTGCTCCACACTACAAAATTTATTGTTTATTCTCTAATCTCTGTTTATCTGCAGATTATAGCAATACATCTCGTCTATGACGTGGCATTTAGGTCCCAGACGAATGAAAGGGAACCTGAAATAACCTCACTCAATATTAAATAGCGAATAAATACATAAATTATTATCCATGGGAACTAGTCGACTCGTGTCTTAATAAGGAACAAAGGATGGTATTAACTTTCCATTGCCATGTCTAGTTCACTTGTCGCTGATCGCTTTATCTGAAATACTATTCATATCATTTACATGCGGTTTTGTCCAAAATGTAGCGGAGATCGGAGTTTCACTACTGCTTTGTCTTGTAAATCTCATAAACCTTAGGCGGAACCCTACGCGAACCATATATGGCCAATAGTAGTTATGGATTGGCCGTTTATCTCATAGTCAAATACAGTCTTTGACTGTGAGATACGGGCGCAATTCTGAAGAGCTGTATTAGGATTTAGGACTCGGGATAGAGTTTAGACTTTAGATCAATTATTAACCAAGACCGTCACTGTTTGGAAGAATATATTTTAAAGAGTATCTTTGTTTTTGAGGATCGTTTAAATATTGTGATGTCTTTTCTGATTAGCCAATTATAATAATATTCATATCTCTTTTATTTGGAAGCTAGAACTGTCCTTTCTACTGCAGCTTTTTCTTCGCGCAGGTCTATTAAATGACTAGCTGTTGCCCGCGACTTCGTCCGCGTTAGTATAGTAGATCACGTCCCAAGTATTATTTTTCAAACATATTCAATGTACAGAATTGACTTTCTTACGATTTTATTACAATATTATATTGTATAGATGTATAGATGACTTAGTTTGTTCCTACAAAGGATAATTAAGATGCAATACAAACTCCACGATACCTTTTAATTATGAACAAAAGTTTCACACACAAACGACACTGGAAAACCGTATGTGTAGTTTAGTTTTTAACTTTGTTCTTAAAAAAGATGTATAACGCCGCAACACCGCTTTGTTTGAAGCAAAATTTGGGGAGGTGGGGGGGGGGTTTGGGCGGCCGAAGCCCCCCCCCCCCTCAAGAAAAGACCGATGCCAAAGCTCCCAGCATGTTAATCAAACGACACTCGAAATTTGTAAAGAAAAGATAGACAAAAGCATCATCATAGCATGGCAAGGAGTGAAGATAGATACAAAGTGTGAAGGAGAAATTTGTAGGAAATTTTATGGGCTTTCATTACGTACGGGACATTTTTTCTCTACAACGCACCGTTTTAGCGATATGAGCAAAAAACTAAAAATATTGAAACTTGAGCCCCTCCCCCCGCCCTAGGTGATATCGTCATAATATATAGCCTATGTGTTGACCCGACCTCTATATAATATTCGTGCAAAATTTGAAGTAAATCCATTCAGTACTTTCTGAGTTTATCCCGGACATACATACAGACAAACAGACAAACAGACAAACAGACACACAGACAAACAGACAAAAATTCTAAAAACTATATTTTTGGCTTCCATATCGATTGTAGATCACGTCCCAAGTATTATTTTTCAAAAATATTCAATGTACAGAATTGACTTTCCTACGATTTTATTATATGTATAGATATCTCCTTAAGTGGTTGGAAAGGCGGTCGGTGCTGTGGCATATTTTGTCAGATCGCTGGAGGTTGTTGCAATCGGTCATTCACTGTCTACACTAGGGCGGCACCGTGTCCCTACCATTGTCTCGGTGAGAGAAGGCTAAGATGTCGAAGTATTTGATGTCGGTGCATTTGATGTCGATGCTGCAGCTGAGAATCGAGAATGGGGGATAAGGCAACATTTAGGAATGTTATAATTAGTCTTTTGATCAAAAATTTTCAGGTACTTGAAGAGTTGTTTAATTGCTTATCTCGAGACTCCCTTAGTTGGAACTTGGAAGCAGGTTATTATGAAAACGTTGGTACAATATTGCTGGATAACTTTATTCTTTTACTATTCATTTCTACAGTTTATGTGTAATTTAATAATTAATAATAAAATTAAAATAAAATAAATATAAATATTTAAGGGGGCTCCCATACAAAATACACATTTTTTGCCAACTTTCGCTCAATAACGGTACGGAACCCTTCGTGCGTAATAAATTAATAGTAACGAGAACACTTGGTAATTCGCGAATTGTGATCGATGGAATGCTTATGTCGCAGCCAACTGGTTTAAATAGCCGTTCAATCAAACAGCTAGCCCTTTGACTGAACAACGCCATTCAATCACACTTCTAGCTTTTTAATTGAATATTTAAGTCGCTCAAAACGTTCAACACTACAGCTGCTTCAAAAGTCGCCGTTTTATTGAATTAGTTCAGCGTTTGCGCCGCGCTAGGTGCGTTTTGTTTACAATATGGCGTCAAATAAGCGGTATTCTGTGGTTGTAATAAGATATTTTTCGCAAATATACGTAACAAGCATTATTAAAGAGACAGAAATTATGGGGGCACATACGAGTGAATCAAAATTTAAACTATTCGAGGAGAAATTGCGGGATTATGAAATGCATCACCAAGGTGTTTATTGCAATAATTGTGTTCAGAATGAGTTAGAAATTAGAATACAATTAATCTGCTTGTTATCATTACCCTTGTGTAATAATAGCACTAAACTAATGGTCACCTTAGTAAATTTACCATTTAACCAGTTGGATTATATAAGCGTCATCTAGCTGTAGTGTTGAACGTTGCAGTCAACAAGTCGGCTAAACGACATATAGCCGTGTGATTGAATGGCGTTGTTCAGTCAAAGGGCTAGCTGTTTGATTGAATGGCTTTTTTAACCATTCGTCTGCGACACTTACACCAACTTTAGCGCAGCCAGCTGTTTGATACTGCGAGATTTCCGGGAGGTACAAATTTTAATTTTAGATGCTTAATTAATTCATGATTGACTGTACTTACCTAATTTTTTGTAATGACTAATGAGTAATAAATGTTAGTATTAAAATTAATGTCCTCGTTGACAAGTTATGACAGGGTAGTAAAGAATACTATAATAGAGCGTAATAAAAATTGATTTAGGGCCTGTTTCACCAATATCTGGTAAAGTGGCGAATAGGCTATTCACAACTTTTTTGACAGATTCTCCATACTTCATCTGTCAAGTTATGTTATGAATAGCTTATCAGGAAGTGGTGAAACAGGCCCTTAAAGTGATAAGATAACAGACGGTTTACTCGAGCGATTGTTATGTCGAAAGACTGCTTCATTTCCCTTTGAACACAATATTATGTCACTATGGTACTACGCGAGGCAAGTGGTGCGAATAAAAAAGAAAATTAAACAAAAATGAACATTGGACTGTCTTATATTATGCAGTATACCTACAGAAGTGCAGCAGTCAAGAAAATAATTTGTATTGCGTCAAAGAACAAAAGCTGGAACCTGGAACAGTTTAATAACTCTACAACGAGTCACGTAGCTATAATTGTCGCTGCAAATGTCAAACATACATAACAGCGGACCAGGGCAGAGGTCGCCTAAATAATAGCGAGGCATCGAGCCTGCGCAGACTTATCGTCGCCGCGTACGCGACGTGCCCTACCACCGGTTCACGATCCCTTATTACCCGCAATTTTTATCGCCGCTTATGGGATAACCACTTTCTCCGGTGTCAATACATTATCAACTATCTGATAACGACTAGATCACACTTCGCCTCTTGCGAGATCTTTTCCGAGCGGGCTTCGAGCACAGGGATTAAAGTTCAGTATTGCGTGCTCTCGCTTTCAGAAATGCCAGGAGTTCCTGAAACGTAGTGCTCCCGATTGTGAACTCTACGTGCTGAGTAGACTGTCGAAAGTCGTGTGGAGCTTGTTTCAGTAAATCTGGCGAACGAGGCGTTGGCTCGTATCGTATCTGACAGCACAGTAACCGGTAACGATCGCCGCAATAGAATGTAATGGGTGTATTGAGTGTGTACAACGTCGTTAGCGACGGCGAAATTGAGATATTAGTGATAACTGATAAGTGATAAGTAAAGTGATATCGACGGTACTACCAGTCTCAGGTTACGCCACATGATCACGTTCTCAAGAATTAGGTGTGCGGTGTTAGTGCCTGCAAGCCAAAACTTTGAAAATTCAGCCTATAAATCACAATCACCCCAAAATTTTATGATGCGACAGTTTCATGTGAAAAATAATATGGAGAGGCTCTAATACAAATAAGAGCCTCAAACGCAAAGAACCGTACCAAACTACAGAAATTACGTTTTTTAAATATATTTATTTTTTCTAAATCTAGATATCACAGATTCATGAATTTCAGGCTGACGAGTAAGGAGGGCCGAGGGTCTAACAGTTGAGTGGTTTGAAAGGGGTAGGGACTAGGGTCCCCAGAGAAAATTCTTACAGGTCTTCTTCGCGACCTCGTAAACAATGTACTAACGCGTAATTAGCACCTATGATTACATAGAAAACTGTTAAACCGGAAAAAGGCGATAGCTTTGACGATGTTAAAATTATAATACGTACCGCAAAAAGATTATCGTCATTACCTTTACGGTTTACCGAGCAATAAACCTACTCGTTAACTTCGCCACTTTAGAAAATCTATTAAGTTTTAACTGCCGCGGGAAGTTCATTAATATCTGCCGTGACTTTTAATATAATATATTGAAAGCAAAGGAATCGTTGAAATGAAACGTTCGGAGTGACATATTAATATCGAGACGGTCAATCGCGAGCGGGCGTTTAATGGCACTCGGCAGTAAAGCAGGCGCGCCCGCGGAACTTTCCTGACTCCCTGAGCCCTCACGGACGTCCTCCTAATTCAATCACAAACCGATTGTCTCGACTTAATGGCGTTATCGACGCCGCGAGCGAAGCCATTAAAATTTTACAGCCGATCTCAAACAGTGGCATAAACAATCCGAACGGTTATGTTATTCGAATTATAAGCTATTTACGAGCGGGGGAAAGCGCTGGACAGTCTGCCCCGAGACCCTCCGACCGTCTCCCACACGATTTCTCGTATCGAACACGATTTTGAAAGTGAAATGATAAAGTAAATCGCAATAATTCTCAGTGCGCCAACGCACACCCTGATTTTAAAGCATAATCGTCAGAATTACCAGCGGTTAGCAGTGATTATTGTTTGGAGCGCATTATTTGGTGGCAGGTGGCTGAAAGTGCATATTGTATACTCCACTGCAAATACACCGAGTCCAGATAAAAACCCATAGTAATATGGATAAAGTAACAATAATGAGAACGTTTGAAGTATTTTTACCTATTAAAAGTGAGCAAATTCTACATGTTCCAAATTATACGCGTAATTATTTTAGGTTTAAAGCATGCAACGTTTACTAGCGATTACATTAATGAAATGCACTCTACCCACCGTGAAGATGCTGTTAAACGGAATTAAAAGTGCTAACATTTAATACCTCGTAATAGATAAATGCGTCAACACATAATTAAAGAGTATCATAGAGGAGCCGTTCCGCTGGTTAAACAAATCGGATGAACATTAATCTTGTACAAATAACAACAAAAACAAACTAACAATCATTCCTAATTAATTAACAAAGAAATGCTAAATGTTATTTATAAGATGTCAAAACATTTACATTTAAATGTCGGAGTTTCTTTAAAAATTCCTTATTTAAATTTGTTTCTAAAAAAGTCGTTGTTATCGTACTTTTCTCTAAATCAAAGTACCTACGTCTTGTAATTAACGTCCTCTTAAAATTCCACCTTAGTTACTCCAGTTAGTAACCTCTCTTGTAGTGTCTAATTCTCTACATTCTTTTCCGGGTCTTAGGCAGCTTAAACCTTTTATGTCACTTAGAGCTTACCTATTCAAAGAAGTTTTGGCCTTGATGATGTAGGAGCTACATGTGGTAGACGCGTTTGGAAGACTTCGCGGTCACCTTTACGGGTATTCCCTGGCGACTGTACCGCACAGAGAAACGTAAGTAATTCATCTGGCCGCTGCTTTTACGCCCGCGGCCGCTAGCCGGTGCCGTTCGCGTGTTGACACTTCATTATCTCAATTTCCTGAACCAGCTCCTTAGTTAGTGGTTTGTTTGTTTTGAACTTTCCAGCCCCTTTCCGGTGGGTGTCCTAAAGTAGAGTCGAAATGACTGAGTCTGAGATTCAGTAGACGTAATTACCAATGACCTCATCAGGTTACTCGACGTCGCGTCGCATTGCCTTGAGACGGTCACGGTTTGGGATGTAACTTGTAAGCTAATCAATAGCGAACAAAAAAAAAATTCTTGTCGAAGTAAAAGTGTCTTCTTCACAATAATTGAATTTTAAGTACAAGGTTATTACTTGAAGGTTCAAACTTTAGTCTCTGTGGTTATCTTTTACTGTCGTACTGGCTGATATCTATACACAATCAGATCGTAGATTTATTATAACTTGTGGTTTAACTGCGCCACTGGGCTAGACTGCTACCATTAAATACATCACCTGAGGTTTTTATAATGCATAAATATATATTATTGTGTTCTCTCATGAATAGAAATTGCTTTTGTCGATTTGACGTTGAATTTACTGCGTTATGAATTATGATATTATATTGCAAATTTCAACGGTTATCATTTTTAACCCCCGACCAAAAAGAGGGGTGTTATAAGTTTGACGTGTCTGTCTGTCTGTCTGTCTGTCTGTCTGTCTGTCTGTGGCATCGTAGCATCCAAACGGGTGGACCGATTTTGATCTAGTTTTTTTTGTTTGAAAGCTGACATGACGGTGAGTGTTCTTAGCTATAGTTCATCATCATCAGCCTGCTCATTGCTGAAATATCACGGTATATCTGTTTCGTGATAGGACGATTAGCAACTTGCAGTCGTTTGATGGGTTTTATATTTTGCATCCTGGTTCGAGACACTTATGAATATATACACATTATTGGAAAGTTGACCTGGTGATGCAGCATCACCTGGTAATCAATAGGATACCCAACTCCTCACCAACTTAGAGCAGAGGTTTCGTGTTTGGGCTCATTTTAATTGCGACAACCAGTAAGACGTAGATAAACAGTAAATATTTGCATGCTGCTGCTGCAGCATCACCTGGATTCTATAGGAGCCAAGCTCCGTATGAACCTGAAGTGGAGGTTTCATGTTTGGGCTCATATTGATGGCCTCATCCAAGAGGACATATTTTATAGATGGTATTCATTGGGATATGATCCAGTTGATAGGAATTATTCTGCACAAGTTTAAAAAGCATAAAATAAAATTAAATTAAGAAATTTAAAAAAACCCCCGCCAAAAAACTTTAAAAAGTAATGAAATAACATTTCCTGACTTTAAGTTTAAATCGTTCCTAAGAGTAAAGTAATAGGTCCATAATTGTTGTCAAGGTGTGTCGGGGGACCGCTATACAAAATGCAAAAGTCGCTGTTGTGGTAGTTTACTTAGCGGTCCCCCGACACACCTTGACAACAATTATGGACCAAAATATTACTTTACTCTTAGGAACGATTTAAACTTAAAGTCAGGAAATGTTATTTCATTACTTTTTAAAGTTTTTTGGCGGGGGTTTTTTTAAATTTCTTAATTTAATTTTATTTACGGGGCCTCTAGCACAATAGACATAACTACTGTCTACTCTGCCTCTAGTGAACACGCCTTTACTAATAATTGACATTTATGCCATACGGTTTTGAATTCTAAACCTAAATTAAGAAGGGGGTGTTGGATTTAGCCTACACCCTTCCCGTGCTTAAGTGTTACAAAACATCCATTGCTCTTGAATCAAAATATTATAATTAGTTTTCTTTATTTGTAAATCTCTTAATCTGCTCGTAGCAGAGAAAATAAAATATTCTAAGATTTTGTGAAAGGGGGAAAATAATAGTTGAAACCAGAATATCGAGTGAGCGACTGAGCGACTGTCGATTAAAAGCTCTGGTTGTGTCTGCGAGTCGCGCTCAAAGCCCAGCCGCGCAAGTAAACTTTCATGCATTTGTTTGGCGGTAATTACCGCTTTTCTTCAAATGCCACTTTCTCGGTGTCAACCCGATGCAATCAATAAATATCCCACTGCGGCGATATTAATATAAGCGTCAGAAGTGAAAATTGTTATGGCGTTCAATGGAGACAATGGCTGTAAACTTTACTTCCAGTGATGAATTACCGACATAATATTTTATTTGCATAGTTTGCGTTTAATGGTATTATTATATTTGACACGGTGTGTATACTCAGTTTAATTTACTAATAGTACTTTCTGATGAATACTTTATAACCAACGGTCCCTGAGGTTAGTTAAGGTGCCCAAAAATACTGAGACGTCAGGCGAACATTCTGATCTTGATGTAAGAATTGGCCCACCGAAAGAACTGACTCAGACTGCTTTAAAAACATATTATACGATCGTTATCGTTGAATGCAAAACGAGTGATGTCGAGCCCCTCGCAGACTCCACGAACACTTAGTGGTGCACGTCCAGTAGATTAACCGTTGCTTTTACCGGGTACTGTTATATCGGCCTTGATTTCTCCCGATTATTCGTTGGCTAGTGTCACAATTATTAAATTACGTGATTACATGAAATTCTACCTCCGGGCATGAGGAATCGAACATAGAGAAATCGATCTCGTATGCATCGAGATGCAGATTTTTCTAATATAAAATTGCACCCTGAACATTAATTGCTTTTAACAATCGTAACTCGTAACAGATGATCGATGTCTAGTCGCCGTATCTATTATTCCACCCATTGGAAATGGCAGTTGCAGACAATCAGTCCAGCTCACAGCGGAGGGTATAGGTGGTGGTCCGTCGTGTACAAACACTCGGCGGCACTTGTTGCGCAACGCGAATGGCCATCAATCAACGAAAGGGAAAGCTAAGCCCGACATGGATTAATGAAACATTGGAAACAATTACAGCTTTTGTAAACACCCCGGGCACGAGGTGCGAGGACGCTTCTATCCGTATTTTGTGTGCATACCTAGATGATAGGGCATCTATTGCGAAAGGACGCGAAATAGCACGCGAAAAGAAAGTAAGTGGGAACAGCTTTTCCAAAATTTATTTCGATCCAATTGTAAAAATATGGCCCATAATACATCCCATCCAAGTACCTACTATTATAGGAAAAAGAGTTACGATAACAACTGTCCTCTAGCGTTACAAAATACGATAAATCCACGTGGAGATTCGCGTTGGTAGTAATATCGCAACTCTCGCACGATAACGAACGCGTCATCGCGGACGTAATGAGCACGTGGCCTGGGTGATGTATCGGAGGATTCTAAACGTTATTGACAAGACAAGGTACTGGAATGCCTTATGAGCTCTGACGCTTACGACGTAAAAATAAATGGTATGTTGCAGCAGATTTGGATAAAACAGCAGATTATGTTCGAAAAATCTCTACCATACCAACAGCTGCGCTTGCATTCGCCGAAACTGTTGGAGACATTAATTCTTTACTTTGTAACTAAAGACAAGTTGTATAAGGTATTTTAACGAATCTATAAATAGCTTTTCCGTATGTGAAGACTTTACTAATGTGTACATTACGAAATGTGTGCTATCTCAAAAACTAAACATGATTAGCGCGTATTTAGCTTATCTTAGTTTGATGTCTCAAGAATTTCTCTGGTTATCTTTACTTCCTTTATCATTTGTTGCAAGAACAATTTTTTATCGCATTATTACTGTTTTAAATTACTTTTGTAATTTGTTCGATCTTGTGTATAAAAAAATAAAAATTAATATCGTACTTACTAATAAGTAATAGTTAAAAATAACTAAAAACACGCTTTTTATATAAAGCGTCGGTTACAAACAAACATACAAACATACAAATTGAAAAATGGCATAATTATATCAAATTAGTGTATTGTCATCGGTCCTCGATAAATCTACAAAGTTTGAACGAAATCTGGCTGTTTAAAGTGGGTCAAAATCGCGCCCAAAGAAGTCGGTTACAAACAAATATACAGGTGAAGCTAATAAAAAGCGTATAAAAACGGATATTGTAGCTTTTAAAATGTTTCTCTAGTATATAATATATAATAGACAAACAAAATTACTCAGTTCTCAGTAAATAAACTTCATCAAGCACCTGGTAATTTGTTAATGCTGCACCAGTATTGTTTCGCCTAAAACATTTGGATTTCGTGGCGCTTGTTGTCGTTGTATTTGCAACAAAATATATTTGATCGGTGCAAATACCTTATCCTATTTCCTTATCTTGTTTTAATTAATTTTCATTACTTGTAGCAGTAATTTAAGCGACATTTTGAATATTTGAATATTGTCCAATTCTATTTCGCACTAATCTGCGCACCTGTGACGAACGCAATATTTCCAGTGCTGCGGTCGAATTTTCGTGTGATTTGCTAAACGGGACGTGCTAAGTGATCGCCCACGAAATAATGGACCTGCTGCTCTATTTGGTTTGCAACATTCTACTACCATACTGATCACAACTCCAGTGTTTTTGGACAAATTTAGCTTCCACGCAAGTTCGCACGCCAGCGGCATTGCTGTCGCACAGTGTCAGTACCGAACGCTTTCTCAAACTATTAATAGATTTTATAATCGTGCGGCACACGTGAAATGCGGTAATGCATTCGATACCAAACGTGTAGCCGCCTGGAGCCGCTCGCTCCCCGCCGAATAAGGGACGGACACGAGATTATCGCCCCGTAATAGCTTAATTAAGTTAAACCGACTCGGCTATCAATCCATCAGCTGCCGATTGGAAATCTATAGGCCGGTACAATGATGGATCCTCATCGCCGCTCACTGGACTCGCTCTTTTCTCCTAAGATTGATTTGCAACAATTTCTTTCTTAATTGTGCCATTATAGAATGATTCAGATGCTGTTTAGTAGTGCGCTAACATGCGACCGTAGTCTATTATGAAAATTGTGTTATCAATTCTATGAATCTATTAATACCCCGCCGCTTTCCGTATTTATTTCACTCGCGTCGGGAATTATGAGAATTAGTTCTCTGATAAGCTAAGTGGCATTGTCAATACAGTAAGTTGATCATACACATTATGAAGCAATTCAGCGTCGTGTCGCGCAAAATATTCTATTAGCATTGTCATGTGATCTTTTAACTTATCTCTCATATTGGAATGCCACTGTCATGACTCGTTGCTGACGGCGGCTGCGATTTGCGAATTGTGATGGAGTGGACTGTGCTTGTTACTGATACTTACAATAATCAATTTTCCAAAAAGAATTGAAGCCGCAGCTCCGTCTTAATTTAGAGATTTCCAAACATTTATAATTAGAGTCCTTGTGTCTCTTCTGCTAGGCATGTTGTCGAACCGCGTGTTGTCTGATTTACAACATCCGACATCCTGTCCCTACACTCTGCAGTTATCACTGACATAAATACTACGATACGTCCGTCGATCGTGACGAATTTAGAACTCCTAAAATTAGAAAAGAGAAAAAAAAGATAGAGCTTTAAAATATGTATTACAATATAAAACGGCTCACAGATACTTATTTATATAACTAAACGTTCCGCGCGGCTTCGCCCGCGTTAATTAGATATTTCACAGACAAATTAGTCCACAAATGATATCCTCAATAAATGGGCTATCTAACACTGAAATATTTTTTCAAATCGGACCAGTAGTTCCTGAGATTAGTGCGTTTAAATAAGCCCTTTCAAATAATTTCCCCCCGTTTTTTCCACATTTTCCTCTATTTCTTCGCTCCTATAACCTATTAGTCTTAGCGTGATAAAATATAGGCCTCCTTAAAAATTAGTGTTTCTAATCAGAACGTCGGAAATTGGCACCTCGCCAATAAATAGTATCGCGTGTGGTGTATCGATCGACATACGACACCTCTGTCTAAAATCTCATCTGCACGCATTAGAAATAAGCTCTACAAGATCTGCTATCCTGCCAATCTTAACTTTACCTGCCGAGTGCCAACTATACCTCAGCTACTGTATCGTACTTATTCCTTTCCAGAAATTTCCTCGTCACGTACCGATATTTTGCTGAAACATTTTGCGTCATCGTCTAGCGACCTGAAACTGATGTAATTAACAATGTAAATGGCGTCAGGCGTGCCGCGTGTATTTTAATCGACCATTGTTACTGTAAGAACTCTTGAACAGGTTCGCTCATTATAATTTACAGCCACTGTCAAAATAACCAGTCACTTATCCGCTATTAGAGCATTAATAACATGTACTAGATAACGCAGCTAAATACTAGCGTAATTCAAGAATCCCACAATTACTAAAATGTGGATGACTAGAGTCTAGAATGCATTAGAAATTCAGGATTTGTAGAATAATAGAATAATAATAATGTTTATTTGCAACTACATTCATGTACAGATTTACATACAATACAATTCAACTTTATTCCAAATTGCAGCCGCAAATTGGCTCATGCTCTTTTTTTTTTATTAAATAAGGGGGCAAACGAGCAAACGGGTCACCTGATGGTAAGCAACTACCGTCGCCCATGGACACTCGCAACATCAGAAGAGCTGCAGGTGCGTTGCCGGCCTTTTAAGAGGGAATACGCTCTTTTCTTAAAGGTTTGCAGGTCGTATAGGTCCGGAAATATTGCTGGTGACAGTTCGTTACAGAGTTTTACTGTGCGCGGCAGAAAGTTACGCGAAAAACGCACTGTGGAAGACTGCCACTCATCAAGGTGATGAGGATGGTATGTTTTTCGCGTGGGACGATGACGAAAAATTGCAGGTGGTATGATTCCGAACAATTCCTCAGAGCACTCCCCGTGATACAACCCATAGAAGATGCAGAGTGAAGCTACATCTCGGCGTAATTCCAAGGGGTTCTAGCTGTTTGAAACACTATGGCAATCAACAATTCGAGCGGCCCTTCGTTGGATACGATCAAGAGGGAGCAGTTGCGCCCCTGCCCAGAGATGAGAACAATATTCCATAAGAGGCCGAACCTGCGCCTTGTAGAGTAGTAGGCGTTGGTCCGGGCTGAAGTACTGTCTCGCTCTGTTAAGAACACCAAGCTTCTTCGAGGCTAACTTGGCCTTACCCTCTAGATGATATCGGAACTGGACTATCGGCATGTGCTGGTATACACAGGGGCATATTCAGCGCCGGTCTTCCGCAAGAGCCATTGGTGACGATATGGATCTCATTATAAATTAATTACAACAGCTTGCAAACAATTATAACGACATATTATTATAACAACAATCAAAATGATATCTCGCGACGCGACAGCCTACGACTAGACTGATCTGTCGCACGCGACAAATATTTTATAATAAGTTTTATAATAATTAAATAATAAGAATTTTGTCCCGTCTTAATATTGTACGTTGAGAATATTAATGAGAGCCGTTTTGTTATTCTAACTTTTGTGGCGACGGTGACTAATTAAGTGTAAATGTGTAACTAAAAGCGTGTGGTAGTTACAGGACCGTTCTAAAGGTGTGGCCTGTGGTAGAGGCTGTTACGGCTTATCTGTGGCCTGCAACTGACACCACCGGTTGATAAACTAAATTTTTTAGATCCCACTTCTGATATTATTACAGTCACAGTATTAATATTACAGTAGAATGGCTGCTTATTCCGCAGTGCGTTTAGACTAAAACCGGAGACTAAAACCTTATCGGAGGCTGATCATAAATTCTATAATGTTATTTTTTTAACAAATTACTTACCTAATGAAATTAAAACCCATGTCAATTTTTTGCGGTTAGTGATTAATTTTTTTTTTAATTATTTAGTATTTTTAAATGATTTAGTAAGTATTTTAAAATTAAATAATAATTTAAAGTTATTTAATTTTATTTAATATTTTAAAATTAAATATTAAATTAAAAGCATACACTATAAACGATATATTCTAGAATGTTAGTTTTGTTGATACAAATAGTATTCATTATGTCGCATTGTTATTCTCATTAACGTTATTAGTTAGCAAGCAAATAACATTAAACGAACGTAATTAAAAGAAATCAATGTATGATAAAAATCATTAATTAATATTCAAATTATTGTATGAACAACATTTAGTGCTTTTAGTTAGAATCAAACTTGTAAGCTGTGAATAATATTTAAATAGAAGAAGAGTTACCTATTTGTGTTCAAAAGTGCACCATAAGGAAATGGTATAATATGTAATATGTATTTTGAATGTAGCTAAATGGGCAAATACCCATGCATGGTACATATTACATAACGCGAACGTAGAGACTGATATGATGCATTCGACAACTGGAGCAGGGTGCGGTCGTGGGCCAGTTGGACTTGTACCACTACTGTACTGGCACTACTTGCCAGTCCATTTCGCACGGCTCAGGAGCCGAGATTACTGGGGAACTTAGAAAATGATTTATGGAAATTGCTCTGTTTAATTTAGTAGCTTAGATTGAAATTTATTGTGTATTCAATTTCGATAAGTACTATCTATAATTCAACGTTAAGTTGTTGTGAATGCTTTGCGTTAGTTGAGCTATAACTAACTTGACGTATTTTTACAGTAAATTGTGATTCTCGGTGATATATTGGAGGAGAAGAAAGTAAAATTATATTGCGTTTAGAAACTTCGCTTGTTTCTAATTTTTCTGACCCTTAGGGCAACTGACCATGTATTTCTCTACTGCTGAGACGCTTGAATTGGTCTAGAGGTATTCCTACGATCATATTTTATCCAGTACCAAAGTAATTTTATTTGCTTAAGCATGGCATGTGGAGAGTCTGCCTTGACAATTGATTAGCTTTGTCCACACTGGGCCTTTTTTGTGCATCAATGGCATGTGTTATAGCGCTGTCAACAGGCGGACGTGAGGCATGCCCGTGACGCGCGTTTAAATCGTACTGCGTTGAAAGAAAAGTGCAGTCATAGCGCGCGCTACGATTTTAACGCGCGTCACTTGACTGCGGTATGACGCATGCCCTTGGCGAATAGAAAAAGGCCTAGTGTAGACAAAGCTATTTATCGATACATTGCATTTATTCAGCAAGTGTGTTTCTATTGTTCCATGTAGAGTATGTGTATGTACTTACATCGTAGAATATTTCTGCTCGCGTGTCTGTGCGAATAGAATTTGTTGTTCATTGATTTTGTTGTTGAAAAATTCATTTTCATTTCATTCAATTCATGAATGCAACGTCTAGTTTCAAGTCATGAAATATTTGAAGTACAGTCAGCGTTCAAAAGTCCAGTAGCACCGTAACGACCATATTCGTTTGCCGGTATAGTGCGTTTTTATGTGTGCGCCGTGTTACCGTGCACACACTTAAATGACGTACAGTATCAATACAACAAAGTTTAAGCGTGTAGTGGATGAGAGACAAAGATAACACATATGTTTGTCTTCTTCATGCATTCTTCTTCAATCTTCATTTATGCATTTCACTGTGTCGATAAATGCAAAAATTTCGTCCAACACGTAAGACAGTTCGTAGCTCCATCTGTAAATAGTTGGCCTCGCATCGCAATTCGCAGCTAGATTGAAATGGTCACGGTTCGAATCTCGGTTGTCATAATAAAGTTTTCGTATTGTTTTTACAATCTCAGCAATCAGGATTTTTAAGAACTCATAATTATTATATTATTATTTTAATGAAATGACTATTTTGAAAGTTTTTTTAAAGTAAGGATAATATTATATTTTGGTTACTTATTAAGTATAATAAAACAACACTTTCAAAAAATAAAATATATATATTTATTTCAATGACGTAACAATAATAATTACTGAACAATTGAATTGATTGACGGACGACGGTAAAATCTTTGATCCACAGATCTATTAGTATAATACCTATCTATTACATAATATTATCAATTGTGTTATCAATATTTCATGCTATTGAGGTTATAGTTTAATTATTCGTTTTCCGAGGAAAAGAGGATTAAAACTTAACCTCAAACTTAAAATCTTAAACCTACCAATTATTGGCCAGCACGTTCCTTTGCAGAATGCCCAATTGAAACTTACAAAATATAAATATTATAACAATTAACTCTAATTATTGCAACATAAAAATATATTTTTAAAATAACAATTAGTATTAATGATTATTAATATTTTGTGTAACCTCCATTATTTTCTATACAATTAAGAAGACGTCTGCGCATGGAAGCCACAATATTTTTACAAATATCTGTTCCACGTAAATCCTCCCACAACTGCATGCAATGGGATTTGAGCAGCTCCGGACATCTTTCATCGCGTGCTCGCCATCTTTGCACCATTATACCCCATATATTTTCGATCGGGTTTAAATCTGGGGATCGTGCTGGCCACGGAATAACCTTAATATTAGAATGATCATTGAACCAATTGCGAACTACGGAGGCTCGATGAATTGGACAATTATCATGCACAAAACTTATTTCGCTATCACCATACACATTTCGCACAGTAGGCAACATAATGTCCTCTAACACTTCTACATAATTTGCACTGTTGGCTCGCGTAGGTATAAATTCAAGTTCACCCGGCCCTTGCGCACTTATCCATCCCCACATGTTCACACTTATTCTGCCAGATTCAGTGTTTGACACTATGTTATTTTCACACCAACGGGTGTTATCTTTACGCCATAAATGTAGTCTTCCTTTTTGAGAGGATTTAAAAGTCTTTTCATCGGAAAAAAATGTTGTTTCCCAATCAAAATCTAAATACTCTCGTGCAAAGCGTAACCGTTCGTCTTTATGCCTTTGAGTCAAAAACGGTTTTTTCGCCGGCTTTCGGTGATGTAGTCCCTCGTCATGAAGTGCACGACGAACGGTGACCAATGACGTGTTAAATTCATCGGCAATACGTCTTGTCGGTATGAAACCCCACGTTTCATACTCCGCTGCCATATGACGCCGCTGAGTCTGGTTAATAAGAAGTGGCCTTCCACTTCGTTTACGACTCTGCAAGCCACCTTCTTCCTCGTATCTTTTCACCCATCGACTTACAGTATTTCTCTAAAAAAAAAGAACAAATTGTAAAAGACGATTTTTACCAACGAAAAATACACATCACAATAATATAATTAATTTCTACTTACTGAGAAGCCAGTTTCGTTAGAAATTTGAGAAATATTCAGGCCATTCGAATATAGGGCTACAATATTAGCTCTTGCTTCGATAGTAATATTTGCTTGCATATTGGATAAATTGTAAATCGCAACAATAAGATAAGTAAGAACACAAACACTCGTAGCTGAGTTCACCAACCAACAACATTATTTTTAATATTTTGTTTTCTCCAAGCCTTTTTTTAAATCTACCCTCACTTTCTTTGCTGTGACTAGAATGTTACGTTTCTAACTAAAAGTTGCTGTGCTTTTAGTTAGAAACGTAATTTTTACAATCTACATAGTTGTATCAATACTCATAGTTCATAATAATTTATAAATATTTCTCAAAAAGTGTGAAAACGTAACACGTGCGTCGGATTCGATCCCGCGATTTAGCTGGTGATTATGAGAAATCAGACGCACTTGCTAAACCACTATGCCACGGCAGTGCTCGCATATTGTATCGAAATTGACGATATGAATATACAGACAAACAAAGTGTATGTGTGTGTGTGAATTGTCTTTATGGAAAAAGGTCACAAGTAACGTTCAGTGTTGACGCTATCGCTGCGTTCGATTGCTACTGGACTTTTGAACGCAACTGTACATAAAACTTGTTTTTCATTTCTAAAGTAAGTACGACGCAAGTGGCATCAAGTGGTATATTTTAATCAATGGTTCTCTCTTTTTATACGCTTTTTATTAGCTTCACTTGTATATTTGTTTGTAACCCACTTTAAACAGCCAGATTTCGTTCAAACTTTGTAGATTTATCGAGGACCGATGACAATACACTAATTTGATATAATTATGCCATTTTTCAATTTGTATGTTTGTATGTTTGTTTGTAACCGACGCTTTATATAAAAAGCGTGTTTTTAGTTTTTGTAACTATTACATATTAAATTGTTCGCTTGTGTAGACAGTTTTTTTTAATGAAAATCTACGTCAATATCTTTATTAAGTTGTCTGTCGCTGGCGAGGTGTGAACTGTGAAATTGTGTGCATGCAACGTCTATCTTGTTACACTACGTCGATACTAAATTAAATTCCTCTATTTTCCTTCAATATGATCCCTGATGTAGGTATCGCGGGCGTTATATATAACGCAGTAACTTCATTTTGATCAAAATAGTCCTTGTTTTTTGTGTAGTTTATGGTTTTTTTAATTCAATATCTTGATTATAACGTCAGTTCCATATCTTATGCTTTTTAACCGACTTCCAAAAACGAGGAGGTTATACGTTCGTCTGTGGATGTTTTTTTTTAATGTATGTTCAACGATTACTCCGCCGTTTATGAACCGATTTTCAAAATGTTTCTTTTGTTATATTAGGTTTCACTCCAATTTGGTCCCATTTTGACAAAAGTGGTGATCTGATGACGGGATCCATGAGTAATCGAGGGAACTCCTCAAAATTCAAATGGAAACATATGTTTTTTTTGGTTTCATATGAAGTATTCCACCAAAACAAAAATGAAGTATTCCACAAAAACAACAAAAAGTAAGATTTTGCACCAAGATATACCATGGTTCGAAGTTGGTGAACAGAACTCCTTACTCCTTATAGATACATGTTTGGGGGTTTCGGCGTTTTCTTAAGAACTGAAAGCATATAATATACTACTATGCAAATTTAATTTATCATCATCATCATCACCACCATTCCACCATACATCCGTGAGTAATCGAGGGAACTCCTCCAAATGTATATGGAAACATAATATAATGATTTCGATTTTATGAGACCAAGTGTACAGAAATAGTTGAGGTTTAGGAGAATTATGCATAAGGCACTTTAAAGAGTAAGAATTATTTGACACTTTTTTGTTCATTACAAATTATTATTATTTTTACCCTGGAAGTCGGTTTTAATTTTTTGTTAAAAATAATATTTAACAAAAATTACCCATGTATAAATTGTTATATAAATAACATTAAAGTTTCATAACATTAAAGTTAATACACTTTGTCGACCTTGTCGGCTTCCTCCGGATTTCCCTCCCGAAGGAATCCTTGACCCAGCATCAGAAGTTCATTCGCGCACAATCGCATAAAATTAGCTTTTATCTGATCTTTGTCAATAATTTCGCTCTCGAGTCTCGAGCGGGCCTCAGGGCTACCGATAATTTCCTAATACTGAAAGCACCTTAACAGTTTGTTTACGTCGGGATAGCCTTTTTCGTGGCAACAAACATCACCAACAGAAAGAAAGCAAGAAATTAAGCATACAGAATGTTATCTAAGTTGAATGATATAGTGTAAGTTGCAGCCCTAGCTATCCTAGACGCAGGCAACGGTATGTTTGCGGCGGCGAATGCCGGTGATTTAGTACAGCGCGAGGCCGTATGCGGCGCGGACGTGTTAGGGCGGTTAGAAGTGCAGTGCACCGGTTCCGATATTGTTCTTATCGTAATCGTTTCTCCAAGTGATTGTTGGAGTGTGTCTCGTGAATTGCGTTCGTACACCACGTGTATTATGGTAATCGCAGATATCGATGCTATCGAGATGACCCAGTTAGCTCTTGAAAGATTTTACCGAAAATGTTTGGCAGAATGTGGCGGCGAATATCAAATGTGGGAAGGAAATATAGAGTCACGATGTTTTTCAAAGCAGATACCTCAGTCAATCGATCATAATATTCTCACGATCAATTAGTACTTATGTTCTTAAAATGTAGAGCCTTATTTGCAAAATGATATGCAAATTATAGTGGATAGTATGTATATGAAAGCACATAGTAATCATTGTTATTGTTAATAGCCATTGATTGGATAAGAAATTTTATTTTGCATAATGCATAATGTATTCGTAAATTATGCAATAGAGTAAAAGTTGCATAATTTTGATGCTACCTCGTCGGGCCTGATTTGCAAGCTTTTTCTGTCATTTCTTTCATTTTTTATCGTCCCTCAAGGTTTATTGTGGTCGTGCCAACTGCCAAGTAAATAAAAATCGATTTGAATGGCAGTTGTCCTAAAGGTCAGTCGACCTATAAACGAGTACTCGGAGCAGTTGCGCTCTAGTTTCATTTGCTGGTGGCTCCCCATGTTGAAGAATTCGAATGTCCCAAAAGGCACATTGTGGGTGACAACGGAACTAAAAGGAGAGTTGTAGAGTTGTATTGTAACTAATTGCTCGAAGCCATTCAGCCTACGCTAGCCTACTTCGGCTCAGCCTTTACATTATGAAAATGTATTCGTGAGGTTACTCTGAACTATAAATTCGATGTTAATTTGCCACAGCTATAAATTGCAAGAAAAATATTATGTGGATTGCGAAATGTATTAACAATGTTATGTTTGCTGCAATTTCAGGTTTTGCTTGCAATGTTAACATGTAGATTGTAGATTTACTTAAATAACACATATACGAGAGTAACTTAAATAACACGAAGTATGTACATTGTACAACCCTGATTGTACATACTTCGTGTTATTTAAGTGTTCATTAAAATGTTATATTGAATGTAGAGTTCATTAGACGTAAGATATAGAAAACAAAACGCTCTTGGCTATAATAAGTACGAACAATAAGTCAAATCACTATTGCTATTAATGTAAGTGCGATAAAGGTAAAGTATTCGGAAGTTTTCATCGTAAATTGAGAATTAAATTAAAACTGAATACGTTGAATATTACGATAAAAACGGCGGTAGCAGTACTATCGGTGTCGGGTGAAAACTTGGGAAAACATTTTCTATCACCCATACTAATATTATAAATGGGAAAGTGTGTCCGTCTGTCTGTCTGTTAGCTGCCCAAACCGCCGAAATGTTTTTTCTATAATTTGGTATGGAGATACTTTGAGTCCTGAGAAGGACATTCTTTTTTCCCGGAAAAATGTATGGTTTTTTTATGTTTATTTCTATTTTATGGTTTATTTCTATTTTGTCCTTCTTGCTTACAATTTCGAAATTGGTCGATGATTAATGAACTAATACAATCAAGGTAGAAAATAACTAATCTTGGAAGAAATATAGCTTTTTCTCTTCATTAAATAATCGATCGATTGTTGTTACGTATTGGTACATCTACACACTACTTGCTTACACTAGATGCATCCTAGTTCCTCTTCAAATGTATTATTCCCCTTTGGTTTGAGACATGTGGAATATCTGATCACTGGATATTCATAAACAACAGCCAACATCACATTAAAATATAATCGTAATCATTATTACCCATTGTAATTGTAAATTCTTGTGAATTTATGTCAGAATCTTCTAGATTTTGATTTCTTCGTCTTAACTACCAAAATTTATCAGAACTCAGCATCAACTTGATATTAGCTCATGCATTTAAAAATAGTGCTTGAATAGCAGGATAAGAAGCCTGAGAAACGAGAAGACGACAGTTTAGTTAAGCAAACTGAAACTCAAAATTTTATAAGGAAGGATAATTTAAATGTATTTCAAATAAGGAAAACCATTATGTAGTTCGAAAGTACGATGCGTGGCTATCCACGCGTAGAACAGATGACCCTTTTGACGGCAAAAAATTATATTAAAGTGTTTGTTTATTAAGCTTCAAAAAGGCCAATAAAAGTGAGGTTAGGTTAATGAATTTCAACCGAATCTCGCTAAAGCGGTGACGACAAACTTTAATCAACAAACACAGTAACAATTAAATAATTACGGATAAAAATGTCTTTGAATCTAAATTGAGAAGGCGTGACATTTGAGCGGGCAGGGAACAAAGTGACCCCATTGCGATTTGCGACCGTCTGCGAGGTATGAGCTATGCAGGCGCTAGGCGCCACGTTATTTTTAAAGAGCATTGAAATTTATGTTAAAAGTTAAAACTAGCCTCTTTTGCCGTATTCATTTCAGCGATTCTGTAACATTTTCCACAATCTTGACCTACATTTTTAACATGACTAGAAGATTTATGTTTTACGTAAGGTTCATCGTTAGATTGATTTATTGCTTTGGTAATATGTATTGTAATTTGTACCTAATGTTTAATAATTTTTATGCTAATGGTATTATTTATTCATTGCCAAGTCAAGAATGTTGATTTCGTGTATTTTCTGTTTAGAATTCACATTGACTCGTCTTTCCCAAATAAAAACGAGCCGGCTCAGGCGGTCTTCCTCTGTTTAGGGACGTAAATTGTTTCTTTACTTTTACGGTAAATGACACAGTCGATAGCAAGGGGTGAAAGGCTTTACCGCTTGCTATCGACTGCCGGTAATTTGATATTAACTGACAAGTGACGACAGAACAGCATGACTCAAGCCTTATCGGAAATTCCCAGAATACAATTGTTAATCGATAGTTCCAATGCAATCCTTTGATAGGAGTAGAATTTGTTAATCTGCTTATATGCTTAGTCGTCTTTGGGTAACATTACGAAGTGTTTATGTCCATTAAAAGGCTTAATACCCCTATTGACCGTGGCTTCACTACAGTCACTTATTTGCCCATTAGATTAATAAGCTGATGATTTCCTGTGAAGTTCATCGGAAGTTCATCGTTCTTCCTAATAATAAAAGAAATATAAAACACCTAAGCAAGCGAGTTGTACGTTTTGTACGTTTGCGATGTGTCGTGCTCTATATGGAAAGTTATGCTCGACTGGTCGACAAAAAACGATTTACATGAAGGTTGGACTTGGACGACAAACAAATCGGCCTTGGAGCATAACATGCAGGCACTTGCAAAATATATGTACTAATAATTATGTGCTAAATATATTGAGCGCTACTATCCTGGAAAGTAGTATGTGTTTGGGAGTCGAAGGAACCCATTGTAGAGAATTCGGTATAATTTACACCATAATTTTCGTAAGAAGTTTCAATTATTTTAAGAAACAACAAAATGATATTCGATTTATTGTCCATTTTAGCCTCTAACTTTTTTAGCCTCCAAATTACCTTGAGAATTTATAAATTACGCTACAAAAAACCTAACACGCACTTACCTACTCATTATTTGAACCACCGCGACTCGAAGTCGCGCTACATTAGTTTATCAACGCTTTTGGTGGCGAACGATTACCTCGCGATTAACATTATGAAAACATTAAACAATGGAAATTATAGCGATGTTTTAAAACATTGCAATCTTACCGAAGGTCACTCGTTCATGTTTCCTCCTCTAGATAACAGTTAGTTTTTCGAGGAATGAGCATAATATTATGACAATTCCGGGAAAGTTTAGCTTAAAGGTGTAAGAGTTAAATTAACTTCTTTTATAGCTAAACCAACGGCTTAGGAGTTTCAAGTATTTTACATTCTTTTTACAAATTAGTAGAATGTAAATGTGCAGTTTAAAGTAATTATTATTTAAGCCTCAACTGTGACGATTCGGCAGTCGATGCGCTTTCTATAGTTACATTATAATAATCAGCATCTATTAGCCGAATACAAATTGCCCAACTTGTGAGTTAAGCAATGCATAATAGAACTCTAGCTATTAGAGTTATTTAAGGAGGCCATAAATTAGCAATATTGTCGCTGAAAATCTCGCCGGTATTTCGCATAGGTATTTGGTATTATGATAAGTTCAGATATTCCAAATAGGACCGGATTCTTAACGTCAATTGCAGGATTACTTTGTTGAAATTATCTTGTAAATGTATTTGGTGAAATATGTCTCATAAAAATATACTATTATGTAAAATACCAAGGTCAATGATAAAATGATCAATGATCATAATTCATAAGTCATAACTATCACCAACTCAAGCTTACAATTACCTCTAAGTAACTAGACAGAGTTTGGAAGAATATTTCAGCGACATGAGAACTCATAACTCATAAAGCATAACATAAGACACGGTTTCGTTTCTAGATGATTCTGAATATTAGTTTTTACAAAAATATTTTTGTCAAAAATAATTATAATATGAGAAGATCTAAATTCAAATCATGCGCAGAATCACCTTTGGGCGGGTCAACGCACTAAATACGTTCATTGTGTTAATCTCGGAACGAGGCCATCTCACAACTTTTTAGTTTATTTCCTACATTATATCTGTCATTAAGTACTTGGGAAGTTAGTAGTTAGGTCTTCAGGGAGGGAGAATATTTGATTAAAAAAGAATTAAAATATTTCGTCAAGTATACGTAATACGTCATCCTCGCATTTCTTGATTTACTTTGTTTTGCAAATTCTTTTGTTTCATTGGAAGCATCGAATATTGCGTCGTAACATTTTGAAAGTTCAAATACACCTTCAATTGTATTATAACTGATAGCAGATCTTGGCTTAAAGGGGATCAGATCGCGGAGACACACGATCTCTGCCCCCTGACCTCACCTGAGAACGGCCCGCGGCACCTGGAACGATCTACTTCTGGAGAAAGCTAATTATCTCCAGAATTATATTGTTAATATAAATAATTATTGTTATTTGTATTGTATTTCAAATTATATAAAGCACATGCTCGATTTCTATATTGCATCACGACTTTTTGTCTGTATTTATTGTAAATCGATAATCATTAGTTACGTGGCCGCGTGGTCGCTTTCGAAATATTTCAGTTTCAGACGTTCCTCGAACGATTCGATTCGTGTGTCACTTTTGCAAATTTCTCGTGTAATTTATTATTTAGCCTGCAGTCTAGACTGGGGGCTGTTACCTAATTTGCTTTGTTCGAAGTTTAATTGATCGATCGGACGTACTCGTGTAATACAATAAAAGGTTAAAGATTAATAAGCATCGAGTATCAAAGGGGCCGCGGAATCTGTTACGACACCGCCGCGCCGGAGACAATGCCCAGTAAATATCGGATTATGGCGCCTGTCGCAGCCCTGAGTTCATTAAATATCGCCCACGGGCCACGGCAGTGCGGCCGCGTGGGCGACACTTTCTTCGAGGAAAATGCACGCAAGTAGTGCACCACCCCTGGCATTGTCGCCTGTCTGTTGGAAGACCTGTTCAAGAGTCGTACGCCAGTAACTTCCGGTGTAACGATGGCTTGAATTATTCTTTATTCTGTCCGTAAGTTGTTAAACTAATATACAGTATTCTGTGCCGTGAGTGCAGGGCTTCGATTTATTGGATTTTTTAAATTTTGATTTTTCCGCTTATGTTATGAGCTAACCGTCATTTCGTCAATGCGCTGTGGCTTGTACACTATTTTACTTTATCGTAACTTTGGTACCCATCAATCATTAGTTATTGCCAAATCCAAATCAAGTCTTACAAGCTGTACCTAATGCAACAACCGATCCATCTATACCCAGATAGCGTGACAAGCCCCGTTAGGATTGGTGTCTGCGGTCGGCTGATCGTTGTGACCACCGGCTTGCATTCGTAGACGCTACTTTGCATTTGCTAATTACATAACTTGCAGTCAATGGCTTTGTCCACATTGTGCCTTTTTCTGTTCGTCAAGGGCACCCGTTATAGCGCAGTCAACAGCGAACGTGAGGCATGCCCGTGACGCGCGTTGAAATCATAGCGCTCGCTATGACACTTTTCTTTCAACGCGGGTGGATTTTGACGCAATCAATTAATGAATATGCCAAACGAAAGTTGAATAAAAAGAAGATGACGGAAATTGAAGATGATGTTGCATAATGTGGACATAGCTAATGTTGACCGTGTAATGCTGTATAATATGAGGCCGATTAAAATCGCAAGTCGTAATAGTTTCAAGCTCGAGTGCCCGTGTGTCTACACTCTACAGTCTGTAGTTCTGTACCCTAGTCTTAGATTACTTTTCGAAGCTGATTTTTTATCGACTTAGAAAGGCTTACGAATAATTAATTATCCGCTCACATGTTCACTTTCTCAATGTTAGCGGCTATCGGCAATTTATCATTCTTGAGCTAAGTATTTGTCTCGCACGTGCTCGGTAACCGCGGCTGCATAATGTAACCACACTTCTCGTTTCGATCGATCGCCAGCTCCAACTATTTATCTCGTGGTATGCAGTATTATATAAACACGTCGCTGCCGACTCTAATTGGCAAATACATGAGCTATCTATCAATTTAAAGGCTAGTAAAGTTGATCGCTGGTTAATATTATATTCAAGATAGAAGATTACATTCAACTGAACATAGCATAGAAGTAAATTGAAAATGCCATGATCAAGGATGTAGATAGTGTTGCGTTACCGCGCCGCGGTGTCTAGATAACGCGTCGATTTGTTTATATGGCGGTCCATTCAATATCTGCCACCATACTATTATTATCGGCAGTATCAGCATCATTCCCAAAGTATGCAGTCTGCATTGACAAACTTTCAGTATTGAATAACGCTAAGTTCGCAGACATTCTTTAATTTGAACTTCACGCTTCTGTACATAATTTTAATGTACAAAGTTCATTCGTAGCATGCAGCTGTGTACAGAATCAATTATTATATGCGGCATATAGATACATATAACTATACAATACTAATATGGACGTCTATTGTAATGAATTTCAAATGCGCCTAGGCGACCTGCAAGTACTCGTTCGGTAATTTTGACAAAGATGTTTAACAGAGCGAAGGATACAGGCTGCGATTTAAGTTCTGTTCTTCTATTCCGATGTTTATTACCAGCCAGTAAAGTTCAGAATGTTGTGGTAGTGTAGAAAATAATTTGCTAGGTGTACCGGTTAAGCACGTTTTGCCGCCTACTCGGTATGTAGCTGCAGCGGGGGAAAGCTATTTTGATATTAGCTCTGTTATAAGTTATAAGACTTATAAGTTATAACTTATTATAACTTATAGTTCCTTAAATGTGCAGACTGCGAATTCCTTCTGCGAACTAGCCAGACGAACTAAAAACGTGTCCGTAGACCAGAATACGGTTTGGAGGCACCATATTATCTCTACTATACGTATTCCCGAATAAAATAGTCTTGCTTTTTGAGTGACGGACTGACTGACTTCAAAGAGATATTCTTTTATGAATTCTGTTTTTTGTTTCAATTTATTCCCGTCATCTGGAAACCTGATGATGATGACTGAGTCCTTGGCTGTCACGTATTATTGACAGGTCGGTTAGCGTAATAAAGATCTCAGGTTGTGTTGGTGGATCAGGTTGCTTGCCACAGCGTATTGCAAAATACACTAAACACGATTCTAATCTATTGATCGCATATGTTGTGCAAGTTATTATAATTATTATGACTACTGCTTTGTTCATTCGTTTCTGTATTATTTTTAACAATGTGTTATAGTTTAACGACATACATTTTCTGTTCGCCGTTTCTTATTCACTAGTTCCTTATTCTGAACAATGTTATATTAATCTTCATCTCGACCGGATTAGCCAAAAATAGATGCATTTATTAGTACGGTAGTAAAAAAGATACAAAATATTATCTTGTTTGATAAATTGAAACATTAATGAGGTAATGAATTGTAGCCGATATCCTTATCGTCAATAACAAATGGATGTCGTGATTCCATATCACGATCGCTTTAGGAAATGAATTCCGATGGGTGCCTGTAGATAGCTCATCACTATGATGATGATACAACATTGTAGAGTTGTAGTTGTGAAAATTGTCTCGTATACGAGACAATTTTACTTTATAAATAAAAAATAAATTTACAGACAGTAAAATTATAGTTGAAGATACTCATAAATCTGTCTATGCTCTATTTACGAAGATGAGATTATAATTCATAGTCCAAACCAAAAAATTATGAAAACAGACCTCCAGGAGAACCTTCAATACTTTAATGTTAGGTCTAAGACCTAACGTTAAAAACTCAACGACGGCAAACATAAAACGGCTTTTAACTCCCCACGGCGATTGGCATTCGAGCGCATGTCACTCGATGTTCGATGTTAGTCGAATGTCGGTATCGGAGTGGAACATTAAAGTTGCTCGAGTCAGAGTGCAAAAAAACACGCGCATGCATTTTAGCGACTTATTCGCAGTTCGCACCAGCAGACTGTTTAATATTTGCGCGCATTGGTTATCACTTATCGTGTATTTGCCGTTTTTTGTCGTAATTTTTGTGAATAATATGTGTTTTGCTGTTTTTTCGTCTCGGTTGTAGAGAAGTCCCCCTCTTATATTTACTGTCCGACTTTTTTGTAGTTTCTGCTTAATGACGCCACACCACATAACTTTGCTGTAATCGCCACGTCATCAGAAAAATATTATCGTTTTCCAATAATCATGCAAACTGTTTTCCCAATAATATCTCTATTGATAGGCTCCGGCACGTGGTACTAGTTCATTAGTCATTACCAGCACATCACACGCGTACTGATAAGCGACAGAGTACGTGGACTAATAGAGGTGCTGCTGTACTTGCAAGTTGCAACATTGTCTCTGTATTATGGCAATCCGTGGCCTTAGCTCAGGGTTTTATCTTTGGGAATGAAAATCTCAAGAATTTACTGAATTGGTTTTGTTGTTAGCTTTGAAATGTTATTTATCAATAGACTTAAATTTTGAGATGCCTACAAGTTCTGCATTTTTTCTATATTTTGTACATTATAGCAATTGTTTCAACTTTAGTTGATGTATTAAGAAGCAAGGGTTTATTTAAAATGTCTACAGACTATAATCATATGTTTGACTTTCTAGATATTGGAAAGAACTTATTTCAACACTGTTAATTATGCGACATTTAGACTTTAGTATATTGTCAAGATTGTTGTTGATTGTGGTCATCCTTGCGAGTTGTTCTCGTGTTTCCATACTTTCAATTGGTACGAGTTACAATTGCTCAATATGTTGTTACCCGTTTTAATCAGCGCCTCGTGTCAATTTAAATGTTCGATTGACTTGAGTTTCATTGATCTAGTTACTTTTATTTAGTTAAAGAGATCTTTAAATTCTCTATACTTTAAGAAAGATTATAGTGTAATAATTAAGTTTGGTGACTCTATGATTTGGAAGCTACCTTTTTACGTAGAATGATTGTGAAAGCTCAATGCGAACTTTACATAAAGCTTGATTTTACTGTAGAACAACTACATTGTATGTAACGCTCAAAGTATCTACACAAAGGCGGAGTTTATGCCCGCAAACATGAGACACACATACAACGTGCTAAAATAAATTTGTGACGTGTAGATAGACGTTTCCCGCCAACGCGTTACGCGACTGCAGTATCAAAAAGTGCATTCACATGAACGGCAGGAGACGCGTGCGGACTTTGAATTGGGAATAGTTAAAGTGCCGCGTGGTGTCGGGGTGTAGGGTTTCGCGGGCTGACGTGATAGGGGTGTGGTCGCGCCAATGCGGCGGCGGCGCGGGCGCGATGTCGCCGCCGCGGGCGCTCCTGGCGGCGCTGCTGCTGTGTCAGCTGCTGTCATACGGTGGCCACCAAGGACTCACAAAGATATTTTACACGTAAGCCTTTTGGTCTCTTCTATACTCCCAGTTATAATGCGACAGAGCGCTGTTTATTTTCTGGAACTCTTAGGGCCTGTTTCACCACTTCCTGATAAAGTGCCGGATAGGCTATCCACAACATTTATGACAGATTCTTCATACTCTATATGTCAAGTTAAGTGGTGGATTATGAATAGCCTTATCAGGAAGTGGTGAAAGTGTGAAACAGGCCCTTAGTTTAATAAAGTATTTTAGAAAATAATTAATTTCTATCATAATAATGGTAATTTTAGTCACGTAACGAAATAATTTCAAGTTGTAAAATTACAACTCTTTAAATTGTCTCACGATTGAACATTTTCGACGAATATTTGTCAATAAATATAACGCAATCGCATGTTGTAACAGTTGAAACGAAACCCAACACTTAATTTATAGACAAAACATTGATCTGGCGTCAGTCAATCATAACTTGAAGTAGGAACGACTTGATTTTTGGCGATAGTTCAACATTTATGGGTCAAATTGATGACAATGTAGAGTTTCCTTCATAGTGCTAGGGTAAATTGGTGCGTTATAACAGTTCGCTCACGCGCGGGGAATGCTAACGACGGACGGACATCCGTCTGCGTTTATCGGTCACTTGCCGAGTGGATTACATTCTTACTTAACTTTTAATGTCATACGTTATTAGTTTTTTTCGGTAGAGGTCCGTACATAGGCAAATTCGCAACAGATGAATCTCTCACGGCCGCACTTAGGGACATTAATGATTACTTTATTTTAATAAATGGAATACATTTTCTTTCATCATACGTTTATCGACAAACTTTAAAAGTTAAGTAATTAATAAATAATAATTATCAAAATATGTTTCTTAGTGTGACCGTCAGACACAAGACTTCCACTCCAGTTCCGGTAGGAGTCTTGTGAGTGCATCCAGATTCCAAAATCCACTGATTCCTGCGACCTTCATCAGATCGTCCGACTGGATAAACCCATGCTTTTACGACGAATAACAAAAACACTCGCGCTATTTACGTTAAACTACTAAATATAGAAGTCCACTTTTGGTTCGAATCCAAACTTGACAAATCATCATAAATCGATATCTCGGGTGTGAATATTATGACAGACGGTGATAAGTTGGCCGGAGTGTGTGGCCGCTTGATCTTGGCCTCGTTGTGGGCGCGTTAATTCTGTACTGATGAATGATGATAAACAAGCGCTTATGAGTAACAGGTGCAGCGCCGGAACATCGCGCTGCGTATTGCGAAATGCAGTGTAACTTACTAAAGATGAAACACGCGAGCGCATCGTTTACTTTGACAGGATGTTCCGAATTCAAATGCAAATCTTAAAAAAGATTAGCCTAAACGTTTATAAACAAGCTTCTCATGTTCTCAGATTGAACAGGCGATGAGGAAACTATTTAATTAATTAGTACTTGAAGAATACTAGAGCAAGGTCTGCGCTAGTGGAGTATTCGAGGCCCTTTAAGAGTAATAAACTTATTTTATTTTGTAATAGATGTAGCTCTATTTAAGGAAAGTAGAGCTTTACAAAATTAGTTTCTATTGTATCCGTAATCGCATATTGTCCCATATTATATTAACAAGCGCCGTACCCGCATGCTTGGAACCAGGCAATTGTACTGATTGTCTCAATTGATATTCTGCTTTGGTTGAGCAACGAATTATGACAACTTTCAATATAATATTTCAACAATAGCTATAACTGCTACATGTTAGTCGCATTCCTAGATTAGTCATACTCGGACATTCAACAGTAACTGTTATGGGCAAATTATGAATGGACTGTCCATAAACATTATACCATAATTTACATATTGTGATAAAATCAAATTACATACCTAATTATATTATGTAAATATTATGTATTTAAAAATATTTGTAATAATAAGTACAGTTCTGACGTAGATTTTTCTTATTTTTTCAGATTACCTGATACGGGGCAGCCTCCAATACTCATCTCTCTGACAGAGAATGCAAAATTAGACTTGAGGACTCCTGACGAATTATTGTTCGTCAATGACTCGGATCAACACAACGACACCAAAAGTTTCACTATAATCGATAGTGGCGCTCAAGACGAGCAAGTCGACGAGAAAGTCACAGAAAGAGAAAGCACAGAACCTCGACTGATTGTGAAGGCTAAGCCTATGCACGAAGACAGACAGGTGGAAGACATTTTCCACAGCACCTCTGCACCCGATGTAGACGAAACGAGTGAATCTCAAATTGAAAAAGTAGAAGACAACATTCCAGTAAAACCTGAGACCCCTCAGGAGGACATTCCCTCGTTCTCCGAGTGGGCCCAGAAGCAATTGGCAGAGGCAGAAAAGAAGGATACAGTGCTCAACCATTCGAGTCAACCTAGTCATAGTAACACTAATTTTAGTAGCAAAAGCACTAAAGTGCGATCCAAGAACTACGCTTCACTCGCGTGTGGGGCTAAAGTCGTCGCCGTCAACCCAGAAGCCGGTTCGCCCAGCTCAATTCTGTCGCCCAACAGAGACGAATACATGCTCAACACTTGCAACAGCCGAATATGGTTCGTAGTGGAGTTGTGCGAGGCTGTACAGGCGCAGAAAATTGAAATTGCCAATTTTGAGCTTTTTTCGTCTACTCCCAAGGATATCGCTGTGTATTTTAGCGATCGATTTCCGACCAGGGAATGGGCGAGTGTTGGTCAGTTTCAAGCGCAGGACATGAGAGACGTTCAGAGTTTCGATTTGTATCCGCATTTATTTGGAAAATTTATTAAAGTAGAGATGTTATCGCATCACGGTTCGGAGCATTACTGCCCTATATCGCTATTCAAAGTTTACGGGACCTCGGAGTTTGAAGTTCTAGAAAAAGAGAGCTCCCAGCACTCTGCGCACATCGACGACGAGGACGATGAAATTATTGACGTTCCCGACGTCCCCGCTGCTGAAACGGAACCGACGAAGAACCTTTTCGGTTCCGCTCGAGATGCGGTTATGTCGATTATGAAAAAAGCTGCTCAAGCACTAGTAAAAACCGAAGTTCCTAAGAATATGTCTAATGAACAGAACGACACATCCACTGATAAAATGTACAAAAAATGTTGCTCGCCCAGCCATATTATAGTTTGTGATAATTGTAGTGAAACGCTTTATAATGACGTTTTTGAACTACTTAGCTGTAGCTCCGACAGATTAACTAGTTTAGTGCGCCAAGTTTTCTTAAGAGACACTCTAAAGTGCACGGGTATTTGTCAGCCATATGGACTAGACTTTAAAAGTACAAAGACTATAGAATTTGGTGAAGAACGTGTTTCATACGTAAATGCTCTTTTTCCACGAAAGTACATTGCGGCTTTGTGTAACATTCTAGCTATCAAAGAAAAGAAGGTCGTCCTGAATACGAGCTTCGAAACAGAATTGAACGTTACCTCTAATATAACAATAGACGACTCACCTATCACAAACACTGACACTTCACACGAACAAGAAATAAATTTAGTGCCAGTGCAGAATGAAAGCACCGAAGATGACTCCAACAACACCGCCGATGTTAATGTAAACACGGTTGTACCTGAGCCAAATATAGAGAAAACTGATTCAGATTTACCAAAAGTAGATGCTACAGATGTAGAGAAAGAGGAAATCATAACCACAGAAGAAGATATACCAGCTCCGGAGCCACAAGAAGATATTGTTCCTAACGAAAAAGTAATGGAACCACTTGTTGACAATGAGTCCAAGGATACTACAAAAGCAGAGGGCAAAAATGGTAATATCGCCATAGAGAAACCAAAAGAAATAAACAATAATGGGAACGAGGATGACCAGACTATAATAATAGATAATGAAAGTTTCATCAATGATTTTGACCAAATAGCTGTAGATCCCACTCCGGCTGGCAGTCCGCAGCAGCAGAACCAAAACCAAGCCCAAAGCACATTGCAGAAGGAGTCCGTGTTTTTGCGGCTGTCCAACAGAGTTAAGGTGCGTAAAATATGTTACTAATATTATAATTCTAAAGAGCGCGCTAATATCAAGAACTACTGGTCCAATTTGAAAAAAATATTTCAGTGTTAGATAGCCCATTTATCGAGGAAGGCAGGCTATATTATTATTATATAACATCGTGATGTGACTTTTAGGAGCTAAAATACAGAGAAAAATGTGGGAAAAAAGCGGGGACAATTATTATTCATCTGAGAGCTTAACATAACATTTACATCCTAATGACTTGGTCTTGCAGCTAATGAATTAATGTATCCTTTGTGTAGGATTGTTGTTTATCTCAAATTAAAAGTTTTGTAAGGATTATGCTGTAGTAGTGTTTTTACTGGTGTTTTAAATGATTATTGATTTCATTTCAGGCATTAGAGCGGAACATGTCGCTGTCGGGTCAGTATCTCGAGGAGCTCAGTCGGCGGTACAAGAAGCAGGTGGAGGAGATGCAGAAGTCCTTCGAGAAGACGATCCTGCACCTGACCGACGAGCGCCGCAGGAGCAGCGAGCGCGAGCAGAAGTACCTGGAGCAGGTCACCGCACTGCACGAGCAGCTGGCGCAGGTCACCGCGGCGCTGAAGCTACTCATGGACGAGAGG
The DNA here is from genome assembly GCA_905404155.3 of Plebejus argus. Classification (NCBI taxonomy): domain Eukaryota; kingdom Metazoa; phylum Arthropoda; class Insecta; order Lepidoptera; family Lycaenidae; genus Plebejus; species Plebejus argus. Next base: position 23,641,999 of record FR989927.1, read on the forward strand.
GACAGCTGGTTCGGGAACATGACTTTCTTCAAATTCGTTCTGTGCCAGACGCTCATCGTGACGGCCATATTCTACTATATGGCGATGAAACGTAGGCCACAGACGATAATCGCGCCGATACCAAAGAAAATTAAGAAGAAGCAGGACAAGTTTAGGCGGAAATCTGTGGAGGGAGTCAGCGGCCACGCGACCCCGTCCGCCAAGAAGCGCCGACCGAGCGAGGAGGCGTTCGCCATCGCGCGTGAGTCGGCCAAGGAGGCGCAGGACGACGACGAGGGCGAGTGGCAAGTCGCCACCAAGAGTAGACGAAGAAAAACGTCCATTTTGCACAGAAACGGCGAGGTGGAGTCGAGAAGGGGCGACACCATCCGGCCGCTGCAGGAGAACCCGCTGCTGGACGACGCGGAGTTCTACGCGCCTGTGCCCGAGCCCACCCAGTTCGACGACAAACCGGACGCCAAGGAGGAGTTACCGAAAACGAACGGATCGTTTTTCAATAATCTGAAGGCTAAGACGATGAAGACGAGGCGGCTGTCCTCGCCCGCGTTTTTAAGGACGTTCAACAGACAGAGTTTTAGAAGCACGCCCAGTCCTGTTGTAAGAACTCTGGAACCTATCTTTAACGGGAAGGCGGCGAAGAAGGCCGCGTCGGAGTCGCCCACGGGCAGCCTGTGGTCTGAGTCCACGGACATCTCGTCCACGCGGGACGCCGAGAGCGGCGGCAAGAAGAAGAAAAGTCTGAAAAATATATTTAAAAAGGTGTTTTAAGACTATGTGCTTAGTGTTACTCGCTTAATTAGTTAGTGTCCTACTATAAATTATGAGTAATGAATTTATTTTTAATCGTTTAAATTATTGTATAAATTGTAAACTGTTTGTATCATTGTTTTAAACCTTTTTTAGGTGCCAATGTGATAAATTAGGGAGCCTAATTGTTTACTTGCTTCAATTTGTGCGATGTTATGTTGGACAATAATGTGTATATGCGTGGCAGTACTAGTCGTGAGTGTTTGGGATGGCATTAAATGCAAACAATATTTACGGTTGACTATTTATTTATCATCCTGGTCTATACAAACTTAATAATTAATTTTTTTACACTTAGTTTTTACAATATTGGTTTTACAATAGTTAACATAAACATTGTCAATCAAAAGACATTTGAATTGTTGTTTGAAAAAAATAAATTTTAAATTCTTATTAAATGTTTGTAAATTAATTTTTATCATACTAAAACAGTATTTATAAGGTCAAATTCCGTAGTGCATCCAATTAAATTATGAAAGTACTAAATATGTAAAAAAATGGACACCTTACTATTAATAATAATGATTATTATAAATTATAATCGATTTTTTAAGGAGTTATTCGATATTAAATTATTATTGAAAAAAATTGAGATGTAACTTGACCACTGCTATTTTAAACTAACACAATGGTTGTGTTCGTTTCATATGTGCAAAGTTAAAAATTAGTGTCAGTGTTAGTGTCATGTGCCAAAATCTGACAGAAATTGATGTTAATTGCACATGCGCGAAAGATGTCTAGTCTAATTACTTTTCGTAGGAAAGTTTCCATCAATTTCAATTTGAAATATTTCCGCAGAATCACCGGTGAACCCACTTTTTTGCGGCTTAAAATCAGTCGATGCAGGATGTTTTATTCTACTATATATATTTTCGAATATAAGTCAGAAATCAGAATCTTTGAATTTGTAAATGTTACATACCTACATCCTTAAAGTACCTAGACAACATTTGCCGATTTTAATATCATCAAATTGATGATGTTATACTAAATTATTAAAAAAAATATCTTTCAACCTACTTACACTATGACACGAAGTTCAATGACTGTAAAAGGTCCTTTAGATCAACACACTTAATTTTCACAAGGCCTCGCTGTCTGGCAATACTGTTCAACTCTTTAGCCGCTGACTCCAGTCTGTCACTGGTGTATAGCTGGCTGTTGTTGGCTAACACTATCTCGTTCACCTCCTCATATAGATTAACTGTGACTATGTACTTAAAGTGCCTCTTGAGTGTCTCTATGGTAGAGTCTCTGATGCTGTTGTCTCGACACACCATGTTCAATATGAACTGACCTGGAATTGCATGTAAAGGAAATATTAAACCCATTTGCCTCAATATTATTGCTAATCCTGTGTAATTTACCAAAAACCGAGGAAGATAACTTTATTAACATGGGATTAACTTAAATATGGCGCAGGTGGGCAGGTTTGATAGTACCCCATATTCTTAGCCGAAAATAAAGGTTACAGAATAAAGACGCAAAAAAAACAAATTTAGTTCCAATTAAAAGCAGGGTTTCTTAACACTTTGAAATATTTATAATTAGATGACGCCCGCAACTCCGTTGCGCCAAAATTCGTTTATCGCGAGGAAACCGTACATTTATCCTATCTCCTTATACCTATCTCCTTTCCCTCAACTCAAAGTAATGGCCAAATTTCAGCAAAATCGATAAAGCGGCTTAAGCGTAAAGAGGTAACAGGCAGACACACTTTCGCATTTATAATATTAGTATGGATAATATGAATGGATTAAATTTGAATGGACAACATTCTAATGACGTGATTGCAACACAATCGCTACAAGAAAGCTTATTTAGAAAAACCGATCTTTAGGGAGCATAATTTCGATTACTATTATTCCGCAAATAACTAGCAAATGCTATTTGCGATAAAAATTACTATTTTAATTGGTAAAAAATCTAGGTTTAGGAAAGTCGTAGAGTTCTTCATAACTTTTGTTAAAGTTCTTCATAACGTATATAACCCAAAATGCGATGAATGCTCGGTTTTTGAGGTTTTTTGACAGGATCTCAAAAAACCTCAAAAACCGGGACAGGAATGGTTGACAGGATCTTTCACTAGCGTTGTTGATTGGTTAATTTTTTGACGCCAGCCAATCAAAAGCAATAGTGAAAAGATAAACTCCGTAATCCGTTTAGAAAACCTCAAAAACTGGGCATTAGTCGATTTCACCAGCTAAAACTAGATGTAGCCTTCGAGTTTTAGCCGTAAGGGACAAAAGCAATACAGGAGTGTTACAAGTACTCACCATCATCGTCCAGTACTCGTGCGACGAGTGCGAGCGCGTCGTCTGTGAGGAACTGCGGCGGCGGACAGGACAGCCCGCGAGACCGGTCCTTGCTGTCCATGTCGAACAACATCCAGCGGTAATGTGTACCTGAAATTGGCGTGAGAGTGTTGAGTCTATGGTTTTGACACCTCATCGTGAGGCAGCCCGGATTTATAGGTAGGCCATAATAGGCCACGCCCGGAGGAAGGAATTAAACTACAAATGCGCTAAAAACAGCGCCCCTATTGGCGAACAATGGTAACTTGTTTCTTACTCAGCCTATGGAACAGGAAGATAGTTATTAGCAATTAGCATAAAACATGCGACAATCCATACTAAAGACTTCGTGTGTGCCTTGAGGCAAATTGCATAGGTCGGCTGGGTGGAATAAAACTCTTGACAACTCTATTTATGTGAAATAGCTGTCCCGGCAAACGTTGTTTTGCCATTTAAAGTATATTTTCTACATCTTCAGTTGATACATATTTTACCCCGTCTTTTGTCCCCTAAGAGTGGTGAGAATGGGTTGGAAAACACAGATAATACCTAATATGAAGTAAGTCCACTAAAGAAAAAATTTACTAAGTAAGTTAAGTATACAAAATCTGACCCCTCTTTGGTCCCCAGAGAGGGTTGAGGGGGGAGGGGGGGAGGATTTTTATACACCAGATGTTGAGTTGGAAGAAGGCAAATATATCTGTGAAAACTGTATGCAAATCGGATCAGTAAAAAAAGTTTGATACAAAATGTGACCCCCTCTTTTGTCACCTTAGAGGGGTGGGGGGAAAAAATTTTATACACCAGATGTTAAGGTGGAAGAAGATAAATATATCTGCGAAAACCACATTCAAATCGGATCAGTACTTTTCGTGTGATGCTGGAACAAACATACAGACAGACAGAAAGAATGACAGACAGACAAAAAACTAACCACATTTTTGGCTTCTATAGCGATGTAGTGACAGAGGTGTAATTTCGGGTGTCATTTCATGTCTTTTTTATGTACAGAATTTTCATTTCTACAGCAGATTGTCTTCCTTCCGCACGCGCTTTGGTGAAGCCTACTATCGTAATATTTTAATTTTGCCATAATTTCAAAACCAAACGTCCAATTTTAATCATTCAAAGACCAAATATTATCTACATAAACTGTACTTAGTAATAAAATAATTTATTTTGATAAGGATTAATAGCGTGAGTAAAATATATGCGTTTAAATTTAGTCCAAAAAAAAATCAGGATTTTTAAATAAAAAAATGGTTATTGTGCCTTACTCGACATAGATAGGTATAGTGTGTCGCGGACTTTTTTGTAGATATTTATAAGGTCTACAATTACTTAGAACATTTTATGGTTCTATCTTTTATAGTTTAGGCAGCGTACGCAAAATAAGTAACTTTTCTGGCTGATTTTTTACACCTTGCGTCCGAAAAACCCAAATATCTTACAGAACCCTACTTTTTTCCAAAATAAAATATAGCCTATGTTCAGCAGAAATAATGTAGGATTCCAACAGCAAAAGAATTTTTCAAATCGGTCCAGTAGTTTCGGAGCCTATTCGTCCCAAACAAACAAACAAACAAAAAAGCAAATCTTTCCTCTTTATAATAGTAGTGTTGACTACCAAACTCCATATTTTACTAAAAACCACAGAGGTAATTGACAGACTGTATAATATTTACATGGATTTCAATGTTCTACCTTTAGCTGCCTCGTCCTTGAGAAATTCCATGCCGTCCTTGACCTCGACCTTCAAGCTGTCGTCGAGCTCGAGGTCGAAGTAGGTCCGCGCCACCGCCAGCATCTCCGGGTCGAGCTCCACCGCCGTGAGGGGGGAGGCGGGGAGCGCGCGGCGCAGGAACATGCACAGCCCGCCCCCGCCCAGACCCAGCACCGCCCCCGGCCCCGCCCCCGCCAGCACCGCCCCCACGCACATGAAGCTGTGGTACTGCGATATGTAACCGAAGTCCACTACGTGCTTCGTCTTGTTCTTCCTTTTCACTGAAAAGGTTGATGTTTATTTTAAATAGCTAAATAGGCAAGCATCAGGAAAAAATTAGGGCCTCTGATTTTTTAAAACAGAACAATATTTAATAATAGCTCCCACACCGGTGTCGGTGACGGTGGCCAGCTGTAGGCCTAGTTTCAATGAAACTGGCCACAGGCCTAATTTTATAGAGCCCACGTGTGTGCGCAGAACTCAAGAGCAGCCTCTATTCCTTTACTTTTATTACCCAGTGGGACGGAAGACCGACACGACTGGCGAGAGATCAGGCGCAGGACCGACTTTTTACATGTCCATCCAACGCGTGTATCATCAATCATCATACTTGTCAGACAATCAGGTGGTCAGCCTGTATTGTCCTAACCAAACTTGGACATAACATAATATTTCCAACGCGGGAATCAAACTCACGACCTCCGAGTCAAGAGCCACGCTCTAAACCACTGGACCAGGCGTTAACAAAACAATACGTCTAGTTCAAAGTTTGCAATTTAAAGTGTACATTAATATTATTATGGTCCTCACTCCTCAGTGACATTAGTACGCGTACGCCGCGCCGCTAGGAGCGCTTTTCATCTAACTCAACAATTTTATCAAACGAAAAAACTTGTCTCAGTCTTATTCATGGTTTAGCCCTCTCGTCTTCAAACGATGACAGTAATACTTACTCAATTCTGTAAAGGCAGAAAACTCGGACGAAAACTGGTGGCAAACGGAACCGGTGATAGGCCTCATGTACACGTTTTAAAAGTGTTAATTTTTAACCTATTTGGAAATAAAAATAATTTTCATTTTCAATATCAAATACCCTCATTGGTCCTCCACAAACCTGTCTTAAGTCTAGCCTCGCTCTGCACGAGGAACTGGTTGTCGAGGAAGACGAGGCGGCGGTGCGGTGCGCCCTCCACGTCCACGTCCTCCACCACGTACGCGCCGGACGCCGCCGAACGCCCCGCCCCCACGCGCGTCCGTCGCCCCACGTCCTCGCCGAGAGACAGGAATGGGATCTAAAAGCATCCAGGACATTTTAGTGGAAATGATTTAATAAACGTTTAGTCAATGAGTCAAATTACGATAAATACTTACCTCGGAATCTATTTACTGCCATAATTAAACCTTCAATACCACAAACACTTCAGAAAACAAAATAATATATCTTCAGTAACTCGAGAAGGACTAATAAATAAGCACGTTTGAAGTCGAAATAACGCTTTTTATGATTTTACCTCTTTACAGTGCCAGTGAACACACCCTGTGTGCTATGTAATTTCATCCTCCAATGCCGAGAACACACTTTGCATAGTTTGCGTTTTTAGTAGGGCGGCATGGCTGGGAACTTTTAGAAAATCGTGGTGGCATTGAATGAGTTAATATACCTAGCGGAATAGAGCAACAAACTCGAGCTGTCAAACGTAACCGAAATTGGTTTTCATCTGTGTGAAAAATATGTGTACGTATACACTTACACAAGCATGACTGAACATGAATTCTATCAGATTTAATTGTCAACGGTCAGCCCCGGGCTGACGGTCGTCAAAAAAAGAGTGATGCTGTCATGTATCACACGTCTCTTTTTACCACGCAGTGTTACTGATAGTGAGACTCGCTTGCTCAGGCCTTTGTTTCTCTATTCCGCTAGGTATATTAACTTTATGGTTAGTCCTTTGCTCGGATGGCTCTATCTGGGCTTGGGCAAATCATCATCAGCCCCTCACAAACAAAAAGTATGGTGGTACCAATTTTGCCAAAATCTCAATATTCGTAACGTGTGTGTAAGAGGTTTTTGACTTTAACAACCGACCTGTCCAGTGAACCCGTAGGGGGCCAGCATCCTGGCGGAGTGCGCGAGCTCGTCCTTCACACAGTCGAGGGAGGTGAAGGTGTGTCCCCGGCGGAGCACCGCCACCACGAGCCGACCGAATCGTGCCGACGCCTGCAGCTGCTTCCTCCCAGCCGGCGTGCCGAACAACCACTCCGACTCCCTGAAATTGATGAGTTGACATTTAAAAAATCTGTTTATGTAAAATTTTGATTTATTAATAAATTAAAACTTCGCCCACAAACAAAAATCACGGACGCAGGAGTCAAGGGGGCATACCTACTACACAATCTAAAGTATTATCACAGTTTGGTTACACCCTGTATACTAGAATAATGGTTGTTTTTTAAAAGACATATCGTCATAATATTACAGTTAGTTTAAAAACAAATAAGCGCTGTATATTTCGGCTAGATGGTACATACAATACATACCTACCCACCACGTTTTCTAAATCTTTTAAGTTATTCTCTGACACTTTTCCAAAGACACACTATTTTCAGATCAAGTCTCCGCGCAATACACCGCAAAACAACAAATTTCACACACGACACTGCAGTCGTCTGGAACTTTATTTTTGGCGCGAATATTACTTTTCAAAAATATTCTTGTTTTCGTCCGTCAAACCCGACGGTACACCGCATACAAGAACCGTGGGCTGGTCAACAGCGGAGCGCCCGCCTGCTTCGGGGTATATCATATCCAACATCGCCAACGCACGGTCACCCGATCACTCTTATTCCTATAGCAGTAAGGTTCAAGTGCCACAGTTCCTAGTAAACACTACGAACGTACCAGAACCTGTTACTCAACGCATCTAGGTGTACGGTGACCTGGACGTGCAGCTGAAATTGGGACAGTATGGCCGAATCGTGTTTGATACTGGAATACATTACATAGGCTGCTATTTATGTATCCGGAACTGGCCACTTACAAGAACAATATTTAAAAAGTAATTACAACATTTGAAAATATAACTCTTTGGTTGAAGAATACATTTTGTTTCATGTGACTGTCAATTATTTTTCCATTGTGGCGTCATTTTGAAAATTGCGTGTCTTCATTTGCCATGGATTTAACGCGTAAACATTTTCGTGCAATGATTTACTACGATTTTCGGCGTGGGCTAAATCAACAACAGTGCTTTATTCAACTCACCGCAACTTTTGGAGATGAAGCACCATCAAAAACCACTGTTTATCACTGGTACAGTGAGTTTAATCGTGGGCGGTCTATGCTCACGGATGAAAATAAAGAAGGTCGCCCAAAAACAGCTGTTGTCCCACAAAATATAGATGCTGTGCGGGAACTAATAATGCGTGATCGTCATGTTACATATCGCGAGATAGAGGCGTCCTTAGGCATAAGTATGACGAGCATACATAAGATATTACACGAACATTTGGCTGTAAAAAAAATATGTTCGCGTTGGATTCCGCACAACTTGACAATCGATCAAAAACGGGCTCGTGTCGATTGGTGCAAAAAAATGATAAAAAAATACAACCGTGGTACGTCAAAAGCCGTTTATAATATCTACACAGGTGATGAATCTTGGATCTATGCATATGACCCCGAAACTAAACAACAGTCAACGGTGTGGGTGTTCCAAGATGAGCCGAAACCAACAAAAGTTACTCGTGCAAAAAGTACTTTGAAGCAAATGGTCGCCTGTTTTTTTGGAATTAATGGACATGTGGCTACAGTGCCATTAGAGAATCGTAAAACGGTTAATTCTGAATGGTATACGACCATTTGTTTACCAGAAGTCTTTGAAGAAATAAGAAAGGACAACCGACAACGCAGAATCATATTACATCACGACAATGCTAGCTGTCACACCTCAGCTGAAACAACTCAGTTTTTGGAGGGTCAAAAGATCGAATTGACTGGTCATCCGCCGTACAGCCCTGATTTGGCACCTAACGATTTCTTTTTATTTCCATACGCGAAGAACAAATTACGTGGTCAACGTTTTTCGAGCCGCGAAGAGGCTGTTGATGCGTTCAAAATGCACGTTTTGGAGATACCTCAATCAGAATGGAAAAAGTGCTATGAAAATTGGTTCCAGCGTATGCAAAAGTGTGTCGATCATCGCGGCGAATATTTTGAAAAGCAATAAAACCATATTAAATGATATATGTTTGTTTCTTTTTTTAATTCCGGATACATAAATAGCAGCCCTCGTACGATTTTAGCTAGTGCTCATTTACATTATTACAGTAACTGGACTAGTTTGAAACAACTACTGCCTAATGCAATCTGCATGTTGCATAGTGCACATGTTTATTTTGATTCAGAGCTGGTGCAGTGCTGAAATAAAAAACACCAATATTAGCTATCGTATCAATAATATTTAGTCCAAGTCGATTTTACACCTTGAAAATTGCCCTCATTATTGTTTAAAAAAGTTGGTCCTTCGAGCAAAATATAAAAAATTGAGACAAATGAAAAATCCAATTAAAATTGGAATATTGAACGTTATGTTTAACTATAATATAAATATGCCGTTAAACACTACTCAGAGTTGCCGACCTAGTTACATATTGTCAGCGTTGACCACGACGACGTGTTGAAAGGGTGTATTAATTTTAGCGCAGCAACATCTAGATTCTAGATACTACTCGGCCAGAGCTGACGATATGGGATAATTACCGCAAGGTATGAAATATATGCGGACACATGCTACAGTTCGTTCGGAAATGTTTTACCTCGAAGTTTCCATGAGAGTGACTCTTATGTCGTCGGCAGAAAGGTTCCGAGGGGAAAATAACTCTGAACAGTTGTAATACCAGCGAGTAATAAATTCAGTGCAGAATGAGACCTCTGCTATCATAAATAGCATGTAACGCATGATCTACATGAGATATGATGCAGAGACAATAATTATTATTGTTATTTACAACACAGACTATATAAAAATTTGGTACTTTCGAGCAGATATTGCGAAATATACTCTCGAATTATTATCAAGTAGTGAGCAACTTGATTACAATAAATTAAAGTTCTATACAGCTTTCAAATAAACTATGGATGGTAGATGGAATAAACAATTAAGTAGTCATAACTCATAACACCGATTAGACCTAAAAATGTCTGATCTAAAAAGGTACTAAAATGGCAGAAATCAAAACGCGTTCATAGTAATTAATAGTAATAAAGAGGCTTTGAAAAAGAGTTAACAAAAGTCTGTAAAATGACTGCTTCATAAATCAAAATCATTAAAATCGGGTCCTACATAATCCAGGCGCATGGTGAACCTACATCTGTGTGTTTATCATTACACACAGATTTTATTCATAAACATAAACAACATCATAAAAATAGACGTAATGTGTATAAATAGATGTAAGTATAAAAATAAAACGAAGCACCTAGCTGTTTATATGTTATCCAGAACTCCAGATATATTAAGTTTATATTATGTTTGGCGGCGTGCCCGGTACGGGTGTGCCGCAGGGACGCCTGCAGTGCACATTTTGTTTACATGCGAAATTACAAATACTATCATCATATTATTATTTAGGCACATATTTTTAAAACTTGTCTACTAAAGTTTTTAAACACTTATATACATCATTTACCTTGCTAAATCAAGCTCGCTCTGGTGATGACTTACTGGTAATTTTAAGCTATTGTTACATGGAAATTGGACATAATAAAGTATATGAATTTTTTACATGCAATGATAATATACTGTGTACTGAAACACCAATATATCTGACTGGTCAGAATTAAAGCTGCATAAATGTTAAAATTCATGTTAAATACACTTGGACTTTAACTTTTAAAATATAAGACTCACCTGCCCTGAGGCACAATAAACACAGCATACTTGTTGATAGTCTGTGCAGTCTTCTGGTCTACTATGTACAAAGTGAACCTCGGTGTCTCCTCACCGGGCTGCATGAGATCCAATGACACCTGCCAAAGACAATGCTTATTGGGTTAGTAAAAATTTGCTTGCCTTTTACTAGAATAGGCTAGAATGTTATAAGTACAGCATGTTCTTAAAACCACATTTTCACACAAATCACTGGTGTGAAATGGTATTAATAGTGATTAATTTATTTTTATTATCAAATAAAATGTTTATTAAAAAATGTGGACTCATCAGATAACTTTGTAGAGTCATATTTAGAAAACAATATGTCATACTTTTTTCAACAAGTAAGTTTTCTGATGGAGTTGGACAAAATATAGTTACCTCCTCCTCTCCTTCTAGTGAAGTTTTAGCGAGTCCGTTAGTAATGAATGCAGCGTCTTGTACTGTTTTTACATTGTCTATCAACTCCTGTGTTGTGTTTAACCTCAGCATTTTGTCTCCAACCATACAGGCTTCCAGTATCTACAACCAATCAAAATAAAATGGTTGGTACATCTGTCTGAACTGATTTTGATGAAGAGTTTGGGTCTCAGTAGCCCTAGCATGGCCACCAGTAGAAATGCGAAAGTATAGACAAACTGTGGACACTGGACATGTCGCAGGGAAAAGAGGATATCAGGGATTTCACGATATCCCTAGGGATATCACGAACTCCCGGTAGATGCCGAATATTCTTGTTTGTTACGTCTTCTTACTAAAAATATCTAGTGATATGTCATTTCACTAAACTAAATCTAGTGAAATGTCAGAAAAGCGGATACCGCCGAATAAAAATCGAGCCACGCATTTCTCTCGCACGCTCTAGTATACACACGGGTACTTTGATAGGATCATCTAACATCTGAATCTGACAAGTAAGATGTTAGCTGATCCATGCGTCGGATGGGCATGTAAAAAGTCGGTCCTGCGCCTGATCTCTCGCCGGTGGTTTCGGTCTTCCGTCCCACTGGGTTATGCGAGTCTTTACTCGCATAACGGAATAGAGAGATTGCTCTTGTGTACTGCGCACACACTTGGGCACTATAAAATTACTCCTGGCCTGGTTTCAATGAAACCGGCCACCGTCACCAAAACCAGAGTGGAGGTTATTATTATTATCACACGTGTTATGCAACTATAGCATCTGAGGGGGCATCACCATATCTCTGAATCATACAGTTGAAACCAGCTGAGGGTTCTTCATCAGATACTTCAGACCTTTGATTTTTGACGTCAAATGAAGCGGCCCACCAAGTTAAATATTTTTTCTAAAGTTGGCATGTCGATCTCTAGTTTGGTTAGGCTCTTGTGCAGGCACAGGTACTACAGGTACTCCAGCTCTTCGATTAGCCTAGTTTTTAAGGTTCCATTCCCAAAGGTGTTTAGTTTTGTTAGTGTTCAGTTTTACACTGTCTCTCCGTTTGACTGTCTATCTCTAGGCTAGACGACCCGCGCCAGCTCGAGCGACACATTTGTTTCACTTCCACTAGTGCCCGTGTCACGTGTGGGAACTAAAGCGAGCGAGAGAAATGAGTGGCTCGATTTTTATACGGCGGTATCCGCTTTTCTGACATTTCACTAGATTTAGTTTAGTGAAATGACGTATCACTAGATATTTTTAGTAAGAAGATGTAACAAACAAGAAATTCGGCATCTACCGGGAGTTCGTGATATCTCTAGGGATATCGTGAAATCCCTGATATCCTCTTTTCTCTGCGACAGACATAAACTTAAGGTGCCATTCGGATCTTTACCGCGTCTAATCGCGACCGGATTTTTAGGACTATAGTCTGTCATAAAGTGACAACCTAATTGAATTTTTCATCGGAATGGCAAGGCACCTTAAGTTTATCTCCAGTTTGTCTATACTTTCGCATTCCTACTGGTGGCCATGCTATGGCTACTGGAAACACTATGGGAGAGTTTTAAATATTGTGTCAAAATGGACAGAAACTGCATGATAATCAAATTTAGGAATAAAACCCCAACAAAATTGTAGGTAACATCTAGTTTTACACAATTTTTGTTTGCCTTGTAGGTATTGCTAATAGTAACCACATATTATATTTATTTTTATTGTGTCAGGTTGTCAGACTAATATAGTCTTTCCCAAAGTGGGCCATAACGCTCCTTGTAGGCGCTGAAGGTCTAAGTGGGACCCGGAAAAAATGGGGGCATTGTGTAGAGGCTTGGGGGATGATTTATTTCATCCGGATGCATTTTAAATTGAAACAATAAATTATTCTCAATGTGGGCAGTAGACAAAATAAGTTTGGGAATCCCTAGACCAATATGTTAGTTGTATCTTATAATAACATACTTACTAGTTTAGGCATTTCCTTAAATTTTGTGGCAACAACTACAAAGACAGGCAAAGTAGTGCCGTCTCCTTCTGTGGCATTCTTCTCCTCTGCCTCATGACATCTAACTATTCTGAGCATCCATGACTTATCAGAGAAGCACTCAACTATTTTATGTAGGATATGACTTTGTAACAGGGTTATACAGATAAAACGGCCACCCAATTTAAGCACTCTTTTAACTTCTCCAAAATATTTGTCGATTGTTGCATTTGTTTCTTCCGAGTTATCAGGCATCAGAGCATCGAGCGTGCCCTTGTCCAGAACAACATTAAATTCGCTATCGTTGAACGTTGTATTCAAAGCGTCCATGTGGAGAAACTTCATGTTGCTACGTTGGGCATTCTTTGACTTCATTTGTTTAATGACGACTTCGGATACATCGATGTTCGTTATGTTTTGGAAGCCGACATCATAGAGATCCGCGCTGAGGCTGGAGTTGCCGCAACCCGGCATGAGGATAGTATCTCCACGTTTTATATACTTGTGTATTTGACTACACAATTCTAAGTATTCCCCATACCTTTAAAAGAACATAATGTATAATGGATTAGGGGAAAAAATACAAAAACGTATTCAAAAAGGCTATTCTTTACCATTCAAAAGCTTTGTTGCCTCTTGTTTTGAAGAATTTGTTCCAGTAATCTTTTTCGCTGAATTCTTTATGACTTTTAGGTAAAAGATTCATGATTTACTTTAAATTACTTATTAGTTATTATTAAGATTAATCTCAAATTAAACAAATTTTATATAAAATTAGATTTTAAGAGGTTATCCAACACATTTGGATTTGTTTACTTTTTTGACATTTGACAAAATATTTTGACTTTGACATTGTAAAAATAGTACTTATTAGTTCCATGTAAAAAATAGCCCGTTCGTCATTACCACAGATTAAGTATTACTCATTGTCTTGCCGGGAATGTGAAAGAGTGATGTTGTGATTTTGTATTATTTTCCTAAAATTGTGTTATGACTTATTTTGGGTTTTTAATGTGTAATATTGGTAGAATATTAACCATTAGATATTCGTTATCGTGCACAAGTGTGGGAAAGTGATGCATTATCCAGAAACGTGCTATTTTGTGTTCCCTCCAAAACTCCATCGAAAGTTTCAGTAAAGCGTCTACCACTTTACTGAATCGACCGACTTGACTTTCTGACTGTATTGACTTTTACTTAGACTTTGACTGGACTTTAGACCTGACGAAACAGAAAAATGATGCTGAAAATTGTTACATTGAAAAATATTGTTTTCCCGCCATAATATTATACTCGACACTGGCCATAGTTTAATAGCCGAAGTGCCATAATAAAAAAAAAATCACGTCAGCAGTCAAATTGTGTCAAAACTCAAATGTCAATAAAAAAATTAATTCGTGGTATTTCGTGTGGATTTTTTCATAAAATAAACTTGTGTCAATTTTGTGCTATTGTTTCCTAATATTTTGTGTAATACATATTTGAAATGCAACATAAAACGTTGGTCTTATGATAGTAAAGGTCAAAATACACTGAAAACACTGCCAATGGAATCCAAACAAATCCAGGGACCTTCAATAAATTAAATTTGCCCATAATTTCAAGAAGATGGACCAAAACGAGCAGGATAAGTGGGAGGCACTTGCCACTGTGAAAACTTTTGACTTAGGTAAAGTTCGATCGAATAACAGTAAATAATTAATATACCAAAACATAACCTTCATGATTCATCTATTTGAGAACTGATGTAATCAACACTCTTATATTACAAAATTAATTTTGTGACGTCTAATAAATATTTTTTACATAATTTTCTAAAGTTTTTACTTTAGAAGTCTAAAGTTTTTACTTTAGAAAATAATTGATATTGTTTACATAATCATGAAGATAAAATATTATCGCTTCTTACAGAACTTACTTACGGTACTTAAATTGATTTATTTGCAAAAAAGTCTGGTATGGGCGCCTGCTACTATAATAATTATAGAAATATCTTGTAATTACAGAGCAATTACAAATACAGCATTTTAATTATTTTTTATTTTTGTTTACATTTGATCAAAATTATTGTAAGTAAATAATAGAGACAAAGGACATGTAATTTTGTAGTAGGACCACACTGACTATTTTCAGTCTGTTCAATTTGCACTAAAACACTGACCAAAATT
Source organism: Plebejus argus (assembly GCA_905404155.3). NCBI lineage: Eukaryota > Metazoa > Arthropoda > Insecta > Lepidoptera > Lycaenidae > Plebejus > Plebejus argus. Next base: position 23,657,302 of record FR989927.1, read on the forward strand.
TAATTATTTACAATAACATGTTCAACATTCAGCTTAACATTGCACTCTTTGTTATCTGCGTAACATAATGCTAATTATTTTTATTATCATTTAGTGAACAAATTGTTATATAACCACAAACCACATTATTTCTAGAACTTCCTGTATGTTTTCTATTCAATGTCATGTGTGCAACAAATATCAAGTTACTTTACATAGGACTTTTATTCAATATTAAAATTAAAATAAGTTTTAACCATTGAAATATTCAATAAAATGGATGAGGATTTGGTGTGCAAGTTGCTTATCTATTTATTAGTTACCATTAAATGTAATCTTAACAATACATTTAAAGGTAAAAAAATGAGAGTTTACTATTATTAATAATTGTTGTTGTTTATTACTAATTAAATTAATATTTTAAATTCGAATATTTTCAGGCATTGCTCGAAGACAAGAATCTGCGGTGCAACATAGCATTAGAGACATTGACATTGTTAATTCGAATGCTACAACTCCTATCAGTCTACTGGTCCAGTCCCTCGTCAAACAACTATGTTCCCTGCTGGAGAAAGACAATGGAAGAGCAAATCAACTGTACAATACTATTTGTGAGAAACTGCACAGTATGAACCTCATAGATGATTCCTACTCCATGGGAGAGTTCGAGGTCATGAGAAGTCAGTACCAGAGAGCTCTCTACCAGTTAGTGACGGTTGCCAATGGCTCCGAAATACCTATAAACCTTCCGGCAACGTGGCCCATCACCAGGTCCGGCTTGGAGTGGTCACGCTACCACAAAGAGTTTGAGGAGCTCTACTTTATTGCCAATGGTGGGTTCGGTTCAGTGTTCAAGGCTAGACACAGGTTAGATGGGGTGGAGTATGCCGTCAAAAAGGTTTACATTAAATCTTCAGATGTCAACTCCTTCATGACCCATCTGGCTGAAGTTAAAACTATAGCTAGTCTCAATCACCAGAATATAGTCAATTACAAGGCCGCCTGGCTCGAACCCATGGTAGAGTCCAAGGTCAAAATGAAAAGAAAATATCAAATGGACAGCGACAGTGAGGAGTTTTCTATGGAATCCAATAAAATCTCTTCTGTCTATCCCAATAAATTTAAAACTTACAATTCTAAAGAATTATCTAAGAAGCATAGTCACTCGGATTTCATTATATCGTTTAAAGATTCTGATAGTTTTGAGATTGCCGACAGCTCGGAGGACAAGATATCTGACGAGGAGGAATCTTCCCAGGAGAATGCTCTGTGCAATCTGTTTTCCGAAACCGATTACGAAAACTGCTCCCGAGTGAATTTGAAATGGGCGACACTGTACATACAGATGGCATTCTGCCAGCAGACCTTGAAACAGTGGCTGGACGAAAGGAACATGCATATAGCCTTAAACAGAAAGAACTCCGACGACCTGACTCTTCACCACAGCGACTCGACCGACTCGGCACCAGAATCTCCTATAGACATAAACTACCCAGTATCTGGATCGCGCATCGAGGTCCTAGTTGACATGTTCACTCAGCTCGTACATGGATTACATTATATACACTCGAGGGGAGTTATTCATCATGACGTGAAACCGAGCAATATCTTTGTGGCCAAGGAGGACAACCGTCTGATGGTGCAGCTGGGTGACTTCGGCCTGGCCTGTCCCCTGCAGCAGTCCCACAGTGGCCTGGCACTCGGCACTCATTTGTATGCAGCACCTGAGCAACAGGAGGGACACTGCAATCCCAAGGTAATTAATTTTATACTTTATTACATAAAATACTTATTTTATTGCATTATTACCTTACCTTGTTTGTATAATAGAGTTTTAGCAAAACACTACTGGTTGTATTTTTTTTTACTTAACTGTAAAAAAATATTATTTTAAAAAACATTTTTCATTACAGAGTGACATGTATTCCCTGGGCATAATATTACTGGAGCTTGTTGAACCATTCGGCACCGACATGGAGCGTGTAAAAACAATAACGGACTTACGAAAAGGCCAGATTCCCGCCCATCTAACTGCAAATTACCCGAAAATAGCACACATCATTGGAAAATTAGTTCAGCGTAGACCCAGTAAGAGATTAGACACCGCCCAGCTTCTAGAAGAATTGAAACAACTAGCAGAAAACAAGGACGACACGATTCGGTCCTTGAGAGAAGAGTTAGCAGCTAAAGAAGATGAGATAACCAAACTTAAAATGTTGCTAGCAAAATTGAGTCACAAGTCATAGTACAAAGTTTTGTTTAGTGCACAAGTACTTAATATTGAGCAGTTCCTGGGTTGTGCTTAACTAAATAAGGACTGTGGGTATGGAAAGACTGAAAAAATTATATGGGTTATTTTAAGTGTATCATGGGCTACTGTCAAAACGAGGTGAGGATTTTAGCTTATGTTAAACTTGATACCTAGTACTTCTTTTAAGTAATTGTTCCAAATTATTTAGATTTTAGACCTATAGGCATGATGACTATTTTTTTTTCTTATTGGTATTTGAAAGACCCTTAAAAATTAAAATCATTGATGAAAGAATGACTCTGATAGCTTAAATATTCACCAAGATATGACAAAATTTCAAACATCTCATGAAATATACCTGCCCGAAACGCTCCATACAAAACGCTACTCGAGTGTGACGTCACCTTAGAGTTGTTTGTAGGCGTCACGGAAGATTTTTGTTTGATAGCTATATTAATAATTGCGTTTATGAAAGTGGTTTCATAACAAAAGTTGCTTTAAATTACATAAGTGTATACAAATATTAAGAAATTTAATCGAAAAAAAAATCGACTCGAATATCCAACGTCGAAGGCGCATAACAAAAAAATACAAAAGCTTCAAGCTGAAATTTTGGAAACTTATTTTTTACCGTTATTTCTTTATTTCAGTTGCAAAAATCGCTAATCTTTGACCTTGTCATCATCCCTATTTGTAACTGTTCTTCTCTGCTTCTCAGACTCACAAATAATTACGTCACATCTTATTTATTTCTAAGTTTTAAATTGTGAATGATTAATCTAATGTTAATATGCTGTGTTTTGTTTTCTAAACTAGGACTCTAGTGTTCACTTATTTAAATGTGTGATTGGATCATTTTATTCTGAGTGTTTAAATTGGAATTATTTTGCAGCACACCGCACGATGCTTAGATTTATTTACAGTTAATGTTTTTATTGTAAGTTAATAATATTGTTTGTGAAAATTGTATGATTAATGATGAAAATTTCTAATCGTATTTTATTATACTTATCAACAATTTGTTGTTTTCAATATTAGGTCAAATTCAGTGTCTCCTACATAAAAATAATGTCTGCTGTTACAACTGTAAGTAATAATATTGAACATCTATACACTCTCGTGCGTATGTCTGGAAATAAAGTGACATGAAAAAAGTAATGTTTCATTAAAAACTTTTATTTACAAAATTATTTTTATAAATTATTCTTATTCTACAATATATTTACAGTCTTAATTATCTGCGCTGGCTGTACACACTACACGGTGAATTATAATGGCTTTAGTTTGGAGACGGAAGTTTCTGGAACGTAAAGCTTCGCTCGGAGGGTTAGAGGATGTTGTCGATGGCGTGGATGACCCCGTTAGTGGCAGGGATGTTGTGCGTTATCACTTGCGCGTTGTTCACCTTGATGCGACCTGAAATATAAATGGTACACTATAGTGCCTCCATTACATTTATCGACTTCAGCATAAGTGTTTATATGCTAGATTTACACGATAGAAAAGAGAGCAAATCCTGTGCTTTCCAGTGGCACCATGCGACAGCAACGTAACAGGCGTTTTAAGAGCCAGAGCAAGCCTGTCCCTTGCTGACTCAAGATACATTATAATATTTACCCTATCGGTCCGGTGTTTGCGCGTCCGAGTGGCAACGAGTGCACAATATTACTTCCGAACAGCCATTTGAATATACCACTGCTGCACTATTCTACATATTATTGTCTTCTTACCTGAGTTCTTCTGCAGCGTGAGGGGCTTGGCGTCCTCCATGGAGTTGCGCAGCTGGTAGTATCGCATGCCGGCGCTGTAGAGCGAGCCGGGCAGCACGTGGCGCGCCACCAGCGCCCGCGCCGCCGCCCGCTCGCTCAGCCGCGCCGTCTCCGCCGCCGGCAGCCGCGCGAACGCCGCATCCGTCGGCGCGAATACCGTGTACGTCTTGCTCTCTGTGAATTGATTTGTTGTATGTTACTAATAAGGATCGTGCAGGAGCAGATGAATAGGTGATACTAAAGTGGCAGCACTTTTCTAGTAAATAATCTATTTGTTTCAGATTTGCGACGCCTTTCCTTGTACAAGTGGCAGCGGTGACATAATATTAAGTGATAATAAAATAATAATAATTCTTGATTTGCGACACTAGTTTTCAGATTCATCGTTGCCGATGTTCATTGTAACAATTCGATGCCGTAGATTGTAACAATTTAAATTGCTTTTTCAAATTAAGGATTTTTCTATCTGATTTTGGAATAGTTTGTTTTGACTTATTTTACTTCAGAGTTTCTGAGATCGACCGTTATGTTCATCGAGGTTTCCATCAGATGGAATATATTATGGCTCTAAACAAGCTGTAGTAAAGACAAGACTGACCCGAGAGCGTATCGGCCATGCCGCTGGCGTGGATGGCCTTGAGGAAGGTGGTGAAGCGGCGGTCGCGGTCCGCTTGCAGCGTCTGCACCAGGTCGCCCACCGGCAGCGGGAACATCACGCGGTCGATGGCGTGCGCGATGCCCTGGAACACCAAACAAGCTGGTAAGAAATACTCTGACAATATATTTATTTGGCGGACACGTTAGGTGTACTCTCAGTCTTTATCCTTTTCAAGAACAAGAAATACATTCTTGAATATGTCACTGCCTGAAAAACATCCTATGTTATACAGGGTGTAACAAAACTATGTGATAATACTTTAGGGTGAGTATGTGTTCCTTGTAAAGAGTTCACTTAGTTTTTTTTACACCTTGTTTATTATATTATAATATACGAATTTGATAAATGCTGTTAGTACAAAAGATAGGGATACCTAATCAATCGTCTCACCTGTGGTATGTGTATGTCCTTCTTGTCCTCTATGACGCGCGCGCCGTTGATGGTGGTGACGCGCACCTCGTTCCACTCGACGTCGTGCATGTCGTACTGGTTGACGCGCAGCTGCGTGCCCGCCAGCGACACGCCTGTCATCTCGTCCTGCAGCGACGCGATGTCGAACGCGCCCGGGATCACGTGGTGCAGCAGCAGCTGGGGGAGAACATTGATGTAGGCGAAAGTCTGCGCTATCCTTTCACATAAAAGAATATCGGACAGACGTTCAAGATAGGATAAATAGGAAAATGTATTTGTAATGTAAATTGCTCCATTGTTAGTGGCGAATCCATCTAATCCGGGGACATTTTTACCCCCGTCTTGGCATAATTTGGACGTCGAGGTTGGATTGAATTAATGTATAATTATTGTGGATGGTAAAAATTAAAGAAATACTCACGCCACTCAGGAGTCTCGGGTTGTCGCGGAACTTCTCTTCGGCCTTGTCTGGGCCCCCGAGTTGGACTAGTAAGGTTCTGAAAGCCTTGTCAGTAGGAGCAAATATCGTGTACGGCCCGGTCTCGTTCAGTATGGTGTCCAATCCGGACTGCTTCAGATATTTCGCCGTTGCAAACAACCCGTTCTCCTTTAAGATTTCGATGAGGTCCGGATTCAAAGACTTGGGTGCGTTGTAGTTGGGAGTCGGCGTTTCGTAGCTGGGTGTAGGTGAGCTGGAGCCGATCACTACTACGTCCTCCGGCGTGGGTCTGGAGTAGGATGGCGTGCTGTTAATGACCGTCGAACTCTGGAAGGGACTCCTGGGTGTCTGCGAGTACGAATTCCTGTTGAGGATGTATTTTGGGGTGGAAGACTTAGTGTAGTATCTCTCTGTGGTTGTCGATGCGCGAGTCGATGGGCTCGCGGCCTGGGCGAACGGAGTTGACCTTGTCGAGGGGGTAACGGTGTTCCTGTAGATTGGTGTAGGAGTTGTCTGGATACTCGACGGGCCGGAGTCGCTGTAGGTGGTGGTGGAGACGTAGCTGGAGTAAGTCGAGGGGTGGTGCGAGGACTCCGCTATGTATTCGTTATGTACTGCGGTAGACGGGCTCGCAGTTGTGGTAGATGTGTAAATGTTGTTTGAAATCTTCGTGGGTCCGGGCAATTGGATTTCACCTTTTTTGATTTTGTTCAAAATTTCTTCAACTTCGGGACCTTCCTCTGTCTGCTGGCCGTTGGCTTTGACACCTTTGACCTTGTATGTACCGTCTTCTTGTTCTTCGAGGAACACAAAAGTTACTTTCTTTTTGTTTTGCAGAGTGCTAGGTATTTTGGATACTTCCTCTAATTTTCCGTTATCACTTTGTTTGATGAGCTCAAAATTAGCTCCAGGTGGTAAAACGCCTTTAGTCAAATCATCGAAGGATAAATTGCTCTCCTTTTGCGACTCTTGAGAGGAAATAATTTTTCCCAAACCGGCACTGTCTGCAGAAATAGCACCTTTAGGTATTAAGTTGGGATTCGTAGTTCTAATCACTTCAAACTTCTGTCCGTTTAGGGATATTTCGCGAGATGAGAAATTTTTCTCGCTAAAATCTTCGGGATTTTCAGCTAACGCTACCTTTAGTTGCTTTAAAATATCTGGCTTCTGCAGTAACGCTACACTCTTAGCTCTTAATTCATCGTCGAAACCATTGGTCTCACTTTCTTCGAGGAGGTTCTTAATTTCATTGTAAAGCTTTTGCTTGTTTCTATCTTGCGGAGGACCTCTCGTTCTTGCCGGTGGTCTCGTGCGACTGTACCGTGGTGTTGGCGGTTTCGATGTCGTGGTCGTCGTCGTGGTTGTCGTCGTTGTTGTGGTTGGATGTTGCTTTTCATACAACTCGACTGCTTTCCTGAACAAGTCGGTTTCGTGTGGAAGTAATGGGCGTCGTTTCTCTTGAGTTCTTCTCTGGAAATCTTCGTAATTTTCTGTCGTGGTGTATATCGGGACCGATTTAGTCGCCTGCTTACTCACAAACTCCTCGTGCAGTTTTTCGACTTTCTCCTGTTGCTTTTGCTGCTGCTTCTGCACAAACTCCTGGTGTTTCTGAATAAGCCGCTGCCTTTCTTGAAGTTCTTTTAGCTTCTCAAGATTTTCCTTCGATTGTTGTTCATAGAAATCTTGTATGTTAGGTACTTGCCCTTGTAAGAACGGATTATGACTCAGAGACCCCGGGAAGGAAACGGGCTGGTTATTAACATTTTGTGGCGCTAGATTGGGAGCGGCTTGAATGGTGATCGGATTCGGTGCATTAAAAACTTGCTGACTTTGAGTGGGCTGCAAAGTGGGCAGGAATGCAGGTTGGGTCGGGCGTGATGGTGCAATATTGAATGTGCTTTGAACGTTTTGATTCGGATTAAAGCTCTGTGGAATAGATTGTAATTGCAAGCCGTTATTTTGGTTCAGGGGAGGTCCGTTTTGAAAGGACGCTAGTGTCGGAAGTGGTTGTGGTATGTTTTGGTTTGGTTGCGGTATTTGGCCCAAGTTTTGTTGGTAGTTGTTCAACTGTGGGTTGATGTTCTGTTGTGGGAATTGGAGGCCATTGTTCTGTATGGGGAGGTTGCTTGGAATATTTTGCGCCGGCAGCAGGTTGTTGAACTGCGGAACATAGGGTTGATGATTGAATATGGGTTGCGGGAATTGGATGGGAGTGGGGGAGCTGGTCCCAAGGCTCGGTTGCTGCTGGAAGTTCTGGAGGGGTGAGTTCAATCCGAATCTCGTTTGGTGCTCGCTGAAGCCGGGGTGCCCAAGCGGCGGTTGTCTGTTTCTATCGAAGTCATTTTCTATCTGAAAAGAAAAATACAATAGTGTTATTGTAACGTTCCTTGTAACGTTGTAGTTTTAGTATCTAAACTTTTTTATTGTGTATTTTAAATATCAATTTTCAGGGATCATTCGTATTTTATAGTATTTTTTTATGTTTTTATTTTATTGGCGTAAAAAAACAATCTATACATATAATAAAATCGTAGGAAAGTCAATTCTGTACATTGAATATTTTTGAAAAATAATACTTGGGACGTGATCTACAATCGATATGGAAGCCAAAAATATAGTTTTCAGAATTTTTGTCTGTTTGTCTGTTTGTCGGTTTGTCTGTTTGTCTGTATGTATGTCCGGGATAAACTCAGAAAGTACTGAATGGATTTACTTCAAATTTTGCACGAATATTATATAGAGGTCGGGTCAACACATAGGCTATATATTATGACGATATCACCTAGGGGGGGGGGGAGGGGCTCAAGTTTCAATATTTTTAGTTTTTTGCTCATATCGCTAAAACGGTGCGTTGTAGAGAAAAAATGTCCGGTACGTAATGAAAGCCCATAAAATTTCCTACAAATTTCTCCTTCACACTTTGTATCTATCTTCACTCCTTGCCATGCTATGAGCTTTTGTCTATCTTTTCTATACAAATTTCGAGTGTCGTTTGATTAACATGCTGGGAGCTTTGGCATCGGTCTTTTCTTGGGGGGGGGGGGGGGCTTCGCCCCCCCCAAACGCCCCCCCCCACCTCCCCAAATTTTGCTTCAAACAAAGCGGTGTTGCGGCGTTATACATCTTTTTTAAGAACAAAGTTAAAAACTAAACTACACATACGGTTTTCCAGTGTCATTTGTTTTGGGGGGGCTGCGCCCCCCCAAACCCCCCCCCCCCTTATTCCTCATGAAACTTTTGTTCATAATTAAAAGGTATCGTGGAGTTTGTATTGCGTCTTAATTATCCTTTGTAGGAACAAATCTATACATATAATAAAATTGTAGGAAAGTCAATTCTGTACATTGAATATTTTTGAAAAATAATACTTGGGACGTGATCTACTATACTAACGCGGACGAAGTCGCGGGCAACAGCTAGTATCACAATAAAATACATTTACAGACAGTCTTAATAGCTATACATGCAACTTGACTGTGATATCAACATCATTTACCACATATATTTTATATTAGTTTTTTACACATTAATATTTAAAAAATATTCTACAGCTAAGACGATCTCTTCCTTGTTAAGAAACTCTTCCAGGCCAAATTTTCTCAGTTTCATTATTTTAGATCTTTAGCTGGGCACCATAGCATAAGTACTAGACGACATAATATTATCGTGTGACAAGCGCGAGCGTGCGTTCTTTTAGCTCGGCGGCTGTGACGCATCAGTAGCACGAAAGTGCATTCTTTTGTGGAGAGAACACCTAGCACACTTTATTTATTATTCTCAATAATGTCGCATACCATGTACGAAGAATACTTTATAATTTAGTCACGATCATTCTTAAAAAGTTGTGCAAAATATCCGATTTACTTAATATTTTTTTATTTGATGATTCGTCATGACATGACTTTAGCTGTAGGTGAAGAAATTATAACAATATGGGTACTACCTAAGTACTTAATATCCGATTAAGAACTTAAGTTTTGGTGGTATGTGTCTTCTAATCATCTCACGGATAATAAAAATCGTTAATTTCTAGACTAACTGGAATAGTCTTAACAAGTCGAAGGTCAAAATTGATTTAATGCGCTAGAACTCCACTGTATGGCATCCATTACACGGTAGGTTTTGCTGTCAGTTTTACCACAGTCATGAGTCATGACTGTGACTGATGGGTAACCTACCGTGTAAGAGCGTGACTGACGGTGATTGACGAAAATCTGCATACATTCGTCAGTCCATCAGTCACCATCAGTCAAACATAATTCATGATTGAGTATTGACGGAATTGACTGACGCTTGCATGAGCGTATAATGGATGCCTATCAAAGCTTGTAGCCGATGCCGGCTTCTGGATTAAATGTAGTCGGCACCAACAGTCAATCAAAGTTAAAACAAAACCTTCACTTTCGAGTTGCTAGTCTGAGTTGGGAGTCCGAAGAAAGTAAACTATGTCTACCAGAATCTGATGGCAAAAAATGAGAAAATAAATTGATGACTAGCAATACCGGGGTAATTGGAATAAAACATTTTGATCCTTTTTTTTCCTTATAGCAGCTGATTCGGTGTGTGAAACATGCAAATATATAAAAATTTATCCAATGACCAAGGATATTTTTTTGAAAATCTGCCATCAAAATTTGCCCTCACTCAGATCCTGGTAGACCTATAATTATTGTTACTAACAAGCAGTTTTACTTTATTTAGCTTTGTGTTATATATCGCACGCTTAATATTTTACGTCTAGCTTTTTTTTAAATAAAAAAGACTACAGAAATTGTTACGTTTATAAATATTAATTAATACAAAAGCTATTTTATATAGGTATGTTTTTTGAGTTGTGCCCTTTTAATACCCCTATATCGAATTTTCAATATTTCCGACGAAATAGCCAAACATAACTTAAGTAAATACATTAAACTAGTATTAACCTATTAGCACCTAAATACTTTCTCCTTAGCCGGGCGGTCGGCAGGATGGAGTCACATACATACAAATGCGTCTGTCTCGTGGTCTTACATCACCGCAACCGGTTACGACTTACGGCCGAATTCGCAGACGAACGACAAATAATATTCGGAAAGATATAAGAGAGGGACCATACGTAGGTATAGGTTTTTAAGAAACACGTGAAAATTGAAAAAAAATTAACATACTAGAGATCTATGAAGCACTGTAGCTGACTGCTGATCAAACTACGCTAAAAAGTGTGTTAAGTTCTACACTAAAGAAATTACTTCTCGCAAAGTGCGCTGTTGTTGTGGTGTCAGATGTGCGGTTATTAAAGAAGTGTAGTGCCACTAAACTAGGTATTATATAATATATTATGCATAAATCGGTCTGAGCCAAAAATATCCATTGGACAAGCAAGAGATGTACTAATAAGTTATACTTATTGCAAAGATAATTTCATTCATTATGTATTTAGTATATTATAGTAGACTAGATGACGCCCGCAACTCCGTTGCGCCAAAATTAATTTATCTCGCAAGACTGTACATTTTTCTCGGGGATAAAAAGTAGGTATCCTATGTTTCCCGGGACTCAAAGTACATATCTCTATAATCGGTTGAGTGGTTTGGGCGTGAAGAGGTAACAGACAGACACACTTTCGCATTTATAATATTAGTATACTTAGTATGGATTCCAGCTGTTTGTTTAATTTTATTCCCTTTTTCAATTTTTACAACTAAAAAAACTTTTAGGGTAATTTATCATTAAGGCCGTCACAGACTTAGCTATAATATATATTAATATATTTATAGCTAGGCATATTGCTATATATTTTCTATAAGTACAATTTTCGCGTGACCACACACTCAGCTATAATATATATTTCTGGTCTCAGTGTGTTTAGTACGGTATATTAATATATATTATAGCTAAGTCTGTGACGGCCTTTAACGTCGTACTTTTTGGTTATCCTACAGTCTACACATTACGTGTAGCCAAACAACAAAGCTGGCTTTCTCCACGTCCGGAAGATGATGCTTCGCGTCATCGCAAAGGTCACTCCAATTACGTTACGAAAGTGCGTCTGTTATGTGCAAACCGGTATCGAGTTCAAATATCTGTGACGTCAGATTTGGCTTAAATACCCCATATTTTCGGTCTTCCGGCCAGGGCCCGATCTAGGTATTTAGCCGCTCGACTCCGGTAAACTACTTAAATATATTCCCACTATCCAACCTGAAGTAGGTTGGAAGGTAAAATTCTCTCGCCGCTCTGGGCAAATGCCCGTTTCGCTGTCCTTAGATCGGGCCTTATGTTTAAATCAAAATATCATAGAGAGAAAATATGCTAAAAATATGTAAATCGAGTAAAAATTTACTGACTTTATACTATTCACAACTGCACCTTTGGGTTCAGAATTAAGTAGCACTTAAGTTGAGTTTTCATTGAGAACTAGACTTTAACTTCGCTAAAAATATAGGTAAGTTAGAAATAATAAGAGTCCTTACAAAGTTAACGACCAACAGCTCTAAAATAAACACAGATCACCATCTCTACATCTCTACTAACTACGATACGACAATAATTCATATTATCAGGGCGAGCGAAGCGAGCCCTGGTAGGTACCTATAATATCCCACAACCTGTACATTTTATGATACACTTTACGAAAAAACTATCACGCCTAATCGTCTATTGATTTGTGCTTTAACATATACCCTACGTTCCACTTGGCGTTGAAAACGATCAAAACGCTAAAAATAGGAGGCATTTTCAGCGTTTTGATCGTTTTCAACGCCAGGTGGAACGCGCCCATAGTAATTTTTATTTATATGTAGATGTGTTATCATCAGCCAGTCAAGGTGTGACGACGCGAGCCCTCACAAAGCTAGCTAGCTAGTATATTATACGATTCACAATATGAGCACATAATAATATTATAATATGAGTTATGACCTACTCACTGCTGGAATAAAATCGTCAACTGTATCAATATTGTATCATCAAGGAGATCGCTCTCCTACACCCACACCGATAGGTTTAACGCGTTACATAAACTCGCGAATGTCGATTGTGAAATATTCAACACGGCCGAAAGAAAGTCCACTTTCAAGTCTCATTCATCTCGACATGCCTCGGGGAATACTAACGGCCTGCGACCTTCCGCAACCTTCACACGTCGAGGCACCCAAATGCTTGGTGTGAAGCGAGAACCGTACTAAGAGATAATGAGAAATAAAAAAAAAACATCTCTATTTCTTGTCATCCATAGTCCTTATCCATAGTTACTTATATTTTAAAGGCGAAACTGTGTCTGTCCGTCTGTTACCTCTTCATGTTCAAACCGCTGAATTGATGTAGCTGCAATTTGGCATGGAGATACTTTGAGTTCTGGAAAAGGATAGAGGATACTTTATATCTTGAAAAAACGTACGGCTCCCGCGGGGTTACCGAATTTTGGCGCAACGGAGTTGCGGGCTATCATCTAGTGAGAAATAAAAAATGTATCTACTAATATTATGCGAAAGTGTGTCTATATCTATTACCACTTTAGTTTTTATGCTGTGACCGCTTTAGATCGGTAAAGAGGTACAATAAGTGCTACATCTACTAATATTTCAATAGATCTTTACATATTATAAACTTGTAACTTCACAATTCACATACATACCTACTGTAGAATGGACTCAAAAATGGGCACTTAGATATTTCGTTCTCTACAAAATGTAGTAGGTACCTACTTAGATATTTTTTTAAGACTGCTTAAAACCGATGACAGTATTCCCAAATAATTTCGCAGTAGATAATCATAGAATTCAACAAATCAGATACCTTCGGGCTTCGAATGTGTTAGTTGCTGATCTACGGCGACGCTAGGCAACCGCCGGCGCCGCACAAAAAGGGGCGCCGAAGGCAGACAAAAAAGGGGCGCCTGCGGCGTCTAGCTCTACCAGCGCCCTGGGCGCCAAGGAAATCTTGCCCAGGGCGTTGGTAGTGGTAAAACCGGCATTGCTATGAGCAGCTTCAAATTGCGCAGTTAGGTAAACTGTCTGTATAGCTTAATCTATGATAGCCACATATATTTTGCTTGCACTAACGCGCTGAGGCAATGCAAGTCCATTTAACACATTTGTAATCTTTATCTCATTTATTCATACTGTATCTTTATCCGTTATACAACTGCCTTGCCTAACCTAACCATCATTGTTTCATCATTTTCGCAGCTGCGGTTGAACAAAACCGTAGTACCTATAAGTTATTACTCATTGTGTAACTGAAACATTATCTCTTTTCCTGCTAATGAAATTCCGTTACATGACACTTTGTCAACGATACTTTGCGACAACTTCATTAACTTTGACTTGGAAAATATATTATAATAAGTTGTAGAAACTGAGAACCGTGAAATTTATGATTTACCTAAATGACAAGAAATTACCTACTTACTCAAACTTTTTATGAACACTCGTTCACGGTAAAATTGGTTTTGTCTATTTCATAATTACTATTGTTTGTTGAATTCACTTCTTTATTTGGATTTATAAAGCTGGTCTAAAATAATTTAAGTATTGTGGAAGGTATTGTGTACATTATTTAGGAACTGTATCTTACATTTCGTATCTGATTTATGTTCTCACTAATTCTCTACAAAATGCTTCGATTAATAATTCATTTCGCTAATCGCTCACGCTCTAATTGCAGTGATCGATCTTACGATCATCATCATCACCATCTCAGGCTGTACAATCGCAAAACGCGCGTTCAGTGAAAGTCCGCATTTGCGTGCGCGCATGCGTACGCCAAACACACGCGCACGCCGCCCACGTGCGGGTAATGACGATCGATAACCTTCACGAAATTTACGCGCGCGAGCTTAGAGGTAACTGGGGGTTGAGGGGCTATTTATTATTTGTAGAGCCCTTTTTTACATAGGGAAATGCTTTACGCATCCCCGGCATATTGGGGATATCGGCCGGGGTATGTGGGATTCCCGAGTCCTGCGTACTCTACCCACTAAAAACCCATGGGGCTCCACTCCTCGCTTAAGGCAGAGTTACGGGTTCGACAGAACCTACCGCAACATTATTCGTAGAGCCTCAAGCCTGTGTCATCATATCCATACATAATATATTATTAATATGTATTATAAATGCAAAAATGTGTCTGTCTGTCTGTGTGTCTGTCTGTAACCTTTTCACGCCAAAGCCGCTGAACCGAATTTGCTGAAATTTGGCATGGAGATACTTTATAAGTACCGGGAAAGGACATAGGCTACTTTTTATCCTGAAAAAATATAGGTACGGTAAACGTTTTGTTAAGTTAAGGGGTTTTTTTTGGTAATACTAGCCCACAAAATGTATTTTTGTTGAATTTTGAATGCAGTCTTTTTTAAATCATGTAAAGAACATAATATTAACTGCATTCATAACGTATTTTTTGTGGGTTAGGACACGAACGCTTAACAGCGTCCAAATATCCTCTTTATTATACTAGTGACAAGTGAGATCTAAAGAGAATAACTGTAAGATAAAAACGACTTCAAATTATTGTACGTAATTAAGATATTCCCTATCTCAAAAACTATAACTGAACTGATTTTGATGAAACGCAGTATTCCCTAAGTTAAACAATACCTGGTACATTAAAAAAAGAATCACTTTTAATCGGACTTGTAGTTCCGGAGATATGCGTGCACAACATAAAAACATACATACATACATACACTTTTGAAATTTGGCACATTTGTTCAGAAGCTGTTATAGATTAACATATACAAAACCTGGGCAGTTTTGGAAGTATTACATACATACGCGTCGAATTCATAACCTCCTTTTTTTGAAGTCGGTTAAAAATGAATGCAAATATTTATTACGTTTAATACGTCATAATCAATGATGAGCTAACAGGAAACGGAAGTTATTAATTGATCGGCTGTTGATCCGACGAGTGCTAGAGTCAAAGGTTCCTGCTACGTTTTTGTCGGCGCCCATTAGATATACATCTCACAACTTTCTACGCCATCAGAGCATTTAAATAAATATACAATATGGCGGTTCTCACGAGTGAAAGGTTAAGGAAATATTATTCAACACCGTAACACACCAGTCTTCGCTGTTGTATCCGCTCATCTGCCTAGTCACCTAGAGTTGTAATATGGTTATGACGTAAATGGAGTAGTAACCCGCTTTTCAAATTGCTAGTTCTGTAAGTAAAAAAATAGTAATTGCATTATGTTATAAAATGTTAGTTATCCGCTTCACCCACTAACGTCTTCAATTATAAATTTTAACTCGTTGACTAGAGGAAGTTATAAACAATCGAAAAATGTTGACCGACCTGTATGTTTTTAATTTGGTTCATCAGAATTGATCGTCATTCGACGTACGAATAACGTAACGAGAAAATTTAAATATTAAGTGGGTACATTTTGTTGAACTTGACGAACGAAACGAATGAAGGATATACAGGGTGTAACTAAGTGATAATACTTTAGGGTGTATGTGTTCCTTGTATAAAGTTCACTGTTCACTGTGTAGCAGCGTTCAAATATCAACTTTTCTATACTTTTGTATGGGAAATCTCATGACGCTGGACAGCTTGCACAAAAAAACACAAACAAATGTTTTACAAGGGACACATATACGCACCCTAAAGTAACTACCACTTAGTTTTGTTTACAACCTATATAAACAGATTTCTTAGAATTAAATAATTTTTTTATGTACATCATCGAATTTTGGTTCCATTTCTCACTTTATGTGGACGCGATACACCTTGCAGACGTTTCTAGAAAAAATATTATTGATGAACACGAAAGAATAAATAAAATACCAACTATTTCTAACAAGCATTGTGTATAGATACATATTCTGTTAGGGTCAATAATTAATGATAATTAATTTAAGTTAAATGTCCATTTTTTTTTCAATCAACCTGAATATTTTTGAACTGTATGTAATTCAAATAACTATTTAAAATGGCAAAACTTATAATTTCTTTTAATTACATCAGTAATGAAAGTATAATCTAAAATTAAATCAAAATAAGAAGTAAGATAATAATTATTATAGTCGAAGTAATCATCGCACTCGCGTCATCGGGATGTTACCTACCTACTAAATTCTAATTTTCGATTTTGAAATTAATTTCATAAAACTTATAGGTAATTTAACAAAAATATATTTCACCTTGTTTCAAAATATTATAAATTAAATGCACTCAACGTCGATTGTGACTTCAAATTAATTTCGCACTCGATTAAAATATCTAAGTAGTAGAGCTGTTCATCTGTCAGCGTGCGGCGCTCCGTGACGCGCGTCGCATCTCTACGTTTCGCAGAATTTCAAAGAATACTCACTCTCGGTCCAGTAATGGCAGCGACCGCATGCACCAGAAACAGAAACTTGTAAGCGCTCCTCATGCTGCACTCTCAGTACTAGAGCGGCAGAGTACCATCACACACTACGTCCGAACACAACAACTGGCCGTCCACAAAAAAACACACGTCACTAGGTTCCGAATTCAAAATTGACAAGTAATTTTTTTCACGTCGACAGCACGCGACAGTCTCGAGAACAGTATATTTCGCAGTGAACGGCGCGTCGTTTTACCACCCCTACTCCGCCCGCCCCTACTCGCGTTTCGAAAGGATAGTCGAATCGCTTAAAACTCTACCGCACCATGCTAATTTCGTTGCGTAAAAATAATTAAGAATACTGATTGCCGATGTCAGATCGAAGGTAATTGCCGGTAATGGCCGAAGCTACAATATAGTGTGGATGACCCACACTCACTAGCAATTACTTTCCTAACGAGTAACATTATGTAAGATGATGCGACCGTATTCAGATTTCATAGTTCAAAGATGTAATGATAGTGTTGCATTGATGATAATGAAATAATAATGGTAATCGAGGCACACCTCATTAAAGACGATCTCTGTGTCCGCACTCCGCTGGTTCGTCTGCCTCAAAGATCCCCCCATGAAACAGCAAAAGTGCCATCACCGAAGAACATGATACTCATATCCGACGACATAGTGAGCTTTGGTAACTTCAAAATTGTATTTGTTCATGATCATTTGAGGTTGCAGTTCATTTGGTTTGGAGTAATATGAGCCAAGATCCGCATCACACCGCATCAAATTCGAATTCCCTTTCGCAAGTTGACGCAAGCGTTCGATGAAATCTCATGGTAAAATCAGGTGAAATAACGTTTTGTAAGGCGAACAATACTAGGATGTCGGGCATTGTGGCCGGGGCACTGGGGTATCTGTATAATTGGACCGGCACAATCGCTTTACACCATTTATGCGGCTGATGGGTTTCAACACCGCATTGTGAATACTCAGTCTAATGGAGTATGTGATAGATAAGACACGGGAACGATGGGAGTAGTTTTTGCGGAAGAACTAACTCAGAAAGTTCGGGTTCCATACATTGAATTCTACGCGCATTTTTCTTTGAACTTTTAAAAAAGTTACACGTGACACGTCTTCGCGCGTTCATTTCACGCTACGATGCCATGAAATCAATTAACACACCTCTTTTTCGTCCAGGGTTAATGATTGAACTTAACTTGTAATAATATCTATAGTAAATAATATGCATAACTTTGATATACACAACGTAATAGAGTTCAAGCTGTACATCATCCTGCGATGGTACACTTTCCTTTGACGCAACTGG
This sequence comes from Plebejus argus, assembly GCA_905404155.3. Lineage (NCBI taxonomy): Eukaryota > Metazoa > Arthropoda > Insecta > Lepidoptera > Lycaenidae > Plebejus > Plebejus argus. The sequence goes on from FR989927.1 coordinate 23,675,444, forward strand.
CAACTGTTGACTAAACTAGGCCAGTACAGCGGTATGTAGGAAGTTATTCGCCAGAAAATTAAGTCCAGCATGGGTTATCTAGACTTAAACATATTACAACAGCCGACATCTAAAGCCTAGGTTCGTTATGTTGGCAATTACACTATAATATGGTCCCATTTACAAGGAGAGTGCTCGACAAAACTTCATTTTTACATTTTTACGTGGGAGAGCCATGCTTCGACACGAATAGGGCCGGCTCGACCAGAGAAATACGCTGGTTTTCTGTGAGCCCGTGGCTCACAGAAAACCAGCGTGAAACAGCGCTTGCGGTGTGTTTCGCCGAGTAAGTGAGTTTACCAGAGGCCAAATCCCCAACCCAATTAATTCCCTTCCCTACCCTCCCCTACTCTCCCCTATTCCCTTCCCTACCCTCCCCTACCCTACCCTATTCCCTCTTAAAAAGCCGGCAGGCGGCAACGCACTTGCAGCTCTTCTGATGATGGCGCGAGTGTCCATGTGCAACGGAAGTTGCTTTCCATTAGGTGACCCGTTTGCTCGTTTGCCCCCTTATTAAAAAAAATACTATGATTATAAAAATGATTCAAATAATATAAAAAAAATATATGAACAAAATTGCAGGTTGATCCCAATTCCCAGGTGGTGCTGTTGAGTGTTGATTAACCCAAATGTTCATATTGACCGAATTTCTGAAAAATTGGTTCAGTGGTTTGGGCGTGAAGAGGTAACAGACGCATATTCGCATTTAGAATATTAGTTATTATTTAGGCAACTGCACGGATATATGAAATAACCTATTCCAGGCACTTCAGTAGTCAAAGAGTGCTTCTTACATGGCATATTCTTCAAGCGATGTGATTTACACTGTAATCAATGTGTAATTACTAATTACATGATAAAGCGATGTTTCTAGTCTACGCCTAGTCTCAAACACTTAACTAGTCTATTGGCTACCTATAATCTAGGTAATAACATAGTTTAAGTCCATCTTTAATCAGCCGACAGCCAATCATCATTACATCACCTTGTTAACGTATTACCACAATACAAATATATACAGTAGAATAACTTACCGCGTTCTTAACATTATATTCGCACTGCATAGAGAGTAAGAGACTGGTCTCTATGTATTTTTTTATTTTCTATTCAAGACGAAATACCATTGTTTAGTATGATAATAACGTTAACCATGGTATAATAACATACGTAGACTATCTTCTATAAAGGCAGCTAGAATTGGGACATGGGAGCACGCACACTATGAAATTCTAGAAGACTATGAAATGTAGCGCGAATTAAATTTTAAGAAATTAAAGAAAGTAAAACTGGTTATGTGCGTGATTATTACATTGTTCTGCTTTCTGAAATTATACTTGCTTGACGCTTGTGCATTCGCCCGATTCCTGCGGTCTTGTATGAAGGTGGTTTACTGTATATTATTATACTAAGCTATAGTAAAATACTGATTGAGTGGTCGACATTTATATTAATGCTTTTATTGCAACAGTCGTTGTCAATAAACGTAAGTACTCAACGAATGTTACTACAGTCAAAATCTGTTATAACGACATCGAAGGGCCTACTCATATTTAGTCGTAAAAACCGATAGTTGTAATAACCAGTGACAGGTGGTCATATAGCATTCAGCCGGGACCTTTGATTTTGGTCAATTTAACCGGTATGTTGTTCTAAACGATGTCGCCATAAACGGTTTTGACTGTATTAGATTACTGAGATCTGAGTTGTTTTAAAGTTTCATTAGGTAACCTTATATTTAATCATATCTTAAATTAATCTTATATTCCGTTAATAATATTTACCTAAATCTAGAATTAAGTTTTAGGACTTCTAGGTAATCACTAATCATTATTCTAGGTAGGTAAGTATTTCTAATTATAACGAGCTAGTAGTTAAACTCATCAAACTTAATTAGTGTGACTTTTGCGCTATATAATAATATAATAGTGAGAGAATCATCTAAAGCTGCTCATCATCAAATTTATGGAGGATACTTCGCCTAAATAAAATATAGTTTGCTAATAAAAGATGTTTTTACCAGTACGACATTAAACTTTTTTTCTCAAAAGTGTAGCGATTTGCGATGTTTACGATGGTAGTTGATACTATAAATCTTATAATATTAAACTACACAGATGAACAATGGTGGGTTGCAATAATTAGTACGAATGCAATTACGTGCAGGCATTTGGTAAACGCCTTTTCACACTTTCCACAACATAATTTTGTAATTAATATTATTGCGTTTACAAACACCAGCTACAGAAACAAGCTATTTTGTTATTAAAGAGCATTTCTATCCATATCAATATTATAAATTCAAAAGTGTGTCCGTCTGTCTGTTACCCCTTCACACCCAAACTGATTTTGCTGAATAGAGATACTTTGAGTCTAGGACTAAGGACATAGGATACTTTTTATCCCATAAAAATGTACGGTTCGATAAACAAATATTGGCGCAACGGAGTTGCGACTTGCGAGCGTCATTTAGTTTATTGTATTTTTTTTTATGAAATAAGGGGGCAAACGAGCAAACGGACACTCGCAGCATCAGAAGAGCTGCAGGTGCGTTGCCGGCCTTTTAAGAGGGAATAGGGTAAAAGGGGAGGGTAGGGATGGGAAGGGAAGGGAAGGGAATAGGGGAGAGTAGGGAGGGGAATAGGGTGGGGGATTGGGCCTCCGGTAAACTCACTCACACGTCGAAACACAGCGCAAGCGCTGTTTCACGCCGGTTTTCTGCGAGGACGTGGTAAATCTCCGGTCGAGCCGGCCCATTCGTGCCGAAGCATGGCCCACGTCAAGCATTTTGAAGGTTGTCTGGCGTTCAGACCGCCAATTTGCACTGACTCTGTATTTTGTAACTTTTTATTGTAATTAATGTGCAAATATTGAATTTATCTACAAATCTATCAATCTTTTACCGAAGCAGTCTTCTGAAATGTTTGACTCCAGAAAGGATAAGGTTTTGCTACGGTGCAAAGAAACAAGTCAATCAATTTTAGTTCGGTTCTTCAGATTCTTCTTAATTTAGTTTTAGTAGATGTAAGATGTGTAGTAGATTCGGATACTTCTTAAATAAATTATTAATGTATATAAAAATCTTCATGAAATTTTTTGACTTGTTTCGTGGTTTAGACCTTAATATTATGTCTTAGCATTGGGTTATGGGTTCGGCTATACACAATCCGATCAAAGTGTTTAGGTCTGCCGTCTGTCATCAGTGAATCAAATTCACTGGTAAAACATAACGACTATAATATAATCTGTAGTATGTTCCCATCTGTTATACAGCTATTATATAACTGACAATTTCATGTTATGTCTTCAATGATAAGCCTTAATCATACCCTCAGACTTTCGTCTATAAAGTGGATCACTGGATGTTAATCGCTTTTTAAGTACAACTCAACTCCTGCACTAAAATTACAAAAAAAATGTCCGTCCAAATAACCTTCTTTTGAAAGTTGGATGAAAATGTCATTATTATCTAATCCGTTACAAGTTACAACATATTTATTGTGCTAGTACTTACATTTGCCTTACAAATCCGTTAGTAAGTGAATACTCATCAATAGGCCGCCTCCGCTTGTCACGACCAGCCTCTAAAGGCGGTATTACACTTGTTTCAATAAATATTGCCACAATATCATAAACAAACATTAATAATGATTGCCGCAGTTTTCTCGGCAAACATTAGATAAGTAAAGCAATGTACGTAGCTTCCAAAGTGGGCCTCTATCATAAACTGACAAGCATCACATAATATTTGTTCTATAATCGAACATGACTGTGGCGTACATTTTATAACGCAATTTTGTAAAAGTTATCTTGAAGGTTTTATAAAGATGCCTGCTAATAAATTTGATTGTTGCGCGGAAATCGTACATTTTTCGGGACAAACAGTATCCTATGTCCTTTTCCGGGACTGAAAACACATCCATACCAAAGTCAGACACACTTTCGCATTTATAATATCAGTATGGATTCATTTGTTTTTTGGTAGCTTACTAATTTATATCCTTTATCTCATCTTTATCATGTTTTAACGAGAAAATATAGAAGTTATAACTAGACCAAAGTAACAGAATTATTGCAATTTTAAAAAGATTTAGTTAATTTCTTTTGCATGCAAAAACTGCTGAACAGATTTTGATCATATTTTGTACAGTGTCCCTTTGTGATGTAGATCTTGCCCGCGGCGGTTGCATCGGAGTATCCTTAGTAAAAGTGTTAGAGTATTGTCAGCGTGTACAACAGGCGCGGTTGCGTGTGCCGATATATACAATACACACCCACGGTAACCGTGTGTTTGTTCGTCACGCCACAATACACGAGGAAGTCAGGCATGATGACCTGCTAATGTAACACCTTACTGATCCAGGCCACACCGTATTGTTTGTTTAACAAGTGGACGTTTGCTCTAACACTTGGAGTTCATTCATGAAGTATGTCACACGTAGAGGGGGGGAGGTACAAATATCATTAAAGTAGTGACTGCTGAATTTTTTTTCGCCTAAAACTAACGCGAAAAGTCAAGGACCAAAGAACGCAATAATAAAGAATTTGACTATTGCAAATCTCTGAATCAATTAATTATCCTCGCGTTGCATCGACCGCAGATTGTCGATGGCAAATCGATTGACACGCGGCAAAACCACCTCATTATAGTTTCAATTTGAAGAGTAGGGCCAAACGATATCTCTACATTGCCTGATAGTGAGCGATAATATTATCCATAGTAATGTCACAAATGGACGAACCTATTTTAACTATATTGGTTATGAAGACTTATGAGTCCTTCGAAAGACATGGTATAGCTTTTTATATAGTCGCAAAAAGTACGGTTCCCGCAAGATAGACAAATCGCTCAGCAAATTAACCTACACGTTATAATAGGAAATGAAAATAGCCTGAAATCGTTCATTGGGTTTTACCCACCTATTTAATAACATTATTGTGTCCATTTTGTTAATGCCCGTAACATCATGGAATTTATAATATTTTCTTAGCCTTCATTAGCGTTTCATAAACTAAGTATCAGGAAAGCTTTTGTGAATGGCCTTGTTATGCTGGAATTTTTATTTTTAAACCTTCGTTCGCGTCTTATTCATTAAGAATCGGGAAAGTCCCAGTACTAACATCACATTTTAATAGTTAATTGATTCTAAATTATTTGTTATATTGTAAAACCCATGTTATGCAAGGATACAAATGTGTAGTGTTGAAAACAATATCCATCAATGCACTTGCGATGTTGCAGACAAAGAGATGATCTCAGGGTCAGAGTGGCGAGAAGTAACGAAATTGTATCCTTGACCCAAACTGAACTGTCTATCAATATTGTACAGAGTGCGGACAGCTGACATATTATGATGCAGTATACCTTTTGTGAGCTTCTGAGTTTTTCACACAAATGATGAATGTCGCTGACTTATCACAAGTGACAAGTCTTCTCTTTACGTTGGGCGAACTATGATTGCATCATTGTCAAGCTAAGCACGCACAATCAATCATTACATGGGCAACCATCTCTACACGTACCTAGGCACATGATCGCTAGTAGATCGCAATATCTAACGGCATAGAGCAGATGTGATGCGTAATGTAGTTATTATAATATTATTATTTCATGAAACCGAAAAATATGATATATTGTGATAAACATTTTTTTTTTGATGCGCAGGGGAAACTCATCATGGGTCCCCCGGGTTGGGTATGTGCTCAGCACCCCGGGGGTATGTGAGACTCCTACTCAATAAAACCACCTGCGGTTCGCCTTCAGCCGTATAAAGGAGGGATATCCCGGATCTAACAAACACGGGACTCCCTCCTGCACGACTGGCCGGTCTACCTCAAAAGGGACCGGACTTCCACCAAGGTAAGGGAACGGTGATAAACATAATTTATAAGCTTTTACTAACAAGTAAGTATATGTAACTCCTTTTTCATTTCATTTCATTTCATTGGTCCATCATTATATGCGATAGTGGATAGGCCGCATTACATTAATCATAGCATCGTCGAGCAACATTAATATAACTGCGTCTAACTTCATGAGCTTTTTGAAAATTCAGTTTATTCCGATAGCAATATAGGTATTTTGTACTTTGTTTCGAATAGTTTATGTTAAGTATGGTAAGAATAACATAATATATTGCAAATTATCTTGGTGCTTTACGAATGATAGTTTGCCGCGCGGTAACTTGTTGCAGTGTGATAGCCCTCAGTATCCGTCACGAATCATTAAAACAGCCCGCGGATGTTACACCACGCTCGCCATAAAAGCGTTCTTCACGCCAAATCTAATGACCAGTTTGGTTTTTTATTTCACAAACGGTTTTTTCAAATATAGTCTGATTGTGAAATGTATGAAAGATCTGTTAACCGCTTGCCCAACGCTGAGGTCACTATGGAGAACGTTAGGGCTCATTCAATTGCATTTTGTAGCGCCTTTCACTATATTTTATATGCGTAATATACAACTAAAGTCTAATCATGGCACAATGAACTTGCGGACATCCCACGAGATTTGCTCAGAGAATATCTATTGGAGTTTCATGTAGAGGTCAAGAGACACACACTTTTATCAAACGCGCTACGCTTTTGTGGACAAATAGGACCATTTACTTTTTAAAACGATGAGGTAAACAAACAGAAAAAATACTTAGTTGATAGCGTCGGTCTGATATGTCCTATAAATATCTAAGCCGGGTGTTCTTTTGCGTGACGCCAGTCAAAAAAGGAAAACCTAGAGAAAAAGCGTATGCACTTCTTACGTAGTAACTATTTAGTATTTAGTAATCTCTGACTCAACAATGCACCATAAACAATATATTTTGTTCCTTTTCCCGTGCTACTCAGGTATATTATAGGTGCCATGTTATAGGTCAATAAAGATGGCTAAACAGTTATAAACATTCAGATCTAGGAATTTGAAAGTGGAATTCGATAGCTGAGTATGACGATATGACCAAGCTGCCCCGGTCTTCAGATCACCTCTCTCTTGTTGGGCAATTATAATTGTATTAGGAGACGGGCGTATCATTGGATCGATGTAGTAATCATCTTTTACCTGTAAAAGGCAGATAACGAGAATGAGCAATCGTGAGCTGAAATAGTGCATTGTTCACTACACATTCTCTACATTAGCGCTACCTTCTATTCTATATCTATTCTTCTGTGTTCCGATTTCTGTCTTTTAGTGACTAAGTGATATGTGGTAATTAACTATATATATATATTATGTAGGTATATTATTTTGTAGTAAGTATATAATAATGTCTTCTATTGATCGTGCAGATGTCCTGCACACTTCTCTGTCCCTAAAATCTCTTAATATTTCTTTCGAATTTTACCTGTGGCTATGCCAAGCAAGCTGATGTATTACAGATATATGGAAAATGTGTGTCACCGGAATGTATAGTTGCTAAGAATTTGGATCAAACATGATGTATCGGCACTGCGTGGACCGACGATTTGAAGAAAGTGGCTGCTGGCAGCAATTGGATCAGGGCTGCCCAAGATCGGGATGGTTGGCGCTCATTAGACCTCCACGTTCAGCAGTGGACGGCAATAGGCTGATGATGATTATGTTGTTAGTTGTACCGGATTTCTTATATTATATATCTTGGCATCTTATTTTTTGGCAATAGGTTTCTAAAGTGGTACACTGGGTCTGTAGTTGACCATACCCTCCATGTCGGAAACGCTGGTCGCGTGCGTCGGCGCCGTCAGTCGCGTCTGTGGCGGACGGGTGTTTTCTCACTAATTGTGACGAATGTACATTATATTCACTCGACTGAGACGTTTCCTCACAACTATTCACCTTATTATCAGCTACACAACAAATATAAGCAGAAGATTTCAATTGTAAATAAAAGATTATTGCTGGGCATAAATTAAAACACAGCTTTTCGATTTTAGGTCCCCTTGGAGAGCTGAGACTTGAGAGTGAGTGGGGCGGAATAACGCGGGACACGCTATTGCTAGATCAGTGAGTTACTATAGTAGGTCGGAAACGTTAATGGTCGATATTATACACGTCATATTTTATTGATCGTCTACCACCTCCAGTTTTGCAGAACCATCTAATAGTAATAATTGTGCACAGCTATATCTCAACTTACCTAGTATTGTAAAATAAGAAACAAAACATTTAGATTTGCGAATGTAGGTGATACAATAAAAGGCAGAACTTTTGAAGAGCATATAATATCTATTACATTTAAACAATATGTCTTTCATGATATCAATAATTACAAATAACAGCCATATCTAATCTACTTACTCTATACCCGCTTATACTAGCTGTATATACCTACCTACTTAGTACGAAGAAAAATTTGGTTCACCGTTGATTGTGGCACATAGTTTTTAATATAAATAATAACTTATACATATAAATATTAATAACCTAAAATATCAGCGCAAATTATATTATGTACTCTAGTGAGTCTAAACGGTCATTAAATTTTTATGCCCATCATCAAGCATAAATTACAAATATCTAATACTCAATGCTGGATATTCTTCCGGATATTAATGGTAGACAGATAATGCTGAAACTGATTTTCTTCGCCTCATTCAAGTTTCCAAAAATCTTTATATTGAAAGAAACAATTCATTTCCTTTTATAAAGTGAAGCTAAAAAATAATAAATTTTTTGGTCGTAAAAATGTTTCATTGTAAAGTGTTAACATAGAATGTAAATTAAACTGTTATCTAATTAAAATACAACTACTTACTAATAAAACAATATGATAATGTTATAAACATTAATTTATGAATAACAATTAATTGTGATTTTGACGCCCCATTATAAAATTACTTAGATGTCGAGCGAAAGCGTATGACATAATATTAGTGCATAATATTTGAATAATATTTACATAATGTTTGAAAAAACTCAGAGCAAAATATTTTAATATTAGCGTATCATGGCAGTGCAGAGAATATAAAGATTTTTGTGAAAGTATGTCGCTTCAAAAGATTATGTGGCCGAGATGCCTGTAGAGACCTACGTTACAGTCTTACAGTCAATGGGCATTGTGCAGGTAATGACTTATTTAAATATTTGATAATATTTTGTATAATATTATTACCACAGAATAGAAAAATAATGTATGGTTTTAAGATTTTAATAATACACGATTGTGAAAAATGTTAACTATTGAACAAATTTATTAGTTGTTATACAGCATGACTGGTGAGTCAATACCGATATTTAAGGAGAGTATTCAGTACTCGATTCTCATTATAAATATGTAATAAAATTAGGTTCTTAATTTTTTTTTTGAATTTCCCAAAAATTAATGAATCATGGATACTAAGTAAATTACGCGGCTAGGCAAGTAGGCATACTATGCGGCCGGTGCAGAGGCGTGCGCTACCAAAGAAACACCACACAACTACCCCTCCCGCTCGCGGTGTCCATGCGTTGGGTAAATAATTATTTAACTTTAAGCTACATTTACTCAGTGATCAATTGATATTATTTTTTTATATTATTTTTTTCCAACTAATATAATAGCCAAATATCACGTCCTCAAGTATTGAACATGTCTCACCAGTCACGCAGTATTTTATTTAGTAATAAATCTAATAATATAATAACTGAAAAATCCCTTTTAACAAATTATTAATGACAGAAAGAGAAGTTAATAAAAATTGCTACGAATACTTGCTACGAAGTTCACGCGCCCCGCCCGCGTTGATGTCTTTTATTAGCGTAGTTGAATATCAATACATTTGTATTATTTAATTAATTTATACAATAAAATATGTAAGTATTAAAATATCATTAGCATTAATAAGAGCCTATTTTCGGCCTTTTCCCATTACCCATTTATGGAATAAATAATAATAATATTTTTTTAATCGACAAAATAATCAACTCTATACGAAAACTAGTTTAATAAATTATCTAAATTAACTTAATTATATTTTTTTTATTTTTAGACTTATGAAGGCAGAGCTATGAAAGCAAAATACTGCGTAAATCTAAATTTAAATTATAATTAATGCAATTTGACGGATTGTTTCTGTTTCCGGTAATTAGTATTCATTTAACCACTTCAGTTAACTGGTCAGTTAGATGTGACACAATTTGAGGTGAGCCGATGCGATTTTCGTATTTAAATAGCAAATTCGATCTGTTGCAATAGTACATACCTGCATTTTCTTGTATAATTTAAATTCATACAAATTCATTCAGCCATTTCTTAAAATAAAATTATTATCAGATGAACAAAATTTATATTTATTACATTATCTATCGTCTTTAATAAATAAATAACATAAATGAAATTATTGCACTATTTCCGTAATTATTTAAGCATTTGATATTTTTTCAGTTCTAAAGTAACATTAAGGTATCTAGTCGTATATACTGACTATATTACTATAATTGCATAATTTGGGTGATTTTGATGAATCAGATCCGTGTACTGTCCCTGAACCGCCGCTTATGAAAATTTCACGCGATGAGGTAATTCCCATTACTCAGCGAGGTCCTTTCGCAAACTGTCGCGAGTACGGATACCAAAATATACATTTCAAAGCATAAAATATCTTAAAAGTAAGTACTTTATGATGTTGGTACTTACCGACATCAATAGTAAGAAGGTGCAAAAGTTTACAAAAGTTCTCTACGTTTCTCCAATAAATAAACTTGTGCCATGGTTTAAATATTTTTAATATATAACCTGCTAGCGGACTAACGAATCCTACAAAATAATGTAAGTTTAAAACTCAATGCATTTCCTTAGCTTAGATAAATATTTTTTGTTGTCTGTACAGGCGCAACAGTCGGTACAGGCGAGTGTGAGTCGAAAGTAGCCGCGCCGGTTGTTTCAGCATTGTTTGTCTACACCAGGGGCTCCCAAACTTATTTTGTCTACTGCCCACTTTGAGAACAAATTATGTTTTAGCATACCCATTGTTTCAATTTAAAACGCACCCAGATGATGCATGCACATGATGATAAATCACCCCCCAAGCATGTACATAATGCCCCCATTTTTTTTGGGTCCCACACCGCCTTTAGGCCTTCAGCGTCCACAAGGGGCGTTATCGCCCACTTTAGGAAAGGCTAGTCTGTACCTATGTAGTATAGGGCAATGTTTGTCAACCTGTGAGTCGCGACCTCCTGGGGGTTCATCTACTCGTGTTTTCAACCATAATGTTGACCTATTCTTTAGTAAGGGTATACATCTACATGGACTCTTAACAACGCAATAAAACGTACTACATACTGACAAAATAAATTTGGACGAAGCTATATTTGTACTTGTAGTGTATACATATTTTGGTAAAGAAACTAAAAGTGTATTTCATTGTATTAAATTATGTACATTAGGCTAAGTTACAATGAGATCAAAGAAGTCGACTAGTACATTAAAATATGTAGAATGTAGATAATAGCTACAAAACATCACTAAAGTTAAAATTAATTTCGCTACATCCTTTAATAATAAAATCTGCCGATTCAGCTCTTCTGGCACAGTCTGATTTAAGTCTTTGTATATTCTTCTGCCACACTAGGGGTCTAGGGGAAGATTCCATTTAGAGTGACACTAGCGTTTGATAAGTTCTATAATATTGTATCATTATGGTGCTCCCTCCCCGCGAGCATTCATGTGTAATGTAACATTTTTAGATTCAACTTTGAGCATTACATTAGATACAACACCGACGACAAAGAAAATCCGACGAGCAATCACATGTAATGTAACATTACAGATTCGACTTTGAGCATTACATAGCAAGTTGACCTCACTGTCACGTAGAATTGATGTTACTAATTGTATCAAGATATTACACATTGTATCATTACAAGCTGCGCGTTGTAATGCTCGATTCTCCTCCCTCACTGATGTAATGCTCGACTCTGTAACGTTACATTACAAACGAATGCTCCCGGTGAGGGAGCACCTTTATATGTAGGTAATTGAGCATAATATGCGAAAACAATTACAAATATCATGATAAACTAAAAGTAATAATTATTATTTATTTATTTAGGCAAAGTGCATAGAGAAATCATGGCTATACTAGCGATCAGAATTTTTGAGACATGTCAAACTTGAAAATGGCTAGCTATGTTCAAATGTTTTTACTACCAAAGATGTTTTTCGTTAGTTCTTATAACCACGCTCTCAGCGCGTCAACATAAGGTTTTAACATAACACATTTTACACAATTGGTTTATAAAAATATGTACGATTTAACTCATACAATAATAATTATATTCGTTATCATCTATCAGTAATCACGCATTTTAACTCTTAGCACGATCAAGCCGACGCAGCGCGATGCGGCATAGAGTCTTTCCGATCCAGGCAATGCGCGACCACGACCGACAAAAGTTTAAACAAAATGACTATTTTATAACGAAAAATACATGACACGAGTATAGGTTTCATTTTGCTCTACGCCAGTACAAAGCAGTGGCGGTTTCGGTTGCTTGACCAATATCGTTAGAAAATAAAACCTATTGCCTAGTTAATAAAGTAGCATTTTATTTGATTTTTTGTCGGTCGCGCTCGCATGTTGAGAGGATCGGAAAGCTACCTTTATAGCCCACATTTCCATAATATGTCTCGCTATGAGTGCTAATAAGTCAGATCCATCATATCACATAACTTACCCTTAAAAATAATGTTTAAACTATAATACCTAAGGTGTCTGTTGTGTGATACAAAACTGCAACTTTTGTTGACTTTCTCTCGTTCAGTAAATCATACTTTATGCTAATAATATTTTACAATTAAATTTAACCTAAAATTTAAATACTAAAACAATTAATTATTAATAAATAAGCTTTATAGGCCGTAATAACAACAAATTCACTACAATCACATCAATGTAAATAGTTATTAATAAGACTATTACTAGTAAATCAGAGACCAGATGACTAGCTAAGTAAATACTTATTTAGAAAGACTAGACACTTAAGGAAACTCTCTATCTTATGTTTTGAACGTTAACTCGAATATTGTCTATCTATGTCTATCTCTACACAGCTAGAGTTACAAAAACTACTCGATCACAAAGTTCTAAACATTTATCGAAGTATACTAGTCGTTACCCAATACCCAGTCGACTTATATAGACCAGAAACATACACAACTATATCGGCGCAAACGGGCCACCGACTACCGCGACTTGCCGCTGCGACAAAATTCCAGGCCCCGGCTCTACCGCACAAGATATTACAACATGCAACCTTACACACCGACAGCCGCAATCACACGTCTTACCTGTGATCGCGGCTGTCGGTGCCCGGTGGCCGGTCTGCGCCGAACGAACTTATCATTAATCATGAACTAAACCGCTCTATCTCGACTACGTAAGAGCTTAATCGATATTTGAGATTGAACGTTGAGCACGATTTGTCGCGAAACCGACCGGTATATTTTTAAACCCCTTTAGTCCACTTTTTAAATGAACTTGTATACATGCTAGTTACTAACTGAGCTATCTAGATTGTCATTATTGATTTGGGACTTAAAATAAATGCTACTTTACTTTGAAACAAACGATTATTTTGCTTTGCATTTATCAAAACTTTGGCTAACAGCTAGGCGGAAACTTGTACTGTCATATCGATTTAATATTTGTGTAAAAATCAGCGTGATACATAATTTGTCTACAAAATTGTGGATATAATTATTATGATATTATACGCACAAGGCGATGCTATGAAGTCGCGTGCTGATTGGTATTGTGTACGCGTACTTTGTAACGATAATTTTCTAAACATAGTTTAAACAGAGAGCGAATTTGGTAGATTCCGAATTCTCACTTAGGTATATCAGGCTGTAAACAAGTATTACAGCATCCCCTACTTTCATGTTCATGTCAGTTACTGGGTTTTACTACCGCATACATCTCTACATTATACGGCTAACGTATAATGTAGAGATGTATTGTATTGTATTGCATAATATATTTATGTAACAGTCACTTTATTTGCAGATTGGTAAGCTTTTTAACATACTAACAATTTATAATAATATACCTTCGTGTACGAAGTTATATTATACACGTGTATACATACACGATTTTAAATTATAATACATACTTAGAAGATATCGGTAATATCTTCTTCATTTATTACAAATTATATTGTTTGGCATACAGCATAATATAAACATTTAGCATATCTATTATCTATACAGCAATTCGGCCGCTACATAACGAGATCACAAGCAATTGTACTTATGTATAACCATTAACCATTTATTATAGCTGCTCGTGGTGAAGCGGCCAAACCGCTCGATCGCGCGGCTCGATATAAATCGAGCCTTAAGTACTTTTCGTATGCAATAAAATATAATCGTTACATTCGCAACATTACTATTATTATCTAGTGCTAGTTAGCTTTGCGAAATATTGGTTTTGATTTTAAACGGTGGAATGGCACCTATAACCGTGTGCATTTAGGTCGACGCATTTCCGAGCTGGTTTAGTCATTGCGTAATTCTGCCAGGATTCTAAATGGCCAGATAGAAATCAGATACAATAGAGTCAAGTTTACTCCCGAGAAAGTTAATAAATTCGAGTTGGCACTTGGCTTATAAAGCACAGACATTTGGAATACAAATTACAAAACAAATACCGCGAGGCGAGGTAAAAGTAGGGATTTCTAGATGATCTAACTTGACGGTTAGTTCTAATGTAAAACAATAATTAGTGCTTCGAGATATAGATACTTATAGAAGAACTACACTATTCCCAGATTACAAGTACGGCACTGGATGTGGGCGCCACCTAAAAAGGACGTCGTCAACATTTCATCACAAATCTGAATAGCGCAACACAGAGAATAATAAGCGAAGACTACAAAACTCCATCTTCTGTGCCGAAAGATGACCGCAGATCTAGCCGCACTCCTGCTTTAGCTGTTGCTTGGAAAATAATAAATGCGGCAACTCTAGCGCGTTCGATGCGTCCAGCTGCGCTCACCTTACTACAAAAATTCGAAGGCAAACAAATCAACTTTTACGGATCGTATTCTTCTGTTCTCCCAGCAAGCATTTACCTGCACCATCGGGTGGACTTGTCTGAAGATACCCTGGTGAATCCGTAAAAGCGGGTTTATTTAAAAAAAAAAGGTTCTACGGTTGTCTACTATAGGGGTGAGGAGCCGAGGCGGGCTCAGGGGTCGTGTCACGCGCGGCCGAGCATGGCGGCGACGTCGCCGGCGGACTGGGAGTGCAGCAGGGCGCGGGCCCGCGGCGGAGCGCGGGGCTGCGCAGGCGCGACCGACAGCGCCATGCCTGTCACGAACTCGTGCCGCGTCGCCTCCGTCGGCGTGATGCGCCGCTTGGGGTCCCATCTGCGGACACGACATGAGAGGTAGAGAATAAGGTCAGGGCCGGATTTATATTTACATGAGTATAGGTCACTTTAATTTCGCCACCCCATGACCCATGTACGTAATCTGCCGCTATAGGACGCTGCCGTCCCTAGGCCATGGCCTATAGTGCCTATACTTAAATCCAGGGCTGAATAAGGTATATTATATGAATATTATATAACATGAAAGTAAAGCAAATGTTGATCCGGGACCAGAGACTGGATGAAATTCGTGGAGGCTATGTGATTTCATTAAGACACGAATATTAATATCAGACTAAATGGTAGGTATACTTTATTTACATATTTATACTCAAGAGATAAGATTAAATGTGGTAAATTGTTTCTTAAATTGAGATTTATCCCAAATCGTGAATATTATCATAAAGATAGTCGAAGTCATTCAGTATTACGAATATGGTTAGAGTATTATTTTGATTCACCTTATGTACCGAATAATAGTTGTTTAAGCTGTAATTCGCAATCGAAACACACACAGATAAATTATATCATTAGTAAATACTTAAATAGCTTCGTTTAAATCAGCCGCTAGCCGGTCCTAATACAGGTTTCGATAAGTCCTATACGAGAACGTTTTTCCGCAGAGCTTGAAACTATTAAGACAGGAATTTGAAGTGGGAAAGTGAACATTTTTAACTGAATTTTGCCTACAAGGCTCTTAAGGCACTTGGATGATATCACAATTCATAAAGCGTGAGTTGAAACACCTGTCACTAAAAATAATACTACAGGTAATTTTTTACTAAAGCAAAATGATTGTTGAAAGAGGGAGTAAGTGGTAACTAGGAGTAGTAAGCAGTTTCCACAGCCTCATAAGTTACACTTTACAATATTGCGGAGATTTGTAAAGCTGTACATAACTAGGTAAGTACTAAGACAATACTTTCAAAGGTATTAGTACGAAACTATAGTCCGAGATAATTTCGGAGTCTTCCTTGAGGCTTTTTAACAAAGATGATTATCATGATTTTATATACTACGTCTTTTTGATAAAA
Source organism: Plebejus argus (assembly GCA_905404155.3). Classification (NCBI taxonomy): domain Eukaryota; kingdom Metazoa; phylum Arthropoda; class Insecta; order Lepidoptera; family Lycaenidae; genus Plebejus; species Plebejus argus. Next base: position 23,691,838 of record FR989927.1, read on the forward strand.
AAATCAAATCAAATTATGTATTAACAAAAGAAAGTTTAAAAATTTTATACTCAAGTCCCTGTCTACAAATGTTAACATCTAAGGTTGTAACGTAAGTGAGGGGTCTAGATTGGGAATCTAGATCAAGGCAATCCCTACAGCCCAGACACTACTTTTACCAAGTAAAGTAACGTTTTTTGTTATTAAGAAGTTATGAAAGATAATAATTGTGTTGAGATAATTAGGATCGGGAGTGGCGGCAGAAAATGTTTTTGGTCTGACAAGGCTGATTAGTTTGGTAAAAATTAAATAGTTTCTTAGATATAGATGTGATCGCAACACACACAATATGTTATCCACCAAAATTGAGTTTTGATCCAGAATTCAAGACATGCAGCCCTGAATCAGAACCAAGGAAAATTAAGTTGAGACAGTGCACGGTGGATTAGACTCCCACTTGAAGATTAAATTTCTGATCTACAAAATATTGAATGTGAAAGCTTATAATAATAATGTATAGGACACGAAGTAAATATTGCGTTGTCTATGATAGAGCTGTTACATTACAAACGAATTTGAACCAACATTTAATTGATATGATTAATGATATAAACCGGACTGGTAAACAAGACACTAGTGTTGCCTCGGAAAAACAAGGCTCTCTAATTTGGATTTAATCTCAACTTTCAGTCCTTACATAAGCACAGTTTGTGCGGACTACATAATATTTCTGAATCATTACGCTAAGTGTTATAAAGAATAATTATAATTTACACAATTATAATAAGTGATATGTCTCACATTTTTCCGCTAAAGTTGGCATAGACCGTTCAGAATTATTTATTCTATAAACAGTTCTTATGACGTTATCATAAAGGTCCTGCTGACTCCTGTTAGAGGTAAAAGAACTCTGAATGGTAGCTATATTCACGCACGGACGTAACGCGTTAGATAACTCTGATGCAACGCAGACGCGACATTTTCTTAATCACCTTTAATGCCTAAGTGTGTGCGGTATGAGTTGCGACTTGCGAGTTCCGAGCTGTGGTTACGCTGAGAGTAAACATTCTGGCCAACAAACACGGTGATAGTATTATTATTACTGTTTGAACTTACGTACCATCGAAGAAATTGATACGTAGGCAGTTGACGGATATGTCAATTCAATGTGAGTCATAATTTGTCGATTGGGTTTGACATAACTCGACCAAACTACGTAGGTCCGTCATCTGCCTATGAATCAACTTCTGTGATAGCACTAAGAAAATATTATGAACGAATTTGAAAGCAGTCCTCATGACTACGTCCGTGTCATTCCAATTGAATGTACGAGTTTAATGTTCTACGTTGTTCAAAGTTATTCATATTTAATTTACTTTAGTTTGCCATACTGGCATTTTGAATTTCACAGACGAGTTAGAATGATTGAGTCTAACAGTTCGTGCAGTTACCAAATAAGCCGGCGTTTCTTCACGACGTGTGCAATAAATGTCGCGTTCATTTGCAAATGTAAAGAAAACTTTGTATAGGTTACCAGTATCAACTGAGTGGTTGCCGGTTGTCGCAGTCAGGTTGTCTAGTCGTCGGTTACGTCACCGTAACCTTTCACTGCGCGTGCACATTTTGGACGTTTTTGCCCGTAATGTGGGAAAGGAATGTGTCAGTTTCGAGCGTAAGAAAAACGACATACCGCACGCATTCTATGGTTTTTAACTCCGCTGTTTACATACTCTACGTGTGAAATAAAAACCTGCGTATGATGTAATACGTAATAAACCTACCATTAGGTACGTTTCCTGCTCAGTATAAGAATTAACCTCTTATATTAAAACTTGGTAATTTAAATTACACCTTATTTTTTCACAAGAAAGTTGAATGATATCATTCAAGTCTTACGTAGTATTGTTAGTTAATCCGAGGTTGTAAGAGGTACTCTACACAAATACGTAGCAACTCCCACAGTTACTACGCCTCAGACCTCAGTGCTCCAGCGGTTTAGAGAACATCTTGACTTGGAGGTCGTGGGTTCGATTGGGAAATACCAATTCGGTTAGGACAACTCAGGCTGATCACCTGATTGTCTGACAAGTAAGATGATCCATGCGTCGGATGGGCATGTAAAAAGTCGGTCCTGCACCTCTCGCTAGTCGTGTCGCTCTTCCGTCTCAGGGTTTTTATTTTTATTTTACATAAGTATCCTTTTTTTGCTATCTTTATTAAGTTTTTTTCGCACCAAGGATAATTTATTACAATATTAATGTTAACAGCTTGTCTCACGGGTTATTTAAGTAAAGGAATGGATAGTGCTCTTGTGTTCTTTACACTTACTTGGGCACTAAGTATATAAAATTACTCCTGCGTAACTGGCTTGGTTTTAACGAAGCTGGATATATATATTGTTAGATCTAGCATAGTTTTGTTGACAGACTTATTCATTGTAGCGGTCAGTACTCGTAATAATAGTACGGCAGTCGGCACAGAAGCTACGGGCGTCGGGCGTATTCCCACGTTGTTTGGGATTTCTCTCGGCACTTTCACTAGGGTCAGACGGCCAAAGTCAGGCGCGGGTGTGGCACGCGGATTTACTCGTATTAAGCCCAATTTCACCAACGACTGTTAAAGTTAATGCTCGAATCAGTATCACGCTACCTCTTTCGTTTTTCATGTAAATGAAAGAGAAGACATGACATTTTAATAAGCTGTTAACACTAACAGACGTTGATGGAATTGGGCCTTAGGTTGTTAGATTGCTGTGGATATTATGTTGTATGTACTCTATATCACTATTCACCATCATCAGCCCAGTCTATATAATTTAAATATTATCAGCCTTACTAATAAACGTTGTATAAGCTTTGAATAGTTGTACAGTGTTTTGTTCCTGTCACACAAGTGACATTTGTAATTGGATTGAAGAAGACAAAACACTGTATAACTATTCAAAGCTTATACAGCGTTTATTAGTAAGAGGGCCTGTATCTATTATTTTCTCAAGTCATAGGTATGTCTATATAGGTAGTATTTCGTTAAGTCACTCATAGGTATGTGTATGGACCGTCAAAACAAAACGAACTTTATCAATTTTCGGCGAGCCAGCCGTAATATTTTTCCGGATTTACTCTACTTTGGTAATTTGACATTTAAGGACTTTACATTACATTACTTAAGAATACAATGAAATGAAATGGAAATGTTCACTTTAAGAACTTCTAAATGAGGCCTACTACCGGTACGGGAACTAATCCGGCGAGAAAAACCGACTTAAGAAATCCGCACGGAGCCACCTTTTACCAAAAATTTTTGTTAAATAGTTCTGTTTCCAAAAATATGTTACAATAGAATAACTTAAAATAATTTACATAATCTCTCATAACGTCGAGACAATAAATGTGAATATCTCATGCACTTATAAACTTCCAGCGTCAATTTTAATGGATCCATGATACACCTTTTTGGGAATAAAGCTATGCTGACATGTCAATTTCCGAAGCGCTCTCAAAGACAATTGCGCCACGACATTAATTTAGTTTAATGTTTTAATAACAATAATGAGAAAATGTTGTAAACCACACCGACTCTGGGTCAGTCCTCTTGTTCTGTAGCTAATTATGTTAATTTTAATAGAGTAATTGCTATGAATAAAAAGTACCTAATAAGTTTCCTAATGTGAGACTAGCGTCGTTTCTTAAATTTGAATTATTATATCTCCAAAAATAGACCAGTCTCCGGTTATCCATATTATTGAAATTGGAACATAAAATATTGTGTTTTCATTTCTTTTCGCTAAATTTGAGTTTCAATAATATGGTATGATGTTGTTTTAAATGAAAGTTGATAGAATGCAAAAACTTTTCTTAATCAGGCAAATGATATAATACTGCTAAAATAAAAGTCATCGTATTCTTTAGATATATTAACCTGTCAATAAAGAAGCGACATTGTATTTTTATACATAAATGAATGTAAATATAAATTTTTGTTGTGATGTCACACCTTTGGTCCCAGCAGAATATTAGTGCAGCAAACTTAATTGCTGCTAATGCTGAGCTGGGTCCAGTTTTGGCATCACACAATGTAATATTGTAACATTGTGTCCAGTATCTTTACGTTAAATTGTCTTTTAATATTGTGTTGTGTGATTGTCGAAATAAACATATTCTTATTCTTAAATGAGGTAAACATGAAACCAGTCGAGTACTGGTTTGTACGCAGCTGTTTTGTCACTATCATAAATATTTATCCCCATGCTAAATTATAGCTTTCTAATACGTGAAATTTCTAAAAATAGTCAGAATCGTATAAAGTTATCACATTTACTTAGCTGACGTAAGCTCAAACATACTTAGCAACTTTGTTCAAAACAACTCTTGCTAATCTATCGGCAATTTCTTATTTAGCGCTAGGATGTAACGTGCCAATTTTGTCAATGTGGTCTATATTGGGCAAAACGAGTTTAAATTCAAAGATGCGATATGCCCAGCCCAGGATTTATAAATAGACCGTATAGACCGCGGCCTAGGGGCGGCATCGACGATAGGGGGCCGATAGATTTCGTACATGGGGTGACGGAAATAAAGTGGCCAATGCTCATAAAATATAATATAAATTCGGTACTGGAAATGCCGAATTGGTCACATCATGTTTCTGTTTCTTTCGTCGATTCTGATACAACATAATAATATATCATTGTTTCTCTTTGAAAAATATCTGAGACGTTTAAAACCCCATAATATATTGCGATAAGGCCGCCCTAGCCCAAATTTAGATTTTATCAAAAGTTTGACTTCTATCTTCGTTTTTGTTTCATTCTTAGATTCAGATGCATTGTCTTTTATCTATTGCTTGTGATAAAAAGAGATAAAATAATCTCTGTCAGTAGTACTTACTCTAGACAGCGATGCAGGAAGTGCAGGAAGGCGGGGTCGTCGCTGCGCACCGCCGTGGACAGCGTCCGCGACCCCGGCCGCCGCTTGCGACCTTTGGAGTTAGTCACCACTCGCGGGGAACCTTTTGAGTCTGCGGAAATATGTTGTAGTAAGAAGCTGATACGAATCAGGCGGTTTACAGAGAAAATCCATACCAATATTATGAATGCGAAAGTGTGTCTGTCTGTCTGTTACCACTTACCTCTTCACGCCCAACGGCAGAACCGATTTTGCTGTTTGGTATGGAGATCCTTTGTGTCCCGGTAAAGGACATAAGATACTTTTTATCCCTGAAAATATGTGAGGCTTCCGCGCGATGAACAAATTTAGGCGTCCGTTGCGCCAAAACTTGTTTATCTATGTGAAATTTTGTTAAAAAGAAGTACGAAAGGGTTTCTTCTATTATTATTTAATTTGTGTAGGTATGTATTGTAACAATGTCATAATTAATTTTAAGTTTAAATTTTAAGTCAAGATTGTAGTTAAGTAATTATTGTAATTGGGGTAACCCGTTGTAATTAACTAATAGAATAGATAAATAAATAAATAACAACATTACCGCGTTGCGAGCGTCATCTAGTATAACATAAAATCAAGAGAGTAACAAATGGTCCACCAATGCATGGCTCCGCGCTAACTGCTGATAGATGTGTCCAATAAAATATACCATTGACCATCAACACGTTGAACCTTCATCACTTTTGGTTTGAAACTACTATGTATCACTACAGAAATTTATTCATAGGTAGATAGGTGGTTCTACGAGTATGCAAGTTATTTGTTCAGATTATATTATCAAGTCAGTGATGACCTGTCGGCTGGGTTTGACATAACTTGACCACAGTATGTAGATTCAATCTGCCTGTTTGATAATATTATGTTCGCATGAATCATTAAGCATATTAAGACAAAAATTAGTACGTAGATATACTAGAATCTAGATATGTTGTAGGTCAAAGGGGCGGGGGGGCGAGTCCGTAATTAGCTTTACCACCACTCTTCCCTCTTGTTTGTAGCAAAGAACACCCCGTGTCAGCTTAAAAAAGAAGGGGAGCTGGTGAATACCCACCAAAGAACAGCCTCTTCCTGGTGGCGTGCAGCAGCAGGTCGGGTGGCGGCGGGCCCAGCAGCTCCATGATGCAGGACAGCTGCTCCGCCTCGTTCTCGCCCGGGAACAGCGGGTACCCCGTGTGCAGCTCCGCCAGGATGCAGCCTGGGAATAGTATTTAGGTTTTTTACTTGAGAGTTTGGTTGGTCTGGCTTAACGTTAACGCTCTCTCCTGAATTTTTTAATCACGATATATTTTAATATGCTATATGAAAAAGGCAAATAATCACGTTTGGACAAGTCGAGATAAGCAATAATGTGACTGGCGTAAGTGGAATTAAGACAATGAACAGTGATTTAAGTATAATATCTTTTAGTGGTTTAATTTTTGTTACAGATTTTTAAAAATACCTATATATATATAAATGAATAGGAAGTTGATATTATGCACTATTTAACCTAATCTTGGGTACGTCTACTACTTTTACTTGGGTTTTGGATAAAAGATCGAAGTGAGCTGACGAGCTTGTTAGAGACCTGGTACGGCAGACTCTATGCTGCTAATCATGAACCTACATCTAACGTTAGCGACGTTTATATAAAACGTTGAATAACCGTAGTTAATTTATGTAAGGGTTAAAATAAATGGAGGCTATATCTCCATTAGCGAGTAATTACAAGATTCAAAGAGATAAGCGAAAAATTTTTATGATTGTGTAACAGAGTAAGTTCTGTCCCCGATTCTTAATTATAGAGAACGATAGAGCGTGAGAAAAATCTCCCACTCCCATAAATGTAGAGAATTAAAAAAGTTCTATGTTACGTTTCTTTATTTCTTTAGAGGGACAGTTGATTAAAAGTTTATAGCTAGTAATTATTACAGAAACTTATTAATAACAAATTCATAGATTATCTGACATACTTTTGGTTGTGCCTTATTCAAGTCACAAATATTAGTAATAACTCGGTCTCTTGCAATCAACAATTAATTATTGCTCGAACAACTTGCGGATATAAACACAAACCGAGTGTAGTATAATAAGGTATAGGTACGAAATATAAAATGATTGTTGCATAATATTTCGTAGACTTTTTCGGATGCCGCCTAGGCCTACGGTCTCATCACAACGATGGCTGAAAACACGTAATAAAGTACAACTAACTACTTAAATGTATGTGAACTGTCATAACTTATATTAAATTTTAATATAATTCTCTTTTTATAATGTTACGATTAGGCGCCTCGAATGTTTCCGTGAGCCGCAGAATTTCTGCCGGGCAGAATTTTTATCCATACAAATGACAACTCATTTTGAGTCGCCGTGTGAATCAAACATGACTTTTGTATGAAACTGAATGCAGCAGAATTCTGCCCGACAGAAATTCTGCGGCTCACGACTCACAAATTACGCTCGTTTGGCTTCGCCCTAATTGTTTTAAGAGTATTTGCTCTGCGGAGCTTTGCCCCGGGCTGACATATTATGTCGACATGTCATAACGTCGCGTTACACAACATAGTAGAAAGCGGGAGAAAGGCGACATTGGCCGTGTGCGATTCGTAAATACCAATATCTTGTGCCCACAACAGTGTTGCCAGTTTTACCAGTTTAGATAATTACCCGTATACATGGTTGTTTTTTTGTCGTGCTTAGAAAAACTTCTGTACTGATGAGGTTAAAGTAAACTAGGTACATAGGTACGATATTCGAGATGACTACTATAATGAAACTGATACAGCTTTAGAAGAACGTAACTTTAATTATAAAAGGAGATATAATATTATGTTTCGCATATAAAGACTCCTCACATTTGACCATGATGAATAACCAAGATTATCACCATGATTGCGCAGCTGTCTAGTGTCTACAGTATTCATTTTCGAAAATCAAAAAGAAATAATTTATTATGTTCTTTTACATCACCTCTTCTGGTCCATCTAGGGCCAACGTGAATAGGCCTCCATTATTACGGATACACGAATCCATAAACAGCATTAACAGCATTCATGTATATGATAGAGTATATAATAATATATAATATAATATTATTCACTTATGTATGCAATAATATTGTGGCGGTACCCACAATTCACCTAACAATCCTGCATCGTGCTATCGAAGTTTCGGAGAACGGCAAGATATATATGTCGCAGTCATCTAGTTCAATCTGCGGTTCGATTGAATGACTAGCGCATTCATTGAATGACTCCATTCAATTGAATGACTCGGCCGAACGTTGATTGAATAATCGTCACTCAACGTTCAACTAGTTAGCGATTTTTAACATAGCCCTTTGAAGAGAGCGGATATGAAATCAGTCAGGTAATTGAATGTATTTATTTTTAACGGAATAGGAAATTATAAGAACAGTATATAATTCTTAGGTAATTGACAACATTTCAAAATTTTAACATGGCTTTTTTATTATTTTATAAGAAAGTAGACTTAAAATAAGGAGACACGTGTTTCTTGCTTTTTCAAAATTATGTTTTTAAGATAACTAAAAAATAGATTTTAATCCTTCGTATTCTAAAGAGACGTAAGCGCCAAGTGACGTCATACTTACGCCTGAACGGTTAATTCCATTACAGTTTACAAAAGAAAAAATATGTCAGTGTAAGTTTGTTACGTTTATTAGGACGTCTGTCGGTCTGTCAATGTCATCGTGGTACTTTCGTATGTAGAAATGTCATTGTTGACAGTGACTGTTTTTTTTATGCTTCATGATGTTTTTTTAAAACGCTTTTACACCAGGCAAAGAAAAAATGTCTGATATGCCGTAAGTATGACGTCACAGCGTATTTTTCAGTTTTTCCTTATTTTCTCAGTAAATAAGCAATATAAAAATTTTTTGAATATTTTTTTGATATCAGGAAAAGAAACTAAAGAAACGGTATTTTTTATTTTAAGGCTTAAAATTTTTGAAATGTTGTCAATTAATAGTAATGTATTTATTACTCCGTCTGTCCAATACGATTGGATTTGGTTAGGTTAGATGGCAACGCCTTAGCCATCGTGGTTATTTTTTTGTAAACCACCCAGAAGTAGCCGTCGCCTCATAATTGAAGTCAGTTTCTAGATTAACCTATTATTACGCCACCAACAAATACTTTAAAAAAATCATAGCATTCCATTTAACGACTTCACTATGACGACGTTTAGTCAAGACGTTAAACGTTACAGTCAGCGTCTTGACTAGTTGTCCTTCAGTCATTCAATAGAACGGTGTCATTCAATGAATACGCTAGTCATTCAATCGAACCGCAGATTGAACTAGATGACTGCGACATATACAACGTCTGAAATGACGTCAGTGGGCTTCGGCCTAACCGAGCATGCTATCTCGCTCGGTCGGGAGATCTTCCTTTTCCGCCGCCACTAACATCGCTAAATTGGTGACCACCGACAAGAACACGCATCCTTCATCATGGACATCAATCATCAACACTCCCCGCCCCTCCGCACCACGTCAGCAGACATCAAGCTTAACCGGGTCGCCTCGACCATAAGCCGCGTTGGGCGTCCGCGCCGGTCGAACCCGGTCTGGCTTGAACGGGGCAGCCATAGGCTACAACGACCGGTCAGCAAGCAGAGCACGGGGTCCCTCTCCTGGTCATTGCACGCGTAGCTTCGGCCCACAACTGACAACACAAGCTGCGCATCGAAGAATACCACAGGTCTTCGGGGGGAGTGGTGTGGCGGTACCCACAATTCACCTAACAATCCTGCATCGCGCTATCTAAGTTTCGGAGAACGGCAAGATATATACGTCTGAAATGACGTCAGTGGGCTTCGGCCTAACCGAGCATGCTATCTCGCTCGGTCAGAAGATCTTCCTTTTCCGCCGCCACTAACATCGCTAAAATATTGTTATTTGTTTTATAGTACTTGCTACTTCAGCTTTTGAAAGTGGTTTACAGTTTGCTCGCTACGGTTAACAATAATTAACATAGCAACACTGAGCTAATGTATGCGAGTCTCGTTTTGGCGGTATAATTTGCTTAATAATGTCAATTAATTGTATAACAGGCCAATGGCCTGCACGCATAATAGAAATGCCAAATTTTCCGCGTAGCTTTCTTAAAATATGTAATCCTTGCTAATTGTTTAGTATAAATTACTAATTAATCACTCACACTTTAGATCTTTCACTTACTACACAAGGTCAGGTTAAGCTAATTATAATCTAATTAAGTATATTATAATTAAGACTTTATAGGGATCCTGAGTCCTGGCTCACTGAGATGGATGTGATTATGTTTAATTGTTTCTAAAATTAATTATCGCTAACTTCTTCAACGAGATATTATATCCTAAAGGTACGCCAATGGAGGAACCATATTATCATGATTGGCGTATGTATCGTATACTTATAGATATATTATACTCAGACATTTTTAGGAAGGACTGGTTGTCCTGACTGAGTGAGTGAATAGTGAGTTAAATGCTTTTATTAAGCCATTTTATCCCATGGGTCACGTCATACCGATCCTCCCTTCCCAAATAACTCCGTCTATGAGTATCTCAGGCATGAAGCAGGCTTTTATTCTAAAAAATTTGTGACAGAAATTATGATCTGATGATGACCACCTGACTGAGTAGTGAGTGACCACAGTCCAGGTCGTTCCCCATCCTCCAGTAAATATGGCTGCTATGTCTGCCTCGAGCGTGCAGCAGGCTGTTCCAAAAAAACAGTGAGGGAACGTACCCATACTCCACATGTCGATGGGCGTCCCGTAGGCCAGGCCGAGGATGACCTCGGGGCTGCGGTAGAAGCGCGACTGGATGTAGGTGTAGACGCGCGCGTGCGTGTAGCACGAGCTGCCGAAGTCGATCACTTTGATGGAGGAACTGCCTCGCGCCTTCAGCAGGATGTTCTCCTAAAAACGACAAACAACCATTTGAATGCTCATGATTTCTCTTGATTTTGAAGGATGACTGTAAGATCAGAATCGCCATTACATACGGGAAGTCGAACGTATAATTATTAAAGACAAGCAAAACTTCATGAACTCAGTATAACGTAGGTATATCTGTGAATGTGCTAGTGTTTATTTGCCATTGGCAGTCACCACATTAGAGGCGTATTTGAAAAATTCGTCAATTTTCATCCTGACTTCATGAGCGTTATTGTGTTCTGAACGTATAGTCAATTGAAATTTATCAGGTTAGTAAAATATAAGCCAATATTTGACCATCAATCTTAGCACCACAAAATTTATCAAATGTCGCAAGGTAGAGCAGATGAGCATATTCTTACAGGTTTCAAGTCGCAGTGTATGATGTTCTCAGCCTCCAGCAGCCGCAGACAGCGCAGCAGCGAGCTGGCGAACCGCCGGATGAGGGACAGGCTGAACCCCTGGTAGTTGTTCTTCTTTATCAATTCGTACAGGTTTATGCTGGAATATTAAAGGTCAACTTTAGTAACTTATTTGTAGCTTTGATATAACTGAAGGATTTTAGGATTGATTGTCTTTGGCTATGTTAATGGGTCAGCATTATTTATCCAGGAAATTGAGATTCGATCAAATGGTTTTCACTTTTCACACATAACATCATCACTCACTCACGTCTTCAATTATTAAAATATGAACAACTCAACAGGGCTTTAAATGAACGTGGCGAGAAAAGGAACTAATGCTGTGTCATACAAAAACGATTTTTGACAATTGCCCTTCACTAGCAGCGCCCATTGACATATTCATTTAAAGCCTTAGATCACTTTATAGCTTTATAATATGCTTATGCTTGCGTATTGCTTTTGTCTATAGTTTTTAGTAGTATGCTTACTATGTATTGGTATACTCCTAGCCTTAAACTTACATATTGCTTTAGCTCCTTATGTATAGCTTAATTTTCGCTTTCTATTCTTGTACTTTCAATATTACGATATTTTTGTTTGCTGTTTGTTTATTGTTATTTAGTTGTATACCAGTGAAAACTTGTAATTGGCCTTATAGTTCTATCTTACTCATTATGTCCATGTTATCTAGCTGTAAGTTTTCCATTAAATAAATAAAATAAAAATAAAAAAAAATCATTATATTATGTGCTGAGTGAGGTTTTGTCACATCTAGCCTTAAACTTTACTAAGATAATATTTTGTATGTCGTCGATTTAGATTACCAGCATTGTTTGCTAAGAGCTTTGTCTCGACACAACACATTGGTAAAATTAACTCACCTCATCAGCTCGAAGCTGATGCATAAATGATTCCTGAAGTAGAAGTAGTCGAGCATGTGTATGACGTTGTGCGTCTGCTCCCGGTCCTTGAGCCGCAGGTGGTCCAGCACCCGCACCTCCACCAGCGCCTGGTGGTGGAACCGCTTTTTGTTCCTGATGATCTTGATGGCCACCTGGTTGCCCGTCCTGTGGTCCATCGCCCTTATGACCTGGCCGAAGGAGCCCTTTCCTATCACTTCCAATATCTCGTACCTGTACGCTATGTGGTCGTGGATTTGCTGAAACGTTCAAACTTGAGTTAGATGGGTAGGTTCGTCCACTGCCTATAAATCAATTTTTTAAATGGTACATACTTGTATAAGCGATTTTATACGTAGCGGCATGATACATTTAATGCATTTTGTCGCCAGCAATCCGGCGACAGATTCCCGGTTACCAACGTTTGCACATTTTTATAAATTGTTTGTGTTGTCATTGTTTTGTTTCATTTTGTATGTTTAAGAATGCTCCAACTTCTTAATTAGCAGGTCGGATGTCTGTCAGTATGAATATCGACGTTAATGACATTAAAATAAGATTCATATTAGCGCGCCTTGTACAGTGGCGGTTACGACGCTCGCCGCGTTTTTGATATGGCGAAAATGTATGAAAAAATTTGAGAAATTTTCTTATTTTTCTTATAACTGGAAAAGTTGTTTATTTTTATATAAAATTTTTAGCGGACTTTATAGAGGACTAAATAAGCAACAATTTTTTTGTATATTTATTTTCCTCAGTTCAGTGTATTTAGATATTAAGGTACCTAATCAGACCCCATTTTTTTTCATATTTTGCGATTATTGTGATGGTTAAAACGTATTTTATGTGAAAATTTTGTATGCGACTATAGAATTTTTATGGTACAGTCGTGGAGATGAATATATTATCTTTCATTTGAAACCAAAATATCCTCGCAGTTTGACTCCTAATTCTTTAATAGGGTACCGGAAAATCGCTGATATTTGTAATATCAGCGATTTTCCGGTCCTTAATATGTGCAAATGAAGGATTTATAAATAAAATTAATATAAATAAACGTTGTATAAATTACGTAGAAAAGTTGTAATATTATATAATATTATGAGCTTTGCGTTTATGTAATTTAAATAATTTGAAGTAAAATGGCTTTAATTGCGGAAAAGAATTAATTACAGCTACCGCTCCTCTTCGTACATTTAAATTGTAATTTCTAAGTAATTGGTAACTTCACATGATATAAAATTGGTTTAATTTGAGCTAAGAGGTCAATTATTTATCTACGTATTTACTTTATAGAAGATGCTCTGAGGCTCGGCTCAGTTAGTGAATAACAGTTAGGTAATAACTTATTTTTTATTAATAACAACAGCAAGGGGTTTTCTATAAGCACGAAAATTCTGCTCTACAATACATTAGTTAGAAGCCATCTTGAATATGCTAGTTCTGTTTGGAACCCTAAAATCACCATTCTTTCGCAAGAAATTGAGGGGGTACAAAGGTCTTTTACTAGACACCTCGCCTTTACTTGCAGTGGCATTTCACATAGGGCTCCTTATCCTAATCGCCTTACATTCTTTGACATGGTTTGCCTTAGGACTCGAAGAACGGTGCATGGTATTTATAAAATAGTAAATGGCCATATAGGTTGCTGTGAACTTTTTGAATATTTTTCACTGTTTGTACCGTACCACCGGCCTCGACGACCAATAACTAGGATCCTACGCGGTCCTCCTAGCAAGACTAATTTGGGACTTAACGCACCAATCCTTAGAATGAGTAACGAATATAATATGGTTAACAATGATCTAGATGACATAGATATATTTCATGACTCATTCAATCAATTTAAAAAGAAAATTTTTGGTCACTTTTATGTAAAATGAAATTATCCTTTTATTTTATTTTTTATTAATTTTATCTCTAAACGTAATATACATTGTCACCACAATTTAAATTTTTTACATGTTTTAAATTATATCAATTAAATTAATTTATGAACTTTTAAATGTTATGTTATTTTTAATTTTATTAATTTTTATTATTAATCTTTTTTTTTACAATTTATTGATTCATTTTATCCTATCTGACATTTGATTATTTTGTTCTTCTTTTAGTTCTTTGTTAGTTTAATTATTGTAGCATTATAATATTGTGTTTGAAAACTGAACTTGCTATTGTAAATGCTGTGTCACCTACTAAGGTACATGCATCAGCTCCTGTTCACTGCTTATGATCATTTCCTAAACTTCTTAATGTATGTACTGTTTGGTGTCCTTACAAACAATAAATAAATAAATAAATAAATAACTTCTTAAAGATAGCTAATTTATAATTACTATAGAGAGATAATTTTTCTTTGGCTGTTTTGCTCTTCCATGTGCAAGTCTGTTATTTGTAACCGACTAGTGACTACAGCCACTATTCCCTGCAGCACAAGACTCACTTTGGTGTAGCTGCTGTTCTCGTCGTCGAAGCCGCAGTTGTTGGGCAGGTCGGCGCGCGCCTGCACCTTATTGGCCTCCAGCCCCAGGTGCCAGCGCATCTGACTACAGCTGTTATTCCCTGTAGCACAAGACTCACTTTGGTGTAGCTGCCGTTCTAGTCGTCGAAGCCGCAGTTGTTAGGCAGGTCGGCGCGCGCCTGCACCTTGTTGACCTCCAGCCCCAGGTGCCAGCGCATCTGACTACAGCCGCTATTCCCTGTAGCACAAGACTCACTTTGGTGTAGCTGCCGTTCTCGTCGTCGAAGCCGCAGTTGTTGGGCAGGTCTGCGCGCGCCTGCACCTTGTTGGCCTCCAGCCCCAGGTGCCAGCGCATCTGACTACAGCCGCTATTCCCTGTAGCACAAGACTCACTTTGGTGTAGCTGCCGTTCTCGTCGTCGAAGCCGCAGTTGTTGGGCAGGTCAGCGCGCGCCTGCACCTTGTTGGCTTCCAGCCCCAGGTGCCAGCGCATCTGACTACAGCCGCTATTCCCTGTAGCACAAGACTCACTTTGGTGTAGCTGCCGTTCTCGTCGTCGAAGCCGCAGTTGTTGGGCAGGTCGGTGCGCGCCTGCACCTTGTTGGCCTCCAACCCCAGGTACCACAGCTCGGGGTACTTGCGGATCTCCGCGCGCTCCCACTCCGACAGCCGCGTGCCGTACAGCTTCAGCGCCTCTGGGGAGGAGAAAATTTATTTTGAGTGTCACATGCCACTGTTTATCCAATCATCATGGCCGAGTCGAAGGTTCCTATTGAGGACCACAGAGGACCCTTACTATATAATTTTAACCTAACCTACCCTACAGCCCCAATGACTCATGTGCCAAAATTCTTTTATCCATTTCTTTTCTGCGTATTCCAAATGCGATTGAGCGTATCGCTTGGGACTTCTCATATTTATTGATTTTGTGGTTCTGCTACCTCTGTAATCAATATCTACCCAACCACAAGAAGCTATTTCAGCTTTACCAATTACCATTTGCCCTAAAGTTTTATAAAACGAAGTTTTAAGTGTGATTACTGATTGCCGATTGGTAAAATCACACCTAATGACACCCACAATTCCCGTTGTGCCAAAATTAGTTTATCGTGCAGGAACCATATTAAATTTTTCGAGACAAAAAGTATCTTATGTAAGGATGGAAATATATGGAAAAACTATGAGTCCTGGGGAAGGCCCCAGGATTCAAAATATCTCCATAGCAAATTTCAGCAAAATCGGTTCAGTGGTTTGGGCGTGTAGAGGTAACAGACAGACAGACATTTATTATGTTATACATAATATATATGAAAATATGTAATAGTATGGATCTGAGTTTTAAATTTATGCATAATAGTACATTGCTCGATATGTAACAATGATGTTATTTAAAATCGCCGTCAGCCACACACGATCGCAATATCACAAATGCCAATTAACAGAGCTTGTTCGCTTGTTGCTCAGTTTCGATTCGGATTATTAAAACATATTTGATCCGTGAAAAGCATCGCAATACGCTGCGGGGCGCCCGGGTCAAGGGCAGGCCGGGACTCGCCAGTCACCACACAGAAATCAGAATACGCACAAGCAGAAAAAAAGCGGCCAAGTGCGAGTTGGATTCGCCCATGAATGGTTCCGCAGCAGCAATAAGGTTTATTTTTATAAAATTAAAAGGTTTTTAATTTATTTTTATATTTCAGTCGATTTAATGAAATTTAGATTAAGGTTTACCATTTATGACGTATAAAAAAAACTACTGGCTAGATCTCGTTCAAACCAATTTTCGTTGGTAGTTTTTATAGTAATCTACATGAGATATTTTTTTTAGAATTATCATGCCCCTACTTTAGAAATTAGAGAGGGGGGGACACACATTTTACCACTTTGGAAGAGTCTCTCTCGCAAACTATTCAGGTTAGAAAAAAATGATATGAGAAACCTCTTTCGGAGAAAAGTGGCTGTGAGATACGGACGGACAGGCAGACAGACAGACAGAGAGACAGACAGACATGAGTCATGACGAATCTATAAGGGTTCCGTTTTTTGCCATTTTGGCTACGGAACCCTACAACATACAACAATTTACAACTTTACTGTACTTAATTAATATTTCAGCGCTGAAAAGTCAGAAAACTGTTCTGAAAAACAAGGTGCCCTGCAGCGAAGGATAAGCTATACAACATGACTGGTGAGACATTACCGATACTTATGGAGAGTACTCTGTACTCGATTCTCATTATAATTATTATGTAATAAAATTAGGTTCTTAATTTTTTTCCGAATTTCCCAAAAATAAATGAATCATGGATACTAAGTAAATTACGCGGCTAGGCAAGTAGGCATACTATGCGGCCGGTGCAGAGGAGTGCGCTACCAAAGAAACACCACATAACTACCCCTCCCGCTCGCGGTGTCCATGCGTTGGGTAAATAATAATTTAACTTTAAGCTACAAAAAAACCTAAAAAATTGTAAAGTCCGGTCGCTGGATAGAAATGAGAAGGACGATATACTTATTATAATAATAATATCTATGGACGCTTCACACCACGTCAGTCTGGCCCCGCGCTAAGTACCTGAAAGACTTGTGTTACGGGTACCAGACAATGGAAATAATATATTTAATACTTTTATACTATACATAATATATTTAAGATTTTTATTATATGATACACCATATTTAATACACATCCATGACCCAGGAACTTTAAAAACTTTTTGTTCCATCGGCGGTATTCGAACCTGCGACCCCCGGCTTGAGCTACCAACAGCCCACCAACTGAGCCACAGAGGTCGATATTTTGTCTGTATTGTCATTGCTTTATGTATGAAAATTGGCGACATGTAGATATTGTATAGAAGGTAACCCTCCAAACTTTTAATCTTCAAAGTCAACACACCGTTCAAGTAGACGGTGGAGCCGCGCAAAACATGCGGCTTTTTTACTTTTCATGTGGTCTGCGTCAGACAGTAACTTGAATGTACTTTGTAGAATGCCGTAAACAACAAAGAAAGTTCGTTGACATGTAGTTTGGGCATTGTTGCTTAACCGCGAATCGTGCTCCCTCATGCTTTTAAATAGATTAAAAAAATTGTACTAGTAATTTCTACTTCTGTATACAACGCGCTATGTAACTATATAGAACCAGCGCTTATTTAATTATTCTCTGGGGAAATGCAAGAAAATACTTCATCTGACGATAATAGTCGATCGATCAGTTGGCCAACTTGTTGGATCCCGTCATTTTCCAAATACCGTCAAAGCGACAGCTATAGAAATTAATTTGTAAAGGTAACATGGATCTCTATTCAAAAATATTAACATTAACGTGGTTAATTATAAACGTCCTCCCGAGTCCCGAAGCTGCTGTAAGTAGGCCAGTGCCTGCCATAAATCTCTATAAACGCTTAAAATATTGCCGTGTAAAAATTTTAGGAGCTCTTCTTTATCGGATATTAAAATCCCACCAAAAACATAAATGTAAATGGAGAGCCAAGTTCCATACAAACATTATTCTTGTCTATGGTCTTCGCCGTAAAAAGGATGGAGATCTAAATAAGTGCCAAGTTTCAGGGAAAATCGAAATAAATGTATGTATAGGAACCAAATAACATTATGAACAAATAATAGAGTCTATTTCTTTGCTTTATTGAGTAATGAATATCTATAACAATTGATGTTATTTAAATAATGTGAGATCTTAAACTAGATTAGATTTGACTTGGCTAGTTTTATAAAAGTCTATAAAAGTAAAATAAAATAAATATTTAAGGGGGGTCTCCATACAAAAAACACAATTTTTGCCTAGTTTCGCTCTGTCCAACTCGCACTTGACCGTTTTTTTTTGTTTTCGGATTTTTTCCTACGCTTACACACAATTATCGAGCTGGATTCCAAATTTCAGCCTTCTAGGTCATCTGGAAGTGGGTTAGAATTTTTATCTATAGGTCAGTCAGTCAGTCAGTCAGTCAGTCAGTGATAAAGATGTAGATTTTCGGGCGTTAATATCTTAATAACCGTTTGAGCTGTGCTCATGAAATTTAGAGCATATATTTATCTCGCAAGTCTCATTACATGAGCCAAATTTGAAACGTTTGTGTGAAATAGTTTTTGAATTATTATGATGGGGTCAAAAGTAGCTGCAAATGGTTCGTGTAATATTACACACGGTGCTGCTCGCCATTCTGTTATGCTGGAACTTGGCTGGACACGCGACCGCGTGTCTAGATTTTTGTATTTTCATTCGTACACGTCAATTGAAATCGCGTAGGAACTAGGAACCATGTTTCCGTGATAAAAAGTAGTTTATTATGTTTTACCCGTGCTCTACTCTAAAACTGCAAATTATGCACCCATTAAAAGTGCAGCCTACAAAAAGATCCTCAATTAGTCTGGTATAATCGTAGACAGTGTAAAATGCATTCATAATGCCTTAGTAACGGTATTGACATATCTGCAGCAGGAGGCCAGATTGGCGACGCGCCAGAAATCATTTCCGTCGATGGAGTAACTTGTTAATGAAATTAGGGTGCTCCGGCTTGATGCTCGATGATGCAGGGCTTCGCCTCAACCGTGTCACGGACGAGTGGATGACATGCATCTTCGGTGGAAAATATTTTTAATATTTTAATTAAGAGATACGAGAGCGCTTTTAGTCAAGTTGCTGCCCGCTGTCGTGCTCCCTCGGTCACACTTTGCACTATCGCAGAGGTTTCATATCGCAAATCGCATTGATCAAAATATTTAAAAGTACTGGACTCATCTTTTTTGACATCCATATCCATACTTCCATACTAATATTATAAATGCGAAAGTGTGACTGTCCTTCGGTCTGTCTGTCTCTCTGTTACCTCTTCACGCTCAAACTGCTGAACAAATTTTGCTGTTTGGTATGTAGATATTTTGAGTCCCGGACTCCCGGGAAAGGACATAGGATACTTTTTACGGATGGAGTTGCAGGCGTCATCTAGTTTAAAATAAAAATATAAGTAAGGCCCGGACAATGATACAGGAAAAGGTACCGAATTTTTCGAATTTACTCTATATTTCCCACGACTGATAGCAAAGAAGACGTAAAAGCTCAATTTATTGCGACACAACAGTAACTATTTCATCTTTATATTGATCAAAAAAACTAGCAAAGGAAAATCTCCCCGGCGAGTAGGTATTGAGCTCAGATCGAAGCCCAACAAGAGATCTCCTCATGAACCGCCAAGCAAGCAAAACATTGTTGGCGCGATCTTTGATTTATAGCAATATTGCTGTCGCTGGAGGCGGTGGCTTGAACTTAGGCGCTTTAAATTTTATATGCCACACCGACTACGCGACTCTACCTACAAGAATATTCAAAAATCTATTTTAGAACTAGTATTATAGGTACTCCAATTGCTGCAGTCGTATTTACTATTTGATGATTACTTTATTTTAAGCTCCTTGACCACACATTCCTATCAAACTCTATAATATCTAAATTATGGTTACTCAAAGATTAAATATCTCTGAGGATGACGGTATGTTCAGTAAATGCTTACCATATAAGTATACCTAATAATTCAAGAATTTATAGAACCGTATGTTTTATTCTGTAATCCCATGTCACAAAATAGAACATATTATTATCATATGGGGTCTGTAATTTGTAAAATTTAAAAAATATGTAAGTAATTTTCAAAATATAATTTTATTATTATAAGTAATATTATGCTATCAAATTTTGTATGTCAAAAATTTTCAAAAGGGGGGAATATAATTGTGGGGTGTGTACTTGTACTATCTATACTGATGTGTGAACTGTGAATGCTGACGCGTGCAAGTGGTTATTGTGTGTGTGTGTGTGTGTGTGTAAGATGTGTGTGATTGTGAACGGAATCTAGAATAATATATTTTGCTATTGAATAGTTGGTCTGCTGCTCTCATGTGTTTCACTTGTGTCCACCCTGCTACTACCGAACTATACATGGTCTATACACCTGCAGCCCAGGCATAACATACAATAATTCTAGAATGAGTATATCGCGAGGATCGTTGTAATATAATACAGTCGCATACCTTCCTGTATCGTACACAGGAGGCAAACAGCCCGATCTTGTGCCTCCCCCTCCCCCTCGCCGATTGCTCTTGACCCAAATCCCGGCACGGGCCACGCAATCGGGGTGACAATTCATCAGGACGTCTGAAGTATAAACGTTATAGACGGATGAGTTTGAACGAGCTATTTTTGGAAACTGCCGGTTTGATATAATCAGATATTTGTATTGGTGTCATACTTATAACTTTTAAAGGTCTGTTTGACTTTGTATAACATATTGGAAAAGTTACATGACAAAGACGGTGGACTTTGAAGATTTGTATGTTGCGTAAATATCTCTTTTAGGGTTCCATACCCAAAGGGTAAAAACGGGACCCTATTACTAAGACTTCGATGTCTGTCCGTCTGTCTGTCTCCCAAGAACGGTAATAGCTAGAGAGCTGAAATTTTTACAGATTGTGTATATCTGTTGCCGTTATAACAACAAATACTAAAAACAAAATAAAATTAATATTTAAGGGAGGCTCCCATACAACAAACGTCATTTTTATGCCCTTTTTTGATCTATATCAATAATGGAAAAAGGTAAGTACTTAAATTTTTCTCAAAGTCCTTAATTATATGTGTACTTTAATATTTAATAATAATATTAAAATAAAATAGAAAATTAAGGGGGGCTCCCATACAAAAAACACAATTTTTGGCCTAATTTTGCTCTATAACGGTACGAAACCCTTCGTGCGCGAGTCCGACTCGCACTTGGACGATTATTTGACGTTGGGCAGCTTTATTTAGGAAGGCTGGCTGCGAGCCTGGGCTTGTACCACGAAACCGTTTTGAGACTCAAACAATCGAACGAGAATGCCGCATCCTACTCTAACAAACTTGAAATGACGTTGTTAGAGCAAGACGCGGCATTCTCGTCCGAATGTTTGAGTCTCAAAACCATTTCGTGGTAGGCCTACTGAAGCCGTAGCACGTCGCTACGAAATTATTGTTGTACCTCAGAATACAGAACAAACACGACACACGACATGACCAATAAAGTCGCTACTACTTAGCTACTACTTAAATTGAATTATGTATTTCCTGTATTTATTGTTAGATCTATAAGTGGTTTTATACCTACAATGTTTATAACTCGAAGCGGAAGAAAAGAAACATTTTGTGGTAATAATACATTTTCGTCATTCGTCATAAAATATTGCAAAGTCACTCATTGGCTCCTGCAGAATAACAAAGTTTTCTTTTGTAGGTTTTGGCACAAAACTAAACAAGAAACATGTTTATTACCTATTATAATATTAGCCTAAGGTTTTATTATAATTTTAATTCCTTTGTGTTGTGTCATGTGTGATAATGAAATAAACTTTTTGTAATTTGTTATCTCAGAACAGGAAAATGTTATGTTCCTTATTAGACAGTTTTTAGGGTTCCGTACCCAAAGGGTAAAAACGGGACCCTATTACTAAGACTTCGTTGTCTGTCCGTCTGTCCGTCTGTCCGTCTGTCTGTCTGTCTGTCTCCAGGCTGTAACTCAAGAAAGGTAATAGCTAGAGATTTGATATTTTCACAGATTATGTATATCTGTTGCCGCTATAACAACAAATACTAAAAATAAAATGAATATTTAAGGGGGGCTCCCATACAATAAACCTGATTTTTTTTGCCTTTTTTGCTGTCTCCAGGCTGTAACTCAAGAACGGTAATAGCTAGAGATTTGATATTTTCACAGATTATGTATATCTGTTGCCGCTATAACAACAAATACTAAAAATAAAATAAAATGAATATTTAAGGGGGGCTCCCATACAACAAACGTGATTTTTTGGCCTTTTTTGGCCTTTTTTGCTCTATATCAAAAATGGCAACAGGTAGGTACTTGAATTTATATATAATATTAAATAATAATATTAAAATAAAATAAAAAATAAGGGGGGCTCCCATACAAAAAACACAATTTATGGCCTAATTTTGCTCTATAATGGTACGGAACCCTTCGTGCACGATTCCGACTCGCACTTGGGCGATTTTTTTACTTTTTTGTATCGACAGCGCCATTAGTAAATTGACTTGATTTTTCTTTAGCTATTTGCGCAACGACTCAAAGCTGCATAGGGAGACAAGTTAAGTACTTTCTTTCAATATATAGAAATAATAATTAAGGTGGGAGTTACTCCTACTGGTCGAGTCACAGAAATTGATTTATAGGTAGAGCCTACGTAATTTAGTCAAGTCCAGCCGAAAGATCACCACTTACATTGACTTTAAATAACCGGACCAAATCACGAAGTGTATCTGTCATTTGCCTATAAATATTTTTTCTGAACCGGTGGTAGTTCTCATGTTGTAGACGTTCTAAAAGTGTTAACTTTGTTAACCAGCTATTTAAATAAATAAATAAATAAATAAATAACGTTTATTCAACAAAAGTTTGAACATTACACAAAATACCTACATTTAACATAAAAAGAGAAATACGACACAATATTTTCAATCACGATTTTTAAAACAACAATACAAGTACAAAAGACAGACAAATACTGTGAAGGTACCTAGATAAAACACAAACAACAAATTCATAAAACAAAATAACAAAACAGAAAAAATACAATAATGTTAAATAAACAAAGCATTTAGAGATAAATTGGTAGGTAGTGCAATGCTCAAATCGTCGAAAAGGAATCCACTCAGGTTCATGGCTGTGGGTTTCACAGCCCCTGATATTCTGTGGACCCATTTTTTTGCCAGCGTTGGACAGACTACTTCAGGCACACTGTATGAATATAAAATAATTATTATAAGTACTAACTAGTAAAAATATATAACATAATAATATAATAAAGTATCAAAATATGCAATTACATAATAGTATAATATACCTAATTTATAGTTGCATATATATTTTTGTGTGTAATTTAAATAAAAAAGGTAATAAAATATATATATATATATATCAATGAAACTCGTACATATTATGGTGGCACCCGTGCCGCACTATGCAACGCGCTCTTTATATGCGGAACGGCCGCATCGTGACCCTGCGACACGCTTTCCGCCTATCACCATGCCTACCACCTTACATATCTGCCGACTCTGGAGATAAGAGAGGCGGTGGCCGGTGAGGCGCGGGGAGCAGGCTCACACGCCGCGTCGCATCTGAGCTTCGGACACCGCATTCTGTACGCGGTCCCGTGGGACGCGGGTGACATCACAGCTAGATACTTATATAAATACTATGCACTTACACAATTAAATACCAAGTACGGATATCATAGACAACATAAAAGTTAAAACAAAAGTCATTATTGTGGGTTTCAATAACTGTAAATAACGATCATTTCATTAAAGTGATGACTGATCGGTAAGTTAGAACTCAGCATTGTGTCTTCTTATCTTTCAAACCAGTTTGTTGACAGAAGATAATTATTGAAAGAACGTAAACTGTGATATTGCCATGTCAACCACAATATTCATATCACAATATATTATGTACAATGTTTTAGGTGAATTTTATTAAGTGAACCTCGAGAATAAAATATAATAAACAGCTGATCTGTACGGGGGTACGCGCAAGGAGACTTGGGTTACTTGGGAAAGAAGATAGTAATAATAATAACATGCATACCTATGGACTCGATCCCTGGCAAGCGTCGGTTGAACAACCCAGCTACCACTATGTTACGGATCGAAAAATAATGGGTAAGTAGTGCTTAGTCTCTGTATAAAGTCAAAATTCAGTAAATCAATAGATATAATATAAAATAATAATTAATGAAAATATAAACACAAAAAATAATATTAATATAATAGGAGACGTGTGGCAAGGAGGCTACCTACTATGCGATCTGTTGACGAAATAAATAGTCTTTAAATTTGTTTTTAAAATTATAAATGGTTTTCAGATCGCGAAGAACAGGTGGCAGCAGGTTGTTCCAGATTTTGCTTGCCATATATTTGAAGCAACCTCTGAAGGCAGACGAGTGATGTCGTGGAGTAACCATGAGATAGGCGGATCCCCTAGTGGTGATGGTCAGCTGTTTATTGCCAGCCCACTGTAACTTATCATAGAGGTAGGATGGGGTTCTAAATTTCACCACACCAAACAAAAGGGTAGCAAAGTGCAGCTGCCTCCGACTATCCATTCTTAGCCACCTCAATTCGTTAATGTATGGCGACACATGGGTGCGTGGAGGCACATTACAGCAGAATCTTGCGCACGCATTTTGCACTTTCTGTATGTGATGTTTGGAGCACGGAATATATTAGTGTTATATATTCCGTGGTTTGGAGCGTGCGAGAAGACAGGGACCGATGACAGCATCCGCGTAATTTAAATTAGATAGGACCAGTGTTTCACAGAGAGTGGCTCGTAGATTTTTTGAAATGAAATTTCTTATTTTATACAAGATTTTTAGGCGATAGAAACACCTACTGACGGTTTTTACTACATGCTTCTCAAACCTAAGCCCTTCATCCATCAGCACTCCTAGATTCCGTGCTTCCATTACTCTGTTTATATTTACGTCCGTAATACAAACAGAGGGCATATTCATCTCCGTTTTAAGTATTTGTGATTTGGTTCCCAAGATCATATATTTGGTTTTATTTGGGTTTAGCATCAAAGAATTATTTTTTGACCACTGGCTGATCCGTTCTAAATCCTCGTTCAACTTTTTTATTGCCTCTATGACGTTACACGGTTTAAACGTTATGTAAAGTTGAATGTCGTCGGCGTAAATATGAAACCTACAATGTCGAATACACTTAACTATATCTGCGCAAAACAAAGAAAATACTACTGGCCCGATCACTGAGCCTTGCGGCACCCCTCTGTTTACCCTCTTAGGTTGCGACCGCGAAGGTGACCCGTCGTCCGAGATTATTTCGGTTACCTGCAACCGATTTAACAGATAAGCAGAAAACCAGGCAATAGCTTTGTCGTCGAAACCATAATATTTAAGTTTTGATAACAGTAAAGATATATTTATTGTTTCAAACGCACGTGAGTAATCAAGTAAAACTAATACTGTTACCTCTCCCCCATCCTGTGCAGAGATAATATTAGAAATAAATATTTTGATTTTTTTTTGACTTCCAGAGGCGGCGTAGGCCATGGGCGGTGTGGGTGACCGCCCACGGCCTCGTGGTCTAAGGGGCCCGCGCCCCTTGGACCATGAGGTTTTTTTGAAGGACTTACAAGTTTTGATACCCAAATATTCATAAAAAAGTTTTATGAATAAAAGTTTGAGTATCGAAAAATTATTTATCTCAAAGAATCAGTCTTCTTGCGTCATCCATCAGGGAGCCTCGCAAAATAATATATTTTAGGGGGCTTCGCAAGATTGCCTACATCTTAAATTTGGGTCTTGCCCCGCCACTGCTTACTTCTCTTTTTACCCACACGGGATAATAAGTAATCCGAGTGGTATTATAGTGTTGTAAATGTGCCATATAATATTATATTATAGAATGTGTGTGTATATATATGTACTGCTATATGTATGTTCAACTCTTGCTAATGCAATATCGGTTAGAAACTGTTGACCTGTTAAGTGCCTCCGGCGTTTTAGTAAACGAGAAAGCACTGAGTTTGCGCTTGTTGTACCCAATTAAATAGTTAATGAAATAGTTGGTACCTACTCAAGGGCAATATTATGATTTCGAAAGTATCTAAGGATAAGCAAGCTTTTTGTATAAAAGGTGTTCATGCTACAAACTTAATATTATTTTTGTGGCAATTACACATTATGGTTCGAATTAAAAGACCTCGACCGCGCGGATGCGTATTGACGGCTACAGGCTACAGCCTACATCGCGAGATCACAATCAATTTTATGTGTAATGCCGCGGCCGCATATGCGTGGTGCTTCGCGCTAAAACCGATACTATTGGACGATCTGCGTGTATCGTCCAATAATATCGTCTCATTGCACGAAGCTTCGGACGATAGACGCAGATGCGGCCGGGCCGTTATGTGAATGACAGCGCGACCGTGCCGTGTGTACTGTGTTGTAGTTTGTACTATCAGAGAAGTTGATTCCTAGACAGATGGGGGACCTACGTAGTTTCGTCGCGTTATGTCAAACCCAGCCGTATATCTGACCAAATGACGTTTATCTGTCAACTGCCTAAGTGCCTAGGAATCAATTTCCTCGATGATACATATTTGCTTGTGATCTCGCGGTGTAGCGGCAAAACCGCTCGTTCGCGGACGCAAATAAATCCAGCCTATGTGTACAATCGTTCAGCATTGTTATTTTTAGACACTTGCTCCCATGGTTACTTCAGCCGTAGTGAGTGAGGTAAACGCGATGGAGACGTTTCTCTCGCCCACGCACGCGGCACGACTCACCCCGCCTGCAGCGATGCATTGGCTAATTTTTGTCATGGAGAAGAGTCATCCATACTAATACTAATATTATATAAATGCGAAAGTGTGTCTGTCTATCTGTCTGTCCGTCTGTCTGTCTGTTCATATGTATGTTTGCTAACATTTGGCATGGAGATACTTTAAGGAACAGGAAAGAACATAGGATAATTTTTGACTCGGAAAAATGTACAATTCCTAAGCGATAAACGACTTTTGGCGCAACTCAACATAGTTCTCTATAATTAAGATATTTTTGTGCAAGCAAAGACAAGGGCAATGCTTAGTTATTTGTAATGTAATTATAGTCTGATAGCTGTAGGCATTGAAAACATCCGAGATCATTCATAACCATAAAACTAGCGCTTAATAAACTGTAATAGCGTACGTTTATTACTAGAGTAACGACGAATGTTAATAGTCAGTAATATCGGGTCTAGACTCCTAACAAACATATTAAGGGCAAACATTAATATTATTTTTATATGTGTCACCTCCTTTTTGCGTGCGGAGAATTCTCAAGAGCGACTTCTAGCGCGCCGTGAGTATTCAGCTATCAAAAAGGAAGGCACAGCATGTACGATGTTTCGTATATCTGTATATCTAGATAATACTATTAGGTAGCTGGTTTACTGGTGAGACTCCTTCAGTCTGACTCGCGTTACATTTGCAACTTGCAAGCATCAATTTACAACCAGGACAAACTTGGTACTTGGTCTGCAAAAATCTTGGTAAGACTTGCCTAGAATGTGTAGAACTGTACGTACTACGTTCCTGCTGAGGTTTTTTAGTTGTATTGAGGTACTATCAGTAAAGTTGATTCTTAGGCAGATGGCGCGACCAATCAGACCGATCACAGCTGACATTGAATTGACATAAGCCGACGGAATGACGTAGGTCCGTCAACTGCCTAGGAATCAATTTCCTCAATGGTACCATTGGACGTGACATAAAGCAACAGAAGTCTACGTGTCGCGGAAAATTCATAGAAACGTGCCGCTGCGACATTACAATTGCTGCTGCGTGCAGTTCAAAGTTCAGGGTTCAAAGTACCTCTAGGTGTTGTCTGTACCTGAGGGCGTGAGCTGCGTGCCCCTGGGTGAAGGCAGCTGCGCGTTGTCGTTGTCGTCGCGCGGCGGGCTGGCGGCGGCGCCCTCTGCATTGTTGTTCGCCGGCCCCCGCCCCTCGCCGCTCTCCAGCTGCAACTGACAAAGGTGAGGTTAGATACGCCACTGAGATGAGGAAAGAGTGAAGACATTAGACTATAAGAATATTAATAATTATTATGTAATACTAAATTGCACAACGCAATGTTAATTAGAGGTACTGCAGAATTATTATCAGCTGTTATATTATGCAGCTAGTTCAAGGTCAGACAGACGAGTCATTGATGACTTGAAATACGAAATGCTCGCTATTTCAATTGAAAACTCCTAAAAAATTTTGTTAATGAGCGTTTTGATGACATTAATTAATTATATCTCAACAAATCAAAAGTCTCGATCCCGTCAAAAAATGCAGCATTAATTTCGATGAAATTTTAAGAACCTTTTACTGCATTGGAAATTGGAATGTGGAACTCTTCAAACTCAAAACTAATCCTGTAATGAAAATAGCTCCTACCAACTTCGTACTCTAACGAAGATAAGGTGCAACAATTTATTTTATTATTACTGCAACTAAAATATAATGAAATCGTCACGTATATGCAAGTAATGTTCTCATTCTTTTATATTCGAAAATAAAAATAGCACCTAATTTGTTTCTAAATTAACCTAATGTCTGAGCTAACGACCTAAAATTAGTTTACCTTCGCGACTCTGCATAATGTAAATCTAATTTTATCGAAAATAACGTAAACCGAGCATAAATAGGTTTTAGGGCTCACGTAATGAAGCCTAGGGCATTTATGAACCTTGAACCTAACGCGAAGACGCGACTTGAAATTTCACTTTAAATTATGGAACATCTATCTATCTATATAATAATCGATCAAGTGCGAGTCGGACTCACGCACGAAGGGTTCCGTACAACAATGGATCAAAAATAGACTGAAAATTGTGTTTTTTGTATGGGAGCCCCCCTTAATTATTTTATTTACTTATTTAAATTTCATTATAAATTATTAAAGTGCAAACAAACTAGTATTTCTTGAATATTTCAAGTGCCTATTGTTTGCCGTTATTGATATCGAGAAAAAAATAGCAAAAAAATCAAGTTTGTTGTATGGGAGCCCCCCTTAAATATTTAATTTATTTTGTTTTTAGTATTTGTTGTTATAGCGGCAACAGATATACACAATCTGTGAAAATTTCAAAAGTCTAGCTATAGTGGTTCTTGAGTTATAACCTCAAGACATACAGACAGACAGACGGACAGACATCGAAGTCTTATTAATAGAGTCCCGTTTTTACCCTTTGGGTACGGAACCATTATGTTAACCTTGCCTTTCATCTTTTCGTGATAAAGTCTCCTTTGTAAAAAAACTATACTGTTCAAAAAATTTTACGCAATACTAATAAATAAGAATCCCTTGAATTATATTTATATTGGGCCAGTCAAAAGAAAAATCGTGTTCTCATAAATAAAATAAATGCGATTCGCGCGAAACAAAGAAAAGCGAGACTCCTTGGATTTTTTTGTGAAATCTGAGGGCAAAAGAGGTTCGATAACCAAAGGGTCTTGTAAGATCTCCGAAGCCCTTGACGACGGGGGGAACCGAGGGGGGAGGGGGGCAGTCTGCCCGTGACGTCACGGTGGGATACGCTTAACAGCTATCACTAAATATTTAATGCGAAAAAATTGGCTTCGCTGGTCTAGATTTCGACCACATTGTAAACTTTACCGTATATCAGACCTTTTTACCCGACTGCCAGGAGGGTTATGTGTTTGGCGCGTATCTTGTATGTTTGTAATATTCTTTATTACCTCGTATCTTCAGAACCGCTAAGCGGATTTTCATATTTGAGGTATCGTTAGATTTGTCTTAATGGCCCAAGTGTTCTTAGATAGGTGACATTAAGAAAAAACCAAAATGGCGGATGTTTGACGCCATATTGTGAGGTAAACAAAAATAAAAATTCACCAAGCATATCGAGTGGGGTATCAAAATAAAGGATTTTAAACACTGATTCTAAATATGTATATAACTTGCAGTTTTAATATTAAAACGAACGATAAATCTACACTAATAGTATAAAGAGGAACGATTTGATCTTTGTTTGTTTGGCTCGGAAACTACTGGACCGATTTGAAAAATTCTTTTACCATTGGAATTCTACATTATTTTTGCTGAACATAGGCTGGATTTAATTTTGGAAAAAAATAGGGTTCCGTAAGATATTTGGGTTCTTCGGACGTAAGGTGTAAATAACAACCAGAAAATATACTTATTTTACGTACGCTGCCTAAACTATAAAAGATAGAACCATAAAATGTTCTAAGTAATTGTAGAACTTATAAATATCTACAAAAAAGTCCGCGACACACTATACCTATCTATGTCGAGTGAGGCACAATAACCATTTTTTTATTTAATCTTGAATTTTTTGTGGACCACATGTAAACTCATTTAATTTACTCATTCTTTTAATCCTCATCAAAATAAATTATTCCATCACTAAGTACAGTTTATGTAAATAATATTTGGTCTTTGAATGATTAAAATTGGACGTTTGGTTTTGAAATTATGGCGAAATTAAAATATTACGATAATGGGCGTCATCAAGGCGGGGGTGCGCGTGCGGGAGGAATACAATCTTCAGTCTACTAGGGCTGGTGCAGCCTGCGTATAATAACTGCGTCTTCGATGTTAGTGTCGGAGTCTGCGAAATGACCTGGGAATCATTTTGCTGACAGAGTCTTTCCTGGGACATACTTTTTGCAGCGGTCACCGACATCCACGCGGGCGAAACCGCAGGCGACCGCTAGTACTAAAAAAACAAAAAACCGCCTGCATGGATAAATACAATATTAATTAAAAATTAACTGACATTACTGAAACGACGAAAATTCAATGACAAAGTATTAAAAAAACAATGATTAGGTACCTACTTAAAACTAGAAACATACATTGAAACAGTACCAAACCTATTTAAGTACCTATTATAACGTATTGTAGTTAGGTATAGACACGGAAATATCAGCACGGTAGTTAGTCAATTTTTTATTAGATTGATTGTCGAAATGGTTAGATGACTACAACTAAAAAGTCGCAAATAAAATAAATTAATTAAAAATCAAAAAACCCGACTGCAAAAAATGTTAACTAAAAAGAACGAAACAAGACCTAATTCTGCCGGAGGCATCGAATCCAATATCCATGTTTTAATTGATACGACTCTTGCTTACGAATTTCATGCCAGGATAAATAGAAGGTTACATAGAAAAATGTAGAAGAAGAAAGTGGATTATAAAATGCAGTCGGAGGCATGTCGCACCAAGTTTAACATTAACTAATAATAAATCATAAAATAGTATGCCTCCGACTGCATTTTATAATCCACTTTCTTCTTCTACATTTTTCTATGGAACCTTCGATTCACGGTGGGATACGCTTAACAGCTATCACTAAATATTTAATGCGAAAAAATTGGCTTCGCTGGTCTAGATTTCGACCACATTGTAAACTTTACCGTATATCAGACCTTTTACATAATATAAATATTTATAAACCATATTTATTTTCTGAACGCATTGTGTCGTTTCAGTAGAAAATAGATTTAGATTATGCAGTGCTCTAAGCAATTAGTATTTCTAGCAAGTTTAGTGTATCCATACTTTAAAAGTATTTTACTATTATATAAATGCGAAAATTGGGTCTCCCTGACAGTCTATCTGTCCGCTTTGCCCTTACATTGCTGAATACAGTTTTTACAGTTTATCTAAATGAGAGTTTTTCATTTAAGATTTTTCACCACTGCAATAATATAGCACCGCTGATTTTCTGATGATGATGATGTTTATATGTCTTTACACTGAAACGTGACAGAGTAAAGTGATTATCGGAAAACACTTTTACCACAATATGATACACAATATTCTCTATCAATATTACACTACACAAAAGACATTGTGATTGAGAAATATCTTGTCTGCGGTTGTAAAAACTATTTTTGTGAGTGTTATTAGTTTTTCTGTATAATAATAATATAATATCTATGGACGCTTCACACCACGTCAGTCTGGCCCCATGCTAAGTACCTGAAGGACTTGTGTTACAGGTTTGTTCCGTCGGCGGGATTCGAACCCGCGACCTCCGGCTTAAGCTACCAACGTGCTATCCACTGAGCCACAGAGGTCGTCAAATCGTGTATGAGGCACAGCTTCATAAAACAAACATACAGACTGATGCAATTTTAATTTTCATGATAATGTGATCGATAGATTTTAATTTGACTCATATTCTCGTATCATCTGCTAGAACTGTCGGGATCCAGCCCCGGATTTATAAATAGGCCGTCATAGGCCACGGCCTAGGGGCAGCAGCGTCCATATAGAATATAGACCTTACAGATTTCATACATGGGTCGGCATCGTATTTCTATATTATATTATATTATAAACTACTAGTTGCTGCCCGCAACTCCGTTGCCTAGACATTCGTTTGTCACTCGGAACTCTACATTTTCCAGGATAAAAAGTATAAATATATAAAAAATAAAAGTAAAAAGAACTCCTTTCCCGGGTCTCAAAGTAACTCCACATCAAATTACTGGTGGTGGTATAATTAATATGATATTATACCACCACCACTCACCAGTAAGGCTGCGTTTCCACCAAGGAGCTGTGTTGCGAGCAATGTGTTTTTGAAAACCAATAGAATCGCTTCATTGACATGACTTTGCCATGACATCGCTCAGCGCGGCGATGCTATTGGTTCTCAAAAACACATTCCTCGCAACACTCAGCTTTGGTGGAATCGCAGCCTAATGTGGGGATGCTCTCATGTGTAAGTGAGAACCATTTTTCACTGCGGTGGCAATATTTTTACCGTTGGCGGTTAATATAGCCGTTTAATTTGGCGCGCTGTGGAATACAAATTGCTCATTTGGCGAATGTCTTGCTCAGTTGCTCTCTCTTGCTCAATAAATGCATTATGAGAAGGAAGAATATCCAGAGGTTCTTCTATTTAATGAAATTAAAAAGACATCCTCTTTATCTATACTAATATTATAGATGCGAAAGTATGTCTGCCTGTCTGTTACCTCTTCACACCCAAAC
Source organism: Plebejus argus (assembly GCA_905404155.3). Lineage (NCBI taxonomy): Eukaryota > Metazoa > Arthropoda > Insecta > Lepidoptera > Lycaenidae > Plebejus > Plebejus argus. The sequence goes on from FR989927.1 coordinate 23,725,070, forward strand.
CGCTGACGGCTGAACCGCTTCATTTAGTATTTTAATAAAAACATCCTCTACACTTTTCTTCATATCTATCTTAGATATAAAAAGTATTAGCACATTGTTATACATACTATCGTAGTTATATAATAATTCGCTTAGATAATATAATATTATATTGTACTTAATATATTATATAGTTATGTGCTTTGCTATATACCTAATATGGTCCCCGACGTATTGAGATTTGATCGAGCTATTCATTCCTTCGAACTAGACTGACTATGTTGCGAGAACTGTGTGTGCTTGCCTGCTTGGGTAACCATAATATGGATATTTGAAGAGTTACTTCCACAGAAATAAATCACTTATTTCTGTGGTTACTTCACTCGGAAAATACTGTATAAACTATCCACAACGGATGCAAAGGCGCGCCTGAGTTTTGCTATACATAATATTATATACCTAACATACTCGAAGCAAAGCATATTCTTCTAGGTACATAAGTAACTATATTATATTTTCGAAACTGGTGCGTACTTATTAAAATTGTAGCTTTAATTGTGTAAAATCTGGTACAAAATTATCAATCGCACTCAGACATTTAATGATGATTAGACTTCAATTACAATTTAAATGAAGAGTTTGACAGATAATGTAATAATTAATATTAGTATTATATCTGCAGAGTGTGCCAGTATAAATAAACGTCAGGAAAAAACTAACGCTATTGCTTTTTAAAATAGCAATTTCCATTCCAGATACAAAATATAAATGTTAAGTATTTATTACACGACGTGAGCGCTAATATTATGCTTGACCTTCACAGAAGTAATTATGTTATTATACCATCATTATACCATACAAGTTAATATATTTTACGTTACTACTGCATTACTAGCGATATGAAATCCACGGACGTTTGGTTTTATCAGAGTGACCTAAAAACTGCCCTATAATAATTTATATTTATTTGATCATTATTATTGGCAATATAATAGCATTTAAACCACATTTATTTGCGATATTTTACCCCAGGTTATCACGAGGTAACATGTTATTAGTTCCGTCTACTCTGATATTATAGCGCGGGAAACGTGAAGTTTTTCGTGGAAAATGTAACGCTATGTTCCTTTCACGGAAACTGTATTTCCCACACGAAATTCGGCGAATACGGTTCAACGTGAATTTAGATGTCTAGACTCTATATTTATATCTCGATATATATTATAGGAATTAGGAAGATATTCATATTGTTATTATAGTTAACGCATCTAGAACATAATAATATATTTTTATGATTGTATTATTTTAGTTGTTAATTTTGATATGTTGATTGTTTAATATTATGATTGTAGTCTCACTCAGAATAATAATTGTCGGACTGATTTTGTAACTGCCCAAAAATATTCATAAAATTCGCGTTAATCAAAGTCAAAAGAAATCATTATCCTATTTAGGGCTCCCAGTTCACACACAAAACTGCAAACACATCGCATCGCAATGTCATTTTAGTATGAGTTTTGTTGCAGATTTTTGCGATGAGCGAATTCGCAGTTTTGCGTGGGAGCCCTTAGATCTTAGATCTAATATGAAATATCTACGATATAGCGGGCAAGACCGCGCCGAGCAGCTAGTATTCAATGATCATCTATTAGGATGTGTCAGGTCTAGCCCCGCCGGAGCCGCTGTCGTGTGCTCATCCGACAGCCTCCATCAATCTTCCCAGCTCTTGATTTCTCGATTCTTATACACCTAGCTTTATGTATCACTTCGCCGAGTCATGCTATGAAGTTCTTTTATCCGACTGCGCCAAGTTTATTACAAAGCGAAAACACAGATTACTACATACTTAGTTACTCGTAAGCGAAAGTGTCTGTTTGTCTGTTAGCTTTCGCGTCTACACGAGATAACCGATTTGTATAAAAATTTGCTTAAAATTAATCTCGAGTCTCGACTATCTTTTTGTACACGAAACTTTGGACAGTTGAAGTTTCGGGCCACTACTAATTCTACTACTAAAAATTTTGGTATATTCTAGAGCAAAATCATGGCGCATTTCAACTTGACAAGAAGAGAGAATCATCGCAATTAGTAGGAGATAGACGCAGGATAGCCGTTACTCGTTAGGTTTTTGTTTCACAATCATATTATGTATTGTTTGTTTATTTACCTCGCAAAAGACAATTAGAGACTGACACATCTCGATTCGGTTAGCAAACACCGCAGAATGTTGGTTAATTAGCATACTACGAGACAGCTACGAGATATTAGAGTCAGACATACGCAGCGTACTAGGTCTGCTGTTTATGTCTATCCGGACTCAAGTTTGTGACTTTTCAAGTGTCAGACACAGACAAAAAGACCTTGTTGTATAGTTCACTGTGAAAATATTTCATTAGTAAGAAAGAATACGATAAACACTAGATTTCACTAAGTATTTGATATTAGTTCTAGTATCCTATATACGAAATATGCGTCAACTCAATGCGGAATGCAGACTTCCAGTGTGCATCTGCATAAGTTTGCATAAAAGCAATACACGTGAAGATGCACCTGGCACAGGGGGACACTCACGGTGCGCTGCGGAGCCGCCGTGTCGACCCCCATGGCTGCCCGGTCCAGTTCAGTCGCCGCGCGCCGCGAGCCCGCGCCCGCCCGCTACACCCATCCTCGGGAGGGTTACTGAATACTGAGACGACGGCTAGGGTGGTGGATCGAGGATTTGTCGATGGAATTTCGCTTGCGTCTGGATTACTCAAGAGTTACTCCATGCTTAAGAGTAATCCATGATATATGATAATTGATAAGTCATAATATCTTAGATAAATGTTGTTTATGTTGAAAGTTCATGTAGAATTTAATACAAGATGATTTCCTCGTAAAATAAATATAATCTTACTCCTTTTGTTTTTACTATTTAGATTATTTAAACCTATTTTTGTTTTTAAAGATTTTATGCACATAAAAGGTGAGTGGCCACTTACATTGATAATGATAGACGATCTTAAAGTTAACAATATAACCTAATAATCGAATATTTAGGTTTAATGTTGTAACTGAAATGGATTTTCTTGGAACTTAACGTTTATTGCAGATGATGTAACGTTTTACGATTGAATAAGAGTAATAATTTGTGAGTTGATTATCTTCTCTCGTTACAATGCAGCAGCCTGCAGAAATATGAAAAAAAACCATCGATATCGACGTAATTGCACGTCACTAAAGCACTCGAACTGCGCGCGCCGGTGCTTCAGCTCCCAGCCTCACACCGACATCTCCTCACTGCAATATATTTCAGACCTTCCCCTATAACCCCAAGGCTCAAATTCCTCCACCCCCATCCCGTAGTTTTCGGTTGTTTGGTCCAAGTTAGGGACGTACCACTGATTCCATATTCTGCTCCAAATGTCAAGTAAATCCAAAAGGTCACAATTACGTACGTAGCGGAGATAAAAGGTTAAAAAATCTTTATTCAATTCCATTTAATGACGCCGCGAGGTTTTCTGCCCACGCCACATTCACGAGAGTGACACTTCACATTCTCAGGTGAAATGTTACCGAGTTCTGGTATTTCTCTGATGTGAATGTCAATAATGAATAGAGTATGCTGTGTGAAGAATGTTTTAAAATTTGCATATTATTATCAGAAATAGATTATAAACTAGATACATAAACAAGGAAGCAGAGTTTACCCGAATCCAGAACACATCCACCTTGTAACGTATTATTGCTGATTGTGAGGCATAACATATTATAATATTATGTTTCTGAGCGCTTGAGCGCTTAAACATTTAATCTATACTAATCTGTCTGTCTGTTACCTCTTCATGCTCAAACTGCTGAACCAATTTTGCTGAAATTTGGCATGGAGAGTCCTGGAAAAGGACATAATTATAATTTATAATATATGATACTCTTCACTCCGGTAAAAATATACGGTTTTCGCGCAATAAACGAATTTTGGGGCAACGGAGCTGCGAGTGGCATCTAGTAAAATAATTATATATAATTCTTGTAACTTTACTGGTTTTCTAGATCAAATTTACCTAATCCAAAGTTATTATTAGCAACAAAACCCAAGCAAGCTTCAATTAATTATATTACCGATCTATTGGAACTCTCAAATCGCTTCTGGATGACAGATTTGTGAAGATATCCCAAGGGTCTAAGAATAAAGGGCCGGGTTAGAAATAGCTCCAGTATCGACTGACCTTCGCGCCTGCCCTTCACGCACAGAAGCCCCTCAACTCAATGAACATTGAACGGATGTGCCCTACAGTCGTGAATGACGAACTACAGAACGAACGGAATTTTATAGTTCATTCGATCTTTTATGGATTCATTTAGCCGTTCATCATTCGTATTGCGATGGTGGTGAATTTCAGAAACACCATTTTATTCACGTAATAAGTATACTTACCTAATTTTACAATTTCTTCTAGTTACTAGTTAGAGCTATAAAGTGACATATATTATCTTATATATTATCTTATACTTATTATATAACAAACTTGAAAGTATTTACTTACGCAGCGTATATTATACAGGCTGTAACAAAAATAAGTGATAATACTTTAGGGTGTGTATGAGTTCCGTGTAGAGAGTTTACTGTGAAAGTAGCAGCGATGTAAGGCCAAATTTTGTTTGACTTCTGTATGGGCAAGCGCCCTAGCGTCACGAGTTTCCCCATACAAAAGTGAAAAAGAAAATTCATCTTTCAGCGCTACTACTTTCACAGCAAACTCTCTACAAGGAACACGTACACACCCTAAAGTATTATCACTTAGTTTTGTTACACCCTGTGTATTAGGTATATGACACACAGTCGTACATAAGGTAGGGTCGCCTAAGAGCGGATGTGCCACAAGACCGGATACATAAAATTTTGCACGAAATAAGCGACATTTTTCACGGCTGGCAACATAGTTTTGTTCTCCATTTTGTTCTGCCCCTCCCTTCATACCGCGAACGGCGTTGTTACAGACAGGACGCGTGCAACAGAGCTTACAAAAAAATGTGCCATTTTTCGTAAATTTTTGGCGATCCGGTCTTCAATCCAAAAGTTTTTTGCAAAATTATGGTGAGTATTTATCATTTTATTGCTTTTTAAGTAGAATCCTGTGTAGAATTAGCAAGTGCTCTCCAGGATTGTTTACTTGGTTTACGCCTAGGATGTCTGTAAGCAAAGATCCGGTCTTTCCTCCCATTGCCAAAGTACGGACTAGATAGTCCGATCTTAAAGCATCATCTTAAAAATGCAGTGGTTCTCAAAAATTTCAAATATACAATTAATTTAAATTATTATCCAGTTTATTAAAATTAAGTCGATTCATTATAACAAATTGTTTTTAAATTGTCGTTTTTGGTAAGTACAGCAAAAACTTATTTACCAACGCATAGTATCTTCTTTTCTTAACACCTATTAAGTATAAAACTTCTTAAAAGGACAATTATTTTTTTATTCAGCTATTGTATGTTTTTGTTACTAACGCAGTTCACTTGAGGCCAATTTTAATATCTATCCATAATAAAAGATAAACTTATCGTTACTTTATTCGCTACCATTACCTGTAATTTTTGCTTACAGATTAAAATATGCCTGCAAAATATATCAGAGGAGCACACGAGCGACCGCCTATACCGAACATGATTTACGAGAAGCTGTGCAAAAAGTTAGAAGAATAATAAAAGTTTATTCAATAAAACCTTCACTTTTTATTTCATTTTTTATAGTATGGTTTGTGACAAATTTTAATTAAGTACCTACTACCTAGCAATAACCCACGCAGGTAAAGAATAGCACTGGAATACTATACCTGTCAGGCAGCCATTTTTACTTCCATCATTTTTAAGCATGGGTTCTAAATTAGGTATAATATATAGGTAGTGTAATTTATTTAGTTCAGTTCAGCCCTATTTCAGCACATAAGTAACTATACGTCCGGATCTTCCGAATGCTACATTGCTACCCGAGGCTGACTGAATGAAGTTTGAGAAACTCAATTTTGCTCACATTAGCCTTGGGAGGGAAGATCGGACTAAAAAATGCCAAAAAAAATAAAATTACCTGTCTTTGCCACACCACGCAAATTTACAGGACGATTTTGTGGTATGTTTTTTTCAATTTAAGACCGGATATTTTCCTTTTGTGCACTCTAATGCCACAGCTTCAAGGGCGAAATTAAGCAGTAGTCCGAACTTTGGCTTTGCCAGGTTTTTTTGAAAAGTAGTCAAGAAAACTATTGTGTCACTTTGAAGGCGTGTCTCACATAATCTACAGCGTGTATCGAATTAAACGAAAAGTGACCAGATTATTTGTTTTGTTGCTAATAACTTCCTCTAGCAGTCCATTTGTGAAATAGTTATAGGAAATGATAAAAGCAATGTTTTTTAACACGGTCCGAACTCGACAAAAAAGCGTCCGATCTTAGGCGACCCTACCTTACATCAATAAAATATAATAAATAGGATCATAGTAAACTGACTAATTAACTGTTCAGGTAATTATTATGGCCACATTATGGCCAATAATCAATATTATTCCAGTCCACTGATCCAATCCAGCACTGGATTGCTACTGGAATAATGTTAATGGAAACTGGAACGATTAATAGCATTCCAGTCCCTTCCAGTACCCGTTAACATTATTCCAGTTGCAATAATGTAAACCGGCTATTAGGTTGGTAAAATCAAAAAATGCAAAATAGTAAACTAAACATTCGGTGCAATAAATTTGACATTTACCCCAGTGCAGTGAAGCCTGCAGGCTTCTATTGAAGGTCACGCAATATAAAATATAGAGTACTATGAGCTCTCTTCCCCCGTATATTGCAAAACTTTTATTGACCGTCCGGTGTATGTTTATATTTATCTATGATTGACTAATTAGTTGGACACCATTACCTATACATTATTTAAATGTATAATATATAATACTTTTATAATTACTATCTATACATATAATAAAACTGTAGAAATGATAATTCTGTACATTAAAGATATTCAAAAAATAATAAGCGGGGGGTGTCACTACATCGCTATAGAAGCCAAAAATGTCTGTATGTTTGTTCCACTATCACACGAAAACTACTGATCCGATTTGAATGCGGTTTTCGCAAATATATTTGTCTTCTTCCAACTCAACATCTGTGTATAAAATTTTTATCTCCCACCCCTCTAAGGGAACCAAATAGGGGATTAGATTTTGTATCAAACTTTTTTCTTTAATGGACTTACTTCATAATATTAACTGTGTTTTCCAACTTAACATCTGGTTAAATCGTTCTGCTGCGGGAAAACAACCACTAAAATTTCACGTTGTATTCTAAAAATCTGCCGTATAGTATGGTAGATTTTGGTGGATCTATATTCTTAGAAGGTTTCTAAATATATACATATAAAAAATATAATCATTAACTTTTTAGCAGCGGTGTGTACTTTTTTGGAATTGGTAAAAAATTAAAAATGTAACACTCGCGTCAGAACACAATTGTTACGGCATAGAAACAAAATAATAATTACGCCAACTAAATTAAAAAGTACTTTTGTTATTACCAAATTGTTTCGCAGAATTAAATTTCCAAATGGTTTTTATTATAATTGTCAGTATTTATTATTACTGTCATTCACACAAAACATCAATTTCGTTAGTAATTGTGACGACTGACGGCTTATAATTAACTTTCGACGTAAGCAAACACGTGTTCTTAATTCGTTGAGGTCCGAGGACTATGATCATTAAATTACTTTCCGTCTGAGCTTACTCGTGCGGAAAAATTCATTTATGACTTATAAAAAAAAACTACTGGCTAGATCTCGTTCAAACCAATTTTCGTTGGTAGTTTTTATAGTAATCTACATCATATATTTTTTTTAGAATTATCGTGCCCCTACTTTAGAAATTAGAGGGGGACACACATTTTACCACTTTGGAAGAGTCTCTCTCGCAAACTATTCAGGTTACAAAAAAATGATATGAGAAACCTCAATATGATTTTTGGAGACTTATCCATAAATACCCCACACGCATAGGTTAGATGAAAAATTTTTTTTTTGTTTCAGGTGTACCTATGGGGACCCCTAAAATGTTTAATAATTTTTCCATTTTTGCATCAAAATCTTAATCACAGACTACATCTACATACCAAGTTTCAATACTATAGCTCTAATAGTTTCGGAGAAAAGTGGCTGTGACATACGGACGGACAGACAGACAGACAAACAGACAGACAGATAGACAGACATTACGAATCTATAAGGGTTCCTTTTTTGCCATTTTGGCTACGGAATCCTAAAAAGTACTAGGTGTACTTAACAAAAAAAGAATTACTGAAATCGGAATGGTAATTCCAGAGATATCCGAACACAAACATAAAAACATACATACAGTCATACATACATACATACTTTATACATACATATATACATACACTTTTGAAATTTGGCACATTTGTTCAGACGCTGATATAAAATTCTTTTAAAGGTCAACCGTCAATGTATACGCCTTTATAATAAGATCCTATAAAACGTTCAAAATCTCTCAATTAATAAAATTAAAAAAGTTGTTAAAGAACGTTAAGTGCACCAAAGCACCAAAGCACTGGTGGTAGTTAGTAGATAACAGCGTAGCACTAACGTAGCGCGTAGCAGCCGTAGCCCCGTAGCCCCGTAGCCCCGTAGCCCCGTAGCCCCGTAGCCCCGTAGCCCCGTAGCCCCGGCGCGCGGCGTAGCTTAGCTCGTAGAACTTCGTAGCAGTTTAAGAATAAAATTAATATTTTGTACTTGGATTAATGCATAATTACTTAATTGAATTTAATTGTTATTCATATGAGAAATAAAGATCTCAAACCTTAAACCTTATTTTCACTGATTTTAATAAATTAGTTTAGGAAAATAGATATATTTTTATTTAATTATAGATATATTTTAACAACCTGTCCATGGAGGAATGTGTTTTTAAATTTTATAACGAGTTAAACGATATTTTTAATAGATTTGTACCTAAACGTGTAATTCGCTCCTCCTCTAAATCATGTCCTATTTGGTATACAATGCCTCTAAAAAAGTTACTAAATGAAAAAAAGAAATACCATAAACGCTGGAAGACATATAATAATCCGTTAGACTTTGAAACCTTTAAAATATTAAGAAAACGAGCAAAATTAATGGAACTTCAAGATTATAAAAAATATATAGCACACTGTGAAGACACTATTAAATCTAACCCGAAACATCTATGGTCATATATAAAGTCGAACTTCAATTTTGGTGAGCTACCACAAAAAATGCATTATAAAAATAAATATGTCAATAATGGAAGAGAAATATGTGACTTGTTTAATGAGCACTTCCATTCAGTTTTTGAACCACCTACGGTAAACGTTCAACCTTTAGATAATCTACAGCCACCTAGTAATTCCTTATTCGACATTGGAACTATTGAGATCACCGAAAAATTAGTCAATAAATTTCTAAAGTCTGTTGATCCAAAAAAAGGCGCTGGAACGGACGGTATCCATCCGATTCTTGTAAAACGATGTTCTTCCAGTTTAACAACTCCCTTAACAATTTTATATAAAAAATCTATATCTGAAGGTTGTGTCCCGTTGGCCTGGAAAAGGGCATGGATAACTCCAATACCCAAAGGATCCTTAAGCGACAATATAGAGAAATATAGACCAATCTCAAAGACCTGTGTATTTATAAAAATTTTAGAAGATATTGTTGCTCAACAGTTATTTGCCGTTGCCCGTCCATTTATAACACCGCAACAACATGGTTTCTATAAAGGACGTGGCGTTGAGAGTAATCTTTTGTCTTTTACAGAAATCATTCGAAATGCATTTGACAAAAATTGTCAAGTCGACGCAGTGTACACCGACTTTGCGAAGGCTTTCGACAAAATTTCCCACTACACCCTGTTATTGAAACTCTGGAATCTTGGTGTCCATGGTGATCTATTTCGTTGGTTAAGTTCTTATGTACAAAATAGATGTCAAGTCGTAGTATTGCAGGGGTTTACATCTAATTATAAACAAATAACATCTGGTGTCCCACAAGGATCACATTTGGCACCCTTACTATTTATACTATACATAAATGACTTAAGTAGCGCTTTGAAAAATAGCAATTCCCTTCTATATGCCGATGATACTAAAATTTTTAGAGTCATAAAAAATGTACATGATTGCGAACTTCTTCAAAAAGATTTAACTTTTTTCGAAACTGAATGTTTAAAAAATAACCTCTTTCTTAATTCTGACAAATGCAATATAATTACTTTTAGTCTGAAGCGCAAGCCAATTTTATTTAATTACAAACTTAATGGTAAATTGTTAAAGAGAACTTCAGAGATTCGGGATCTTGGTGTCTTGATGGACTCAAAACTTTCGTTTGTTTCACATATTAATAACATTCTCACTAAAGCCTATAAACAAATGGGATTTATTCTACGTGTTTCTAAACCATTTAAAAATGTATTTACTTATAAAATTTTGTATTATAGCTATGTTCGCAGCCACTTAGAGTTTGCTAGTACAGTGTGGTCTCCACAATACAAAATTCACTGTGAAAGAATAGAAACACTGCAGAAAAAATTTGTTAAGTGTCTTGAATTTAGAATGGGTAATGTTTATAGTAATTACGAATTGTCAATATCTAAATATAAAATACCTCCTTTAGCTAAGCGTCGCATAGTTTGTGATGTCGTATATTTGTATAAAATAATTAATAATATTGTAGACACACCTGAGCTACTTCATAATATAGAGTTTCGTGTGCCCCGGAGACGAGAAAGAATTTTAAGAAAAAGAAACCTCTTTAGCGTCCCACAATCCAGGACTTGTAATAGTAGTAACTCATTCTTAAGACGTTCTTGTAGTATGTATAATATCTATTTTGATGATTTAGATCTGTTTAATTGCTCTTTAAGTAAAATGAAACATGCTGTAAAAGAAAAAATAGAAAGCCTAGTTTTAGACAATAATAATTAATGTGATATGTTGTTATACTTGTAAATTGTAACTTAAGTCTTTTTAAACACAATGTTACACTCATTTTCTTTTATGGAACTAAAGGTTTGTGTTTCCAATTAATGTGCTTAGTCTATAAGATTATTTTGTATTATAAAACTGTTTGTTCCTGAAAAAAAAAAAAAAAAAAAAAAAAAAAATATTTTGGTAAGTACTTTGTAATAGATAACCCATGTTTGAACAATGAATAAACGATGTTGATGATTGTTGAATTAATTAATTTTGATGATGAGAGATGAGTAAGAGATGTGACAGTATTTTTTTAATTACATATTATAAAGATAATGTCATAGGCTTATATTTATTAATATTTTATCTGCAATTACAAAAAATATACTTACTCCGTATAAAATCATATCCTTTGAATCCAAAAACAAACGAATTAAGGCACCAAAAGAAGGGAAACCAGATTACAGTTCACATTTAAGAGTCTTTATACTGTAACACATTTTTGCATCACTAAGAATTCTATTCAGACACCTTTAGTAAACTACCGTACTCGAATATCTCGGCACATTCAAGTGAAAAACGTTCATATTGTCGGAGCCTTCGAACTAAACTATACGACGGGCTGGGACGTGACTTAATTTAGTTAGTACTACGATTGGACCAGCCTATCAACACACAAAACACAGCTCTAACCTAATTGAATTAGGAGATATTATCGCTTGGCTCTTTTTAGTATTTGCTACAATATTGTGTTCGAATTGGTTTGGGAATACTTTGATGTCGGTCCAAAACTAATCATTCGTAAATCAGTTTGTAATAAGCTTGTGCTGAAAGTAAATATAACTCTCAGATTATTTTGTATTTAAGCTAGGTGCTTATCTGTTATCTAGCATCAGGTATATACCTTAAAATGTTACAAGATTCTTTACTTGTATCAAAATTCAAACCGGCAAAAGACTCGTGGTAGGTACCATCGACAAAATTGATTCTCAGGCCGCGTTCCACTTGGCGTTGAAAACGATCAAAACGCTAAAAATAGGAGGCATTTTCAGCGTTTTGATCGTTTTTAACGCCAGGTGGAACGCGGGGTTAGTCAGTTGACAGACCAACGTCATTTGGTCGGATCATGTCAATTCAATGTTAAATGTGATGTGATCTGGCTGGGTTTGCCGTAGCCCTATGGAGTGTAGATGGCTCCATACGTAGCCCGTAACGCGACCAAAATACGTTAATACCAAATACATAGGCTTTGTCCACATTGTGCCTTTTTCTGTTCGTCAAGGGCATGCGTTATAGCGCAGTCAACAACGAACGTGAGGCATGCCCGTGACGCCCGGCCCGTTAAAGTCGTAGCGCTCGCTATATTATGCTATGGGTAGATTTGTGGTATGAGAATGATTATGACCATTTCACCATGAGCCTTCTAACGTGCAATTCCACTAGCAGCCAATTAATACTAATTATTATCTTTTTATTATATCACCAAATTTAATATTTAATAATAACCTGTAATATCATCTAAGTCCTTATATACTTAGGTGCACCCTCACCGACCGGGAGCACTCTCATTTGTAATGTAACACACTCGCTGGTAATGTAACGTTACAGATTCGAGCATTACATAAGTGAGGGAGCAGAACCGAGCATTACAATGCGCACCTTGTAATGATACAATATTATGTAATATCTTGATTCAACTTGTAACATCATTGCTATGTAATGCTCAAAGTCGAATTTACACGCAAATGCGTGTATTGGCCCGAATAATTAAATCTAGCAATCCACTCAGCCTCTTACCAAAATAAATGGCGGTGGGTGGAGGCGAACAATGAAAAGTAAAATGTTCGCAATCGAAAACATAAAGTTTCGGTTTTGAACCGTCAGTCCCGTGCCGCCGAAGCCGGTGCCACGGGACGTAAGCGGTAAGCCGATTACCACGGGCGTGGATTACTTACGGGTGGACCGCAGACGGTCGTCGGGCCGCCCGACCGTGATTCACAGATCACGTGCACTACACGTGATGAAAATAATTATTATTATTAATACATATTCTACTCATTTCATTGCCTACGCAGGTATTAGTGTTCAGTCTCTATGTCACAAAAAGTTTTTTTTTAATTCAAGTAGGACTTCTCGTTTGGCACAGTCTTTAAGGCCGGTATAAATAGTCAGTACTCAAGATGCATCTCGGTAGATAATAGAATCAGGCGTTACTTTGCGGAAATCCATAGCTTAAAATTTAATTTGTTATTATTATTATTATTTATTATTTTTTTAATAATAATAAGAATAATAATAACAAACTAAATTTTATGCATCTCGGTCTCAAGACACGGTTCAGGCTCTGTGATTGGTTGGCTGTCAAAATTTGGACCAATCACAGAGCCGAACCGCGTCTTGAGACCGGGTCCCGATCCCGACCTTAAGTACTGACTATTTATACCGGCCTAAGATTTTTTTACCAAAAACCTAAAATCTTTTTGGACCGTTTACACTCAGCCACTGCCACTGTTCCTGCCTGAGTCCTAGGGGGCGACAGTCGGCAGATTATGTACTATCAGGGAAGTTGATTCCTTGCCCGTAACTTTGCCTAAGCGGGGAGTGGAGCACCATGGGGTTTTAGTGGGTAGTTCCTCGGAGAGAGTTAATAGTTTGATATCCGGCCAATCAGCCACTCATATTTTATGCCTCATCTTCACGTACATGGTCAACCTACATTACGATACGGACGGCGCGGCGGCGGCGGCGGACCGCGGACCTGAGATTAGGGCTGCCATCAGTCCGGATTTCCCCGGATTTGTCCTAGTCTGAAGTGCGTCCGGGGACTCGACCGTCCGGCCGGGTTTTCAAAAAAGTGTTCAGGAAGCCCCCTTTAAATATTAAATTTATTTTGTTTTTGTTTCACCTGTTGCCATTATGGATTACGAGCAAGAAAGCCAAAAAAAAGAGATGGGAGCCTAATAATAACTACATTAGTGATTAGGCACACATGTGAGAAATAACCAGGACAAAGCAGGCACAAACCACAATATAATAATTTATACATTATAATAATATACAGTAGACTATTTTTAAACTAGACCATTTTCATTCATCCAAAATGGGAGCATTGCGCACCAATACCATGATTTCAGACGATTCTATGTAGCAAAAGAGTGGTATACGCTAAAGTTGTCTCTACTGTGAGTTGTAACGGCTGAGTTACTCTACTGCATGATATTAATTAGACTGTCTACGACCTACGCCATTATGTATAAAATACAGTATACTGTCGAGATTATGGCTGTGCAACCGTAAATCAAATGCATAAACTTACATATTTCTATAAAAAAAAGTTTGACAGTTGTGGCTACGCTGTTGACTTTGTCATTTGTGTCAAATTAAATTACAAATATTGTTATACTTTTTTGTAATTTGTAAACAATTGGAAAAGTGAAGAAAGTACTAAAAGTAGAACATAGATGGTTTAGAAAGATAAAAGTGTTCACTTATTAGATAAACTTGTGTCCCAATTTAGATGACTCTTGGACGTAAATATCAAAATTCTTCCGGGTAAATGGCTTTATTATCCTTGTGTGGGATTAACTGTTTAACCATGCATGAAAGGGGTAAAAGTATTAATAAATTGCTGGAAGATTGATTTTCTTCTATTTATAGGAATGCAGGGGAGGCTCGTAAAGTCTATGCTAACCAGTCGAAGGTTGGGACTCTGTCAGGGTGCTCATCTTCTGTAAGTTTAGCTATTATATATGCATGCATACTAACTCTTAACTTGTTGTAAATAGAATTTCACTTTGTAACTAGCTTTCTTTACTAGAGGTTGTATATTTTACATTTAACTATGTTATAATATCCAGGCGTGCATGTGTTATGCAAATGTGTTAAGTATTAATCATCAACAGTATTCCTAATAAAACAAGTCAGCTAATAAGCATACACATGTTATTATAAGATTCTAAGTTTGTAAAGGTACAATTTGTATTCTTTAGAAACTTTTTGTGTATAGAAAAAAGTATGGGAAACAAAGTACAGTTACCACCAGATCAGATTTCCTGCCTGTTAACCAAGTTTTGAAGTTTATTATTAAGTAATCAGGTTCAACCAAGGATTTACACCAAATGTATTGACAACTGTACAGTGAATTATTTATTTCAAAAGTCTATAAATAAAAGTACAGTCATTTAACATTAAATAATTTATTCATTTTGAATACAAACAAGTATACAAAATAATTACGAATTAAATCTATATCTATACTAATATTATAAAGCTAATAAAGGGTTTGTTTATTTGTTTGTTTGAAAGTGCAAATTCTCAGGAACTACTTTTAACTAGTTTGTAAGATAAGCACAGAAGTGCATAACTTACAAACTACGTTTTCATGAAATTCGTCCAGTTACATTATAAAAAAGAAAAAACCTCTTTAATTTCTTTTTTGAATACATTCATAACATAATGGCATTATTAAAAGTAATAATAAATATGTATAATTAATGTAAATTTGAAAACTTAAGTGTAATTTATAGGAAATAAAGGCTTTTTTTATTTTTATTATTAAAATGTTCTTACAGCTATCACTGTCCGAAATGATTGAGCCTCCCGACTATGAGCAGATGTGTGAGCATGTCATGGGGGAGGGGGACCCCCTGGCGTACCCGGAAAATGACTTCGAGGTGCTCACCATACCCCGACGCATCAGAACTATCAACCACATTCTACCCGATGAAGACTTGTGAGTACTAAGTTATGACATTGAAGATAAGTTTTTTACTCTTTAACCGTGAGGAAAACAGCTTATCTATTTCACAGTAATACACACTTTTCCATGCACTTTTTCCACATTTATTAATTTAATTTACTACAATTATATCTCACACGACCGGTTTCGTTAACATCATCATCAGGTGTATGTTAACGAAACCGGTCGTGTGAGATATAATTGTAGTAAATTAAATTAATAAATGTGGAAAAAGTGCATGGAAAAGTGTGTATTACTGTGAAACATGAATTTCCACCAAGAAGTTACAGTACATTCAATATCATATAACTTATCTATTGTTATCGCGGTCACATGCGACCGCTTGGGGCTTGATTTAATTAAACTATCCAACTGGAATATTATGTGACTAAAGCTCTTCATACACATACATATAAATCATACTTTTCAATAGTGTTTGAGCTTACTCAAGTTTTATTATTATACAGGATTATTTTTTCACCAGTACAATAAATTTTACCACGTCATTGGTATCGATAATAATAGAGTATATTTCACAAATTGATATTATTTTCCATTTCAATTTTCAATTAATTTATCCTTTATCCAATCTAATACCGCTTGGGCGCACTAATTACAAGGCGACAACGGGTGCGGTATGAGGTAGGGGGCGGCGGGGTGAGGTAAGCGATCGGCCGGGCGGCGCACGAGTTGGCAACAAAGCATCCCTTGCCGGGCCACCGCTGACCGTGCGCATTGAATTAAACAGTTGCCAATTCGCGCGTTTTGCGTACTACTCTATTGCCTCGTAATATTTTATTTTATTTTTGACAAGTATTACGTATGTTGATTTATTGTACTGGTGAAAAAATAATCTATATATATAAAATTACAAGTCCTGACTGATTGACTGACTGACTGATTCATCATCGCAGAGCAAAAACTGTTAAAGTTACAGCCACGAAATTTGGTGAGCAGGGTTGTTATTAGTAGACACCCATTAAGGAAGGAATTTCGGAAATTTTAACCTGAAGGGGGTGAAATAGGGGTTGAAAGTTTGTATGAAAGTCCGTCATTTCTTAATTTAGAAACATGAAACTTTATTTTTGGGCTACTGAATAAAAATAAATAAGTACGTATTATATGGCTAGATCTCGTTCAAACCAATTTTCGTTGGTAGTTTTTATAGTAATCTACGTCATATATTTTTTTTAGAATTATCATGCCCCTACTTTAGAAATTAGAAGGGGGGGGGACACACATTAATTTACCACTTTGGAAGAGTCTTTCTCGCAAACTATTCAGGTTAGAAAAAAATTATATGAGAAACCTCAATATGATTTTTGGAGACTTATCCATAGATACCCCACACGCATAGGTTAGATGAAAAAAATTTTTTTTTGTTTCAGTCTAAAATTTTTAATAATTTTTCCATTTTTGCATCAAAATCTTAATGCGGTTCACAGACTACATCTACTTACCGAGTTTCAATAGTATAGCTCATATAGTTTCGAAGAAAAGTGGCTGTGACATACGGACGGACAGACAGACAGACAGACAGACATGACGAATCTATAAGGGTTCCGTTTTTTTCCATTTTGGCTACGGAACCCTGTGATTGTTATTATTATTGAAAGCAATAAATATTTTCTACTTTTGCAGAAGTAAAGCTCCAATGTTTGTTCGCGACTGCATCAGCAGCTATACCTCTGACTTCACCGTAGTAGAATACAAGTATCGCGCACACTCCGGCTCGGCCATCGGTCGCGAGAGGTTGAGTGAGAGAATAGAGAAGCTGCTGTCAGCCCCGCAGCACCAGTATGAAGTAGACGCTGAGCAGTCTACTTCCACAGAAGAACTTGCTTCCCAAAATGTAAAAAGATATTAATTATTTGCTACTTTGTAACTTAAGATTTCTTTGTTCTTTCTTTTGTTTTAACAAAATTTAAAATGGCATAACAAAAAAAATTTACTCTCTAGTTTGAGTCTCAACCATCAAGCGGGCGACAGTCCGTGGCGTCTATATCATCATCATCGTCGTGCAATGAGACCCTCACGCCTCGCGGCTCGTGGGCCAGCCTGGACCTGCGTAGCTCCTCCTCCGACCCGCTCCTTCCGGATCTGTTCGAGAAGAAACCACCAGACCAAATTGATGCTATCAATGAAGCCAAGAGGTAAGATTTATAATGGTAACTACAATCATATTTTTTTTTTATCAATATTTAAAATGTATTGTAAAAACCTTAATTATAATTTGCTATATGCGTGACATCCATACTTTCATACTAATATTATAAAGTAGATGACTCAGGGAATTTCGTATCACTTTCCTCCTAATATAAACCTTCCCCTGAGTTCCACGAATTTATATACATGCGAAAGTGTGTATCTCTGTCTGTTACTTCGTCACGCTTAAACTGCTAAACAGATTTTGATGGGTATGCAGATACTTTGAGTCCCGGGAAACTACGGGACATAGGATACTTTTTAGACCAGAAATTGTACAGTTCTTGCGCGATAAACGATTTGGCGCAACGGAGTTACGGGCGTTATCAAGTATTTGAAATGAAATGAAATATCTTTTATTCAAAATCAAGTATTTACTATTATCAAGTATTTATTATACAAATGTTGCCCAGGCTGGAGAACCGTCAGGCGGACCTGATGGGTCTGTACGCGCCGTACCTGGACGAGGAGGAGGCGGTGGAGCGGCGGCTGGCGGCCGAGCTGCCCGCGGAGATGCTCGGACACCGCATACTCGTCGTCTGCCATCAGCTCAAGTGAGTAACACAAGAGGTTCTGAGAAAAATAAAAAGCTCTGTAATAAAAATGTATATGCGTATGTTCGCAGCATTCTCGCAAAGGCTAAAATTTTGGTTGCAGGCAAAATTTTGTTAATATAATATATCTATGGACGCTTCACACCACGTCAATCTGGCCCCGTGGTACATACCTGAAGGACTTGTGTTACGGCCTACGGGTACCAGACAACGGAAATATATTTAATACTTTTATACTATACTATATTTAAGATTTTTATTATATGATAAATATATTTAATACACATCCATGACCCAGGAACTTTGAAAATTTTTTGTTCCGTCGGCGGGACTCGAACCCGCGACCCCCGGCTTAAACTACCAACGTGCTATCCACTGAGCCACAGAGGTCGTCGAAACACGTTGTTAAACATATAAATAAATTTTTAACTATCATTATTTAATTGTAGATAATGCAACTTTAAAATAGAATCCCGGAACTCATCTCGTATTACAATAACGCCCACTTGCGCCAATCTCAAACTTTAAAGGATTTTAGAAGCAAGAGAACGTGATCTGACACAAGATTACAAATAACCTATGGTGCAAATGAACTTTAAATGAATTTTCATCATACAAAATGTTGCAGGCTCGAGCTAGACGTAGAGCCGTTATTCGCATCGATGGCGCTCTACGACGCCAAGGAGAAACGCAAGCTCTCCGAGAACTTCTACTTCAACCTGAACTCGGAGTGCACGCGGCAGATGCTGTCCGCCCACGTGCCCCACGCTGACCTCTCCACGCTCAGTCGCAGCGCGGTCTTCGACATACACAACCCCACCCCGGACATATTCATAGTCGTCCGGGTCGAGAAGGTGCTGCAAGGAGATGTTAACGAGTGCGTGGAACCGTATATCAAAGATGATAAGGTGAATATTACCTCGGACACATACTACAAAAAATTATAGTGTCCCATTGTTTGTATCCTTTTTATTGACTTTCACAAAGTAGACTATAAAACATGCCTGGTTTTAAATATGGTTAAGGTTTGTAGAGTAAGTTTGGGTTAGTGTCGATAATCAGAATCGGCATGGTAGATAATAACAGAGGTAATTTTGTCGCCCGTGTTCGGCGGTCGAGACGTCAAAATCCTCTTATATTTTGCTGCATCTGCACTAGAGATATGGTTTCTCGTCCATTGTTTAGCTAGAATCAATTTTCTATTTTTTTTCGAGGGCAGAGACAGGAGACTAAGAATTCTATTGTGACCTTCGAAATAGAAAGTTTTGGATAAAAAAGTTTTATCTATTTATATTAAAATGTTTATAACTTAGCTTACTTACTATCTAACTCTTTATTACATAGAACCGTGAAAAAGTCCGCGCGGGGGCGGCGGCCGCGTGCGCGCGCCTGGGGCGGTACCGCATGCCGCTGGCGTGGAGCGCCGTGTCGCTGCTCAGCGTGCTCAGCGGCGCCGGCGACACCCCCCAGGACCCCCCCACACCCTCCCCCAACACCAACAGCCTCGGTGAGATAGACCAGCGATTACCGCCTTTAATGCTGACTAGGGAAAGTTCAAAATATGCTATCACTCTTTCTCGATAGTTCGTCGGTGATACGTATGGGGCTTACTGTACCAGCCTATTCGAGGAACTAAGGTCTACAACAAACATGACGTAAACTTTAATATCTTGTTTACTTTATCATAATATTGTTTTCTATTATCCCATTAGGTACTATAATTAATGTTTTATTAAGTTTAATCTTTGTATAAACGCAAAATACACTTTTAGCCGAAAGTATTTCTGTGGGACACTTAGTATTTCGGCTAGAAATACTTTCATAGCCGAAAACTATATTAATAAAGTTCCAGTAAAAATACTATCTTAATACAAACGGAGCTGGGAGCAAAAGATTCGTAGCATATCCATAGATACTAAATATTACGAATGCGAAAGTGTGTATGTCTGTTACATCTTTACGTGTAAACCGCTGAACCGATTTTGATCTCGGTATAGAGATACTTTGAGTCCCGGAAAAGGACGTAGGAAACTTTTTATCTGGAAAAAATTACGGTTCAGGGCGCGATAACCGAATTTTACGGGTGTCATATAGTTAATAAAATTCTTATCATGTTCAGACCGCAAGGCGTCCGGCGGCAGTCTGGAGGGTCTGCGGCGCCGCGCGGGCGAGGTGGGCGGGTCCCTGTCCCGCAAGGGGTCGGTCGAGCGGCGCGCCCCGCCCGACGACGTGCTCACACACATCGACACCTTCAAACCCATCGCCATTACTGTTACTAGCTTCTTCAAGCAGGTAAGTTCTAAACAGCGAATCGAAACACAAAATTGAAAATGACAAAATTTGTATTCTGTGCCTCGTATCTTCAGTTTGATTATAGCGTATGTTGATAACGTCAATGGAGGTCCGATTTTCGTACAATAAAATCGTCTAGCTATGGGGTTTTGGCAACTGTTGTTTTACTAGGATTTTTATTTGAAAAATGTGGGGCACCATTCACAAAATGGTGTTGACAGACAACAAAGGATTAGCCCCAATATAATAAGCGCAGGATTTCTTCGGACACGATAGGGCCCGTTATTTGAGGCGCGGACGCTCTAGCTAAACTAAATCCACACTAATACTATAATTGTCAAAGTGTGTCTGTTTGTCTGTCTATCTGTCTGTCTGTTACATCTTCACGCCCAAACTGTTTGACTGATTTTGCTGAAATTTGGTAATTTGGTATGGAGATACTTTAAGTCCCGGAACAATGTACGGTTCCCGCGCGATAAACGAATTTTGGCGCAACGGAGTTGCGGGTATCATCTTGTTGTAAATATTTTCCGACTCTTCCACACAGGAGACGGACAAACTCCGCGACGAGGACCTGTACAAATTCCTGGCGGAGATCAAGCGGCCGAGCTCAGCGCCCAAGAAGCTCAAGTGCATCCCGGGCACGCTCAAGATCGAGGTGTCGCCCGCGCCCGACGAGATCCGCAACGGACTCACGCCGGAGCTCGCCAAGCTGCAGCCTTATGGAGGTGAGGAATTGAGTGTAGGCCTCACTAGACATAAATAAACGACAGTGAACTGCGAAGCAAATGTGCTATGCCAACAAATTAAAATCTTTACTACGAGCTTGTCTGAAACGTCATTACTCGTTAATAATAATGCTATGCGGGAGCGCAACTCACTACATATTCAAAGTATTTTATATACGGTACTAAAATTACAAAATGTATTTATTACTTTGAACTGGCCGCTTTCTGTGATTGACGATTCGTAATATTTTTTTTCTGTTTTATTTGCTTGTTTATGACTTAGTAGCATAAATCATGAATGGTTGCTATTTTATATCCTGCAGATGAGAACGTGCGTCCCTGCAAGGAGATCCTGCCGTTCCCGGCGGGCGCGGGGGGCGGGGCGGCGCCGCACACGCACTACCGCAACCTGCTGTTCCTGAGTGTGCGCGACATCAACCTCACCGCCTACACCGCGCGTGCTGGCTCCGCGCGGAACATCACGGTGCGTGCGCGTGACGTCACTGTGCGTGCAGTGCGTGACGTCAGACGTATTTGATATACGAGACTGCACATGAATATCATATTTAAAATGTAACATGTTAGTTTTTAAGCACGTTACGTGTCATGGAGGCGCGGTCGGAGTGTGTGTGGAGGATTTTATAATATAATGTTATCTACACAATATGCCTAATCGTGTACTGATTTAACGTGTATGATGTAGGTCCGCATCCAGCTGATGGCGGGCGAGGAGCAATCGGCGGCGCTGCCTAACATCTTCGGCCGCAGCTCGTGCCCGGAGTTCAGTACCGAGGCCTACACCACCGTGCTCTACCATAACAAGTACGTTCAATTTAAACCACTATAATCAGGTCACGGTTCCAGTAGTAATCTTATGCTACTTGATAACTCGGCACAAACTATATACTTGATAACTAACACTCCAATTTATTGGTATCGCGGTTCTATTGCTTTGAGTACTACTATTCGGGTAAATGGCAATGAGTCAATGCATGAATTTCTACCTATTTGAAGACCGTACACTGCAACGCGAGATAAGAAAGTTCAGTAGATAAATTAAATCAGTTAAACATGACCCTTCAAATGACAAAGATGGAGCTGACGAAATTACGAACAAAGATGGCAGACATAACCATGTTTCTCGAAAAGACAGTTGAAAATTACACACCCTTTAAAAGGGACGTCAATACACACTTAATAAAATAAAAAACAATGATGGCAATGGTGTATCGACAGGAACCCGTCGCTATACGACGAGGTGAAGCTGAAGCTGCCGGCGGACCTGGGCGACCACCACCACCTGCTGTTCACGTTCCTGCACGTCGCCTGCCAGCGCAAGCCCGCCGACCACGAGAAGAACGTCGAGACGCCAGTCGGGTACTCTGTACGTATATTACACGTTAAGTTTTTCATCGATCTGGTCCATCAATCTGGTAAGATTGACGCGAAACTGATCGTCTAACCCACGGACTGATAATTTTTTAAATATGTATCATCGAGGAAATTGATTCCTTGGCAGTTGACAGACCTACGTCATATATTGGTCCATGGTTTTACGCAAGCTTACCGCGTCACTGATGTACAGGGTTTGCGGCAGTGACAACAGCATACTGAAGGCGATGATATGTGTGCAAGCCGACGGCACCATGTTACTAGTGCGCCGGTACCGTGGCGAAAATACCGTAGTACCAAATAGAAAATTAAAAATCACTTTATATTTTTACTAACATAGGAATAAGATTATCGTTAATACTAACCATGTCATGATCTCTACACTATGGACTGTGATAGTCTGTAATAAATGTATTTTATTTTATTAGTGGTTGCCGCTATGCCGCAACGGCAAACTGTCTAGCGGCGAGTGGGCGTTGCCGGTGATGTCGGAGGCCCCGCCCCCCAACTACTCGTACATATTCCCCGACGTCCAGCTGCCCGGCACGCGCTGGATCGACAACCACCGACCGCTGTTCAACATCGCGCTGGACCCGCACACCACTGTACATCCTCAGGTGAACCCTACACCATATTTATTCAAAAATACAAACCTTCATTTTGCCGATTGACTTCGATCAGACGCGGGGTTCTTTTTAGGGTTCCGTAGCCAAATTGGCAAAAAACGGAACCCTTATAGATTCGTCATGTCTGTCTGTCTGTCTGTCTGTCTGTCCGTCTGTATGTCACAGCCACTTTTCTCCGAAACTATTAGAGCTATACTATTGAAACTTGGTAAGTAGATGTAGTCTGTGAACCGCATTAAGATTTTGATGCAGAAATGGAAAAATTATTAAAAATTTTAGGGGTCCCCATAGGTACAACTGAAAAAAAAATTTTTTTCATCTAACCTATGCGTGTGGGGTATCTATGGATAAGTCTCCGAAAATCATTTTGAGGTTTCTCATCATTTTTTTCTAACCTGAATAGTTTGCGAGAAAGACTCTTCCAAAGTGGTAAAATGTGTGTCCCCCCCCCCTCTAATTTCTAAAGTAGGGGCATGATAGTTCTAAAAAAAATATATGATGTAGATTACTATAAAAACTACCAACGAACGAGATCTAGCTAGTAGTAGTTTTTTATACGTCATAAATGGTAAACCTTAATTTTCATTAAATCGACTAAAATATAAAAATAAATCAAAAACCTTTTAATTTCATAAAAATAAACCTTATTGCTGCTGCGGAACTCTTCATGGGCGAGTCCAACTCGCACTTGGCCGCTTTTTACATGGTATTTTATCAATTAGTCACTGCTTTTTAGCGGGGTTTGGGCTGGGGCTCTAGACCCAGAGTCTAGGTCTATCGAGATTCGAGAGTGAAAAGTAACATTATTCCGTAAAAATCCAAGACTGATAAAGTGAACATGTAATATTCTTATTTTCGTTCATAAATTTCACAGCTTATGTTACAAAAATTTATACTCTACAGGACAGCTATATAGAGCGGTTCGCGATGGCGTGCGAGGCGGTCATCGAAGGCAACATACCGCCGAGAATCGGACTCGCTAATATGGAATCTGAACTAAGGACAAGGTTAGATGAACTTCTTATCTTTTAAGGTTTTACCATGAGACGTCTGGTTTTTAAAAATTCATGACAGTCAAAATCAAAAACTCTTTGCTGCCTGCCCCAGGCTAAACTCATGAGTTTAGTCTGGGGCAGTGCCACTAAACCGTTTAGAGACTCAAACAATCGTACTAGAATGCCGCGTCCTAAAATAAAGGAGGTCAGTCTGCTATCAGTCCAAACTCTGACCGGATCTTTCGACCTCTCTCAGATATAGGGGCCTTAAAGTGTGAAAAATCGATTTTTAGTACCAAAATGTGACACCGGTGATGTCGGCACACTGCCTGTTCTACATAAACAGAACCAATATAAAATGTAAATATTTTGTATAGTATGGCGGAGCTGGGATGCGGGGCGGCGGAGGCGCTGGCGCGTCACCTGCCCGTACTCGCGGACGCGCTGCTGCGGCTGCTGACGGCGCCGCCCGCGCTCGGCCCGCAGCCCCTCAACATCGCCCAGGATGCCTTCGCTGCGCTCGCGCATCTCTTCGCCACCGTCACCGTACGTCAAATCATGGATTAATTAAGCATTAACTATTCCATAACGCAAGCTAAGAATCATGTTATGTAATTCCTTATACTTCGAATGATACATGCTAATGGAAAGGATCTTTCCTTTAAAAATGATATTATCTCTTGATAATATCATTTTTATTTTTTAAAGTGATTATAAAGTGACGAGCATTCTTATACTTAGCTTAAACTATTATTCACATTTATTTTAGGAAATGAAAAATGTGAGTGATTCTACATCTGATATTTTCCTAGAACATGAACGAGGGCAGCACCTGCGACGCGCACGGCCGCAGCGGGCTGGTTTCGGCGTACATCACGTACCAGTGCCGCATGCCCCGCCCCAGCGCGCGGGACGCGCACGTCGGCCTGCCGCTGCCGCCTGAAGGTAATATTAGCAATACATTACGGCTGTTGACTGCCGTCGATAAGTGTCGACGGCAAGTGCCGTTCGTCTGTAAGGAGCCTAAGATGAATATATTTTATTATTTAAGGCTCTTCCAGCATCCTCACTAATCCATACTTATATTATAAATGCGAAAGTGTGTCTGTCTGTCTGTTACCTCTTCACGTCCAAACCGCTAGAGACTTTGAGTCCCGAGAAAGAATTTAGGAGACTTTTAACCCGGAAAATGTCCGTTTCCTGAGCGATAAATGAATTTTAACGCAACGGAGTTGCGAGCGTTATCTAGTATTATAATCATAAGAGACAAGTGATTTTTTCAGGCATTTTGTATGGAACACGTCGTGTGCGCGACTAACTTGCTCTTGGCCATTTTTATGGATATATCTATTAATAATGTTGGTTTTATTGACGTACAGCGCTAATTGACGGGTCATGCAAGATCCTGCACGAGGAGATCGCGCTGCAGTGGGTGGTCGCCAGCGGCACCACCAGGGACCTCGCCATGCACAACTCATGGTAACGGCCACATAAAATATATATATTTTTTAATGTTCACCTCATATTAGGTATAGTCTATACGTTTATATCTTGAAATATCAGGTTAATTACTCGTCAACCCTAAAACTGCGTTATACAGGGCGCTGTTCGAATTGATGGTGAAGTCGATGGGCGAGTACGTGTGGCGGAGCGCGGGGGGCGGGGCCGACACGCCGCGCCGCGCGCGCTTCCCCGACCACTACACTGACGACGTGGCCGCGCTCGTTGGCAACGTCACTGCAGAGATCATCGCCAGGTAACGTGAAATTGTGTCGATCTAGTTTTCAAGTTAAGTACCGACTTACCGAGCAATAGGGTATTACACGAATTTTTGAAATGTATCCCAAAATAATTCTATAGTGTTAATATGACGGTAAAAAATAAAATAATATTTTTTTTCTCACGTTAAGTATGAAAAAAAAACATTATTTTTACATAATTTAAAATTTCGAGCGTATTTCGCAAAAACGCTTCCGCTAGTGGACGCCATGTTTGCTCTGTATTGCTCTATGGTCATGACGTCATTGGGTGAGTAAACAAAGCATCACTTGACATAACATTGAGATACTATAGTAGGAGGGAGCCTTGTATCGGTATATAAGCGTCAAAAGCGTGTAATGTTATGTCCTACTTACTAGGACATAACAAAGGAGTCGGACTGCATATTTCATGTAATAAAAGTATTATTAAAGGTTTTTAGTGAACATTTTATGCTAGATATTGTTGAGTTTTGTGGTTCCGCTAAATAATTAACCATAAGAGTGGCTAAATAATGCCTCAAACACGTGGATTTAACATGAAATACGTAAGTTTTGAACAACGTTTTTTGGGCTTTCCAATCGGTATTTTTGTAAGCTAAAAAGACAATTTATAAGTTTAATAATCCCTTATTCGTGCTATATAAGACATTAGTGCTAAAAATGTCACATCAATTAATAATTTGGCTACAAAAATTGCATAGCTTTTTACGTGTGTTTACGCATTCTCATTACTTGAATTATAGTTTATCGATAGGTATCATGAACTAAGTGGCTTTCTTTTCTGGATTATAATGTGCTTCGAAATGATCGACAAATAGAAATATTCAAGAAAATAAACGCACACTACCTGTATGAAAATAAGCACAAAATGGCCACGCGATGACGGGCTAAGATTACATCTACCTATATATCCTTAATCTGTGTGACATAAGATATTCGGCACTGACAGTTGACGCAGTTGTCATTTTTTTTTGTTTACTATCCCAATGACGTCATTAGCATGGCGGAAAGATTTCGGAGCGTTCAAAAACGGATAAAAAATCCTGAAATCTTTAAACTACATTTAAAAATATAATAAGGTATCTTATGAAGTCAAACTAACATTTTCCGATTGCTTTTCCTCTAAACTATCATAATAATACATTTTTTATTTTTTTCTCATATACACTAAAATACCCTATTATGTCATATGAGTTTCTACCTTTTTTTAATAATGATGTTCAACGAGTTTCTACCAACCCGAGAGAGAATCAAAGCTGTCCTTGATAAATGGCGGTTGCAGAGCATGTTAAATATTTTACTCGCTTTTTTGTTTCTTTCCCTCGCACACGAATATAATGCTATCACGTTTCGAGATGCACGAATGAAACGCTATGGCAATATAGTGTAAGATGATAACTAGAAGTTTGAAGATGTAATTACTTCTAGAATTCTTAAATTTTTAAGTGAATTGATCCTTATTCTCTGAGCAAACCCAAAGTTACCCTATCCGATTTATGATTCTCCAGGTACGGCAAGGACAGCCGTCTGACGCAGAGCCTGAACAACAGCCTGGCGTTCTTCCTGTTTGACTTACTGAGCCTCATGGACCGCGGCTACGTGTTCAACCTCATCCGCACCTACCACAAGCAGATGTGCGCCAAGATCGCCTCCCTGCCTGACGCCGTGCCGCTCGTGCATTACAAGGTATTATTTATACAGGTTTATTATCAACTATTTGACTAGATATGAAGCGTTTTCTTATTATCATTTACGTTTTGAAAAGTAGTTTAGATCTACTTACACAGTTAAAGTCCACAAGTTACGTAAGGTGTTTTTTTGACCCCCCTTCCCCCTGGTGAGATTTCGTAAGATTTTATTCAACCCCCCTCCCCCCAAAATCGCACGTAATCGCACGTAAGATTTTTCAAAATGTGTATTTCTTACGTAAACGCATTGGATTGTTAAATTAGTTATTAAATTTTAGTATGAGAAAAAGGCTTATAATAGTCTATGCTTATAATATTATAGTCTAGTTTAATAATAAGTATTAAATAGTATAAATGTGTATGAAATGTTGCGTAAAAACTTGTACGGGTGGATATATAGTGGTTTGACAGTCAGTAGATTTTCTTTCGACTGAATTTGTGAATGATCTTTCTTAATCGTATAACGAATATTACGTTATGTATAGTACAATCTGGATGAAATGGACCTTTGGTCCCCCCTCTCCCCAACGTGAGATTAGATGAGATTTGACTCGACCCCCTCCCCGCCTAAACACCTCACGTAACTTGTGGACGCCCCCTAACGGGACACGATAGTTTCATGAAAATTAGGTTTCTTTTCAATCGGTAATTTATTATACTAGATGACGCCCGCCCCTCCGTTGCGCCAAAATTAACTTATCGCGCGGAAACCGAACATTTTTCCGGGATAAAAAGTATCCTATGTCCTTACCCGGGACTCAAAACATCTCCATACCAAATTTCTGCAAAATCAGTTCAGTGGTTTGGGCAGGAAGAAGTAACAGACAGACAAACTTTCGCTTTTATAATATTAGTATGCATTCTTGCTACTATGCGGCTTATAAGTGCAGCCTGGTGTAATAGACCTCTCTGTGCAGCTATCGTTCCTGCGCATCGTGTGCTCGCACGAGCACTACGTGTCGCTGTGCCTGCCGCCGCCGCCGCCGCCCGCGCCGTCGCCCGCGGCCCCGCCCCCCACCCGCCCCCCCGCCTCCTCCGCCTCCACCACTGCCAGCGAGGACGGCCGCCGACTCGCCACGCTCAGTGTCGACTTCCGATCGAGACACTACCTCGCCGGTCTGCTGCTGTCCGACCTTGCTGCTGCGCTCGACCTACAGTGAGTAATCATAAAGTATTTTATTTTATTTTATTTAGTTAGGAAAACTTACAGCTAGATTATTATTATTATTATTATTACAGCTACATTAGTATGCACCGATAGTCACTTGTCCACCGTATGAAACAAAATAACTTATAATTAGTACGGGAGCCTTTTATCATATAATCCGACCTCGGAATTAATGTTTCAGTTAATTTTTCCTTATGCCTTCTTAAGATTAGTTTTATTATTAGCATGATCAATAAAAAAATTGTTTCTTTTTACGGAAGTATAGAGGAATTCAGAAATGTTGCCCCTACAATCTGTCAGTGTTTTTGTTCTAGCGTAGACAAAACGCACCTAAAAATCAATGAAATCAAAAATCTTTATTAACTAACAGTGGTTACGTAAAGGGTATAGTGCATAACCTCATTCGTAAGTGATGCGAACAACGGAACTGCTTCAAACAAACTATCAATCATCATATCCGTGAACCCATTAGCCAATGTCGCTTACCGCAGGTCGCCGGTGCTGCAGTGCGCAGCGGTATCCGCTCTAGCGGGCTTGCTGAGCGCGCACGACGCGGACCCGCGGCTGGCGCGGCCGGAGCTGCGCGCGCGCGTCGCACAGCTCTACCTGCCGCTACTGACTATCGCCATGGACGTGCAGCCGCGCCTGCACCGCGCCGCCGCTGCGCCTAAAGGTTACAAAAGTTCTATTCATTTGATGATGATGAAGAAATTCCAATAAAAAATAATAGGATGTTTTAATTTGTTTTGATGAAAATTTAACCACACAAAAGTAATGCCAATCAAGTTCGTTTTAACTGTATTAAGTCTTAACGACGACACAACGTACCGAATATGACTTTCAGACATACTGCAACTCGACGGGGAGATGAGCCAGTTCGGCGCGTTCAACCCTGCGACAACGCCTGAAGAATTCAAGCAGGTGACTTTGAAATTGTGACACCAAGAATATTTTTGAATTAATTCAAATTGCATTTCGTATAAAACTCATGCTGAGGCTATACAATAGTGACGATATGATAAACTCCTCTTATACTTACAATAATTGCTGCAAATGTTGTTAATTTCACATCTAAGCTTGTTTCTACAAGCAGACCAAGAGGATTAAGGGCAGGTAACAGTGAAATAGCGCGTGGACAAGTTTTTTGATCCTGTTTCATTCCTTACATTATCATCTAAAAATTTTGAAAAAATTACGACCTTTACTTGAGGATATAACGTATTCGGCTTCGCATTAATTGATACAAACAGAAGAACTTCACTCGATAGAAAACAAAGCCAAAGTTACCTCTTTTTTAAATCTTTTTTCAATACTGTGCTAAGAATACTGAACTAAGCGACCTATTTTTTATAGCTTTAATTAGATAAAATGATTATCTATCCGTATTCGCAAAAATGGAAATTGTAGCATTTATTTACTGATGCCAGTGACAAGATATCTAGAGAATTCGCGTGTTTTTGTATGGGCCACAGCGCGACAGTCGCGCGGTGGCCCATACAAAAACATTTTGAGTGATAGATGCCCTTAACAATGCGTAATTCGACTCGGATTCGGAATTATCATAGCGCGACATCCAATAAACGCTCACCGGCATGGACCAATGACAGCACGTTAATGTTTCGAATCGGAGTCGAACGGAAGTCGTGAATCGCCCTGCTAAGTTGATTAATGTAACCGGTGTCGTGACAGGGTGGCCGCGCGGCGTTCAACAGCGAGACAAGCCGCAACCTGGTGACGTGCGTGGTGTGGGTGCTGCGGTGGGCGGAGCGCGGCTCGCTGCACGCCTGCCTGCAGGACCTCGCCCCGCCCCGCCTCTACAGCTTCCTGCAGCTGATAGATCTCGCCTTCGCCGCTCACGAGTACAAGGTATAAACCATAAAAGTAAAACGTTCAAAGTTTCTGATTGTATAAGAAGAGAACATGAATGACAAGATTTATTTGGTAAAATAAACATTGAACAACAAATTTGGAAATAAATGAAAATTGTAAAAAGTAATGGGAAACAAACTTGTGATTTATGCATTTTCTGTTCTGAAGGGTCGAAAAGAAATCATGAAATGCGCGCAGCAAAACGTGCGCAAAACTACCGACATCAAGGCGAAGTTAGAAGATGTCATTCTAGGCCAGGGGTCCGCCCGCTCAGACTTCATTATGAGGCGCAAAGGTGCGTACCAAAGTGCGTATCTTCCATCTACTTTTTATCCAATATATGTCGCATTATTAGTTTTTAAACTCCTCAAAACGGCTTAAACGATGTAGATAATATTTTCTGGGCTTATCGGATCCTTCAGAGAATAAGCCAACATCTATTTTCATACCCGAAGTCACGTGTAATAATATGGCAAAACAACGTTTGCCAAATCTGCTGGTTTATCTAAAAAATTTCAGTTTTCTGTCAGTGTATGATTAGGTACATTTTTGGTACTTTGAAATATTATAATATGTCTACGATTTTGTGATGCAGTATTCATTTACACTGAAAAAAAAATATGTTCGCTTCAACCAAGATCTTGTTTATTCCTATAATGAATCATGAACCCATATGAGCCTTCCAAGATCATAGTTGCTGCGACTAAGAGAACTTTATTAAACTGTCTTAGTTTCATCTATCAAGAACTATACTGGCCTTATAAAGGCTGCTTAGTTAGTTTAACTAATATCTTGTTTAATACAAGCAAGACACTTTATTATATTAGTTAAGTTGATTTGTAGATCCAAATAATCCTACAGTTCCATCAACTAAGACTCTTTTTTAACCTGACTATTAAACTTCTTCAGATCAGTTAACATTTTGCTTCATTAAACCAAGTCACTTAGTTCAAATTAACTAAGGTAATAGTTAGCCTAACAATGATAGTTATTCATTTCAAGTAAAATCTTGTCTAGTGTGATTGTTATCCTTTGTCAAATGAAAAATAAGTTTTGATTAATTTAATTAAAGTCTTAGTTAATTTGACCAACTTGTCAATAGTTGTATTTACTAAGCATGGTTGTTGATGTAGTCATGACAGGTAATGGATTTAAATAAGACTCCTTTTCTAGTATTTTGCCAAATAAAGGATAGTTCTAGTAGTTAACACAGGCACGCAACGTGCCTGTGTTAACTACTAGAACTAGCCTCCACTTAACAAAATACTAGAAAAAGAATCTTACTTTAATTCAATACCTTTTCCTCTTGAAAAGGTTTGTGTAATAATAAAAAATTAGGTATTTTTTAATAATGTAAATATTTATTTATAATAATATAATATGGCACAGAGATAGAATGTATTTTTCTGGTTCTGGTTCTGGCTCTGGCTCTGGGTCTTTTGATTCATCTTGTTCATAGTTTGAGTTATCCTGAAAACAATAAGGTTTTATTATATTAACAAAAAAAGTGAAGGTAAAGGTACTCTTGGTCCAGTCAGGGGAATCAATTCTTTCAAGTCCTCGTTGGTTAGGGCTGACAAAGCCTCGAGTGTTATGCACTGTTCTAAAAGATTGGTATTTTTTAGTAACTACAATCAAGTTAATAGATAAAACATGCATACCTACATGCCTAATTATAATTTAAACTGTACCTTTTTGGATTTTGAAATGTAAGTAGGCAGGTACTTACTTAGGTCTTAATAGGTAATAAATAATAATCTATATAATATGATGGAATGGACTGCTGTGCGATATTGGTTGAAAATATGGTAAATAACTGTTAGATCGTAGATATATAAGGACATACCTGTAAATATCTTTATTAATTCCGGAAGCTCCCATGTTTTAAAATGATCAGTGACGTCGTCCATTAGGGTAAGTATAAGGTACTGATAATATCTTCTTTGCCGCCACTCGAAGTCGCTTGCATATTTGCTCGTTATGCACTTGATCTTCTTGGGGATCCACTGTTGTTAATTGAAACACTATCAAGTGTAAAAGAAATCACAGAAACCACTAAAAATCACTAGCGCAGCGTGGTGTTCAGTCGCACTTCAGAGAAATGGCGTCGTCGGTCGAATAGCGTGCGTGGACGCTTCTCTAGGAGGGGAAGGCGCGGCGCGGCGGGGGACATGCGAATCAAGTGCTTAGTAGAATTTACTAAGAACTTTGTCGGAATATTCAAGTTTTTTTTTTAATTTAACGCATTAGTTGATTGCCGTAATTATTTAAGTTTATTGCTTCAACGATAATAATTTGTTGATGCTAATATGGGTAAATTGTAGATTTTACTTTTATCTTGTTTCATTCTACTTCACAGCTTCTGTGATGTAACATATCTAGTGGATACTCCAACTAAATGCCTAGTTAATATTAAAAACATAAACTGTTAATATAAACACAGGGTCTTTATAGACCCAAATACAAGATTATAGTTAATTTGACTAGGTTGCTGTATAATCTCAAAGAAGTATTAGTCATTTTAATAAAAACATATCTTCAATTTAACAAATGTCCTCTTTGATGTTATAATTAAATTTAGCTTGTTGTTAAAACTAACTCCAGTTGTTCGCTGTTACAATCACCTTATTTTTTGTGAACAATAGTAAGGTTATTCCAATTAATTTGGTGCCAACTAAGAAAAAAGACTACTTAGTTGGAGACTAATTTTTTCAGTGTAAGGTGATCGCACATTAGTCAGCACCGTACGCGCCGCATAGTTGCCGAAATGTAGCGCGTACGGTGCTGACTAATGTGCGAGTTTTCATATCATTTCATACAACGAATTCTAAAATGCGGCGCGTACGACGCGTACGTGCTGATAAATGTGCGATCACCTTTAGGCGGATCCAGTGGGCGTGGCGGCGCGGGACGCGAGCGGTGGCGCAAGGAGTGGGTGCGGGGGGCGGCGCGCTCGCGGCCCGCCTCCCCCGCGCGCCCGCTGCCCGCGCTCGCGCAGGCGCTGGCCGCGGAGGTGGCGCTAGTGCTGCTACACGCGCTCGAGGCGCTCGTACAGGTGCGTACTGTTTTTATCAGACCATAGACAATTGCACAATATTAATACAGCGAAATTAATGCAAGATCTGCGCGAGCTAAATATTCAACGAAAATTAAAGTCAACAATTCGAGGGAATTATTGGCAAGTCAAGCCTTCTTAAAACGTGTTTTCACAAAATTTAAGTCGTGTAGGCTAGCTCTGGTCTCGAATGGGGAGGCGTGGCGTGTGGCGGCGCGCTCAGCGTACTGGTGCGCGCGCTGCAGCGTCACCAGAGCACCGTCGTGTTGCAGCACATGTTCGCCACCGTGCGCGCGCTTATACTAAAGGTGAGAATTATTATTCTTCTGTCTTCTCTCTCGAAAGCAAGAAAGATAGTTCTGTCGTCGAATATGCTTATCATGTAATATGAGAAATGATGTTGCATAATATGATGTTAAGAAATTCAAAATCAAAATCAAAATCAAAAATTTTTGTCTTGTTAATGCTGCTTCTATAGCTGTTCTTTTCTTTTGGACATATTGTAATAAAATAAATAAATCACTGTATTTCGTACTCGTGTGTTTAGTTGGGCTGGTCATGCGTATCTGCGGAGCGCGGGCCGGCACTATGCCGCGTGCTGCTGCGTCACTGCGCGGCACTGGCGGGCGTGACGCGCGCGCACGCCGCTGCCACGCTGTACGCGCTCATGCGCCAGCACTATCATCTCGGCAACGTAAGTTACTATTATTGATAAACTTTCGCTTTTTTAACTGTGCTAATAGAAATATGTATCTTTGCAACCACCAGGCGGTAACTGCAATTTCATCCGAGATGTCCTGTATGTCCTCTTATTATGTCACGTTTTGAAGCAGTGACGACAATTCTAAACTCATGTTTTTTAAAAACAAATATAAAAGTCAAATTTTATTCAATTTCTTAATTTATTTGCAGAACTTTAGCCGCGTAAAGATGCAGGTGACGATGTCACTGTCGTCGCTGGTGGGCACGATGGCGTCGCTGAGCGAGGAGTCGCTGCGCCGCGCGCTCAAGACCGTGCTCACGTACGCCGAGCACGATCACGACTTAGCCGGCACTAGCTTCCCGGAGCAGGTAACGTACAAGAAATATTTTTGACTGACTTCCACAAAGGGTATAACTTATAAGGATGTAGCTATTAATGTTTTACAGTGAATTTATTACACTGTAAAGCTTCTGAACGGCTTGTAAAATATCCTTTTCCTTTTTACAAGAAATTTACATAAAGTTTAAAGAAATAAAAAATAGAGTATGAAGTACCTAAAGCGCGTAGCCAAAATCAGAATTCACGCCGCCATGTTGTAAAGCATCACTAATTGAGACATATTTTAACTGACTTCTAAAAAAGGAGGTTATTCACAGCTATTTTCTTACCTGTACCAAACTACCAATGCCATTGATGAAATGGCTCCAAGTGCCAAAAGATTTTTTCTGATTAGCAGTTATTTATTGTAATATGTATTTTGCAGGTGAAGGACCTGGTGTTCAACCTGCACATGATCCTGAGCGACACGGTGAAGATGAAGGAGTTCCAGGAGGACCCGGAGATGCTGTTGGACCTGATGTACCGCATCGCGCGCGGCTACCAGCACAGTCCCGACCTGCGCCTCACCTGGCTCAGCAACATGGCCCAGAAGCATATGGAGGTGAGACGGTTTTGTTGTGTACCTTATAGGTGCATTATTTTGAGCAGAGTATCTTATATCGAGCTCGCAGCGAATCAGAGGGGTGAGTCAAGATTTTTTCGTTTTCTCTTCGTTATAGAATCGCCGATCAAAACGTATGGAATTGACATATAAGCGTTCGTTAATATGACGTTGACGTTCGACTCGTCTTATGTCAATTCCATACATTTTGATCGGCGATTCTATAACGAAGCGAAAACGAAAAAGTTTCGGCTAAATGGCCTGGAGACAAACAAGACCGCACAAATAACACAAATGCAATGAACGTATGGAAAACGCGACCCCTTCGTGGCCTGGCATGGTGTACGCGTTTTTGAAACGGCCTTATTTTCTAAAGAAAAAAACAAATATTCAAGAGGGTACTATCTAAAACCGTCTATGATGTTGTGTATTTCAATAGGACATTTTTGGAATATCTTGCGTGTTTTATTTATCGTATCATAGTTACTACATTTTTCCTCAATTCTATATTGTAAAATAATATGATGTGTGTCCAGCGTTCGAACCACGCGGAGGCGGGCATGTGCCTGGTGCATGGCGCGGCGCTGGTGGCGGAGCAGCTGCGGGCGCGGGGGCGGGGCGCGGCGCTGCTGGCGCGCGTCACGCACAATGCACTCGACGAGTCCGCGCCCGACCCCGCCATACACCACCTCGGCGCTATCGAGCTGCAGGTGGGTTCAGCGCGCGAACCACGCGGCGGCGGAGCAGCTGCGGGCGCGGGGGCGGGGCGCGGCGCTGCTAGCTGGCATACAAACTCGTTGTAATGTACTCGTTGTGGTGTGCAGGCGCTGCTGGAGCACGCGGCGGGCGAGCTGATGGCGGCGGGCCTGTACGAGACCGTCAACGAGCTGTACAAGGTGCTCATCCCCATCGCCGAGGACGCGCGCGACTACAAGAAGCTCGCCAACATACACGGGTAGCTAGTATAAAGTGGAGAAACTAGAGATTCGCTCATTGTGTATCACACTCCTCTAACGTTCCGTGCCTCGGCACACTTATACAATATTATGAAGTAGGTTTCTTTAAAATAGTTGCGGAAACTATATGTCAGATTGACAAAAGGAAATCTGTGATTATTTTTATACTATTTTTCATTCCTTTCCATTCACCCCCCCCCCCCTCACCCCCTAAATTAACGGTTCCATTCCTATTTCCGCCTGCAAAACAACGCGCTCAAAATGCGTTGTAACTTTTAACTCTACCGTCTACACTACTTACTCTAAATTCTTATAAAATGTTTTGTCCTTTTCTAGTTTATCAGACAAGGAAAAAACATGGTATGGCGTATCAATTTTATAACTATTTTTATTAGTAATGGGTATTACGTATTGCAGCAAACTGAACGAGGCGTTCACCCGCATCGAGCAGCTGGCGGGCAAGCGCGTGTTCGGCGCATACTTCCGCGTGTCCTTCTACGGCGCGCGCTTCGGCGACCTGAGCGGCGAGGAGTACGTGTACAAGGAGCACGCGCTCACCAAGCTGCCAGAGATATTCAGCAGGCTCGAGGTGCGAGAGAGACGGAGATATTTTTTTTTTTTTTTTTTTTTAGTTTATTTGAGTCAACAAACAGTAACCAAAGTATATATTACCAAACAGAAGTACATAAGATTAATCTTAATAACTATGGTACCAACTACGTTAACTACATATTACTAGATTTAATAATGAACAAAACATTCAGTAAAAAGCAAATGTACAAATTATAGCATGAATACTAGGTAGAAAGTATGTTAAATAAACAAGATATTTTTACAAAATATAGATAGTTTGGTAGAATAGAAAAATTATTAAACATTACTTATATAGCAGCTTATAGCCACAATTATTAACAGTAACTAGTTAGGTGTAATGTAAAAAATGTATTCTGAAATCATTACATAGTTTTAGATAGAAGAAAAAAAAAAATAAAAATTAAATTTAAATTTAAATTTAAATGTTGCCATCGAAACTCAGGAAGTATAGTCGAAGTCTTGGGTGTTTTTTGGCAAAAGTTTAAAGATCTCTTTTTTATATTTCGACACCTTATCGTTAAAGATATCTACGGAGATAAAGTTTTTATTAAATGTATCAACTAGTCTATAAAATGGTGAACGCTTACCAATATTGGTGCGACAAACTGCAGAAAAGAATATCTGATGAGGCCTACGAGAATGAGTTGTAAGAGGTGTCCTATAACATATTTTGTTATTTAAAGAAATGCAATCATAACGACTATGACATAGATCAAATAAGAGCATCATTTCAAGTTGGATTCGCCTAGATGTTAGTGGGAGAAGATTGTGTGTCTTTAGCAAAGTATTGTAAGATTCACGGGAACGACAACATCTATATTGCATGGTGCGCAAATATTTCTTTTGAACCATTTCAAGTGCGTTACTATATTTTTTATAGTACGGGTTCCAAATTGCCACAGCGTATTCAAGTTGCGATCGAATAAGCGATTTGTAGATGTAAAGGTATGTTGAGGAGTGCACAAATGCTTTGCATGATCTCATAACAAAACCATACATTTTAAATGACTTTCGTATAATATTATTAATATGCAAATCTAAGTGTAATTTTTTGTCTAAAATCACTCCCAGGTCCCTTATTGAGTCAACATGTTCTAAATTTTGATTACATAACGTATATATGAAATTACTGATAAAGCGTTTTCTTGTGAAAGTTATGGTTTTGCATTTGTTGATGCTAAGTGATAGTTTATTTTTATTACAATATGCAGTAAATCTATTGAGGTCGTCTTGAAATCTTGTATGATCATTACTATTTTGTATACGCATATAAATTTTAAGGTCGTCAGCATAGAGTAAGAACTTACAAAACTTAAAGCAGAGCCGAGCGTCGTTAATAAAAAGGATAAAAAGTAACGGGCCTAAAATAGACCCCTGGGGTACCCCAGAGGTAATAGATACATATTCAGATTCAAACCCATTAATAATTACTTTTTGAGTGCGGTTGATATTGTGTCTAAAGAGAATAGTTGTGTGTAATTTATGAGAAAATGAGGCATATTTTATGATATTATATTAATTTAAGAACAACGTACAACGTATGTACAAATTCTGTAAAGTAAAAAGTAGCAGAGAGCGTTTAAGCTGATCGTTCATTTGTCAGCACCATGAGCGCCGTATGCGTCGAACGCACCGCATATAGTACACGAAATGCGGCGCGTACGGCGCGGACGAATGTGCGAGTTTTCACATCATTTTATACAACGATTTAACTACGTCCATGCTGATAAATGTGTGATTGTCTTTACAGGGTCACCTAGTTTTTTTATGCGTTAAAATAACTAGGCGGCCGGTAAAAAAATGCAGGATTGCTTCGCTCTAACCAGCAATTTTTTATGAAATAAGAAAATGAACTTACCTTACAAAAAACAATATGTTTTCCTCGCTAGAATTTCTACGGGCAGCGTTTTGGCGCGGAGAACGTGGTAATCATCAAGGACTCGAACGTCGTGGACGTGGCGACGCTGGACCCGGACAAGGCGTACATACAGATCACGTACGTCGAGCCCTACCTCGAGACGCACGAGCTGCGCGTGCGCACCACGCACTACGAGCGCAACCACAACATCAGTACGTAAAACTTAAGCGCCCTGTAAGCAATCGAATTGTTTTTCAAATTTTACGTGTTAATTTGATCGTTTACAGGGCGCTTTATACTTGTGCGCTTTGGCGTACATGATGTGCGTGCGTGAAGCGGCGATTTATGGAAAATATGAGTTTATTTTGAATCAGCAATATTGAAATATTTTCTTAAAAAAGGTGAAAGTTACCAATTCTAAAACGTATGTTGTCTTTCTTGTCTTTATAAAGTTGTGTTCGTGAGATTTAAATGCTGTTAGAATATGACCTTTGGCATAAAACTACTGTTGCGTAACGCATCATTAACAGTATAATATAATATTGTCGTTCCTAACAGGATATTATAAATGTGCAACGGTGTATATTAGCAAAGATGTGTATGCGTTCTTACAATGCGGATATAAGCAAATATCTTATATGTCTTCCATTCTGTATAAATAGCAATATCTGTGTCGTTAGAGCGGTTCATGTACGCGACGCCGTTCACGGCGGACGGGCGCGCGCACGGCGAGCTGGCGGAGCAGTGCAAGCGCAAGACCATCCTCACCACCGCGCACCACTTCCCCTACGTCAAGACGCGCATACAGGTAATCTATACTAATGTTATAAATGCGAAAGTGTGTTTGTCTGTCTGTCCGTTACCTCTTTACGCCCAAACTGCTGAACCGATTTTGCTGGATATGGGGCTACTTTTAGTCCCGGGAAAGGACATAGGGTTCTATCCCGGATATAGTTCCCGCGCGAGCCGAGATAAACGATTTTTTTGACACAACGGAGTTGCGGGCGTCATCTAGTTGATGAATATACAAAAAATAAACAAAATAAATCTATATTCTTGCGCATATTTATATTGTGGTCACTGGTCAAAATAAGTGTGCAAAGAACAACATGTGTAGGACTGACCTGCCTCATTAGGCGCATCTAAATAAGGTGGGGACAAAAGCTTCAAATCAATATCTCACACATATTTTGAAGGATTTATCACCCTTGTCCAAATAACCTTATGTTTAATCGCCCCTTCACTAATGCAAGAAATACACGGTCGTCAACGGCGGTTGACGACCACGCAAAATCTATAATGAAAAACTGGTTGACAACACGTTGGCAAACGTGTGGCTGGCAACGCGCATACTATTTTTTGCTGTTGACGACCGCCGTTGGCGGCCGTGTATTTTATGCTTAAGTATGCGTATAAATCGAATGGTGAGCAAAATCCAGTGCCTATTAATACTTTTTTGCTGACAAGATGTGAGAATTATTTTTCTGTGCAGGTTGTGCAAAGGACGACAATAATTTTGACGCCGATAGAAGTCGCCATTGAAGATATTCAGAAGAAGGTATGTTTGATTTGATAACTGACAATACAAAAGCAAATTCGTGTTTATCATATTAATTTACCAACTAGAACATGTAAACTGGCTATAACTTTTCCTTGAATAAAATAAACGGTGAACGACTGGTAATGACTTCACATCATTTGTACGGAACCAACTGTATCCATTAAAAGGAAAATTTTGATATGAGTTCGAGTGCTAAGGTAAATTATAAATATGATGATGAATTTATTCTTCTCACATCCATACTAATATAAATACGAAATTGTGTCTGTCTGTCTGTTACCTCTTCAATCTTCATGCCTAAACCGCTGAACCGATTTTGCTGAAATTTGGTATGGAGATACCATGGACCAATCATACAAGATACTTTGAGTCTCGGTAAAGGACGTAGGATACATTTTATCCCGTAAAAATGTACGGTTCGGCGCAATGGAGGTTCAGGCATCAACTAGGAGCTTATAAAATGTACGGTTCGGCGCAATGGAGGTTCAGGCATCAACTAGTAGCTTATAAAATTAGCTCAAGTTCGGCTGATGACAGCTGACGACGATACGAGAACTGATGATGTGTATTTTCAGATACACGAGCTGGCGGCGGCGACTGGTCAGGAGCCGCCGGACTCCAAGATGCTGCAGATGGTGCTGCAGGGCTGCATCGGCACCACCGTCAACCAGGGGCCGTTAGAACTCGCGCAGGTGCGCACACACACACACACACACACACACACACAACAACATACTTATACGCTCAGTTACAATTTAGCCCGGCCGCACATCATCTGAATTTCTGATCAGAAAAATTCGAACGCCCCGCCGGAACGCACTCTGTTTATACATATGTATATATATGCGGGGTCCACAATAATATATAGTTTATATAATATATTATTGTGGACCCCGCATCCTATCAGAATTCTGACGTATCAAAATGTATGAGTGTCCGAATTTTTCTGATCAGACATTCGGAAACAGTGCGCCCGGGCTTAAAGCTTGGCCACTTGTTGGCGACTGACAAATTTTTTTCTTCTGGTCAGACTGATGTAACTGATACCATTGCCTGTGTATGTAAATGGCATGGCCTATAGTTTATACGTAACAATACGTCGCAGAAGTGACGATACAAACAGTAACTGTAACAGGAGGTCGATATATAAAAAATACAGACTTGGGTCAAAATAAAAAATACGCTATAAAAACACTGCTCGATGTGGGCTGCTTATGCGAGTGTATAACACTTATATAATATGTATAACGAACATCTT
The DNA here is from genome assembly GCA_905404155.3 of Plebejus argus. Classification (NCBI taxonomy): domain Eukaryota; kingdom Metazoa; phylum Arthropoda; class Insecta; order Lepidoptera; family Lycaenidae; genus Plebejus; species Plebejus argus. The sequence goes on from FR989927.1 coordinate 23,766,965, forward strand.
AAGTTCAAGATTCATTAAAAGGTATTCTAAAGATAGAAGTGTTGTACAGGTGTTCCTGGCGCCCGTTGTGGAGGGGACGCAGCCCGCCACCCGCCTCACCAACAAACTGCGACTGTCATTCAAGGATTTCTCTAAAAAGTAGAGTATCTAAAAACCGCTTTAAAATACACTTTATTCCGTTTAGAGACTTTCTGAACGAATATGCTCTTATTAAATTTTACTATGGACATCTTTGCGACTTAAAAATCGGCTGTGTTATACAAAAGCTCGGGGGCGGCTTAGCACAAACCGATTGTGACTTTTAAGCTGATGACGTGTTTTTAAGCTGATCGCACATTTGTCTGCACCGAATGCGTCGTACGTGTCGAACGCACCGCATATTAGACGAAATGCGGCGCGTACGGTGCGGACGAAAGAGCGAGGTTTCACATCATTTCACACAACGAATTCTAAAAAGCGGCGCCTGAAGCGTACGGCGCGTGATTGCTGATAAATGTGCGAGCACCTATTTAAACCGATTTTCTGTAATGTTTTTTGGCGTTGTAGATGTCACGACGCCCTGAAAAAGAACAAGAACCTGATTGGCAGCGAGCAACGCGAGTACCAGCGCGAGCTCGAGCGCAACTTCGCGCGGTTCACCGAGCGCCTCGCACCGCTCATCGCGCCCACCGCTACGCATGCGCAGCATCTCGCGTATGTATCGCACACAATTGAGCGAAACGCACGCACATCGAGCGTACAGCACGCAAATGGAAAAGTTACTTAGTTTACTTACGAATATTAACAAATACAAATTTGATTTAAAATTACTGAAAAGAGATACATAAAGTGAAATTAACCTGTCTATTGAGCGTACCTTAAGCATATCGAGGATTGCACACGCATGTTCAGCGCACCGCACGTGCATTAAAACGTTCAAAATAAATAACATTAATGTTATTTTGTTCACAGGCATGGTGTGACCAAAACAGACTATAAGTTCCAAGCGTAAATTAACTATACAAGATGTCGGACGTCGGTCTTTATAATACTCGAATATTACGAAGTGAAGATTTTTATTATTTTCACTTCTAATACGTGGCAAATATCTCAGTATTTTACGTTTGTATGGTTACATTTCCGAGCACGCATTTTATCTAATATTTTTAGAGCATTTTAGTTAAATTAGTCGTCGATTTCCAAATACAATTAATTATATTATAGTCGTCAATATACACACAACTTATTGCAACATATTCAAATATTTACTGCTCGATGTAACATAGTAATGAATGTATTAAGAGAAATGTTAAGTTTTTACTAAAGATAGCTATCTATATATTTATTTGTTTTTGGATGAAAAGCCAAGCCAACAAGGATACATTATGCACTCACACTCCAAAACATTACTCAACATTGCCTAAACTCTAATTTATAATCTAAGCCAGTTATAGTTACATTTTTATTCTCGCCCGGGAGTAGATACTGCATCAAAAGACCATTACCACATCTACTGACTTATAAAAAGTTTTGCTATCATATTACGAATTACAATATTTGGCTCCCTTGTAAACTCACAAGCTTACGGTTCATGTACTACTTTTATTAATAAGTTAAACAGCTTTACATTTAGTTTTAAGTAAATATAAGGTTTAGAATCTGAAAACCGATTAAAGTGTGAAGTGTGGGATAACTTATTTACATGCTTAGTTTGGAGCTTGAAGAAAGTGACCAATGCCCGTATATGTATTTAGTTGTTTCCTAGACATTTTCAACACTCAATTCAACCTTAAGAGGATACACCAGGGGCGAGACAAATTGAAAATAGGTATTTGAAAATGTATTGTTGTCTCACCAATCTCAAGTCTCCCACCGCAGAGCGCGACAGAGACAGCACGACAAAAGTTCTAATAAAAGAACAGAAAATCATCGATTCGTTGTCCGCTGATTCCTTCTCCAAAAACTTAACCGATTTAAGTAGGTACTTTTTTCATTAAGAATTAAAGCAAGGCTTGAGCTGTGTTCCTATGTTTTATTTTTTTGTATATTCTAGCCAGTTTTGTTTTCTGGGTGTTTGAACACAGCGGAAAATCTGATCATTTTTTTGGGTTTTTGAATGTTCATATCTTTTTTAATACTTAACAAAATTATGAAAAAAAAAGAAAACAGAGACATTGTATTAGTGGCCATAGATATTCAAGAAAAAAATCATGACTCTACCGCTCTACCGGCATTATCCAGGGAGGAAACAGGGGAGGATGTTTGTATGGAAAAACGGTGGTGTGGACTCCTATTAATCCTCAAAAATTTACGTTTTGTTAAACAAATTACATAATTTTGGGGGATTAAGTCGAGTGGAGGAAGTCTCGAGGGAACGATTAACAATAATATGTTAAAATCTTATATAAAAAAGCTATTTCACACGAGATTCTATAAAACAGGAAAATCTCTATGTAACTACTTTGAAGTATGTAAGAAATGTATTGTATACCTTTGACTGCACAATTTATTATGTAGAGAAAATTTATGCATTTATTCTTTATATTGTAATTTTCTTAATATAATTATTGACATTCAATCAACTGTGTTTGAATTTTCTTTTTGCATTTTTTAATAGAAGGGTTTTAACATAACAATCCTACTATCCTACTAATATTATAAAGGCGAAAGTTTGGATGTATAGATGTATGGATGTATGGATGTATGGATGTTTGTTACTCTTTCACGCAAAAACTACTGAACGGATTTTAATGAAACTTTACAACAATATAGCTTATGCATCAGAATAACACATAGGCTATAATTTTAACCGACTTTCAAAATGGAGGAGGTGTTATGTTCGTTTTTTTATGCTCAACGATTACTCCGCCGTTTGTGAACCGATTTTCAAAATTTTTCTTTTGGTGTATAGGGCATTATCCCAATTTAATATCATGTTCACAAAAATGGTGATCTGATGAAGGAATCCATGGGTAATCGAGGGAACTCCTCAAAATTTATATGGAAACATGTGGTGACTTTGGTTTCATGAGAAGTATTCCGAGTATATGCTAACAACAAGTAAGATTTTGGACCCAGCGACACCCACCCATGGTTCGGGAGCTGCTGAGAGAACTCCTGACTCTTCATAGATATACGTTTGAGAGTTTCGGTGTTGATTTAAGATCGGAAAGCAGATTCTACTATGCAAATTACATTCGTCATCATCATCATCATCACTACCAAGTACCATTTTTTTTATGAAAAAAGGAGGCAAACGAGCAAACGGGTCACCTGATGAAAAGCAACTTCCGTCGCCCATGGACACTCGCAGCATCAGAAGAGCTGCAGGTGCGTTGCCGGCCTTTTACGAGGGAATAGCGTAATAGGGTAGGGGAGGATAGGGAAGGGAATAGGGGAGGGTAGGGAAGGAAATAAAGGAGGGTAGGGAAGGGAAAAGGGTAGGAGATTGGGCCTCCGGCAAAAAAAATATACACTACGCGAACCTCCGGTCAACTCACCACTCGGCGAAACACAGCGCAAGCGCTGTTTCACGCCGGTTTTCTGTGAGCCCGTGGTATTTCTCCGGTCGAGCCGGCCCATTCGTGCCGAAGCATGGCTCTCCCACGGTATCGTCCCATGATACGTTTCATAGTCTTTTAGATCGAGACTCGAGTTTGTCAATCGATTTAAAAAAATGTATATCTACTAATATTATTTAAAACCTGAGGAGTTTGTTTGTTTGCTCGAACACGCTTATCTCAGGAAGTACTTTCTGGTCCGATTTAAAAAAAAATTCAGTGTTAAATAGCTTATTTATCGAGGAAGGCTATTTATTATTACTTACGCTAAGACTAAAATATGTATTATGACCGAAGAATCAGAATAAAATGTGGAAAAACCCGGGAAAATTATTAGAAACTAGAAAGGGTTTATCTCACGAAGTACTAGAGCATTTTTGATATTATTTGTCACAACTCACAGATATAGAATAGACCACGTGAAGGGACAGAACTTTTTGCGGGAAAATGTACGGTTTTCGTAAAATTCCTAATTTACGCGGGCGAAGCCGCACGGGACATCTAGTATCATTAATAATAATAGTTTATCAAACGTGTTTTCAAATAAAATAAAGGATCATATGCTGTCAGTAATTGTCACAGAATCAGTGAGTGAACTAGACAATAAAAGCGGCCAAGTGCGAGTTGGACTCGCCCATGAAGGGTTCCGCAGCAGCAATAAGGTTTATTTTTATGAAATTAAAAGGTTTTTGATTTATTTTTATATTTCAGTCGATTTAATGAAATTTATAGGTTTACCATTTATGACGTATAAAAAAAACTACTGGATAGATCTCGTTCAAACCAATTTTTGTTGGTAGTTTTTATAGTAATCTACATCATATATATTTTTTAGAATTATCATGCCCCTACTTTAGAAATTAGAGGGGGGGGACACACATTTTACCACTTTGGAAGTCTCTCTCGCAAACTATTTAGGTTAGAAAAAAATGATTTAAGAAACCTCAATATGATTTTTGGAGACCTATCCATAGATACCCCACACGCATAGGTTAGATGAAAAAAAAATTTTTTTGTTTCAGTTGTACCTATGGGGACCCCTAAAATTTTTAATAATTTTTCCATTTTTACATCAAAATCTTAATGCGGTTCACAGACTACATCTACTTACCAAGTTTCAATAGTATAGCTCTAATAGTTTCGGAGAAAAGTGGCTGTGACATACGGACGGACGGACAGACAGACATGACGAATCTATAAGGGTTCCTTTTTTGCCATTTTGGCTACGGAACCCTAAAAATCGGCCAAGTAAGAGACAGACTCGCGCACGATGGGTTCTGTACCAATATAGAGCAAAAATAATAGTAGAACTATAGTAAATAATCTAAATAAAGTAAACTGCATTTTAATAGAACTAAAATTATTTTTATTTATGACAAATAATATTTTGTAAGTAAAGAATGTCCTCAAATTCCAAAAGGAATGTGGAGTCACTAGCTGTGTAGAGCTTACAATCTTGCAATATATCAATAAATCTAACCACAAACACTTATTAAACTGTACATCTGGATGTGCTGTATTGTATCTCATCACACTATTAAAACTATGGTCTGAGCCAGCTATACTGACCAAGGCCGGATCCAGGGGGGGGGGGTCATGGTCCTAGGTCTAAGTAAAATTGTTAAACATACTGATTTTATAGATTTTGACTTGACCACGACTATGTGCCCCCCCTGGCGCCAAAGCTGGATCCGCCCTTGCTATACTCAACCTGTGGGGGCCCCTTCATGTGGGCCACTGATAAAGCCCAGTTAGACTACAGAGCATAAAATAATAAGATTTAACACTATGCCGTCACTTGTAAGCTGTCCAACTGAGTGCTGGTGAGAATTGAAAAGTGCATGTAGGGTGAGTATATTTTGGTCATATTATATTTCTGTACGGCATTTTTACCACCGATAGACACATGAAAAATAATAAGAAAGCCCGCAGTGCCGTACAAAAATGATGCGCCACTAAGTCGGTATTTTTATTTTTTTTCTGACAATTTCCATGGTAAATTTGGTCATTTGATTCTATACGGCATAAGTTTCATATTGTTTCATATGAAACTTATGCCGTACCACGGACCACGGAAAAAGAGGGGGTTGTAACCCTCAATTTTTTTCCATTGTCGCATTATTTTTGTACGGCGTTGCGCAATAATTGATTCGAAGCTGTATGAAACAGTATGAAACTTATGCCGTATAGAATCAAATGACTAAATTTACCATGGAAATTGTCAGAAAAAAAATAAAAATACCAAATTAGTGGCGCATCATTTTTGTACGGCACTGCGGGCTTTCTTATAATTTTTCATGTGTCTGTCGATGGTAAAAATGCCGATGCCGTACAGGAACATATGACCAAAATGTACTCACCCTACATGCACTTTTCAATTCTCACCAGCACTCAGTTGGACAGCTTACAAGTGACGGCATAGTGCTAAATCTTATTATTTTATGCTCTATTATCGTCCTATATACTGATATAGACCAATATCGACTTAAATGTGATTACATTTTAACTTTCGCGTTGCATTATAATTAAAACTTATTAATCGGGACTTAACGCAACTTATTCTAGTAGTGATGCTACTACGAGTACATACTTTTTCTTGACGTTTCGAAGTATGTACATTGTACTCGTAGTAGCATTACTACTAGAATAAGTCGCATTAAGTCCTGATTAATATGTTTTAATTAAATATGATTGCCACTTGGGATTTTAACCCATCGATCATGGAAAAACGAGACACAATAGCTTATCTATTGTTATTGCGGTTGCATGCAACCGCTTGGGGCTTGATGAATTAAAAAACCATAAATTTTTGCATATGTGCAGATGGTTATACTTACTATATTTTAGTATAACAATCTGTTCACATTTCAATAAAAATTCTACACATAACAGATTACTTTCAAAGATGTATTAACGTCATTCAAATATTTTCTACTGCCCTCTTCCTTAAAGCTCCATCCAGACATAATATCAATATGAATAGTAAGTAATAAAATAATTTTTATCAGTTCAAACACTGTATGTCACAGGCCCGTCCTGTACACTCAATATAAAGGTCCACGACACAACACTTATCATTCCGAATCTGCCGGAGTGTGCCAAGTTAGCCTCTCCTCGTAGAAAGCTATTACCTGCAAAAAATTAATATAATATTATCACTGTTCCTAATACATAGAACTAGTTCCAAGGTTACAAACAATATACCTGTTGTGGACACTTGACATTAGCCACTTTAGCTGGCACCAGTTCAGCTTCATCGGAGTCCGCCCACTTAATTAGAAACATGAGCTCCCCGGTTACATCAGATGCACCTAAAAATAAAGTTTAATTTTTCATCTGTATAATTATTTCATTATTATAAGCCAGGGGTTCCCAATCTTTTTCAGCATGCGGCACAGTTGTCACGTCACAATATTATTTTGTCACAGTGCCCTACTCTACATACATATCATACATAAATATCTTTAATGATTATAGTTAAGTGAAGCAGGTAAATAGTAATAAACAAACACATATCTACCTGTGTGTATATCTCCTGCTTCAAGTAAATAATATAATTTTATTTTATAATATTTGGGTTTTGGATAATAAAAGTAAAAATAGTTACCAGACTGATTGCTTTGTATAAGACAACTAATAGGCAGCATCCTAAACAAAGAAAATACATATTATGCAGGTACATGATTAATACTTACCAATAATTTTTTCAGCTTTTAGACCTTTTTCAAAGCCCGACTTTTCCTTTTCGTCTTTCTTTCCTTTGCTCCCTTTGGAATGGTCATTGTCGTCAGTGGAAGACACACTGACGCCTCTCCCCTTGCGAGAACTAGTCTCCTCACTGGATTCACGGACACGTTTCTTACCCCGTTTTTCTTCTTCCAATTTTTTTGACTTGGCCTAGATCGAAAATATAAGGCAGTATAGCACGAGAATTAATTTAGCGACTCAAATAATATCCTATATTGATTTATGTTGAAGTACCTCTTTCTCCTTTCTGCTGTCTTCGAAGGCCTTGATCAATTCTTCACAGTCTAAATTTTCTTCTGGTTCCCATGTACTTTCTTCTTCTTTATAACCTTTCCATTTCAAGAGATATTGGACCTATATGTTTAAAATTATTATTATTATTATATAAAATATTATAAGATAGTAAAATTAATAATCGGCCAAGTGCTAGTTGGACTCGTGCACGAAGGGTTCCGTACCATTATAGAGCAAAAATAGTAAAAAATTGTGTTTTTTGTATGGGAACTCCCCTTAATTATTTATTTTATTTAAATTTTATTATTAATTATTAAAGTATAAATACAGCTGAGTATTTTGTGTATATTTCAAGTGCCTACCTGTTGTCATCATTAATACCGAGCAAAATATTTAAAAACAAATCCGTTTGTTGTATGGGAGCCCCCCTTAAATATTTATTTTCTTTTCAGTATTTGTTGTTATAGCGGCAACAGAAATATATAATCTGTGAAAATTTCAACTCTCTATTACCATTTTTGAGTTGCAGCCTGGAGTCAGACCGACAGACAGACAGACATCGAAGTCTCAGTAATACGGTCCCGTTTTTACCCTTTGGGTACGGAACCCTAAAAATGAGCAATTACTGACCGCATTCTTTTGAAATATTTGAGTAGGATTTGACTTTTGAGGAACATTCGCTCTCATAAGTTACCAACCTTGCCTTTGACCATTCTTCTATTCAAGACCTTTTCGACGACATATTCCTCCTCACTTGAAGCTTCACTGGTGTCTCCTTTCTTATCCTTACCCATTGTTTATTTGTAGGGATGAGACGTATTTAATTATTTGGCAGACAAATTATCTTGAATCCAAATTTACCTCTAGAATTTACTCAAAGCTAACAAAACCGGCATCAAATAGGTATCAATTTGTGTACCTACGCTGAGTATAAAATGGCGCCATTAAAATATGACACTGACTGCTGACAAGTGACAACTGAAGTGACAGCTACAATTATTACCTCAATGGCTACACAGAACAAATTTTTTTTCTTATATGGCACTTCGCAGTGTCGAGTATATAATAATAAGGCGGGAAAACAATAATTGTTTTAAAAATGTAATAGCTTGCGGCACAAAAAAATAGCGGCAGTAATGGCTTCTACAGATGGATGAACCCGGTCCATGCAGAAGTTAGGCATTGGTAGGCGTAGATGACATTGACAGCTGTCAAATTGGTGCGTAGGCCGTAGCTGTGTTAACTATGTACACATTGGAACATATTTTCTTTGCCTGTCCTAACAACACAGTCTCCCCCATAAATGACCAACTTCATAATTTAAATATCCATCTCCCCTCCAACTTCACTTCTCTTTTGTACTTCGTTCACAACCCTCAACTAATTCACGTTTTAGCTAGATTTATAAAAGATAACAAGATTAATCTTTAATCCTCAATTAACATTTATTCAAACAAGGCCTTATGTGCCTTTATGCCTTAACAGCACTATTTTAATATTAAATGTATGTATATTATTTTATTAAAAATAAAAATCAAACTTCGTGTAAAAATTCATTTCAAATTCAAAATTGTCGAAATTCCATGTTTTTTTTATCTTATTTTTACTTGACACTGGCAGAATGGTGCATCCCTGCATCTATGGGCGCCATAAATAAGAAGAAGAAGAAGAAGAACTATGTACACTTTTGACAGTTTTGATGGTCCACCTGAAACCAATCGTCATTAGTAAATTATCGGTATTTTAGAATCATTACCGATAGCGATAATAACATCTAAAAGTATCGATATAATTGTACCGAAATAAAATATCGATACCAATACCGATAAAATAGATACCGGTATTACCCAATTATCGCTAATTATATCTATATCCGATATCGATACCAAAAAAGTATCGATATTACAGTCCCTGCTTGCAGGACTGCAAATGGACATAGCTCAGTGCTCACTCATTGGTTCACACTTCACAGTTCACACTCGTTTAAACCAGGGCTTCATAACGTTATTAAATAACAGAAAAAATTTCGTTATGTAACGTTATTTTCATTATGGTAGCCAGATAACGTTATTGTTTTTAACGATATCTAGTAACATAACGAAAAAATATCGTTATAATTATAACGGTAAATATAACGTTAAATATAACGTTATTTTCTGGTATCAAGTATGCGACGTTGCCAGCTCGACGCTGGCAACGTCGCGTCGTGCACGGTCGGTCGGTGCACCAAATCTCACTCGCTCACTCGCACTTCGCAGCGTCATAACCACAAACTATATAGAATGCTAACGCATGTCATAACTTCCGAGTTCCGACTTCCGATCACCAGCTTTTTTGTGCGAGATTTGTGCATTATTGTTTTGGACTTTGGAGTAAGAAATATGGGCCGTAAAAGGCAAAACACCGTGCACAGATATTTTGACATAACAGGTCAAAATGGTGCTATTTGCTTAGTTAATAATTGCCGAAAATTATGCAAGGTAGGTACCTATGTCCGTATTTATTTACTTGTTTTAATTAGTTTTAATTGTGGCGAATACGGGGGATGGGCAAAATATGGATAATTATTTGTATATCTTAGTTCAAAGCCAGTGCACACGGCATTGCCATGCCACGGCCATGCGTTGCGTTGGGTCGTCGCAACCTCGTCGTCCCTCAGGAGACCCTCCGTTTATGAGAAATTCGCATTTAAAATTTTCTTAATTTCGAGGTTAGGTCATATTATGCTGTTTGTGGTTGAGTGTTTTCAAGGCATCACAAGGCTGTGGCACAGTATAGCAATATCCCTTATCCCTTTGATGTCGTATGATGCCGCCACCGGTGTAGGTATCGAGTAGATATGCCCAGGCGCGGTCCGAAGGGGGGGGGGGGGGGGGGGGGGGGGTCACAGGGGACATGACCCCCGGCAAATTTTTATAATATAAAAAGGAAATTTTTGCCAATAAATTTTTAGTATAGTGAGTGACTCCCCTCCCCCAATTTTTGTATAGTGAGTGACCCCCCCCCCAAATTTCAGGCTGCGACCGCGCCTGGATATGCCAGGGTTGCCACGAAACGGGAAATAAAATAAAAATAAAATATTGTGCTTGTAATGTTATCATTTAAGGGGCCGGGGTACCCTCGAAATTCTCATGCATACTTAATACCAAAATCATTTTTTCATACGAAATATTTTACATGTTTGAGTTATTTTTCAGCTTAAAATAGTAATTACCTAGGGAACCTAGGTAATTACTTACACAATTTTTTTACAAAATATTTAAATATTAAAAAAATTGTGTTTAAATATTTTGTAGTAAATTTACTACTAAATATTTAAACACTAAAAAATTGAGTAAAACACTAAAAAGTATATTTAAAATAAATAGTAAATTTACTACAAAATATTTAAACACATTTTTTTTACCATAGAAAAATAGGTACCATAAAAAAATATTTTTTTATATATTTTATGTACACTTTTGTCGGCATTATTAATATGTGTATTCATGCCAAATTACAGCTTTAGGTCTTATAGTCTGAGCAAAACCGCGGACGGACAGACGGACAGACAGACGGACGGACGGACAGACCGAAACTATAAGGGTTCCTTTGTTGACTACGGAACCCTAAAAATGGGTAATCCCAATGATATTTTATAGCTAGTTTTACTTTAATCCTACTAATATTATTATATTATCCTTCCTATTAATATTATAAAGGCGAAAGTTTGGATGTATGTATGTATGTATGTATGGATGTTTGTTACTCTTTCACGCAAAAACTACTGAACGGATTTTGATGAAACTTTACAGTAATATAGGTTATACATCAGATTACAAAATGCACATAGGCTACAATTTTAACCAACTTTCAAAATGGAGGAGGTGTTATGTTCGTTTTTTTATTAACGATTACTTCGCCGTTTGTTAACCGATTTTCAAATTTTTTCTTTTGGTGTATAGGTGATCGTCCCAATTTAGTACCATATTATACATAAAAGTGGTGACCTGATGAAGGAATCCATATGAAATCGAGGGAACTCCTCAAAATTTATATGGAAACATGTGGTAACTTCGGTTTTGTGAGCAGTATTCTAAGCATATGCTACCATCAAGTAAGATTTTGCACCAAGGTATACCATGGTTCGGAAGGTGCTGAAAGAACTCCTGACTCTTTATAGATACAAGTTTGGGAGTTTCGACGTTGTTTTAAGAACGGAAAGCAAATGCTCCTATCCAAAGTACATTTATCATCATCGTCATCATCACTACCATAAACTATTATAGAACCATGTATCGTCCCGTTTTGACCCTATTATTGGTAATTTTTGCGTTGTTGTTTTTAAAACCGCCGCCATTCCACGGCCATCGCTGGCGCCATCGGCCATCCTACGCCACTACGTCCTCCCCACGCTGGCCCATCTTGTAGAGGCGCAATAATAGTGCCTTTTTCCGAATTCGGCTAAAACTCAACTATTTCTGTACTCAATCTTCATAATATCGGAATATTAAAAAATTACCTTTGATTTCCTAAACACGTTACCTATTTGCTGCTGCGGAACCTTTTTCACGTTAGGGAAATGCTTATTAAATTGCCCTTACCAATGCTTTAATATACAACGTGAAATTTTAGTGGTTGTTTTCCCGCAGCAGAACGATTTACCTATAGTAGTACTATTGAACCATGCATGTTATTTTTTGAAAATAAAAAAATATTTTGTATGACGTATTAAGGAAACTTTATGCCGATAGGCGCTAGTTAGACCGTTTTTTTTTAAATTTAAACAAAAATAACTTTACAAATGTTAACGCTACACGCTAACAACGCTAGTGAAAAGATAAACTTTTTTTTTGTATTTAAATATTCTGAAAAAAAAATTGTTCAGGACCCTAGGTAATTAGTAATTACTATCTTAAGCTGAAAAATAACTCAAACATGTTAAATATTTTCGTATGAGAAAATGATTTTGGTATTAAGAATGTATGAAAATTTCGACGGTACCCCGGCCTCTTAAGTATTTAAAAAATATTAAAAACATAAGAAAGCCTGTGCTTCTAGTACCTATTTATCTAAGCTATATGGCATTTAAAAAAAACAACATCATATTTTTTTGGTTAAATGTACTCTCCTTATGATACCTAAGTGCTGGAAAAAATTTGGCAGGAATTGCAACCTGTATACAGGGTGTAACAAAACTAAGTGATAATAATTTAGGGTGTATATGTGTTCCTTGTACAGAGTACACTGTGAAAGTAGCAGCGCTGAAAGACCTTTTTTTTTTCACAGAATTTATTCTTGGGTCTAGAACGCCGTTTTCCCTGGTCTTCATGCAGTCCAAGATGGTCGAGGCTAATTATTTAGAATTTAATTTATTTAATTTAAATTATGAAGAATTTAAATGTTGATAGTAAAAAACTTTCTAAGTTTTATCATGTTGTTTAAGAATAATGATTAAAATTATTGTAAAAATATGCAAAACATAGGTACCAATTCTAAGTTTTATATACTTTTATTGTGTGATAAAATAATAGTTTTATAAGTGTTTAGCCTTTTTATATACTTACTCTAAATTTATAGCCTAAGTATAGGAACTTTAATCTTATAGGTAATAAACATACCTAACTAAGTCTGTGTTGAGTATTTAAATACTTATAAAGAAATAAAATAAAATAAGGATTAATTTTAAATGATGAGGATGAGGATTGAGGGTGAGGATTTTAAAAATATGCAAAATATACCAAACATTCTTAGTTTTACATACTTTTATTATGACTGATACTTGATAGTGATAATAGCAAAGGATAATAGGTTTAAGTATTAATGTTTGCAGATTAAAAGCGTAGCCTATAAGGCCTTAGTCTTCCAGGTTTTATTTAGCATTTAGGTTGTTATTAATTAATAGATTAAAATAAAAAAACATATCTCAAGGAACAAATCATTCTAAGTTTTATTAGTAAATTTTATTATGACTGATAGAATTATACCTACTTAGGTACCTAATATTTATTTATATATTTTTTAGAATAAAAGACCGTCAATCTTATAGGCATAAGTAAATATATTTATTGAATATTTTGTTAATTGATAGATTTAAATTTTAAAAATATTTAAATGAAACCAAAACCTGTGTTATGTTTAATAGGAATAAATAAAACAAATTGAATCTTTTATTTACTGTGTTTATTTACTAGTTCTATCACCTCTTGCCAAAAAACTTCCAAATTCTCTTCAGGTATCTGGTTGAGCAGATACCTGAAAGTTATTGCCTTAATATTTTGTAGGCACGAGCAGAAAGCCAGGCCCGTACGGTGACCGCCCAGTGACACCACATTTCTTGACTCAACTCTAGACTGCTTGGCATCTGAAAATATTTTGGTAGGTGAAATTTAATTATGGTTACATATATAATAAAGTTATTAATAATTATTCCTACCTATACATTAAACAGCAACTAGCAAGACGATTACGTATTTGCGATAAGTACTTAGGTACCAATTGTGCAAGATATTTATAGTTCAAGACACTTGAAATGTAGGTATGGAAAATCAGGATATCGACTCCTCTTGGTAGAAACCAAGTAGAAACGTCGTTAAAGCAAGTCCAGTAAATATATCTTTAATATACCTATTGATGAATTTTTGTCTTGCTTCAAGGCTATAAACAAGCTATAAATATAGTTAAGTATATTTTAATCTTCGATCAAATATTCTGTAGATGCACAGTCCCATACAAAATTAAACAAGATAATGTCCCCAAGTCAATTTGTACTCAGGTAGATGTTTATAACTTGAAGTATAGGAAAAAATGTCAGAAAGTATTATACAGTTTTATCTAATTTAAACCTTAAGCAGTTGACAAAAGTATCAAATTCAACCATTTATCTTCTGGTCGAAAGGTCCAAGGCAATAAAGTTTTACCTGGTTTTACGAAAATCGAAAACAAAACGACATATATCCTAATGAAGTGCATTGAAAAAATAAACTTAACCCAATTAAATAAAGCTCACAATCGTACAAAAAATATGAGAGTTACATTCTACCGACTTTGAACGTTACTTAGCTTAGGCGGGAGTGAGCGGGACTCGCGCGAGTGTGAAAGGGATAGATGCGCACATTACAATATATTCCGTAAATTGCAAATATTATTAAAATATAAATGAAATAGCCTTGAAACAAGAGAACAATTTATCAATTTATTGAAATAAATGTATATAATTTTACTGAAAATATGATATTCACTAATTATATAGGAATAATGTCTGTATTCATATAGTGTTATATATTCCGTGATTCATATTATATAATTAGTCCATTAGTCATTAGTCCATTAGTCATATATATTAGTCCATAATTAGTCTTGGACTAATTATATATGAGTAATGTCCCCAAGGCCACAGAATTGTGGCCTTGGGGTCTGGAGACATTATTTTGTTTAACACATTCAACGCCACCACGATTTTCTAAAAGTTCCCAGTGATGCCGCCCTATTAAAAACGCAAACTAGGCAAGGTGTGCTCTCGGATTGCAGGATGAAATTACATGGCACACTAGGTGTGTTCACTGGCACTGTAGAGGTAAAATCATAAAGCGTTATTCAGAAAAAGAGTTTAGACTTCAAAACGTTCTTATTCATTAGTCCTTATTGAGTTACTGAAGATATATGTATTTTGTTTTCTGAAATGTTTGTGGTTTTGAAAGTTTAATTATGGCAGTAAATAGTTTCCGAGGCGGAGGTAAGTATTTGGTTACTTATTTATGATTTTTTTAGACAATACAAAATGTGAGCTAGAAACAGGGGAATATGATGATGATACGATTGATTGTAAATATAAGGAGTCAGGAGTTCCGTCAGCACCTTTGCAACAATGGTAAACCTTGATGAAAAATCTTACCTTTTGGTAGTAGGTATAGTCTGTCAAGAAAGTCATGACAGGCAGGGAAATTTTTAAATGAAAAAATGAATATGAGAACTTTATTAATTTGAGATAAAAATGTGCAAGGTGACAATATTTAAAATGTAATAAGCGTTCTCTGTGAAAATACAAAGATAAAAATACACTTTTTAAGCGTGATTACGTTTAGAAAATTTTCCCGCCTATCATGACTTTCTTGACAGACTGTATAATATGCTTAGTAACTTCACATAAAACCAAAACCACCACAATATACTTTTCATATAAATTTTGAGGAGTTCCCTCAATTACTCATGGATTCCATGGTACCAAATTCTAGAATTTGGTACCATGGAATACAAAAAATATTTTTTTGTTGTATAGGGATTAGGGTCTAACTAGTTAGACCCTATACAACAAAAAAATAATATTGAAAATTGGACCACAAACGGCTGAGTAATCGTTGAACATACAAAAAAAAATATACAGCCGAACGTATAACCTCCTTTTTGGAAGTCGGTTAAAAAAAATTAACCCACGGTCCCACCATGTGAGTAATCTAATTTCTGTACCATGATAATTCATTGTCGGAACTTGTGTCCGATACATGTCGGAATCCTATTGAACAAGCTTAATCTGACATGCTCGAGCCTATCGCAAAATCCCCTCTTAGCCTCCCTAACTATTAAAGATTTTTGGTCATACAATAAAATGTTCAATTTTTCAAATGTTTAAAATATGTTCAATTGTTCAATGAATGGTCATTTGGTACAAAATGCCCCTCTTTCTTAAATTGACCTCTTTCTTGAATTATTAAAGATACCGTGTACCCAGATATAAAAGGTTGAGAACTCGTGTAGATGAACACACCTGGCATGTTCGCGACATTACATAATAAATTATTTTCGATAACAAAAAACATCAGGGTGCCTAGTGTGAGTTTTTTGTTCGACATTCGATCGTGAAAGCGTTTGGGGTTTACTAAAATTTTGTATGGGAGCTGGGTTCACTCCCGTGAGAATCGCCAGGTGGCGCTGTACAAATCCCATACAAAATCTTAGTAAACGCGAAACGCTTTCACGATCGAATGTCAAACAAAAAACTTACACTAGGCACCCAGATCATGGAACCACTTAAGAATTCATTAGCTTACGGCACAAAGTTTATGCTCTGAGAGTTTCGATGAAAAAAACTGTGTTATCTTTGAGATATTGATGAAAAACGGAGAGCACGCCCGGCGTGCTCGCGGCATGGCGATAAAGATTAGTGTGGGCACACATGGTGTGTTAAAGGCACTGAATGTGTTTTGTATGGGACTGTGAATGTGTTTTGTATGGGGACATTGTACAGAATATTTGATCGAAGCCTACACGTGATCTACTCACTTATATAATACTCTAATCTGTGTACTCACTTGTTGGTTTTGCCTCAGCTGGATTGTTGAGTTTCCTTTTACGTGGTGCTAATATGGACTGGGATTCTTGATCGATCTGAATAAAGTAAACCCTATTTAGTCTATAGACTATAGATTACTAGAATTCTAAGTTTAATACATACAAACAAACAAACAAACAAAAAATCAAATCTTTCCTCTTTATAATAGTAGTGTAGATATATTTTGTAGACTGTAGTTAAAAATATCAACACATTTAAAAAAGGAAGCACAAAATTATATTATTGCATTTACAAAATATGTAGGTATTCACGGAGAACCGGCAGCCAGCGCACGGCGCACGTGCTGGCAATACAATAAATACAATTGTTTACAAACCATAAATTAGTATTATTCATAGATGTATTATTTGAACAGAAATACTGAGTACTGAATACTGACCATGTCATTCTCATTATTCTCATTAGACGCCATTTTTAAGTTCTAACCGGACACGTCTACACTCGTAATTTGATTTTGTGCATACTGCTTATTGAACTGACTGATTAAAATAAGTACTTATTACAAAAAATAACGTTATCAAAGAACATATATTTACCGTTATAAATCCTATATAACGTTATAACATTTACCGTTATTAATATCAATTTTTAACGTTATTTTTAATATCGTTTAAATTTTCATAACGTTATCTATGCCCTTGAAGCAGTAACGTTATGAAAAAATAACGTTATTTGAAGCCCTGGTTTAAACCATTGGAATTTGGTGGGAATTTTGATAGATTCCTTTGCATAGCATCTATTTTTAATAAAAAAATCACTGTCACTTTGACATCTGTCAATGTAGGTGTCATTGTCAAGCATGACGTTTCTTATGTCACGATCAACACGATTCTTCGCAATTCGTTTATTACGAGTTAACAAATTTAGTATTTCGTCGCTGTTTCAACCTGTTGATCTTTTCTGGTGCAAGACATTAATAGACTCAATATAGTTTTCTATTGTAAACGAAGATGAACTAATACAATTCATGTATTACTTGGAAACAAACAATTATATATCAGTGCTTCGTAAGTGTTTTTGTGTACCTTCTCGTAATTATCATTTTTGTATTCATGTACAAGACTAAAAGATAGCAAGTTTCTTATTGTGTTAAGTGGTTTCAAATTGACTTGACGTCACAGAGTACGACCAATCGCTCGGCGCTAAAGATTGTGTACAAAGTTGTGTTTATAAATTTACAAACGCTCACGTTGGACATCATCACCTGAATGGGTACCACGTGAACACCTGATTGAAGTATGCTTTTAAAATGTACTGCGGACGGGCGGAGGATCAAAGTCAATGGTGCGCCGGTCAATCAGGCGAATCTGGCGAGAGGTGAGTCCAATTTGTTTCATATTTGTCATTGTGGTTAATATGTTAGAATTATTGTTTAATGGGAGATAGGTACTGCATGTGCAGGTCGCACAACAAGTGCTGCAGCTGTATGTCTATGTCTAACAAGGTGCAATATTGATTTTTATTGTTAATGCAACTGCAATGCATAACTTAGTTGTTTTTAACACCTACCTGCAGTATTGTCTTCCTTTTTTCCAAATTCCAATCTTATTAGACTTTTTTCTGATATTGCAAATTACAGATTCAAATTCCGAGCATGCTTGCATGGACTTATATTATGCCTTCTATCTAAAAATGAAATGCTTTGTTACAATTAAATAGTAATTGAGTAAATGTTTTTGTAACTTTTATGTGTAAACAAATCACTAACAAAGTTGTTTTTATTTGTTACATAATATTTATTACCTGCTTATAGTATAATATGTATTTTACTACACAATGGTTCCACCATTGTTATTGTCTAAATCAGCTAATTTTGCTAACATGATTTTGTAATAATTTTAACTACACAAAAGAAAAAGACATTTCTCATTAGTACTTCCAAGTTCCAACAATACAAGTTTTGGATTTAAGCAAAATTGTTAATAAAATTCAGCCATACTTACTTGAAATATTATTAAAATGAAGAAAGCTCTAATGCCTTATGAATATTGAAATGCCAATATTTTTTACAGAGGTCTTCAAAACCTTACTTCTCTATGTAATGACTCAGAAAAACATTAATATTACATGTTACCCTGATTTTCTTAGTCGTTCAATGTTTATTTGAGTTATTATTTTGGTTAAACCCATTTTTGTAGAATGAGGCTAATCCAAAGTGATAAAAATAAGAAAAACAAGTTGTATTTTATTACGGCCCAGTACTCATTTAATATGTCACATAATATTATAAAATTCTCATGTCACAGTGTTTGTGTACGAAGTCCTCCGAAAAGGCTCAACCGATTTCATAAATTTTTAGGGTTCCGTACCCCCCTGGTAGAGTTGCGGTAGGTTCTGTCGAACCCGCAACTCTGCCTTAAGCGATGAGTGGAGCACCATGGGGTTTTAGTGGGTAGACTACGCAGGAGTCCCACATACCCCGGCCGATATCCCCACTGCCGCTGATGTGTAAAGCATTTCCCCATGTAAAAAAAATCTGTACCCAAAGGGTAAAAACGGGACCCTATTACTGAGACTTCAATGTCTGTCCGTCCGTCTGTCTGTTGTCAGTCTCCAGGCTGTATTCTCAATAACCACTATAGCTAGACTTCTGAAATTTTCACAGATTATCTGTTGCTGCTATAACAACAAATACTAAAAACAAAAAAAAATTAAATATTTATGGGCTCCCATACAACAAACGTGATTTTTTTGCTATTTTTTGCTCGATATCAATAACGGCAATACATAGGCACTTGAAATATTCACGAAATACTCAGTTTTATTTATAGTTTAATAATTATTTATAATAAAATTTAAATAATGAAGGGGGATCCGATACAAAAAACACAATTTTCAGCCTATTTTCACTCTATTGTGGTACGAAACCCATCGTGCGCGAGTCCGACTCGCACTTGGCCTATTATTATTTATATTGATACTAGAAATAATTTATATAGCAAAACAATATTTGTCGGGTCAGCTACTTATAATAGCTAGTATAATTATCATATTATGTAAATTAAAATACTGGGCTGTTCTGGAAATATTTAATCGTACTCGCCACTTACTGCGTTTCTCGGTTCCCGATTTAATGGAAATTCGCGCGACGAGTACAAACCAGTTGAGAATTTTCGTATATAAAATAAATAGGTACGCAATTCATTATTTTCATGAAAATGTAAAGGTACAGTTACCCCGCATCAGCTGCAGGCCACCGCCGGGGCCCCGTGGGCCGTGGCACAGGAACATATTGTGTAAGAGAATTATAATTTCATTTGGGCTGAAAAAAGTTTTTAATTCATACAGACCATCCTACTTCAAGGCTCGCTATCATGCCGAAATCTTGTTGTCTAATCAAATCGTCTCTCTACAATCAAAAAATCAAATCACTTATAAATTATAATAGATTCTCATTTAAAAGAAAATAAGTACTGAGCTGTAAAATTAACCAAGTTGAAAATAAAAGTCGCCCAATTAATGATAAACGTGGAATGATGAAAGAGATATTGCGTAAACGGCTATCGGCCGGCCCACTTTCCACGGCGAAATAATAAACAGATAAATAAATTATGATCGAGCGGCCAGCGGGACATTTATTTCCAGTTGTTTGTTTGTACTGCATCGGTCAATATTATCACTGCGGATCAAAGACGGTGACGAGTCTCGGTTTGGCGTGGGCCGTCGATGCCTTGACACGCGGTTAAATTTAACGCCACAGTTAGTGGCAAACGAAAATAAACAGCAGACTGTGGCGGAGGACGATCGGAGTGTAGAGTTGCTGACGGAACACACCCGTCACCCGCAGATGAGTGTTGACGCATCATTGGGAGCCTTGGACTACTGTACTCCTAGCTGTACAGTGTGCACTCAGCCAATGCAATTACGATAATTTCTGATTCACTGAGAAGGTTAAGAAAATAGTGTAGCACAGAGATGGCGAACCAATGGCACGCGTACCGCGTGGCACGTAACATAATATTTGAAGCACGCTTCTGCACAAAACTAGTATCAAAAATATTTTACCAACAACAATGAAAGTTATACAATATACAGGGTGTAACAAAACTAAGTGAACTTGTAGTAGATCCACCACGGCCGCGGCATAGCGAGCACTACGCACTGAATGATCACAAAAAATATTATATGGCAAGTTTATAAGTTATGAACTTCTTTAGAAAAGTGGCACGGTGATAGTTGATACGATACGGTGAAAGGTTCGCCATCTCTGTAGCCCTAGCATGGCAAACATAATTATAGACAAACTGTGGACAACTTAAGGTGCCGTTCCGATCTTAACGCAGCTAATCGCGACCGACAAAAATTCAATGAAAATGCCACTTTATGACAGACTGTAGTCTATGTCATAGAGTAGGATATTAAAGGCCGTCACAGACTTAGCTATAATATATTATATTAATATGTTTATAGCTAGGCATATTACTATATAATATTTTCTATACAATTTTCGCGTGACCACACACTCAGCTATAATATATATTTCTAGTCTCAGTGTGTTTAGTACGGTATATTAATATATAATATTATAGCTAAGTCTGTGACGGCCTTAATAATTATTATTTGAATTTTTAGGACTATAGTCTACACTACTATTATAAAGAGGAAAGATTTGATTTTTTGTTTGTTTGTTTGTTTGTTTGTTTGTTTGTTTGTTTGTTTGAGTCGAATAGGCTCCGAAACTACTGGACCGATTTGAAAAATTCTTTTGCTATTGGAATCCTACATTATTTCTGCTGAACATAGGCTACATTTTATTTTGGAAAAAAGTAGGGTTCCGTAAGATATTTGAGTTTTTCGGACGCAAGGTGTAAAAAATCTGCTAGAAAAGTTACTTATTTTGCGTACGCTGCCTAAACTATTAAAGATAGAACCATAAAATGTTCTAAGTAATTGTAGATCTTATAAATATCTACAAAAAAGTCCGCGACACACTATACCTATCTATGTCGAGTGAGGCACAATAACCATTTATTTATTTAAAAATCCTGAATTTTTTTTGGACTTTATTTAAACGGATATATTTTACTCACGCTATTAATCCTTATCAAAATAAATTATTTTATCACTAAGTACAGTTTATGTAGATAATATTTGGTCTTTGAATGATTAAAATTGGACGTTTGGTTTTGAAATTATGGCGAAATTAAAATATTACGATAGTGGGCGTCACCAAAGCGCGTGCGGCAGGAAGACTATAATATTCTGTTGTAGAAATGAAAATTCTGTACATAAAAGATATGAAATGACACCCGAAATAACACCTTTGTCACTACATCGCTATAGAAGCCAAAAATGTGGTTAGTTTTTTGTCTGTCTGTCTGTCACTCTTTCTGTCTGTCTGTATGTTTGTTCCAGCATCACAGGAAAAATACTGATCCGATTTGAATGTGGTTTTCGCAGATATAATTATCTTCTTCCAACTTAACGGTGTATAAAATTTTTTCCCCCCACCCCTCTAAGGGGACAAAAGAGGGGGTCAGATTTTGTATCAAACCTTTTTCTTTAACACGAAAACTACTGATCCGATTTGCATACGGTTTTCACAGATTTGCATACGGTTTTTACAGATATATTATATTTGTCTTCTTCCAACTCAACATCTGGTGTATAAAAATCCTCCCCACCCCTCCCCTCTCAACCCTTTCTGGGGACCAAAGAGGGGTCAGATTTTGTATACAACTTTTTTCTTTAGTGGACTTACTTCATATTAGGTATTAACTGTGTTTTTCAACTTAACATCTGGTGTATGACCTCTCCCCCCCACACCCTCTTAGGGGACAAAAGAGGGGGTAAAACATGTATCAACTGATGATGTAGAAAATATACTTTAAATGGCAAAACAACGTTTGCCGGGACAGCTAGTCTGTCATAAAGTGGCATTTTAATTGAAACGTCATTTTGGCCTTTTTTATCGTTCCGTACCCAAAGGGTAAAAACGGGTTACGGGACCCTATTACTAAGACTTCAATGTCTGTCCGTCTGTCTGTCTCCAAGCTGTAACTCAAAAACGGTAATAGCTAGAGAGTTGAAATTTTCACAGATTGTATATATATATCTGTTGCCGCTATAACAACAATTAATACTAAAAACAAAATAGAATAAATATTTAAGGGGGGCTCCCATACAACAAACGTGATTTTTTTAGCCTTTTTTGCTCTATATCAATAATGGCAACAGGTAGGTACTTGAATTTTTCACAGAATCCGTAGAACTTATACTTGTAATTTATTATTTTATAATAATAATAATATGAAAATAAAATAAAAAATTAAGGGCTCCCATACAAAAAACACAATTTTTGGTCTAATTTTGCTCTATAATGGTACGGAACCCTTCGTGCGCGAGTCCAACTCGCACTTGGCTGATTATTGCTCTATATAATTGATTTTCAAACTAGGGGGCGCGCCCCACTAGGGAGGCGCGAAGACATGATGAGGGGGGCGCGGGCGCCGGCGGCGGTTTTACTCCAGACGCCCGCGCATTCCCGCGACGTACGCGAATTGGAAATCTTTTCAAAAACATGCAAGCTCATCCGTCACATTGATTCTTCTTAAGAGGGCGACTAACCCAAAAAATCAAACATTGTCCTTCTCAATAACTCGATAAATATACAACATTTTAAAAATCCGCTAGGTCGGTTTCTCAATGATAGAATTTTTACAATATTGTGTTAAAATATTAACTGACTTTAATGCACGGTTATGGCAATATAATATTATGAAAAATTCGTTAAAATTAGATGCATCTTAGCGAATTGCGATTTTTTTCTATCGAGAAAATTTTATGATATCGTGTTTTTGCTCAGATCGGATTCTTGGAAATATTATGTAGTATTTAATTTTAGAAAATGAAACAATTCGGAGCTTAAAATTGCAAGTTTATCAAAGAATTATAAAATCGTCAATTTTGGGTTAGTCGCCCCCTTAAAATAAGTATGTAAAAGCATAATATTTTTATAATGAAACATCTGAAAATGTATTTTTGGTCTTTATTATTTTATTTTACAATAGCTTGGCGAGCCCACTTGCTACTACTTGCTGGGCCCTGGGCCGAAGGGAGGCGTAAGCATGTTCATTTTAAGCAGTAGGGAGGCGTGGTACTTATAAGTTTGGGAACCTCTGCTCTATATCAATAAAGGCTCCATTCCGTCCCGCGGGTCCGTGGGTTGCAGTGGACACAGTCACATATATTTTCTTACAAAGCGAAGCTTGACACACGTGCGTAGTCTCTCCATGCGCCGCGGTGGAATGGAGCCCTAATGGCAACAGGCAGGCACTTGAAATTTACATAAAGACTTTAAATATATTATGTATGTGTAGTGTGTACTTTAATAATTAATAATAATATTTAAATAAAATAAAAATTTAAGGGGGGCTTCCATACAAAAAATACAATTTTTGGCCTATTTTGCTCTACAACGGTACGGAACCTTTCGTGCGCGAATCCGACTCGCACTTGGCCGATTTTTTTTCAAGTTTTGATTTTAAAGTGGATATAGCGTTGGTCTCGGATTACAAGGCTGCGCGAGCAATTAACATGCTAATACACAAACGTAGCTCAACCCAACACTTAAAGCTCCTCCCTCGTCATATTTTAATATTATGTCTATTAAATGTTTGGTTTACCTATAAGTTTAAGAAAAAAAGAAATTCTGCTTTATTTTTGTTATACTTAGTTTCATTTCGTATTCAGAAATGTGTCGTAAATAGGCGCATGTAACATATTATATTATATAATATACATAATGCTTACTTCAGGGTAGTAATTTCAATAAGTAATAGTTAAAAAAACTAAAAACACGCTTTTTATATAAGGCGTCGGTTACAAACAAACATACAAACATACAAATTGAAAAATGGAATAATTATATCAAATTAGTGTATTGTCATCGGTCCTCGATAAATCTACAAAGTTTCAACGAAATCTGGCCGTTTAAAGTGGGTCAAAATCGCGCCCAAAGAAGTCGGTTACAAACATGTTACAAACAAAAATTTAATTAGAGATTATTAGAATTAGTGAAGCTAATAAAAAGCGTATAAAAATGGGCGATTTATCTTAAAAAATCAAATTACCTATTCTAGGGTTTCTAGCTAACTCTTTTGGGTTTATTTTATAACGAGGGCTATCAAAGCCCTTTCAGAGTGTTTAATTAAACCACTTAATTTTCGCGTCTTAACAATAATTACTATCTTTCTGATGAATATTTTAAAGGCTAATACTGTTCCAAAGGGGACAATTCAAAGTTAACGAATATTTCTTATCAGAAGTTAAAACAGTTTGAGAACTCTTGAATGATCACAGATCAACCAATGATCAGTTTTCAGGCTTTTGAGGTATCAGGAATAAGAGAAACTCCTCCTTTTTAGGGTTCCGTAGCCAAAATGGCAAAAATCGGAACCCTTATAGATTCGTCATGTCTGTCTGTCTGTCTGTCTATCTGTCTGTCTGTCTGTCTGTCTGTCTGTCTGTCCGTCCGTCCGTCCGTCCGTCCGTCCGAACCGCATTAAGATTTTGATGCAAAAATGGAAAAATTATTAAAAATTTTAGGGGTCCCCATAGGTACTCAACTGAAACAAAAAAAAAAAAATTTCATCTAACCTATGCGTTTGGGGTATCTATGGATAAGTCTCCAAAAATCATATTGAGGTTTCTCATACCATTTTTTTCTAACCTGAATAGTTTGCGAGAGAGACTCTTCCAAAGTGGTTATACCACTTGTCCCGCCCCCCTCTAATTTCTAAAGTATGATATATAAAGTATATAAAATATATATAAAGTATGATAATTCTAAAAAATATATGATGTAGATTACTATAAAAACTACCAACGAAAATTGGTTTGAACGAGATCTAGCTAGTAGTTTTTTTTTATACGTCATAAATGGTAACCCTGAATCTAAATTTCATTAAATCGACTGAAATATAAAAATAAATCAAAAACATTTTAATTTCATAAAAATAAACCTTATTGCTGCTGCGGAACCCTTCATGGGCGAGTCCAACTCGCACTTGGCCGCTTTTTTGTAGTTGGTTTAAAACTATCACATGATGAAAATTTTTCAAAATTGGACCATTAGTTTAGCCACCCCTAGAGCACAATACATAGACTGCCGAAAACATTACTTTTCCTTACCTACCATTGGTTCCACTTTCGCCAGTTTTACTCACGTTTGTTGCACTCACGATTTGATGCACGTGTGTCAGTTCGCTGGAACTTGGAAGTCAACAGCGAATTCAAAAATAAATTGGACTTCATTATTAGAACTGACTTCATCGCATCTTCATATCGTATGACTTCGTGATATGATAGGAGCGAGCGAGGCGCCAGCGAATCTTGAGTGATCTCGCCCAAAATGCCGCGGGCGATAACTATTAACCCATTTAAATAAGTCCACTCTTCGGCTTAATACTGAGATTAAAAATATGGGATTGTATTGGTTTCAGCGAAAACCCGACCAATGATAGGTTATGTACGCTATCAATTATCATACATTCTTCAATTTATACATTCAAAACGATCCAAAGGCGAGTCGTGAGCCGTTGCACTATTACATTATGTACATAATTGTATAACCCGTACAAATGATATGCGACAGTGGATCCTCTGGCTGCGATTTAATTGGGGGCATCGTGAAGTGGTCGCGTTATCTGGTGTTATCGCGGGGCGCTATCGCGGGTCAGGCTCTGTTTATAGCGGCGCACGCGGGCCGGGCGTGCTCCTGTTTACTGTTTACCTGCTGGCTGCACCCCGTCTCCTGGCTCCCGGCCCGCCCTGACGGATGGACAGATCCCCTTGTTGTAGATCTGGATCCTACGAGACAGACGGTGACTACAGTATATGACCCAAGACGGTATTCCCTACTCCTTACGAGACAAAATTTGGATGTAATCAGAATTTACCGTTCTCGAGGAAAACTTTTCCTAACACTGCAGGGCAAATGAGCAAAAACCCCAGAAAATCTCATTACACCTACGTTTTCACATCCTGCACATCCGGTAAAATGTCTTATTGTTAGCGCCATAGGGCTCTATTCAGCTGTGATTTACTTATCTCCCGAAGAATCCAACAAAAATGCTCGGAACACCCGTATGCCTGTAGAGTGTAGGCTGTAACAATGCGTACATAGGGGCATTGCGTGTGGATTTATGATGTGCGATAGTGAATTGCCAGAGCGAATATCAGCTACTTTATTAGCCTGTTTGTTTGGCTTTTCCTTCTGGTGACGTCAATATGCAACCTAGATTTCAAGAATGCTTAATAATATGATAAAGTCGAATTAATTTGATGATTTAAATATCTAACGGAGAGCGTTTTTGTTTTCTTAATATTTTCTACCTGAAGTAGTTAAGGAACGACTGCTCGTATAGCCTTGTAGGAGCGGCTTACTCGACTACACCCTTTTTGTGATATGATAGTTGATGTCCTTGATATAAAAAAATGATAATATATTGGTTGAATGTTAATGCTAATAATGAGTGCGCGATTGATGACGGCTAGTAGCGAACTGCCCGAGAGTATGCACTTAGCCGGGACTACGGGAAAATATATGTCTGAATCAGCAATGTACGTGCTAGCTCGTACAAGCCTAATTCTGAAATGTTGTCTCAAAATTACAAATCCTTAACTTAATAAGACAAATCTAACGATACCTCAAATATGAAAATCCGCTTAGCGGTTCTGAAGATACGAGGTAATAAAGAATATTACAAACATACAAGATACGCGCTAAACACATAACCCTCCTGGCCGCAGTCGGGTAAAAAAAGATCCAAGTATAATAGAGCTTATAATGTGTATCATTATTTTTGAGGCTTTAGCGGAGCCGTTGTGTGATATGTCCTCTATTTCTTAAAATACTGCTAGCTTACTGGCAGCGTCATGTAATAGGGCTGACCTAAATCAGGCGTTACTTTAAAGTAGAATTTGTTTCTTTGTTGAATCTTTAAAGTTGATTGTTATCCCGAGTCCTGGCAGGGAGCGGCCGTCGCGGTGCAGCGGATGTCTCGTAATGGGCACCGATGACCGAATACCGATCGCGCCCGGCCGCTGTGTCACCCCGCGCCTGCCCGCGCCGCGCCGGTCAACGACACCTCTCCGACCCTCCGATTGCCTTATCTAAGGCTTCCCTTTTGTGTGCACACTGTCCAGATATCGCAACTAGTGCTAGCCGGTTCGAGTGCGCTCTAGTCCACATTCGAAATGGAATCGAGGCGGCAGCCCCGAAAGCGTATTCGGCTTCCATTCTGGTTTGGCCCTCGTCGATTTAACGTTCCACGTGACCGGGTATCGGGCCAATGATGTTACATCACGTACGCCGAAGGAATAACCGAAGCAATAGTTTGCAAACAGAGCCGGCGCGTGATACATTGTTAGCTCATCGATTTGTCGCCACCGCGGAAATGTCTTTAGCGAGTTCCCGATAATAGCGTTACCGGCGCACGCCTAATGGAGTCGCCGGCCGCAGGGCTGCCACTAGGACGATATGGTGATACGGTGGTCGGTGCTTACTGCTACCCTTATGTCGCGGTCGCATATGCGTGGTGCTTCGCGCTAAAGCCGATACTATTGGACGATTTGCGTGTATCGTCCAATAGTATCATCTCATTGCACGAAGCTTCGGACGATAGACGCAGATGCGGCCGGGACGTTAGGCTGGCACTAAAAGAATACATTAACTGCCGCAAACGTTCGTTTTTCTTCGTAGGGAACGAATTCCGTACGTACGTTTCGAGTGCATCTTACAAGGAAAACATTCCACATTAGGAAAACTAATACTTACGAAAAACGTGTTACATATGCGACCAGCCCAATACTAAGTACATGTTTTTGAGCGCTCAATTTTATCGTCACGTAGGTACATTCTACAATACCAAAATAGAAGAGTTATCTAGCTGCAACTGATAAAAACATTTAATCAAACAATTTTGCGAACATAATATTCGGCAGGTATGTGAATGTTTACAAACAAATGCACACCTACACCTACACGTCACGATCTGCAAAGTCTGATAATATATTCGGTGACACCATAGACATAAATATTAGGTGACACATAATATTATGTACGATGCGCGTATCTGTCAGACACACCCTTTTCGCAGCTTTTCGTTTCGTTCAGTTGTCAATTTTTAGAGTTCCGTACCCAAAGGTTAAAAACGGGACAGACAATGCAGTCTTAGTAATACTAAGACTTCATTGTCTGTCCGTCAGTCTGACTGTCTGTCTGTCTCCAGGCTGTATCTCAGGAACCGCTATAGCTAGTCTACTGAAATGTTCACAGATTGTGTATTTCTGGTGCCGCTCGCTATAACAACAAATACTAAAAACAATATAAAATAATTATTAATAAAATTAAAATAATATCCATTATATTCCATATTCCATACTAATCTATACATATAATAAAATCGTAGGAAAGTCAATTCTGTACATTGAATATTTTTGAAAAATAATACTTGGGACGTGATCTACAATCGATATGGAAGCCAAAAATATAGTTTTTAGAATTTTTGTCTGTTTGTCTGTTTGTCTGTTTGTCTGTTTGTCTGTATGTATGTCCGGGATAAACTCAGAAAGTACTGAATGGATTTACTTCAAATTTTGCACGAATATTATATAGAGGTCGGGTCAACACATAGGCTATATATTATGACGATATCACCTAGGGCGGGGGGAGGGGCTCAAGTTTCAAAATTTTTAGTTTTTTGCTCATATCGCCAAAACAGTGCGTTGTAGAGAGAAAATGTCCTGTACGTAATGAAAGCCCATAAAATTTCCTACAAATTTCTCCTTCACACTTTGTATCTATCTTCACTCCTTGCCATGCTATGAGCTTTTGTCTATCTTTTCTATACAAATTTCGAGTGTCGTTTGATTAACATGCTGGGAGCTTTGGCATCGGTCTTTTCTTGGGGGGGGGGGCCCCCCCCCCCCCGCCCCAACCCCCCCACCTCCCCAAATTTCTTGCTTCAAACAAAGCGGTGTTGCGGCGTTATACATCTTTTTTAAGAACAAAGTTAAAAACTAAACTACACATACGGTTTTCCAGTGTCGTTTGTTTTCTAACCCCCCCCCCCCCCCCTTATTCCTCATGAAACTTTTGTTCATAATTAAACGGTATTGTGGAGTTTGTATTGCGTCTTAATTATCCTTTGTAGGAACAAACTAAGTCATCTATACATATAATAAAATCGTAGGAAAGTCAATTCTGTACATTGAATATTTTTGAAAAATAATACTTGGAACGTGATCTACTATACTAACGCGGACGAAGTCGCGGGCAACAGCTAGTATTATTAATATAATATTACTAATATAATATTATAAATGCGAAAGAGTGTCTGTTTGTCTGTCTGTCTGTTACCTCTTCACGCTCAAACCGCTGAACCGATTTTGCTGAAATTTGGTATGGAGATACTTTGAGTGCCGGGAAAGGACATAGGATACTTTTTATCCCGGAAAAATGTACGGTTCCCGCGCGAATAACTAATTTTGGCGCAACGGAGTTGCGGGCATCATCTAGTTTAAAATTAGAGATGCGCCGAATATTCGTTTCGTATTCGGTATTCGGCGTATTCGGCATGTTTTTCACTATTCGTATTCGGCCGAATTATTCGGCTCAGTTACCGAATATATTCGGTTTTATTTTTTTCAAAATATTAAAAACTAGACCCGCCCCGGCTTCGCTCGTGGGACATACATAGCCTATGTCACTCAGGGCTCAGCTCCTAAGTATCATGTAACACAACATTAGGCACTAGGCAGCAAAATTAAAGTCCAATAATATTGATGAATATTACACATTACATTTTAATATTTACAATATTGCTATTTAAGGCGGCTGAGAAGCCGCCCTGGTCTTCCGGTGTCTGTGGATGGTACGAGTGACCAGAAAGAGATAGCTGACAGGTAAACGTTAGGGCTTCTGATGTAGTGAGGGCAATCAAATCAATATCCAAGGGAAAATCCCCCGGACACGATGGATTAAGCATTGAACACCTACAATATGCTGGCCCTCATATATCGCGAGTTTTGGCCTTGCTGTATAATCTCTGTATATCGCATTCTTACTTGCCTCACGATATGATGAAAACTGTTGTGGTCCCAGTAACGAAAAATAAAACGAAAAGCCTATCAGATATTTCTAATTACAGGCCCATCTCGCTAGCAACTATCATTGCAAAAGTAAGTATTTGACAGCATTCTTAATACACATTTAAACAGATATATTAGATGTCATGATGCGCAGTTCGGCTTTTGTTCTGGCCTTCCCACCGAGTCCGCAATATTGTGTCTTAAGAGTGCTGTCAAGTATTATAATACAAGAAAAACGCCCGTCTACGCCTGCTTCCTTGACCTTTCGAAGGCTTTTGACCTCGTGTCATATGACATTCTTTGGAAGAAGATGAGGAAGTCGAATATACCTCATGAATTGGTTAATACTTTTAAATATTGGTATGATAATCAAATAAATATTGTTAGATGGGCTGGTGCGGTGTCAGATCCCTACAAGCTGGAATGTGGCATGAGACAGGGGGGGTTAAGCTCACCTGTCCTATTTAACCTTTATATAAATGGACTGATTGAGGAGCTCAGCATGAAGCATATCGGTTGTTATATAGATGGAGTATGTTTCAATAACATAAACTATGCGATGCGGATGACATGGTCTTGCTGAGTGCCTCGGTCTGTGGTCTCAAAAAGCTACTTGACATTTGTGAGCGTTACGCAGCGGAGCATGGGCTGATATACAATAGTAAAAAGAGTCAGTACATGGTCTTTCACGGTGGTACCAGAAAGGTGGATACAGTGCCGACTCTTTTACTCAATGGTGTTCCTTTAGCTAGAGTCGAGGAGTTCAAATACCTAGGACACATTGTGACGTCCACTTTGAAAGACGATACTGATATCGAAAGGGAGCGAAGGGCACTGTCGGTTAGGGCGAATATGGTTGTTAGGAGGTTTGCGAGATGCTCGTTAGAGGTAAAAATGACGTTGTTTAGAGCTTTTTGTACATCCTTCTACACTTGCAGCCTCTGGGCAGCATATACGCAAAGGGCCTACAGTGCCCTTCGCGTCCAATATAATAACGCGTTCAGGATGCTGGTGGGGCTCCCCCGCTGGTGCAGCGCTTCGGCGATGTTCGCGTGCGCACGAGTGGACTGTTTCTTTGCCACAATGCGCAGGCGAACATCGTCGCTGGTGCAGCGCATGCGGGGGAGCTCCAACGGCATGCTGGCCGCGCTCTGTGAACGCCCTGATAACCTGTATATCAGTCACTGCTGTCATATGCATGCAGAATACAGGCTAAAATAATAACTGTTATATTATGTAAGTAATGTGTGTTTTTCTTTAAACAACAAATTCATAAAACAAAATAAAAAACAGAAAAAAGACAATAATGTTTTAAATAAACAAAGCATTTAGAGATAAATTGGTAGGTAGTGCAATGCTCAAACCGTCGAAAAGGAATCCACTCAGACTTTTATTAATGTAATTTGATCTGTACCTATTTATATTATGAGTCTTGGATACTTGCAATAAATGATTATTATTATTATTATAAAACATCGCGATGAAAAACTAATAAAGAAATTAATATTATGCATAAGAGGTTTGAGCTCTCCATTGTGGGTGTCGCAAACGCCACACACAATAGATTTTCAATTGTTATGCGGCAGCCGCCTGCCGCTGGAGGATTGATGGGTTTTAAGCAGTATTCTGACTTTAATAAATCTTTTTAACATTGGTTTTAATATATTTCTGTTATTATTAAATAATACATGAAATCTTTTATTTATTGTTGCACAGTTCATTATATTGGAGATTATGCATAAAATCATTAGTCATTTAAAGAAAATGTTTTACTACTTAAAATAAACCTTGCTTCTTATGTATTTTAGTATTAAAGGTATGTATTCCATTTAATTCTACTTACATGAAGACAAATAACAATAACTTAATAGTTAATAGTAATCTACATGCAAATGAAACAAATAACACTGTTTTACTGCTTTATTTTTCACTTCATTAATGTTGTAATAGAAATTTGAACCTTAGCTTATTGCTTTTTCACATAAAAAAGAAACATTTTTAGTCTATGACCACAGACAAGTCAATTTCCATATCCGGACTCCATATTGTCTTGAGACTTCCATTTGTAAAAATCTCTCGAAATGAACTGCGCTCTGTTATATTTACAAAACTTAGTTTTATTTAAAACTACAATAAAGATCACAACCTCTGCAAGTTCTTTGCGGTCTGCCACTCACTAAAACCTGGTTCTCACTTTTTCTGAGACACACACACATCCTGAAATGGCTAAAGTGTGGTTCTAAACTTGTTGAAGCACTTGGAAATCGTCGTTACTGGCAGGCGATGGTTGTTGCAAATGTTTCGCAACACTGCACAGATGTTAATCATTGTTTTTCTTGTCAATGTGTTAAACTCCTCACAGACAGTCAGACAGTTCCAGTGCCTGGGCTCGGTTGCGATTGCGAGGTCTTATTTAACTGTATTTCTGGCTTTCTTCTTCAGGAATGGCTTCTAATACGAGCACTGTGTGCACCAATGTTATAAAAATACGTTTTATAGTTTAAAATTTTACGTAAAACACCACTAACCACTCAGCGACAAACAAGCAATCGGAAAAAATCACTTTTGTTGTGATCACTGATCGCTATAATTTAACAGTTCAAATTGCTCGCCGATTGCCATCGCATTGCTGTCAAAAGCTTAGGTGATACGAAATAAATGCAACAGTATAGCAAATAGTGATAGCAAAAATATAAATTTCTTCAAAACCCGTGGATGAATATGACACAAAACTTTAACAGTAACAGACATCAATAAAATAAACCATATTACATTATTTACACCATTTTTACAAACTCTAATATTTTTTCGACGCAATTAGGCGACGTTTCTAATATTTGCTAAATTACTGGGAAACTCGTGGATGAATCTGACACAAAACGTGTCTGCATATATTTTGTTACTGCCCGAGAGTTTAAAATTTAGCTTTTGTGATATTGCTAATATCACAAAAGCTAAATTTTAAACTTTAATATTTTTTTCGGCCTATAGCGACCAAAAAACAAAATACCTAAATATCTCTGGAAGCTGTCGACCAAAATGACACAAAATCATTTTTTAGGTTTACCTAGTGGTCCCAAACCTATACGCAAAAAATCAGAAACTTTAGAATTTTGAAACCAAAAAACCTAGAGCTATCGGTCTAAGTATGGAGATTTAGCGATTTAAATGTAATTATAGTTCCTTGATTATTCAGCAGAGGGAGTACTGTCGCTCGTTGCTATCGTATTTTTTTGGCTGGTATGTGATACGAAACTGCGATTTTGGAGCAATTATTGCGCAATAATTGCGATTGCATTGCGCTCGCGAGAGAAGGCTCGCTCCGAGCTAGCCAGCAGCGGCACGTAGAGTACACGATAGAACCTGTTTACGCGGCAAAATAAAATAATGGTAAACCGAATAATTCGGCCGAATATTCGGCTCGGTAAAGGCCGAATATTCGGTATTCGGTTATTCGGCCAAATCACTATTCGGCGCATCACTATTTAAAATATTTAGGGGGCTCCCATACAAAAATCACAATTTCCCTATTTTTGCTCTAGGTATAACGGTACGGAACCCTTGGTGCGCGAGTCCGAGGCGCACTTAGCCGATTATTATTCAGATGTTTTCAATTTTCATCTAAAAAAAACTTAGTTTAGGTATTTTTTCGGATCGAAGATTTCGGTAGAATTGAACGCAAGTCTTTCAAATCATTTCCCATTATCGAAAATATTCAACATTTTCACAAGTCACAACCCTACAAACTGGTACTTAAAAACTGTCAACTAATTCCAAAATTAAATAGCGACGTCGCTAACTTATCTACCGTTTGTTTCCAAACAGACTCGTTTGAGACGGCCGGACAAACACGTCATCAGTCAACTCTGGCCGCTGGCGTAAAATTAGTAGGTACCCCGACTGGTAATGCGATAATGTCCCAAAAAGGTCTACGTCTAATGAACGCAGCCGTAACTCTGTATGGGAGCCTCTAATTGCCGGCGCGCGAGTATTGTGCTCAAATTTTGTGAGCAAATACACAATTCAGGAACTCCATTAAACGCATGGCACCTCTGAGCACCACCAAATAGTCTGTTATTTTACGCAATTTGAAGCGCGAAGCATGTAGAGTCGAAGTGTATTTTACACAACGAAAGCGTTCAAATGATCCGCGGGTCAGGTGATGATGATGGTGCTCGAACGTCCAGTGTGTTGTTTATTAGCGGAGTCATTCTTTTTTCGCGTGTTTATGTAATTGACGCCGCGCCGCGCCGGTATGTTGGTGGTTGGCTCGATATCACAGCAAAAGTGTATCTTGTGTTTGAATCACCGACATTGATATTCAGCGCATATCGCATACATGTACGAGTGTTCACCTGTCCAAACTCTCTATTAATATTAATAAGTTCAAACACTGGCCATGTTTTACTTTTTTTTCTACCGATGTTGTCATGGTCGGCCGCATCCGTCTTTTAATATTCAAATTTTCTGTTCGGCGTTTAACCTAAATCGCGAAACGCCGCTCAAGGATCACGGGTTCTACTGGACGCGATACATTTTGTGAATGGTTTTGGTTTATTTTGAGCTAGGAATGTCGTGATCAGATCGGAGTACAGAGGAGTACACCCACCGGAGCACCATCTCTCTTCGCCGAGGCGGCGGCGAGCGCGCGGGAGAGAGACGGTAGATGTCGTGCCCGGCTCCGCGGCAGTCCGCCAGCCTTGACCTTGATCGAGCTATCTTCTAGTTATTTGCAATGTTGGTAAATTCGTTAGGCACACTCATGTAGCACAGTAGCCATGTTTACACTGGAGCTATTAGCGACTATAATATGTCTTGCTGTATGTTACCATTTTGAGGCGCTTGTGTGCGCTACGATTGTTTGGATTTTAGAATCAGATTACGAAGATTTTAAAAAAGATATCAAAGAAGCATGTAAAGCAGGACATCATAAAGCGTAAAAAAATTGTTAATGGTTAATAATTTAGTGCGACCACTTTTTTGTCGTTACAACATTTTATTGCGTCCGGTGACCGGTCCCTTTATATTCCTGAATCCTGACAAATTGACTCGTTTTGAGTTTTGAATTGTTTTTCCATTGCTAAATTCGGCTCGTACCACCATATTTTATTGAAGTGAAAACTTCTTTAGCGGCGTTGAGCACTTTTGTGGGATGGGTAAAAACTGTGAAACTCGCGTCAGGTCACGTGTGCTGATCGAAAAACCGTAAGACGGTTGGAGAGTAGTGTTGTAACGTCGAAATCGATTAATCGAACAATCGATTGTTTTTTTTTCGATTGTCGATATTTTTTAATCGATTGGGTTTCGATTAATTAAAAAAATCGTTTTTTTAATCTAATTTCATAAAAAATTGGTTAATAAAATTAATAATCAAGTTTTCACTTCTGCCGGCACTCCCGGAGTGCAACCCGTCTTTTTTATTTAGTTGGAATTGTCTGTACAGAAATACTCGTCTTTATCATTGACGTCGATAATAATAATTATCTCTTCGTATAAAAATCATTCATTCAATAAATAATGATAAATGTTTCTTGCTGTGCATGAAAATTACTTTCTATTTATCAGTATTCAGTCTCCGTCCAAGTCATAACTGACACGATAAAAGTATCGCTACAGGGTTATCAGTTATCATCACTAATGCTATGACTGATATCGCTTATGTAAATTCCTTGATTACTTCCTACTAACGAACCTTGGCATGCTGCTACGGCAACTGAGTTACCGCGAGATAATTCATTGTTGTATAATAACCTAACTAATTTTCAAGAACCTAATTTTAGTTAAATCATCGTTGTTGACTTGATGTCCTTTAGTAGCCAATGAACTCCTCGAAATGTGCACGACAAACACACGTTTAACTGCAATATTAGTTGAACAATATTTGTCTCGTTCACGCAACCAAATATTTGACAAACGCTCTCTGCGTTTTGATGCGCAATTACTGTCTTTGTCTAAAATCTCATTAATTTCATTGTATCACTAAGTATTGTGGCACTAGTGGCCAAGTAAGTTAGGCAATCGAAGGAAGGAGGAAGTCTGGTGCTTCGACCTCGAGTTCCTTTATGGTCGATAGCAGGAAAATGTATTCGAAGTCTTTGCCTATTAAATTTTTTTACTGTGCTGTTCTTGAAACATTTTTAAGTTTTTGAGTAACTTTTTGAGTATGCATTATATGGCAATTTGCACTGCAATCGTCGCTCGCCATTGAAGTCCTTCACCACGAACTTCGTGGCACGAAGGTTATAAGGAAATATTTTTGGTAGTCAGTAAACCTAATGGTGATGATTATCTGGTGGAGGATGTTTACCGACGTAATCCAGGGTGTGACGTCAGCAGCCGGCGCGGAAGGTCGCGCTGATAGCACGCACCTCGCCGTGTAATGACTTCTGTTTTGGCCGAGCAAATAGTGATAGTGTACGTGACACACCTCCCGACATACACACACATACATGCTATCTAATATATATAAAATTCTCGTGTCACAGTGTTTGTGCGCGAACTCTCCAAAACGGCTCAACCGATTTCAATGATATTTTGTATACGTACATTCGTTAGGCCTAAGAATATTTACTTTATCTACTTTTTATATTGATACTAGAAATGATTTATATGGCAAAACAACGTTTGCCGGATCAGTTAGTATACCTACAAATATATTTTGTATATTCCTATTTCCTTATATTATGCAATAATTATCTAAGGTACATGTTGCATATTATTTTTTGTTACCAATACCACAGATTACTAAGTACATAGTTACCATCGATAGTTACCAAATAGTAAATACTCATTATGTAGTAACTAGACGTTCCGGCGGCTTCGCCCGCGTAAATTAGATATTTCACAGACATAACTATGATCCTTCACGTGATCTACTTCTTATCTGTGCCCAATAACAGAATAAATCGGCCAAGTGCGAGTCGGAACCGCGCACGAAGGGTTCCGTACCATCATAGAGCAAAATTAGGCCATAAATTGTGTTTTTTGTATGGGAATTGGGAGCCCCCCTTATTTTTTTATTTTATTTTAATATTATTATTAAATATTAAAGTACACATATAACTAAGGATTTTGTGAAAAATTCAAGTACCTACCTGTTGCCATTTTTGATATAGAGCAAAAAAGGTAAAAAAAAAACACGTGTGTTGCATGGGAGCCCCCCTTAAATATTCATTTTATTTTATTTTTAGTATTTGTTGTTATAGCGGCAACAGATATACATAATCTGTGAAAATATCAAATCTCTAGCTATTACCGTTCTTGAGTTACAGCCTGGAGACAGACAGACAGACGGACAGACAACGAAGTCTTACTAATAGGGTCCCGTTTTTACCCTTTGGGTAGGGAACCCTAAAAATTACTCCAGTAGTTCGTGAGATAAGCCCTTTCAAATAATTTCCTCCGATTTTTCTACATTTTCCTCTATTTCTTCGCTCTTATTAGTCTTAGCGTGATAAAATATAGCCTACAGCCTTCTTCGATAAATGGGCTATCTAACACTGAAAGAATTTTTCAAATCGGACCAGTAGTTCCTGAGATTAGCGCGTTCAAACAAACTCTTCTGAATTATAATATTAAGTATAGATAATATGGATTCTTAAAAAGGCTGATATCAGTATAATTTACCATCTTAGATTTAGCAATCAGTAATAAATGTGATACTTACTTGAATTCAAGACTAGAAATTGAATGCAATAAACACCTTTAAAACGATTTCTTTATCATCGATGTGTAGAAATCGAGACCCTTTTACGTAAATGTGGCGGACTGGTTGTGAAAGTACCTGTTTATAGCTCTATACCAAGGGTTCCCAAAGTGTGCGCCGCGGCGTGTGCATAGTGCACCGTGGAAAGGCAGGAGGGGCCGGGCGCCGTGAGTCGATCCTCCATCATTATCCGAAACCCCAAATATTATAAAATAAAATTATAATATTAATGATTATGTAAAGCCGGTGTATAACCAAATACTTGATTATTAGTATTACTATTCACCTGATTAACTTAACTATTATCATAATAGACCTGGATCCCAGAAGGATAAGAGTTAAGACATAACTTACTCTCTCATGGATGAAACCATAGGTTCTTAGTAGTGCCTCGTGTACTTAGGATAATTTTCCCCTTTTATGGTTCCAATTAGCCATGACAAAAACAAAATAAGTAAAGTAAGACTAACTTTAAGGGCCGATTTTTCAATCGTCGGATAACTTTTACCTAAAGAATTAATATGACACTTTGACATTTTTTTCATATAAAATTGTCAAAACGCCAAATTATAAAAAAAATTATAAATATAATAAAGTTTATCTCACCAAAAACACACCTGTTAAAACGGGGCCAAGTTCCTATTCACTAATTGTTCGCCTTAAAAAAGAGTTGAAATCCAATTCAATGCCAAGTTTAGATGCACTTCCAAATCGATCATAATCATCTTCATCAACAGCCTGATCCTAAATACTTCTAAATTTGAACTTGGCAGGTTAATTTAATCACATAGATATCTTATATTTAAATTTAAAAATTATACAATAATTATCAAGTGCTACTAGCATGAAAACCTGCCAAGTTCAAATTTAGAAGTATTTAGGATCAGGCTGTTGATGAAGATGATTATGATCGATTTGGAAGTGCATCTAAACTTGGCATTGAATTGGATTTCAACTCTTTTTTAAGGCGAACAATTAGTGAATAGGAACTTGGCCCCGTTTTAACAGGTGTGTTTTTGGTGAGATTTCAATACTTTTTTTAAGGAATCATACCAATTTGTTTCTTTCCTCCTCATCTTATTTCAGTGTATTTACTTGTACATATTAATTTTTATCTCAAATTCATAGATGAGCCGACTCACGCTTGACCAATTTCTCAAATTTCTTAATTTTTTGTTAATCTACATATAACAAACAACCTGTGTGCCAAATTTCATAACGCTACGACAACTGGAAGTGGCCTAGAGGTTTTGATTACCGATTTTTATCTCAAATTCATAGATGAGCCGACTCACGCTTGACCAATTTCTCAAATTTCTTAATTTTTTGTTAATCTACATATAACAAACAACCTGTGTGCCAAATTTCATAACGCTACGACAACTGGAAGTGGCCTAGAGGTTTTGATTACCGATTTTTATCTCAAATTCATAGATGAGCCGACTCACGCTTGACCAATTTCTCAAATTTCTTAATTTTTTGTTAATCTACATAATATAACAAACAACCTGTGTGCCAAATTTCATAACGCTACGACAACTGGAAGTGGCCTAGAGGTTTTGATTACCGATTTTTATCTCAAATTCATAGATGAGCCGCCTCACGCTTGACCAATTTCTCGAATTTCTTAATTTTTTGTTAATCTACATATAACAAACAACCTGTGTGCCAAATTTCATAACGCTACGACAACTGGAAGTGGCCTAGAGGTTTTGAAGCCGACTCACGCTTGACCAATTTCTCAAATTTCTTAATTTTTTGTTAATCTACATATAACAAACAACCTGTGTGCCAAATTTCATAACGCTACGACAACTGGAAGTGGCCTAGAGGTTTTGATTACCGATTTTTATCTCAAATTCATAGATGAGCCGACTCACGCTTGACCAATTTCTCAAATTTCTTAATTTTTTGTTAAGGGGCTTAAATACGCGAATGACCTTGGGCAAACGAGTGTTTCCACACCCCACTTCCATACCTCACCCCCGCGCCATTCGCAATACCGACATCTAGTGCCAACGAACAATATTGTTGATTGTTCGATATGGCCACTAGATGTCGTTATTGCCGGAGTGGCACTCCGCAATAACGACATCTAGTGCCGATATCAGTAAGATACCGATATCAGTATATTGTAAAGAGAAAAACCATTATAGATAGTTTGCCTTTTTCACCAAATGATTGCGAGTCATGGTAGCGCAATGGTTATTAGCACGATTGTTCTAAACTCAATATATCGGCGTCTCAGGTTCGCTACGCTTAGAATTTTTTTTATTATTATTATATTTTTTACATTTTTTTGGAATAATAATTTATTATTAATTGGGTAAAAATTTTTTTTCTTCAAAATGTTATTTATTCAAATTGCTGTTTTAAAATCCCTATGGTTAAAATGTGAAGCACATTAAAATGTAACTAGAGAACTCAAAAAAAATATACGTAATGACTAATCCTACTAATATTATAAAGGCGAAAGTTTGGATATATGGATGTATGGATGTTTGTTACTCTTTCACGCAAAAACTACTGAACGGATTTTAATGAAACTTTACAATAATATAGCTTATACAACGTGAAATTTTAGTGGTTGTTTTCCCGCAGCAGAACGATTTACCTATAGTAGTACTATCGAACCATGCATGTTATTGTTTGAAAATAAAATATATTTTGTATGACGTACTATGGAAACTTTATGCCGATAGGCGCGAGTTACTATGGACCCGACCGAATTTTTTTTTTGATTTGAACAAAAAAAACTTTACAAATCTATTGTACTACTCAGATAGAATCATTTTACTGCGGGAAAACAACCATTAAAATTTCACACTGTATATATCAGAATAACACATCCTACTAGTCCTACTAATATTATAAAGGCGAAAGTTTGGATGTATGGATGTATGGATGTTTGTTACTCTTTCACGCAAAAACTACTGAACGGATTTTAATGAAACTTTACAATAATATAGCTTATATATCAGAATAACACATAGGCTATAATTTTAACCGACTTTCAAAATGGAGGAGGTGTTATGTTAGTTTTTTATACTCAACGATTACTCCGCCGTTTGTGAACCGATTTTCAAAATTTTTCTTTTGGTGTATAAGGCATTATCCCAATTTAAAAAAGGAGACAAACGAGCAAACGGGTCACCTGATGAAAAGCAACTTCCGTCGCCCATGGACACTCGCAGCATCAGAAGAGCTGCAGGTGCGTTGCCGGCCTTTTACGAGGGAATAGCGTAATAGGGTAGGGGAGGATAGGGAAGGGAATAGGGGAGGGTAGGGAAGGAAATAAAGGAGGGTAGGGAAGGGAAAAGGGTAGGAGATTGGGCCTCCGGCAAAGAAAATAATTATACACTACGCGAACCTCCGGTCAACTCACCACTCGGCGAAACACAGCGCAAGCGCTGTTTCACGCCGGTTTTCTGTGAGCCCGTGGTATTTCTCCGGTCGAGCCGGCCCATTCGTGCCGAAGCATGGCTCTCCCACGGTATCGTCCCATGATACGTTTCATAGTCTTTTAGATCGAGACTCGAGTTTGTCAAT
The DNA here is from genome assembly GCA_905404155.3 of Plebejus argus. Lineage (NCBI taxonomy): Eukaryota > Metazoa > Arthropoda > Insecta > Lepidoptera > Lycaenidae > Plebejus > Plebejus argus. The sequence continues at coordinate 23,809,161 of FR989927.1, forward strand.
CGATTTAAAAAAAAATGTATATCTACTAATATTATTTAAAACCTGAAGAGTTTGTTTGTTTGCTCGAACACGCTTATCTCAGGAAGTACTTTCTGGTTCGATTTAAAAAAAAATCAGTGTTAAATAGCTTATTTATCGAGGAAGGCTATTTATTATTACTTACGCTAAGACTAAAATATATATGACCGAAGAATCAGAAGAAAATGTGGAAAAACCCGGGAAAATTATTAGAAACTAGAAAGGGTTTATCTCACGAAGTACTAGAGCATTTTTGATATTATTTGTCACAACTCACAGATATAGAATAGACCACGTGAAGGGACAACACTCGGTATTTTTTGCGGGAAAATGTACGGTTTTCGTAAAATTCCTAATTTACGCGGGCGAAGCCGCACGGGACATCTAGTGTATAATGAACGATAGGGTATCTCGCGAGATTGTGAACGGTCGAAAGATTGTGAACCGCAACATACTGCTTACAATAATTTAACGTAATATTATTCAGTAGATTGTAATTAGAGATGCGCCGAATATTCGTTTGGTATTCGGTATTCGGCGTATTCGGCATCTTCTCCACTATTCGTATTCGGCCGAATTATTCGGCTCAGTTACCGAATATATTCGGTTTTTTTTTTTCAAAATATTAAAAACTAGACCCGCCCCGGCTAGGCTTCGCCCGTGGGACATACATAGCCTATGTCACTCAGGGCTCAGCTCCTTAATATCATGTAACACAACATTAGGCACTAGGCAGCAAAATTAAAGTCCAATAATATTGATGAATATAAGTACATTTTAATATTTACTATATTTAAAACATCGCGATGAAAAACTAAAAAAATAATATTATGCATAAGAGGTTTGAGCACCTCCATTGTGGGTGTCGCAATACAATCGATTTCCAATTGTTATGCGGCAGCCGGCTGCCGCTGGAGGATTGATGGGTTTTAAGCAGTATTCTGATTTTAATAAATCTTTTTAACATTGGTTTTAATATATTTCTGTTATTATTAAATAATACATGAAATCTTTTACTTGTTGTTGCACAGTTCATTATATTGGATATATTGGAGATTGTGCATAAAATCATTAGTCATTTAAAGAAAATGTTTTACTATTTAAAATAAACCTTGTTTCTTATGTATTTTAGTATTAAAGGTATGTATTCCATTTAATTCTACTTACATGAAGACAAATAACAATAACTTAATAGTTAATAGTAATCTACATGTAAATGAAACAAATAACACTGTTTTACTGCTTTATTTTTCACTTCATTAATGTTGTAATAGAAATTTGAACCTTAGCTTATTGCTTTTTCACATAAAAAAAGAAACATTTTTAGTCTATGACCACAGACAAGTCAATTTCCATATCCGGGCTCCATATTGTCTTGAGTCTTCCATTTGTAAAAATCTCTCGGAATAAACTGCGCTCTGTTATATTTGTAAAACTTAGTTTTATTTCAAACGACAATAAAGATCACAACCTCTGCAAGTTCTTTGCGGTCTGCCACTCACTAAAACCTGGTTCTCACTTTTTCAAAGAAACTATGACACCCTGAAATGGCTAAAGTGTGGTTCTAATCTAAACTTGTTGAAGCACTTGGAAATCGTCGTTACTGGCAGGCGATGGTTGTTGCAAATGTTTCGCAATACTGCACAGGTGTTAATTGTTGTTTTTCTTGTCAATGTGTTAAACTCGTCACAGATATCTACAAACAGCTTCTTATTCAACCCTTGTAATGGGCTTTAAACTCAGAGTCAGACAGTTCCAGTGCCTGGGCTCGGTTGCGATTGCGAGGTCTTATTTAGCTGTATTTCTAGCCAGAAATCTTGTCATCTCTTGTTTCTTCTTCAGGAATGGCTTCTAATACGAGCACTGTGTGCACCAATGTTATAAAAATATGTTTTATAGTTTAAAATTTTACGTAAAACACCACTAACCACTCAGCGATAAACAAGCAATCGGAAAAAATCACTTTTGTTGTGATCGCTATTTAACAGTTCAAATTGCTCGCCGATTGCCATCGCATTGCTGTCAAAAGCTTAGGTGATACGAAATAAATGCAACAGTATAGCAAATAGTGATAGCAAAAATATAATTTTTTTCAAAACCCGTGGATGAATATGACACAAAACTTTAAAAGTAGCAGACATCAATATATTAATAAACCATATTACACCATTTTTACAAACTCTAATATCTTTTCGACGCAATTAGGCGACGTTTCTAATATTTGCTAAATTACTGGGCACCCGTGGATGAATCTGACACAAAACGTATCTGCATATTAGTTACTGCCCGAGAGTTTAATATTTAGCTTTTGTGGTATTGCTAATATCACAAATGCTAAATTTTAAACTTTAATATTTTTTTCGACCTATAGCGACCAAAAAGCAAAATACCTAAATATCTCTGGAAGCTGTCGACCAAAATGACACAAAATCATTTTTTAGGTTTACCTAGTGGTCCCAAACCTATACGCAAAAAATCAGAAACTTTAGAATAATTTTTGAAACCAAAAAACCTAGTGCTATCGGTCTAAGTATGGAGATTTAGAGCGACCGCAGACTTACAATTTCAAGTTGTACAACTACAGTCTGTCAAGAAAGTCATTACAGGCGGGAAAATTTTCTAAACGTAATCACGCTTAAAAGGCGTATTGTTTTCTTTGTATTTTTACAGAGAACGCTTATTACATTTTAAATATTGTCACCTTGCACATTTTTATCTCGAATTAATAAAGTTCTCATATTATTTTTTTCATTTAAAAATTGTAGTTGACTGTAGTTGTACAACTTGAAATTGTAAGTCTGCGGTCGCTCTTAGCGATTTAAATGCAATTATAGTTCCTTGATTATTCGGCAGAGGGAGTACTGTCGCTCGGTTGCTATCGTATTTTTTTGGCTGTTATGTGATATGAAACTGCGACTTTGAATCAATTATTGCGCAATAATTACGATTGCATTACGCTCGCGAGAGAAGGCTCGCTCCGAGCTAGCCAGCAGCGGCACGTAGAGTACACGATAGAACCTGTTTACGCGGCAAAATAAAATAATGGTAAACCGATGAATTCGGCCGAATATTCGGTTCGGTAAAGGCTAAACCGAATAATATTCGGTATTCGGTTATTCGGCCAAATCACTATTCGGCGCATCACTAATTGTAATCTATCGAAGTGAAACCGTCAAATCACAATCTTAAAATTATCAAATTGTCAACTGTCCGAAGGCTGTCCCTGATTGGTCATATAATGGGAATGAAAAAGGTCATTGGACATTAATTAACAACAAACGAATAAGGCGGCACGGAGCATATACTGTCCAACCAATCAGCGCCCGAGGTGCGTTCCGTTTCACAATTTGACGGTTTCCCTTCTATAGATTACAATCTACTGAATAATAATACGTTAAATTGTAAGCAGTGTGTTGGGGTTTGCAATCTTTCGACCGTTCACAATTTCGCGAGATAGATTATAATCTAACGGTATTTACAATCTTACGGTGACATAATATTATATACCGGGTGTAACAAAAATAAGTGACAATACTTTAGGTTGTGTAAGTGTTCCTTGTAGAGAGTTCATTGTGAAAGTAGCAGGGCTGCAGGGCCGCTCCTCCAGCGGCAGCCGGCTGCCGCATAACAATTGAAAATCTATTGTGTGTGGCGTCTGCGACACCCACAATGGAGGTGCTCAAACCTCTTATGCATAATATTAATTTCTTTATTAGTTTTTCATCGCGATGTTTTAAATATCAATATTGTAAATATTAAATATTAAAATGTACTTATATTCATCAATATTATTGGACTTTAATTTTGCTGCCTAGTGCCTAATGTTGTGTTACATGATACTAAGTAGCTGAGCCCTGAGTGACATAGGCTATGTATATCCCACGAGCGAAGCCGGGGCGGGTCTAGTTTTTAATATTTTGAATAAAAAAAAACCGAATATATTCGGTAACTGAGCCGAATAATTCGGCCGAATACGAATAGTGGAAAAGATGCCGAATACGCCGAATACCGAATACCAAACGAATATTCGGCGCATCTCTAATAATATGATTTTAAACTTTATCTTCATTAATATGGCGTATGGCATGAGAAATCGCGGCCGCTAGACTTTTATTAATAATTAAATAATAAATTTTTCAAAATACTTAGGTACTTCCATACTAATATTATAAATGCGAAAGTGTGTCTGTCTGTCTGTCTTCACGGCCAAACTGCTGAACCGATTTTGGTGAAATTTGGCATGAAGATACTTTGAGTCCCGGGAAAATGTACGGTTCCCGCGCGATAAACGAGTTATGGCGCAACGGAGTTGCGGGCGTCATCTAGTAAGTACATAAATCATAATAGGTATTATATATTTTTTTACATTTTTTCTCTGTTTGTATTTTTTTAAATATTATGTAAAGAATACGTGTATAAGTAATAAAAATATTTATCTGTACCATTCTGTACAAAATATAAATATAAGTAATAAAAGAGTCAAATATCAATAGACGTTTTTAAATTGTTATTTGTAATATTGAAATAACTGTTTTTACTACCTATGTATGTAATATGTATAATTTATAAAATATATACCTACAATATAATAAAGTATATAAAACGAATCCGCTCGCGGATTCGTTTTAGCGAGCCTCGTTTTATGTTTATAACATAGACTTGTTTATAATATTATGAATCGGCTACTTGGTCGGCACTCGGCTCACTCGGCTCAAAACGGTTCAGTGGTGGTACGGCCACAGTGTAATAAATAGATAGTAGTGTAATAAATAGATATCTATTTATTACACTGTGGTATGGCTCCTGTTTCCATTTTCCAACCACCAAGTTCGATGGTCAGTTTGTGACCTACGTGATGGATGGGTCATAAAACTATGTTTCGGCACCATAGGTCTATTGTGAAAAATATTATAACTTATTATATTCTGTAACTTTGTATAATATATACCGGGTGTAACAAAAATAATTAGTGATATTAATACTTTAGGGTGTGTAAGTGTTCCTTGTAGAGAGTTCACTGTGAAAGTAGCAGGGCTGAAAGACCATTTTTTTCCACTTTTGCATGGGGAAACTCGTGAGTCGTGACTCGTGACGCTCAGGCTCTTACCCATAAAAAAGTGAAAAAAAATCATTTTTCAGCGCTGCTACTTTCACAGTGAACTCTCTACAAGGAACACGTACACACCCTATTCCCTAAAGTATTATCACTTATTTTTGTTACACCCTGTATATTTTTACCCGACTCCTGGCAGAGTTGTATAGAGGCGGATTTATTCAATGAGCCCCGACACGCTGAGCCACGGCAAGGCCCGTCTCAGTGTGCTCAGTCCTATAAACTTACACAAACTACAAAGTATTATAATTGCGTTCGCTCGAAGGCGCTGTTTGGACTTTGGCGACAACGTCGCGCGCGCCGCGCCGCCCGCACCGCATCGCTGTGATGGACGGTCGGTGCGAGTTGCGACGTTGTCAGTCCGAGTTCCGCACGGTGTTTGACGATTTCTGTGGCTCATTGGATGAGATCATGAGCGCGTTGCGCGTTGGCTGGGGGTCGCGGGTTCAAATCCCGCCGACGGAACACGAATTCAGTGTCATAAACATAAATGATTTTAAACTTTATCTTCATTACTATAATGTAACATATTACATAGTATGGCATGAGAAATCGCGGCCGCTAGACTTTTATTTTTATTAATAATTAAATAATATATTTTCAAAATACTTAGGTACTTCCATACTAATATAATATTATAAATGCGAAAGTGTGTCTGTCTATCTGTCTGTTACCTCTTCACGCCCAAACTGCTAAACCGATGGCATGGAGATTACTTTGAGTCCCGGGAAAATGTACGGTTCCCGCGCGATAAACGAGTTTTGGCGCAACGGAGTTGCGGGCGTCATCTAGTACATAAATCATAATAATATATTATTTTTTTACAATTTTTGTCTGTTTGCATTTTTTTTAAATAGGATGTAAAGAATACGTGTATATTTATCTGTACCATTCTGTACAAAATACAAATTTAAGTAATAAAAGAGTCAATAGACGTTTGTAAATTGTAATTTGTAATATTGAAATAACTGTTTTTACTATGCATGTAATAGGTATGTATAATTTATAAAATATATACCTACAATATAATAAAGTAAGTAAGTATATAAATATTACAAAATATTATGTTCGTTTGTAATATTTAAATTTACCATATAAATCGATGATTTACTCCAATTTTATTAATCTGTACAGATAAATATTTAGCACGTATTCATTACATAATAATATTAATATATTATTATTATTATATATTATTATTAAAAAATTGACATCGGGCACGCCCACGCCGCCAACATACGTGGGCGTCTATTCGCGGCGCGTATATGTGCTACAGCAAAGACAACTTCATTGTAGTTCTGAATGATTCTGACAGATGGCGTGCGGGCGTGCCTGATTTTACGTAATTTAAATCGTGTGCAGAGCGAAGCGCAGCGATACGTGTTCCCCGTCCGGAGGCTCGCGGCCGAATGAACCCCGACCCCCGCAGCCGTCCCCTCTGCTCAAAAACAGCTATAAACTGTCATATCTTATAAAATATTGCATTAAATAAAAATGTTGAAACTCAAATTTGTAAATGACATAAATACTCATAATTTGAGCCAAAATTTCTGGCAATATTTTTTGAAACAACGGAGTTGAAACAATATTTTTAGAAAATTATTGCGTTCGTATTTATTTTTTTTCTCGTAAACTATACTTCTAAATTAGATTCTGTCCGGTGAAAATGAAGGTCAATAAATTAGCTATCATTACGTATTTTTTATTGAGTTGTCTCTTTACATTTGAATGAACTATAAAGGAAAACTCGGCGGGCAAAATGGTATTTTCACATAATTAAGCGCCTATATAACAAACAACCTGTGTGCCAAATTTCATAACGCTACGACAAGTGGAAGTGGCCAGTGAATTTTGATTATCGGTCAGTGAGTCAGTGCCAAAATTAGCTATTTTTACAAGGAAATATTTCAGGATCTAATAAATCTATATCTATGAAATTTGGTATATTGCGTAAGTACTAGTATATAATTAGGTAGGTAAAATTTTATCTTTGCTCTCGCAATAGGCACTGAGATACAAGGGGGTCAAAAGTGCGTCGAAACCGTTCGTGTAAATAGTGCACGGCATGCGCGCGGCCTGCTGGAACTTGGCCGCGCACTCCGTGCGCTTTGATCTGACGATTGAAAAATCAGCCCTTAGTCAACTTTGTTACCTGCTGGTGCCTGACCAGGTGTCACACGTAGAGCAGTAGAGCGCTTCGCCGCGCCGTGACGAAATATTGTGACGTATGACTACGCTGCAGTCTGAAAAAGATTGAGGACCCCTGGTATTTACAGTTACACCGACTCCGGTGGACCAGACGAATATGCAACTGGTTAGAATATGTTGAAGTTAATTAAGATTTTTAGGGTTCCGTACCCAAAGAGTAAAAACGGGACCTTATTACTAAGACTTCGATGTCTGTCCGTCTGTCTGTCTGTATGTCTTGAGGCTGTATTTTTCTTATGTCAGAACTCTTTGTCACTCATAAAGGTGCTTCCTCACCTTGAGCATTCACTTGTAATGTAACATTATAGATTCGTTTTTGATCATTACATTACAAGTGTAATGTAACATTAAAGATTCGACTTTGAGCATTACAATTATTATGAATACAATAGTAAATGCAATATTTTACTATCTCCCTGACTAACAGCATTCGCGTGTTGTAACATATTCGACTTTGAGCATTCCATAATATAGCTAGTTGATGTTATAAACTAAAAGGCCGGCCGGCCTCTTAAAAGGCCGGCAACGCACCTGCAGCTCTTCTGGTGTTGCGAGTGTCCATGGGCGACGGTAGTTGCTTACCATCAGGTGACCCGTTTGCCCCCTTATTTAATAAAAAAAATATATACATTTTTATTTGATCTCCAAAAACTCTTAAAATATTCTTCGAAGTAGGCGCAGGTTTATTGTCCAACTCGATAATTAAGTAGTTATAAGTGTTTGACGTCAATGGCTCGACCGGCAAGTCTGGGTTTTTCTCGATATTAATAAGAGTAATATCTCGCGGTGGGATATAATTGATGTGAAATTAATGTGTTTACCGACGAATCCGCACAGGCGTCCGCAGGTACAGGTATTCCGTATTAGCGTCCGCTTCTCCATTTAAATTGCTTCCGGGTTTAACTGTTGACTAAGAAGGGGTGGTGCGATCTATAATTATGGATGTAGGCACTGGAACATTTTACCCATAAATAATATGAAAGGCTAAGTAGAACCACGAAACTTACGCCGATTTACAATTTTACAAATGGCACAGTAATTAATCGAAAACGTCGTCGTCATTAGCAAGCTAGCGTGCACTGGATGGAGTTACATTCTTAAAATTAACAGACACCACAATTTAGCTGCAAGGACTTTAGTGTTCCGTGATGATGAGGATGATTCTTCATTATTATTTAAAAATAAAATGTTCAATATGGAGGTTAAAAACCCCATACGATGAAATCGGCGCAGCGACGACGGCCAATTTCGAGATTTAAAAAAAACCGGTTGTGTTTATCTGTGGTAATATCTAGTTAATTCTAGTTGGACGGGTCAGTTATGTCCTGTTTCATGGGACAGGTCCACACCGTGTACGTTAACCTAGGATTCAATATTATCGCTTTAAACAACTTTAAATACACTTTACTAGACAACTCCGTTGCGCCAAAACTCGTATATCGCGCGGGAACCGTAGAATTTTCGGGTTAAAAAGTATCCTATGTCCTTTCCCGGGCCTCAAAGTATCTCCATACCAAACAGCAAAATCGGTTCAGTGGTTTAAATGTGAAGAGCTAATAGACAGACAGACAGCTGACAGACGCACTTTCGCATATGTATATAATATTAGTATGGATATGATGAGTTTTTAGGGTTCCGTACCCAAAGGGTGAAAACGGGACCCTATTCTTGAGACTTCGTTGTCTGTCCGTCTGTCCGTCTGTCCGTCTGTCTGTCTGTCTGTCTCCATGCTGTAACTCAAGAACGGTAATAGCTAGAGATTTGATATTTTCACAGATTATGTATATCTGTTGCCGCTATAACAACAAATACTAAAAATAAAATAAAATGAATATTTAAGGGGGGCTCCCATACAACAAACATGATTTTTTTGGCCTTTTTTGCTGTCTCCAGGCTGTAACTCAAGAACGTTAATAGCTAGAGATTTGATATTTTCACAGATTATGTATATCTGTTGCCGCTTTAACAACAAATACTAAAAATAAAATAAAATGAATATTTAAGGGGGGCTCCCTACAACAAACGTGATTTTTTGGCCTTTTTTGCTCTATATCAAAAATGGCAACAGGTAGGTACTTGAATTTTTCACAAAATCCTCAGTTATATGTGTTCTTTAATATTTAATAATAATATTAAAATAAAATAAAAAAAATAAGGGAGGCTCCCATACAAAAAACACAATTTATGGCCTAATTTTGCTCTATAATGGTACGGAACCCTTCGTGCGCGATTCCGACTCGCACTTGGCCGATTATTTATTAACTTCATCAAATATTGGCAACAGCATTCTAAATATTATACTTAAAAGTCAAATATTGTCATAGTTATAGTAAAAAAATATTTGCAGAAAAAACTAAAAAAAATGTGGTCATCAATTGGCAGGTCTTCGTTTAAAGCTAGCGTTTACTTAGCCAACTGCTCCTCGTGTTTGATCATATCGCGTGGCATAACGCCTCCGTGGTCTAGTGGTACAGAGCGCGGCTCTTGACTCGGAGGTCGTGGGTTCGATTCCCGCGTTGGAAACATGCTATTTCCAAGTTTGGTTAGGACAATGCAGGCTGATCACCTGATTGTCTGACAAGTAAGATGATCCATGCGTCGGAGGGGCATGTAAAAAGTCGGTCCTGCGCCTGATCTCTCGCCGGTCGTGTCGGTCTGCCGTCCCACTGGGTTATGAGAGTAAAGGAATAGAGAGTGCTCTTGTGTACTGCGCACACACTTGGGCACTATAAAAATACTCCTGCGTAGCTGGCCTGGTTTCAATGAAACCGGCCACCGTCACCGAAACCGGTGTGGGAGCTATTATTATTATTATATCGTGTGGCGTTATAAATATTTATTACGGCGCTTTAAATATAGGTACGATACGTTATCGCTTAGCAGGTATCGTCTCAGGTCTTTGGCTGTCTGTTATCAACTTATCTAATCTGTTATCTGCGGCGCGCTATCTCGTCCTTGCTGGCGGCGCGTGCGAGGCAGCGCCGCGCTCTACACTCGTAATATAAAGTAGCTATTGACTATGACAAATTATGTTTTAGAACCCCTATTGGTGACTTACTGACTTTTTATTAATGTCAAATCCAATGCAGAAATCGATCATTAATTACAGAGATAGGGGTAAGTGTCAAAATCGCCCCAATTTGGGCGCCAACGGCCAATACACTCCAAAATATGTGTCAATTTTTGAAAAAACCATTAAGTTTTAAGACTGTAACAAAGAGCGGGCAAGAATGTGAATACTCTTTTTAATTGCGTTGAGCGGTTTCAATGGCACCGATTAACATAACCAGCACACAATTGCAGCTCTACGTCAAACTGTATAGAGATTAGAGAATGTTCTGGTTACGAACGCTTTGTGTCAATTTAAAAAATTAAATATTTTTAACGAAGAAATTGGATTATAATCGAGTACGTTGTATCTACAATCGGCTTTCATGGGACTTTCGACAAGGCATTCTCTACCACCTATATAGTCTATACTTATTAGTTATTACTTACTGCGTAGAGCCGCAATCACACTTAGTAGAAATCGAATAAAGCCATAATTATTATGTTGTTGATTGTAGTTTTAAAATTGTTCAATTCGGACTTAACTTTAATTTTTAGCCGATTGATGATCATCAATCTTGTGCTAGTTGTTACCGGGTTCTGCTGTTTAATGGAGTACGGAGTAAATGAACATCTTCTTCATAATCATCATCTTCTTTATATAACTAGCTGCCAATAGACGAAACACTTAGAAGTAACTAGTGCGTTGTGACCTGGCCAGCGACCAGCGTCACCCTGTGTGCACTGTGGTCTGTGTCAGGTCACGTGCGCCCCGCGTGACACCCGCACGTGTTCTGTCACGGCCGCGTCAGGTAATTACATCCCAGGTTCATCTGTTTTGACTTGCAACAAACAATGTTCCCATTATAATTCATATTTAATGGCTCTCTTGTTTTTATATAGGAACATTTTTAGGGTTCCGTACTCGAAGGGCACGAGTCACGACCTAAAGGGCTACTCTACTACTGAGACTTCGATGTCCGTCCGTCGATCCGTCTGTCTCCAGGTTGTATCTCAAAGACCACTATAGCTAAACTTCTGAAATTTTCACAGATTGTGTATTATTATAATATACTTTAAACTAGTGTCTGTTGCCGCTTTTTTCGCCTTTCTTGTTCGCAATCAATAATGGCAACAGGTAGGCACTTGAAATTTTCACTAAGTCCTTACTACTAGTCCTACTTAGTTATTTGTTTACTTCAATAATTAATAATAACATTGAAATAAAATAAAGATTTAAGAGAGGTTCCCATACAAAAAAATTTTGCTCTATAAGTACCTACGGAATTTGCTTGTACGGAACTCGAACTTGGCCAATTATTTTTTAATATTTTTTTGTCACCGAATAATAATTCTTTTTGGTAGAGCTGTTAAACAACTAAAGAGCCCACATAATAATTGTGGGATAAAAAATATCTAAACATACTACTTGACGAACCGTGATAAAATAAACCATAAAAGTTACCCATAACATCATGATAATGATAGGGCTTTTAATGGTTCCAAAAATAACTTACCGTTAGATAACATCTACCGCTTTCTCGACTGCACCAGCTCGTCAATTGTACAGTCACCAACTCATCACCGAACCGTTACAGTGCGGCTGATTTAAAATGCTAATCGCACATATTACCTCGTGTACTAATTGCGTTGTTATTTTTCGTTTCAGGTAATAATTCCGTCGCACTTTTAACTGCGGTAATTACTAATTATTATATATCTAGTTTCTTAATGTATGAATCTCTATTAAACCTTAAATTTGCATGACTTCAAAACAGCGGCGCCCACCGCACTCGCCCTGTGCACGGCACAGTCAATATACTGTTGTCTGAGGTCTCGCAAAATGTATTTTCATTGTTCACCATTGATATATTTCTATCCTTTATACCTATTGGCTGTTCTTTAGTTGCATTTTTTACTCTAATGTTTTTGAAGTGTCCCATAACATGGAGATGCTTTTTTACATGACACAGTACTTCATCGGATGGATTGTCCAGATAATGACTACAGCTTGGCAAAAAAGTGTCTGGCGCGGTGACAGCTGAAACTAAAAGTTTTTATTTATGGCAACATTACAAACATTACCGTACTTGTCAAAACTGACATTTTGTGTAAAAAATGCGTTCAAACGTAGCGTAGGATTGCCCATGCTAAAAGAAAAGCGCCCTCATTTTAAACGCACTCTTTGGCCAGGCTGTACGTGTATATCATACAAGGAAAATTGAGAATTTATATATTGATCGGAAGTCGTAATCCCGCCAAGCCATGTCCAAACATCGTGCGTATTGGTGTCAGCGATAACGCCACTAATTTACTGTTAATATGTTGACATTAACGATACCGGTCCGTAATCGCCGCTAACTGGGTCCCGCGGCGGACTCTGACCGCGCACTGTCAATATTTGTGGCGATATCCTCGGCCAACGGTCACCACCCGATGCATCGGTTCGGCTGTGTCTATACTCTATAATATAGACAGTTACTACACCAGCGCGATGGCTATGCCTCTGCGCCAGGCCAGGCTATTCGCCAAGAACGCCAAGCTCAACTTGGTACGAGTTGTTGATTTTTGTCGGCGCGTGTCGTCCACGTGCTTTTGTCTTTTCAGTTTTCATCAGGTTAACCCCTGATATTAGCTATTGCTATGCGTATCGCTAGCCGACTTTATCATATGCTTTGCCTAGCGCAACTGGCCCTACTCGTCGGCGGTTACACCTTTCACCAATTTAAAACCTGCCTGTGTCTTAAGTCACGCCATAAAAAGTTCGTCAATGAATGATGTTGTCATTGCCTAGTGATTTGTCTGTAAAAGCGGCCTTTCACAATGTAATTTGCGTACACATACATAATATTATGAGTATTTCCGTCGCCATTTTTGGCTAGCCGTCAATTCATCACAAGTTCTCTGAGGTTATAGAGCCTTCCATCGGTCGACGTGACTCAATCATCGCGAACAGTTGCCGTCGTCGATAATATTTTGGGGCGCTACCGGTCAATGCCCAAATTATTGACTTTCAGAAACTTAATTAGCGTATGTAAAACGTCTCGCCATCGCATTCGTCGGCCAACGGTCCATTTGCCATATATTGTCAGGGGGTGTTGCGGCCTTTTACTAAATTTTAGCGTACACCTGTTAAACAATCACCATCATAGACGATAACATCCTTTGCCAACGACAATGCAGCACGGATTGGCTGTGGTTGCACCTTTCACCAATTCTATTGGCTTACGGAAGTTGTCCATACTTATATTATATACATAAACATTTCACCTCAACTCCACGAAGCTTTTTCTACTGTTTTCCAAAAAGTGTTTTAAAAATTGTTTTTTATACTGTATTAAACGCATCGAAATACCATCCTATCTGTGTAACATTTGTTTTTATAATATTAGTGAGCAATCCTGATTACGATTCAATTTTTTTTTATTATTAAACAAGGGGGCAAACGATCAAACGGGTCACCTGATGGTAAGCAACTATCGTCGCCTATGGACACTCGCAACATCAGAAGAGCTGCAGGTGCGTTGCCGGCCTTTTAAGAGGGAATACGCTCTTTTCTTGAAGGTTTGCAGGTCGTATAGGTCCGGAAAATATATTTCTTTGGAACTGGACGGCGAGACTTTTTGCTTCTTAACAGTTTGAAACTGGCGATCACGTACCCAGATTAGTGGTTAATATAACGTATAGCTTAAAAAACTAGCGCGCTATTTCTTTACAACGTTAACGTATAGCGCGCGCTATGAATTTATGCATAAGACACTATAACGTTATAACGTATAGCGTCAAAACTAGCGCGTTTGAAAAACAACGAGTCAAGAATCGTTATAACGTATAGCGTCAAGACTCAAAACTAGCGTTATAACGTATAGCGTCAAAACTAGCGCGCTTGAAAAATGTAGCTTATTCGATGTAGCGTGCTAGGCAAATATAGCCGTTAGGAGCACCACTAACCCAAATGTTACAATGCGGTATAAACTAAGTATCATTAATGAATTGTTGTTTATGTATCGATGCTATGTTGTATGTGCTATGTACTATGATACGCGGTATCGCTTACATAATCCGCGGCCTTCGCGTTTTACGTCTTTATTGCATGAATTATGATTGACAATGTGTTGATTTACGTATGAGCTTCAATATACGATATATTTCGTTAAAAACGTGCACAAGCATTCTGAACTCTTTGTACAATTTTTTTAGTTCCTGATTCTTCTGTTTAAAACAATTCTGCCAAATTGTCCTTATGACTTGTACTGTCGCATCTAGTATTATCGTTGTTATTTATATGATAATGATTGGCCCATATAATCTAGGTCAATAACAAACTATTCAGATTTTTTACGGAGTAATATAACGCCCGCGACTCCGTTCCCCTAAAATTCGTTTTCTGTGATAAAAAGTATCTTAGATGATCTTTTCCGGGACACAAAGTATCTCCATTCTCCATACAATATTTCAGCAAAATCTAGTGATATCGGAATAGCGTTGCCAAACGTCCCGACTCCCGATTTTGGCGTGACGTCCCGATTTTTTCATCAAAATTAAATGTCCCGTGCCGGACAGACTCAGTCCCGCTTTCGGGGAAAGCCCGAACGTACGTGCAGCGTGCTGAGAAAGAAATGATTTAAGGCGAGGCCAGTTCGAAAAGATTGATTTTTAGAATTTAGTCTAAGAAAATTAGTTTCAAAATCGTCGATCGCCAGACCGAATAATTCGTGGAGTTTTGAAAGTTGGTACAGTTGTTCCTAAGGGTGTCCAGATGAATATACTAAAAGTCCCCGAGGGTGGGGGGAGGTTTCTTTTTCAAGGTTTTTGGTTGTGACTCGAAAAGTATTTATTATATCTCTTTAGTGACTTCTACATTAATTATCTACATTAAATTTCCTATAAATTACGTCTACACATTTTTACTGTACGATCAATACTTTAGGAAGTACAGAGTATTAATAGGGTACGCCAGCACTGTTTTGCCATACAAACGTATTTCAACGTATGTCCCAATTTACTCCCTGGGTAATGCGTCTAGACATATGATTTTTTTATACACAATTGGGATCTGTTAAAGCATGCCTCTACATTAGATTTTTTCTAAAATTAAAAATATGACCCTAAAAAAATTGCAAAAAATGAATGCCCCGTGCTCCCGCCAATCGACCGACCATAAAACAAATTTGAAAGATCTTTAACATAAAATAAAACGTAGAGGCAATAGACTTACTCTTCCTGGGGGGTTATTATGAGCTCTTATATCCAGCCAGTTTACAGGCCAATTTACAAGCCATTGCATAGACACGGCTTGTAAACTGGCTGGAAACTGGCTGGATATAAGAGCTCATAATAACCCCCCTGAAGATATTTGAAAATAAATAAAATTAGACTCTATTTTGAAGGAGGAATCAGGGGACTACGTTACGCCGATTTACTGTATCTGTCTCTAGATACGTACGATAGTAAATCGAGGTAACGTATTCCCGTGATTCCTCCTTCAAAGTTGATCCTATCTAAATTTATTCTTTAGAGGGGTAGATTTTCTTTGGCTACTTTAGCTATCTATTGTCACGTAAACGTTATTTTAACGCAAATAAAAAGATAAAAATTCAAAAAACTAGATTTTATACCTTTTTTTTTACTTTGTCCCGTTTTTGACTGAAGAATCCTGCTTTTTCACTCAAAAAGTTCCAAAGTCCCGACTTGGCACAAAAAATTCTGGCAACAAAAAGAGGTAACAGGCAGACTAACAGAGAATATATTATATAATAGCTTCCACACCGGTTTCGGTGACGGTGGCCGGTTTCATTGAAACCAGGCCAGCTACGCAGGAGTATTTTTATAGTGCCCAAGTGTGTACGCAGTACACAAGAGCACTCTCTATTCCTTTACTCTCATAACCCAGTGGGACGGCAGAGTGCAGACCGACACGACCGGCGAGAGATCAGGCGCAGGACCGACTTTTTACATGCCCATCCGACGCATGGATCATCTTACTGTCTGTCTGTCTGTCTGTCTGTCTGTCTGTCTGTCTGTCTGTCTGTCTGTCTGTCTGTCTGTCTGTCTGTCTGTCCGTCTGTCCGTCTGTCCGTCTGTCCGTCCGTCCGTCCGTCCGTCCGTCCGTCCGTATGTCACAGCCATATTAAGGTGAAAATCATATTGAGGTTTCTCATATCATTTTTTTTCTAACCTGAATAGTTTGCGAGAGAGACTCTTCCAAAGTGGCAAAATGTGTGTCCCCCCCCCCTCTAATTTCTAAAGTAGGGGCACGATAATTCTAAAAAAATATATGATGTAGATTCCTATAAAAACTACCAACGAAAATTGGTTTGAACGAGATCTAGCCAGTAGTTTTTTTTATACGTCATAAATGGTAAACCTTAATCTGAATTTCATTAAATCGACTGAAATATAAAAATAAATTAAAAACCTTTTAATTTCATAAAAATAAACCTTATTGCTGCTGCGGAACCCTTCATAGGCGAGTCCAACTCGCACTTGGCCGCTTTTTTTAAATAAAATGGAATCTCGCTACATCAGAAGAGCTGCAGGTGCGTTGCCGGCCTTTTAAGAGGGAATACGCTCTAGTTTTGAAGGTTTGCAGGTCGTATTGGTTCGGAAATACTGCTGGTAACAGTTCATTCCAGAGTTTTTAGAATTAATAGACGCTTAGACGGACAGCCACAGTTTCGCATTTATAATTTTGGTATGTACTGACTACTGCTACCGTGCTGAGGAGGTCTCGAAAGATCGTTATGATCCGACTTATCTCTCCCACGGTTTATATTCAGTGAACGTAAGATTTTGTTGATTGGCGATAATAATCACTTATAGGCGACACGCGAGCACGCTATCTCAACCGTTTTAATCGACAACAACATTGAGGTATTCATAATAATTGCCCACAATCTTGTTCTTTCAGAGTTATTATATCACTTGAAACTCATAAATAGAGATTATCATACGAAGAGTTACCAAGTCGTTTTCCGATGAAACTATAATAATCTGTTTCTTTACAAGAATTCAATTTTATTCTTAAGTTAACAGAATGCAGTGCATCAGTGCATCTTTCACAAAGGTAAATGACCGCTGGTGCCACCTTCAATTGTCCTGACTATATTATATAATAAATAATCGTTTGTTTGAATAGAATGTCTTATATTAAGTGCAGTAGCAAACATTCTGCTTTTGAAGCATTACAGCAATTTTGCAATTGAAAAATTCATTTTAATTACATTCATTTGTGACAACCACGCAATAATAAAATAAGAAACACATACACACCCTAAGGTATGATCACTTTGTTTCTTACACTTACAGTAAGCGGCATGTACATTGTACACACCCTACACTCTACAGTATTATTTTAATCAACGTATTACGTAGGCAAACTAAATCAGAAGGTCTGTGGTTTAATTAAGAAGCAAATGAAAAGCTCTCGTCGATCGTAATGAGAACGTGAGCTAATTGAAACGAATGCCGAGACCAGGCCACTAAGCCAAGACGTTTTCTTTATCGCTTCATAATAGAATCAGTGATCAAAATGACGTATGGATTTGATTTGACATTAGTCGAGTCGAACGTCAATTTCATATTATCGAACGCTTATGAAATTGATTCCATACATTTTGATCGGCTATTCTATAAAGAAGCGATAAAGAAAACGTCTTGGCTAAAGGGCCAGTACGAGGAAAAGTAGAGCTAATAGGGATAACGCGCACTAGAGACACGCCGAACGCGCGGCTTGGCGGGTACACGGTACACCGCGAGCGGCGAGATCCCAAGCAATTGTAGGTAAAATTTAACAGCGTGACCGCGCCGCTATTTAAATAAATCGTTACATAACGCTCATTTGCGTCGCCGCATATAAATACAGACTTACAGACAGACAGCTATACAAAACACACGAAGATCCTCATACATAAACATATTTATTATGTGTTCAAATATGAATGTGGAGGTGCTGCGAACTGGTGTCGATAATGCGAAACTTAAAATTGATTATAATTATATTTATTTTACATGTTTTGCCACCTCATCCAGTAAGTTAAGTACAAAAAGTTCTACTGGCGACACTAATCCGAAAACTTAAATTGATAATAATATTTACTTGCCATGTGCTGCAACCTATAGTTTCAGCACGTTCCCTGCGGTTTCCTATTACTCATGTCTTAAACACGTGCAAGTCGTGTCCTACGTCTACTGACTGCTGAGACATATCACATAACCCTTATCTCACAGAATAAATACAGACAGAAGGCAGGCTCGTGTTTTGTGTACAGTATGTGCATTGTCTACAGTAGAACCTGGTGCCACCTTTGAATCCTATTGTGATCGTATAACGTATTAAGATCTAAATGTGGCCGTCGGTTATGCCAGGTACCGTACATATACACTGATGCTGAAGATCAAGGGTTTGCCTTGACCTTCAATTTTTGTTTGTATTTTATTACGTTGAAAAGTCTACTACACGACTGGTCGGTAAATGCACAGTGCACACCATAATTTACGTTGTCGGCGAGCAAGTCTCATACAACAAAGCCCATCTTCCGTCTCAATTTAGTTTACGAGTATAATAATTAAAGACTTGAGTGAAAGAAGCAGGTAAGTAAAACTTTAAAAAATACGCTTTTTTTATAAATGGACGCTCTGGGGCTGGGAACATGATTTCAAATTAAAAAAATGTGTATTTTATTTATAGCTAGATATACTAGCCAGATGATGAGTAGACCGTAAGTTAAAAGGTTTGTTCAAATTAGAGGGGAAAAATTAGTAATTGTCCTTATTATATAAAAGTATAATGTATATTGTGCAACTAGTGCGATAAGTTGTTGAAGTGCGTTCATCCGCTCTAGCGGGCAATCGACAACATCGCACTAGTTGCACAATGCATTTACTTTTTTATTACGAATGCTAGATTTAAGTGGTATCTTTGCGTTCGCTGTTTGGTTCAAAAAGACGCATGTTTGCCCATCATATCAATTTACTTGCTGAGTGCGAAAATTAAACTTGCGCACTCAAATCTGGCAAGTCAAGTTGACATGATGGGCAAACAAACGTCTTTTCGACCCAAGCAGCGAGAGCAAAGATCCACTTATCCTGCATAAGTAATAAAAAATGTTAGTTACGTGGTTCTTCCACTCACTTGTTTAATTGCGAGTGGACAATGGGCACTGCATGGACACCCCGGCGCTGGGCGTCATCGCCGTCAGTAAGCGACTGAGCACCGGCCGGATCGGTGCGCCGCGAATGTATGTGGATGTGCACTACACTGACTGTTGAATATAAATATTGGTATGTATTGGACCTGCAGTGCTAGTGAACTTTAAGTGCTAAGGAACCAAAGGAGTTAGTTTGTTATATTGCAATTGATGTCGGTTTTGTTAAGGTTGCATACGATATGCTTTCAAACGATACGTTCCGACATCTTTTTAAAACATAGATTGCAATACATGTATAAAGTTAATTATTATCGATATCTCTATAATGTTACTAGTGTAGAACTTGCTCCATTTCCACTTTTAATATGGGCAACTTTATATTTTGCTGTCATACGTAAATTTTGAAGTGTGCATAAAGTTTTGTAATGTTATTATTAACGCGTTTGTTTGTACATAATAAAAGTAAAATAATTAGTAACTAGCCGGTATTATAGAACGCGCGTCCCGTAGCCCGTAGCCCGTAGCCCGTAGCCCGTAGCGCGTAGCGCGTCTACAATTTCACCAGAAACTTCGTAGAGCCTCTACGGACTTTCGTTGCATGAAACGTGAATTTTTGGCCATTTTTGCTCGATATCAATAATGGTAACAAGTAGGCAGTTGAAATTCTCACAAAATTCTCAATTATATCTATATTTTATTAATTATTAAAATAAAATAAATATTACAGGGGGGCTCCCATACAAAATGCAAATTTTTGGCCTATTTTTGCTCTTAGATAACGTACGGAACGCACTTGGTCGATTATTATTTTTATCGCAGCTTCCATAGCCATATGATTGATGCTATATTTGGCGTATGTCAATAACTAAGTACGGTATACTGAGTATACATTGTTCTAAGTACATAAACATAGTTTATATGCGGGAGTTGTATAAAATTATGAGTTATGAAGATATTGAACTTCTTCCAAAATATAATAATATTGTTCTATTCTTTTTGTTTTCAATATTTTTTTACTATTCGAATAAGAAACTTGCTACAAAACATGTAACTTTTCTTCTCAAACATTATCTGGTACCGTTTTCTAAACTAACCTAAGCATACCCGATACACTAGTACTCCAAGTGATGTACCCGAAGGTACAGGCGTCCTAACCGCAAAAACTCGGAGTTGTGGACTTTGTATCTGCGAGTTCGATGTGTCATCGTCACTGTCGCGTGGGTCGCAGGACTTGTCCCTCGCCGTTGACGTCACACGTGACACGCAACCGGGTTGCGGGAACCGGCGCGCGGCGGTCACGGCAACCTAAATATAACCTCGGGATCACCGTGCGGGTTGCACGAACTGTCAGTCTCGAATCTCGATGCTGACGTCAAGTTCTGCATCTCGGGGCTTAGGCTCCCGCCCGCGGCCCGGTAACCGCGAGACGCAGAAAGTGACGTCAGCGTCGCGAGTCGCGACCGTTCCAGCAACCCGCGCGGTTATCCCGAGGTTGCGGCGCGCGTACGCATATAATAATTAGAGCCTTAATGAAACCGGGCTGGTTGCGTCAAGTGCGGCGCGGCGCCGCAACCTCGGGATTACCGCGCGGGTTCCTAGAACGGTCGCGACGCTGACGCCACATTGTGCATCTCGGTGTTGCCAGGCGGGTTGCAGGAACAGTTGACGTCACATTCGGCGCCGCCACCCTGGGATACCCGGCAGGTTGCTGGAATCGCTGACGCACAGATAACAATGTTACAATAATTAGCCGCATAACGTGTGACTCATTATGTTTGTTGACGCTCGCTGATCGGCAGGTGTGGCGCGAGTGTAAGCGAGTAGCGACTACTGACATCTAGATATTGGCTAACCTCTAAAGTCTAACCTATCTTAAATAATCAGAAGAATTTGATCGGGACGAATACGAATCCTAAAATTAATTTATATCGATACATGTGGTATGGATATTTTCACACATCCATACTAATATTATTATAAATGCGAAAACGTGTGCCGCTCGCGATAAAATTAAAATAGCAAGATTGTTTGAACCTTTAGATGACTCTGTGCAGAGCCTCATCTCCGAATGGCAGACGCGATGGGACTGTTCCACCAAAGGGCGACATCTATATAACTTTTTCCCCAATATTCGAGAACGGCTAACCAAACATTAGATGGATATTGACCACTGCGTTTCTCAATTCCTGACCGGTCATGGAAATTTTAAGGCTAAACTTTATGCATTTAAACTAGTAGCATCACCTATGTGCGAGTGCTCGACCGAAGGCAACATGTTTGAACAAACCGCTCATCATGTTCTCTGGGAGTGTGGTCTCTGGCAGGACGAAAGAACTACAATGCTAAACAACCTACTCTGTACATCTGGAGTCGCATACTACGGTGATCTCGTGGACAGCGCTAGGAACTTCCATGCCTTCAAGCGTTTTTGTCACAATTATTATTGGCACAATCTAACACAACCAAATCCAATATTAATTTAGCTATAGCGTAGTAGTCAAATTATTAACTTTTATTCCCGTGGTGCTTCCCCTTCAGTTCTTTGACTTTCGGTCATTGTAACTTTGTGCTGTCTCCCGCTTTGTATGGGGAGGGAATCTGGAATTCTTCCTACTCCTCCTATTCTTCTTCTGATTAATTTCGTTGCGGGTCCCAAGACAGTTTTAGCATGTCCCTCGGGCTCCCTGAGATCATATCAAAGGGTTTTCGTGGTTGGATACCGCTGTCGATCCTGGCGACACAGGAGATACAGTGGTGGGAATGTGTGGTGGGCCAAAGCCCGTTAAAAAAGAAAACGTGTGTCTTTCTGTTTAAACCTCTTTACGTCCAAATCACTTAACCGAATTTGCTGAAGTATAGAATAAATGTATCTCTATACCGAATTTCAGCAAAAAAATCTATGTATATCATTTCAGCTGGGATTCAATGGAGTCCCAGCTGAAATGATATAGAATTTTTTTAAATCGGAAAATGTACGGTTTTCGCGCGACAAACGAATTTGGCGCAACGTAGTTGCAGGCGTCAAGTGTCAACTACATTATAATATATCAAAATCAAAAATGAAAATCAAAATATTTACTTCTAAATAGGTTAACAAAGTTATTTAGTTAAATTATTTATCACAATATCGTGGAACTCTCTCCGCTCGCACTGCGACCACAGCCAGGTAGCGGAAGTGAGTGATTTGCAACCAGCACGCGGCCCGGCTCATTACTAGAAACATAATATTACACTGAGTATGGTGCACTGATACCAGCATGTTTACCCTACACGCCGGTTCTAAGAGATGGCATGTGGCTAAACGAGCTTACGGATCGCCTGCCAGCACGTGATCACCGCCCATGGACGACCTTTTAAGTCGCGGAGGTAGAAGAAAGGCTTCATAAAATTTCTTCATCGTTCCGCAAAATCATTGCTGACAAAATATGGCTGACAAAATGTTTTTGTGGTTCAAACAAAAAAAATGAAATAAATAATAATAACGCGATCGAGAGGGCTCTTAACTAGAAATTCATCATCATCAACTCACTCACTGCTTAACATTCAATTAGTATTTTTAATGTGGTTTGGAAAGCCTCCATAGATATTTCAACAACATGCTGTATCGCCGCGCGCCGTAGCATTCACTAGAAACATGGCTCACTTAAGGACCTTCCCTACGGGAAATCCGTAATTTACCGTATTTAGAGCCTTATAAACTCATAATTTGAAAGCTACAGAGTTATAATAAAAATACAACAATAATCTTCAGTATCTCAACATTCTTTTCCACGTTTTAAGTTTTCTATTTTCGTTTATTATACTCATGATATCAGCTTCCAAAGTAAAGCCAATTTATTAAAATTCAAGCATACATTCAGCATCTCCTTAGTATTTACAAATTAATTTTATTTGAAACACACGCCAATAGATCGACAATATCATAAACTACATATTCCCCGTTTTAAATTTTTTTTAGGTCAATTTTGAACTGAGATAAGTAAAAAAATACGGTTTTGGTGCGATCTCGGCAACGCGGCAAATGTATGGCCAAGGTCGTTTGCTCGGGGGACGGCCTTAACAAAAGCCGTTTGATAAATCGTTGATTCTAAATTATAATTTAGTACAAACACCTGATTTATGAAACATATGGCTTTTTTATCTCGACAAATAATAATATATAGGTAGGTATGCAAAAGTTTAATGAGAGATATCGGAAACTTTTGTGTTTTTGTTCATTCACCTGTGACACGATATAGAGACGATTACAAGATAATATTTAATACATAATAAAAAAGGAAGCTTATTTTTTAAAATTACGGTTCAAGAATTTCCGACGCCGGTTCTTCTCTCCGAGCTAGTTCCCGACTAAGGTGAAGCCAAACGAGCGTAATTTGTGAGTCGTGAGCAGCAGAATTTCTGCAGAATTTCGGGCAGAATTCTGCTGCATTCAGTTTCATACAAAAGTCCTGTTTGATTCACACGAGCGTAATTTTGTGAGTCGTGATTTGTATGAAAAGAAATTCTTCCCGGCAGAAATTCTGCGGCTCACGAGTCACGACTCACAAATTACGCTCGTTTGGCTTCACCCTTGTATTAAGCACAGACATAGATCAATTGATAGATACCGCATGTGTATGTACTTCGCGTGCCATATCGCGCTCCCAAACGACGAGCAATGCTCGACTTTCGAAAGTCTGTTCTTTAGTCTGCTATCGGAATCGGACGTCAATCGGAATTTTAAAAATTCCTAAATGCCTAAAAGTGCCGTATTGATAGAAATTCAAATAGAAACGTTGGCCTAGATAATGGGCACTTTTATTATCATCGGTGCGTCACAGTAGTAAAGTGGCACGCTCGTTTTCATACAAATGGAGCGACATGCGGTATCTATCTTGATCTATGTCTGTGGTATAATATCATTGCAGAATGACTGTATAGACTCGACTTACCGGGTCAAGAGAAAAATCTTGTACCTATCTGACATCTGTTTTATGTTATTATTTATTAATCTTGTAAATACGAAACTGTGCCTGTATGTTTGTCACCTTTTCACTTGAACTTTCAAACTTTTCACTTTTAAATCTTTTTTACTACGGAACCGATTGGTACTTGATACTCGACTCCCGGAGAAAGGACATAGAATAGTTTTGTTACGAAAAATGTACGGTTCCCGCGCGACAAACGAATTTCTGGCCACATAAATTGAGGGCAAGGTCTAGTTTAGCCTATATCTCCTCCAAACGACTCGGGAGTCGGGACTACAGCTACAACTGTAGTTTGTATATTGGATATTATGGTATATTTTCCGCTCTCTGTCAGTTTGTGTTAATCTGTATCTGTTTACGGGCCTGTCTCAGGGGAAGCAACTAATTTACCGGGCCACGACGCCACGAGGGAGTTATATTATATTCTATTTCGAAACTGTAAACAGTAAACATAAGATATTATGATAAACGGAGCTTTGCTCGGATTTCGAAGCAAGGAAAAATATAAATAGGAAAAGGCCGGTAACGCACCTGCAACTCTTCTGATATAGCGAGTGTTCATCCTGCTGCGGGGGTCCACCGGATCCAGCAAAATGTTTAAAGTGGTCCTTGACAAAAAAAAAAGTTTGGGAACCTCTGATCTAGCTGGTCTAGCTTTTTTAATATGGAAGCCATCACAAAGCGAAGAGTATATTTTATAAGGGTAATTATGAGTTAATGACATATTTTTTAACTTCATAAGTTTCCAGACTCCGGCAGGATGTGGGTAAATACTATTATTCATAATAGTAAATATTTACTCGTAAAGATAGAGCGATGAATAAAATGAATTATATAAACAAAGTAAATAAATATAATGATTGTCTATATAAAATGTTAATGACTAGTTCTCGCGAAGACTCGTGCATACTGCGTTCCATATAATTCGCCGAACGAGTTAAACGATTGAGGACAAGGCGTCAGGCGTGGACCTTAACCGGTCGCGATAGAGTCCATAATCACTTACAGTTAGTGCTGGGTTTTCCCTATTTATAGCAAGGTGAACTAGGGTGTGCGTCAAAGACACTCTCTCTAGCTGAGTCATCTCATCATTGACATCAGGACTCGGGAGCGTGTCGGGGTACTGCCGGCCTAGCATACGCCAACGAGATATCTCTCTCTACATGTTTCTCGATGTTTGATAGTTTGTATCTTCATCTCTATTGACCCTAGCATGACAAACATTTTTTCTCGCGTAGATCTATCATCGAAATAACACATTTTTATAGAGTTTTGTCGAGATAATGTCGAGATGTTGATATTATGAGACGAGTAGTTTTTAATTATCTCGAGAGTGAGATATCTCGTTGGCGTATGCTAGGCCGGCTGTCATCGTCATTCTCGTATTGCATTTTTTGCATAATTTTTTGCTTATATTTCCAGCTATAAAATACCCGGAAATGCATGGCCGTCATACGCCATAGAGAAAATTACTTTTGGTCTACAAAAATAATTGTTTTTATTGAGGATAAACTACTAGGACAGTTGTCTAGATTCTATGGTGAGCAATAATTATTGCCACCCAAAGGTGGTAGAGTTTGCCGGTTCTTAGGACTTTTTCAATTTCATTTGAGTTTATTTCTCTACATTTGAAGGGCGCTCGTCGCAGCGACGCAGTATAACTCGATCGACCAGTATCTTCAGGTGAACATCCTCGCGCGAACAAATTTTCGAAACGCACAACAAAAGGGGGCGATGGCCGACGACCGTCCCAGCATTTTTTGCGACTTGTTTTGATTACAGCACATGAGCACTCCGCGCGCCGGCCGGGAGCTAAGCCGTGAGTCGGCGGTAATCGTCCGAGTGGATTTAGTTATAAGTTATAACAATCACAGCGTGTCTGCGTTACATAAACAAAAGTGATACATTAAACAAGGTGTAACAAATTACAGAACTAAGTGATAATACCTCAGAGGGTATGCTCTTTCAGCGCTACCCCCTGAATATTATGAAGTGGAAGAGTTTGTTTGTTTAAACGCGCTAATCTCAGGAGACAGGAACTACTGGTCCGATTTGAAAAATTCTTTCAGTGGATAGCCTATTTATCGAGGAAGGCTATAGTATATATTTTATCACATTAAGACTAATAGGAGCGAAGAAATAGAGGAAAATGTGGAAAAAAACAGGGGAAATTATTATCTTAAGATGAAGTGGTAGGGCCAGAAGCGTATAATATCGCGATCTAGGGTATCTTTGAACCTGTTTTTAGATATCAACCGCTAAAATTCATACAATGTTACTCATACCGGCGTAAGGGTGAAGATATGCCTAATAACGTTATATTCTTCGAAACACGATTAAAGTAATTTGCCTCGATAGAAAAAAATCGTGAAAATCATCATAAATTGCCATTTTATTGCAATTTTTCGATTTTACGGCGAATATAGATACAATTCTAGTAAAAAATTTATGTTTTCATAAACCTTTCATCAAATCCCATAAGGTAGTATTTATGGTTTTCACTAAAATGATAGTTAGTCATTCAAAATAAAATAATAACCTATAACGCTCGCACTGTATGAGGGCGGCGGGGATGCGGGGTGGCGATTCAGTCGGCCGCGGAGCCTCGTCGCAAGCAGACACGTACTACTCGTCGGCCCGCTCTTTACGAGAATTTGATGTGAAAATGGGAAATAAAAACTGCAGAGGAAAAAAATATCCCTTTTGCGGAAAAGAATAATTAAAAAAAAAAGAAGAGTTAAGGGAAAAAAAGAAATAAGGGTTACCGTACACTTGACTGAGTATCGGTATTATCTTTTTTTTGACGTTATTTTTTTCCTCAGTAGGCATTAGAATAAGGGTCACCGCATATTTGACCGGGTACCGATATGGGTATTGGGTATCTTGTTTTGACTATTCTTTTCCTCTGTAGGCATGAATTAGTAGAAATAAGAATAAGCGTCACCGCACACTTGATCTGGTATCGGTATCGGTATTATCTTGTTTTAAATTTTTTTTTCCTCAGTAGGTATGAATGAGTAGAAATAAGGGTCACCGTACTCGTGACTGGGTATCGATACTTATAATATTTTTTTGACACAATTGTTTCCTTAGTAGGTATGAATGAGTAGAAATGAGAATAAGGGTATTGTCCAGTATCAATAACAATATTGAACGCCGGGTGAGTAGCCGGCACGTTGACGGAGACAAGGGCCCTGCGGATAACGTCGTTCAAGGAGGCATGGCGGCCGGCGCTGCGTCGACAAGATAGACCGTGGTGACCCTGGCGGTCTACTGCGGCGCCGCAGGGGCAGCGGTGGGGTTCGGTGATATTGGCTCCTAGGCGCAAACTGAGTGAAAGATTGAATGTGTGGTTATCTAAAAGTGTTCCGGTATTGGATGATGGGTTAGCCTGGAGCCAGTAGCCTGATTCCGGCTCGGCGGACGCTAGAAGACGCGCCCGATCTGTGGTGGACGAGGAACTTAGAATTTCTGATTGTGCCAAATTGATTAGTGGTTCATCCCAATTCTTTTGGATATTGGGGTTAACTGAAACGTCACTAGGACAAACACGTTTCCAAGCGTTGATCGCCTCAGCTAGTGACTCAATGCCTACGTTTCCAGAAGAATTGGTGATGATTTTGATGAAAAGAGGATGAATGCTGTGAGCTGAAGAAAGGAAGGCAGGAAGGGACACACTGGACACGCTTCTAAGACCCAAGCCACAGAAACGAATGGGGAGAGTAGCTTGGGCCCAAGAGGTGTCAGAGATTTGGCAGTTGAAAATATTCATTATTGTGTCTTTTAAAATAGTGTCTAAATGGGAAAGAAGGTTGGGGTACTCCCATAGAGGGCAGCACCTCAGGACATATGTGAATTGGGGCACAAACAAACAAAAACGAATTATTTGGTAAGCCATATGGGATTTTATTGCGACGAGTTTGCCAGAAGATACTACGAATTTTTGTTTTTGTTCCGAAACGTAAGGCTCAAAACCGTCGTTGAATATAGGGGCACCTAGAAGGCGGAGGGATTCTTTACTGAGAATTTTGATACTAGGGGCCAAATTGTTAAATTTAGACATTATTACGTCATGCGGCTGTGCGATTGGGCCGTTAAAAAAAAGTTCACATTTGGAGAAATTTAAATCCAAATCTATTGCTTTAAATTTTCAGTTGTAGGTACCTATAATTTTTAATATTTTTTCCATTTTTGCATCAAAATCTTAATGCGGTTCACAGACTACATCTACTTACCAAGTTTCAATAGTATAGCTCTAATAGTTTTGGAGAAAAGTGGCTGTGACATACGGACGGACGGACAGACAGACAGACAGACAGACATGACGAATCTATAAGGGTTCCTTTTTGCCATTTTGGCTACGGAACCCTAAAAATTAATAAATATATTTTTATAAATAAATTGACTATTGTATACTCTGACATAATAACCTAATAAAAATGACATATTATCTCATAACGTATGTCAAGTAGGCTTGTACTTTGAATATCATTCATTCATTTATTTATGTTTGTTTGTTTGTAAAAAGAATCTGCCTGAAGTTAGCCAGGGATTAGTTTACTCACGTTCAATGCGCGGCCTATACATACTAGCATAGACTTTATTATAGGTATGGGCTACAGCTACGGGTCTGGGCCCAGCACTAAAGAGCATCTGTGAGCGTACGGAAGCATTCGAGACAATTTGGAATCGGTAACTAATGAGGTAAGTATCGGTATTCTCTTGTACAATCAACCGATAAGTGTGTAAATCAAGTGTACGGTAAACCTTATTCTCATTTTTACTCATTCATACGGCATACCTACTGAGGTTAAAAAGTGTTTCAAACAAGATAATACCGATACCGATACCCGGTCAAGTGTACGGTGACTCTTATTTCTATTCATACAATACCAACTAAGAAAAAAAATTTTCAAAAACAATATAATACCAATTATAACTATACCCGGTCAAGTGTGCGGCGACCCTTATTCTCATTTATGCCTACTAAGGAAAAAATTTGTCTAAAAGAAGATAATAAGAGGGTAAAATATTGAACTCGCATGCCCGGTCGCCGCTGCCGCATGCACTGTCTACGCTACGCACCTACTAGCAGGCGTACGCGGGGCGGAAGATGGTTGCCCCGCGCATGCTTCCGCCACGCTTCATACCTCACCCCCTCAGAAACGCGATGCGCACCCTACCACTTCATCTTAAGAAGAATTACTTATTATCTTAACAACTACTGGACAAATTTTTATGTTATTTGGCACACATGAAGAATAGACTACGTGAAATGACAAAGGCTATTTTTTGTGGAAAAATGTACGGTTTCCGTGAAATTCTTAAATTACGCGGGCGAAGCCGCGCGGAACATCTAGTGTATTATATAACTTTGTTTTGTTACACTTTGTACAATATATATAACCTAAACTTGCGTTACATGTATGATGCACCAGCTAAATATATGTATCAAATTCGTCCGAAAGGCTAAAAGCACATGTGAGGCAGAAAGTATTTCCCAAACTCTCACTTACATGTTTCTGTAGGCGCCAGGCTCGTCACCAATATCATAGCCGGAAACGATTCTTAGTCATGTTCGAGTCCCATTAATCAGTGATATCGTGATATCGTTTCACCGATCAAACAAAACAATCTTTAAGCATAATATCCTGTCTAAATGCCTCGTGAATCGTGTTCCACGTGGAGCCTGCGGCCTCGTGCGGCATATACACTATACTGGCTATTAGGGGCTGAAGCACGCGCTACTCTGTAGTCCATGCACGGCTCCACCAGAGTTTAGTGACCATTCAAAAGTGGGCTTCCGGTACGGGTCCAAAAATAGAAAAATGTTGTAAGGTACAATTATTGCTTCATAAGTAATTTACATTTCTAGTTAGTATGTAGTGCAATGTCCATAACTCGTTGTGTCCAGCCTGATCGCTCTCATTATACCTGCGTTAGGTATAAGTTATAACTTTCGAATGAAGTTATACATACCTACATGGATCCGTTCTAGAAAATGTTCTGACTTCTGTGGCCTCGCTTGGTTTTAAGTTACGTCCAATGATATTGTTACGTCTTTGAAAGTATAGTGCTGTGGTCGCTTACCTATAGTCCGACAAGGCTTTATATGAATGTGTCAATGATGTCAAAAGGCGCTGCTGGTGAAGGAGAACTGTCAAGCACATGTCAAAAATGACGTTTTCTGTATGATAGAAGCGTTTAGTTCCTTTTCTCGCCACGTTCATGTAGATTGTAGAGCCTTGTCGAACTATACTGAAAAGTATAGGGTCATTTCACACCTGTCACCTCGTTCGCACCTCCCAGCTAATGCATCGTGCTGCGTGCCACATTGTAGTGTGTTTGCCCACGGACTAGTTTTAAAACGTGTTGTTTAATGTTTATATTTAGTTTGTTGCGCGACTGCCGCCGCGGGTTCAAGGTCGCGACTACGCAAATATTGTTCATACAATATTAATAAATACTTATGTGTAAACACCGACAGTTGGTTAAAAATGTCCAAGTGGGACTATTTCCGAAGATGTTGATTACCGTGTCAACACCTGGATCATTTCTTCTGTGATCGTTCTTCCCTTGTTTACTCGGCTGTCTTGCGCTTAATTTATAAATCGTTTAGCCCTTAAAACCTCATATTTAGATTTCCTCAACGGATCTAAGGGAAACTTTATTTAGTTTACTTTCTTTACGCCATCCAGTCTGATGTCCGTACGAGAAAAAATCGATAGATACAGAAATAGGATTGATTGGAGCGAGTGTGGAAGCCACAAAGGTGTCGTGACGTCACGCGGGGTCAACGCACCCGCTATCACTCGGCAAACGAATGCATCGGCCAATTGACTCGGACTACACGATGTATTATATGTACTATAGCGGCTATGTGCGATATGCGCGGTTCGCGGACGCCTACCGTTCGGTCTAACTCGGCTCTTCGTGTGATTCTTGTTTAGCCTCTTTGAAGAAGCCATTCAAAGAGGATAAGCAAGAATATCGAATAATCTTTTAACGAATTATTAGGCAATTTTCTGCCATTCGAGATCTCAATATCGCCCTTACAGTGGAAATGACAAAACCCATACAAAACCGAAGAAACATTAAAATAAACATTAATGTCAAAAGGAAAAGCTGACAAATTAATTGAGGATAATAAAATTGGGCCGGTGCGGTGTATGGGTTCATTTGATGAGATCGCGGCAGCAGTGCGGCCGACGGAGCCCTCCACGAGATTCTAACTCCGGGCCCGCGCCCCTCGCGACGAGTGGCGGGCTGCGGGGGCCCGGGGCGGGGTGCGGGGGTCACGTACAGTCAGCTAAACAGATACTTGATTAGTGATGACAGTTTGTTTTCTTGCAATAAGCAAACAATTCAGACCATGTGAACTGATCGTAGATGAGAAATGAATCTTAGACAAGTAAGACAAATACAGAATATAATATCCTGAAAATATGAACTATCTGCTATAACGGACACCAATTCTATGAAGGTTCGAAAAAACGGCGAAACACTTCGAGAAAAGGTAGGTATGGTGCCCTTGCGCTTCGCTTTGCTCGTCTCGGCGGGGACACTACCGTGTCCCCAGATGAGGTGGACGCTAGAAAAAAGTTCTAAACGTGTAGGGCCGGTACATAAAAAAAAATATTGCGTTATGGTTCAGAAATAAATAATTTTTATTATTTACACACGTTCTATCTACGTATAGAACGTGTGTTCCGAAACAAAAACACCGTAACCCCAAAACATCTTAAATATCACCTTACGTCTTCACGCTCAAACCGCTAACCCGAAATTGCTGTTTGGTATGGAGAATGGAGATACTTTGAGTCCCAGGAAAGCGCATATAGGATACTTTTAGCCCGAAAAAATGTAATGTAATGAATGAGTTTCGGGCGTTATCTAGTCTAGTAATATCTAGTAATTCTAGTAATAATAATATAAGCTCGAATAATACTTATTTCACTGTAGTAACTTCTGTGCAAATAAATTCCGAGGTGCGATTATTATAATACGATACATTAAAATGTACAACAACGTATTGTTACTTGTTACAAAGCAAAATCGTGCAAAAATTGTGAAGTAAAATATCCAAAAACCTGATTATTCGCCGAAATAGCGTTTCATTAGGTACATATAATAATTATTATCTATATATTTATTCAAGGAAATTCTTGTACGAGCACGTAATAACAGCCGTAACAAAACATATTTGACATCCGACCCTAAGATATGATACATAATTATTATTAATTATGTACGAATATAAATTATATAAATATGACTTATAACTTTTAAGTTATATTGCTATCTTTGACAATGTTCATCGTTCGCATACAGCAAGTTAAAACGACGCGATTGAATGGGCAATCGCATCGTGCCCCGGGGCGCGGGGCGCATGTCGCCGCGCCGGCCGCATAGTAATTTACTAACGGTGAGTATGAATAAAAAAATCTTAGTGAAGGTTTTAACAGTTTTCTAACTAAAATGTTCGCTAAAGTTAAAAACCGTCTTAAAACACTCCATATGGATAAACGCTTACTAAGCCTTCGTTAACTAAAATATTGTTAGATGACGTTTTATAGTATTTTTTTTTTTGGTAATGTTGGTAGTGTGCCAATTTATTGTAATCAATCATCAATATTGTGTCAAATTCAATGAGTATTTTGTAGAAAAAAAAACTTGAGAGGTGTCAAAGGACACCCGAAAGGAACGGAGTTATTTCATAAGGTAAAAAAATCTGTACATATTATACTCAATAAAAATATAATAGACATAATAAACTAAAAGAACAAACACAGATATAATAAACAAAAAGAATACTACCCTCTTTATTTAAGTTACTTTATGAAGAATACTATCAACACGCAGCGCCCTCTGCCCCTAACATGCAGGTACTAATAAAAAAGTACTAATGAAATAATGTATTGTCATACTGATTCTTTTGTAAATCTATATTTTTAAGTCGTCTTCTGTTAAATGAAATGGATTTTTTATTATCTTATTATACTCGTATGTTACCTTTTGTCGACGAGAGCGGCTAGAAATTCCTTCAAAAATTGCAATAATGTCAGCAATCGCGATAATACTCGATATTTCGTCCATTTCAATCTCTTAAAATGGTCTTAAAGTAGGTCCGAGGCTTCACTAAAGTTAGCGAACTCCTATTTGACGTTTCGAGCCTAAACAATTACTGTTAGCAAACGTTTATTCATAATGATTATGCTTAAAATAGGTTTATATCAGGCTTATTAAACATGCGCTATTTTTTGACAGCTGTTACCTTAAAAAGGTGTTTGAGCACTGTTAGAGAACGTTTATTCATATTAAATTTTACAACAGGCTTATAGAGCTGTTGTAAACCTTCGCTAAGTTTTTATTCATACGACCGTAATTCTTTAAAATGGTGCCGGAAAATCGCTGATATTAGTGAAAAAATGTGATAGCGTCCTTAACATAGATTTAATGTTTTTAATCAAATTATTTTTATTTAACAAATTATATATAAATTCAATATAATAATATACTAATAATTATTATTTAAGGGGAATTAAGTTTGTTACCAAGGTAATCGTTGTACAGTGTACACGGTGTAGTTTAAACTCTTGTATAA
This sequence comes from Plebejus argus, assembly GCA_905404155.3. Taxonomy (NCBI): domain Eukaryota; kingdom Metazoa; phylum Arthropoda; class Insecta; order Lepidoptera; family Lycaenidae; genus Plebejus; species Plebejus argus. The sequence continues at coordinate 23,843,268 of FR989927.1, forward strand.
TATATTGTTGTAACACGTGACGAGCGTGTTACAGTGCCCACCCTCAACAGGTGGGGTGGGTTGGCCTTGTACGACCACCACCCCCCCTCCCTCCATCCATCCCCCCTGTACAAAACTCCTCACCCGCTGAGGCTGTAGTGAGAACTGAGAAGTGCCTCGTGGTCGTGACGTACTTCATATGCCCCAGATGTGGGACAAACTTAGGTGGGATTTCACCAAACACACATAAAACTTAGTTCCCATTGAACGCGTTCATACTGCGACGTAAATCTCGTTTTGTTTCGATTGGATTTCACAAACTTCTTTTGATCGCGATTATTAAATCTAAGTTTACGTGACGTCACGCGATTATTTTACATCTTTTCATCATTTCAAAGTATTTTCACGTTAATTTAACTACAAAATAGCAAGAAACAATACATAAACTAACAAACGCATGTGTCAAAATTGTCATCTTGACATTTCTTTTGTCTATGTTTTTCGTTCCGCCATGACAGGGCTTGAACGGGTTTTATGACGTTAAACTTCGGACTTTGGGCGTTCAGAAGATAAAACTCGGATTTGCTGTGAACGCGTTCAGTTTATGCTGGTGAAATGCATTTCGATGTTATAATCGCGTTTATACGTTATGAACCGGTTCAGAGTGCTTTGAACGCGTTCCGTTTCTTTGGTAAAATCGCCCCTTAGTTGCTTACATAACAATAATCTCGAATCTATTATTATGGAATTATCGATACGCTTAAAACCTTAGTTTTAAGCTTTTTCATTTTGAGTACAACTATGCATTTCAGAATAAACAAACACTGTCGGAGCGGATAGAGAGACTACGTAGTTTTCTCTAGAGTATTGGAATTCTTTATTTAACCCACTTCCTTCTTTATTTAACGTCTTCAATTAGGATGAAATTTTGCACACGCTCTGAGTTCTGATGACAATATGTGACTAGCTAAGATAAACGTTATTACAAATCCAATATGGCGGCCTCCCCAAGATGGCGGACAGGCTATTTCAAATGCACCCCATGATATGGGTACTTATCAAATAAAAGGGCAGGCGCGGTCGCAGCCTGAAATTTGGGGGGGGGGGGGGGGGTCACTCACTATACAAAAAATTTATTGGCAAAAATTTCCTCTTAAGGGCCCGGGCTACCCTCGAAATTTTCATACATTCTTAATACCAAAATCATTTTCTCATGCGAAAATATTAAACATGTTTGAGTTATTTTTCAGCTTAAGATAGTAATTACCAAGGGTCCTGAACAAATTTTTTTTACAAAATATTTAAATACTGAAAAAAAAAATTTTGTGTTTAAATATTTTTTAGTAAATTTACTACTAAATATTTAAACACCAAAAAATAGACAAAAACACTAAAAAATATATAAATAAATAGTAAATTTACTACAAAATATTTAAACTTTAAAAAATATTTTTTATTATTTAAATATTTTGTAGTAAATTTACTATTTATTTATATATTTTTTAGTGTTTTTGTCTATTTTTTGGTGTTTAAATATTTAGTAGTAAATTTACTAAAAAATATTTAAACACAAAAAAATTTTTTTTAGTATAATTAAATATTTTGTAAAATAAATTTGTTCAGGACCCTAGGTAATTACGATCTTAAGCTGAAAAATAACTCAAACATTTTAAATATTTTCGCATGAGAAAATGATTTTGGTATTAAGAATGTATGAAAATTTCGAGGGTAACCCGGACCCTTAATATTTGGCAAGATTTTTAGATTTTTCAATTTCAATTTCAATTTCAAAAAAAAATCGGACGTGTATTGCCGCCCTTTTTTTTTTTTTTTTTTTTTTTTTATTTTTTTTACGCAGTGAAATTCTGTGACGAATTCGACGCAGGGGATGGGGACTCCCGCTGCGGATATGTGGGGCTCGCCGCGACGTGAGAGCCGCGGCCCTACCCACTAAAACACTGCGATGTTCCCTCGACACGCTGGACCGAGTGCGACCGGTAACTGCAACATGGCTTCCGGGACTCGGTCGGCGACACCTGCTGTACGGCGCAGGCCCTTACACTGGGGGGGTTTGTGGCCCCTCAGGCCCAACAGAGGCCCCACATGGGGGGGCTTGCACAGGCCGTTCCTCTTCGTATGTCGCAATGCGCGTGAACATGTTGCGCATTGCGACCCTCTCGGGGACTCGGTGCAATGGGCAGCGGCATCCCCACACCGCTGCCCCGAGCTCCCAGGCTAAGGCGGGATGTCGTGGCCATTACGAACTACGCGTCTTCGCCTCGGCCTTCTTCTTTGAGGTTCGAGCGCCGCCTCCCTCGCGCGCTCCGCTTCCTCCTTCGTCGTGATTACGCTGTGCGCGTACGTCTCGACGGCTGCCCATCCATTTTCGCTCCTCACCATGGCCCTTATGAGCGCTGGGAGCGTTGCGTCTTCTCCGATGGCGGACGATAGTTCCGCTCTTTGTTCCGTCCAAGCGGGACAGGTCCTGAGTGTGTGCTCGGCCGTGTCCCGGTCTGCACCGCAGTGGTGACATTCTGCGGTCGGTTCGCTTCCTGCTATCTCACACAGATACCGACCGAAGCAGCCATGCCCGGTCAGTATCTGTGTTAGTCGGAAACTTAGTGCTCCGTACCTCCGTTCTGTCCACTCCCTGAATAGGGGTCGGATCGCCTCAATTAGGTTGACGCTCACGGTAGGCTCCTCGAGCCGTTGCGCCCACAACTCCATTGCCCTCTCGTTGGCTGAGCTCCTCCACCGACGTATGGCGTCCGGTAAAGGGTTGCTGCCCTCCGCGCGGACCACTGCGCTACGCCAGTAAACGTCGGCGAGGGCTTGAGCATCGAGGTCCCAGGGTAGGCTTCCCGCGAGCAGGCATGCCGCATCCTTGGATATGGTGCGGTAGCCACGCACTGCCCTGGTAGCCATCACCCTCTGGATTCGTCCGAGTATAAGCCGGTTCTGGGGCGAGAGATGGTCAGCCCAGACCGGCGAGCCGTACATAACCATGGACCGGATGACGCCCATGTACAGACGCCGGCAGCCGATGCTCGGCCCCCCGAGATTCGGCAGGAGCGACGCGAGGGCTCCAGCTGCTCTGGAGACCTTTTCGGACAACCGGCGAAAGTGTTCTGCAAAGGACCACCTTCCGTCCAAGACTATTCCCAAGTATGTCATGGCTGGTGTGACATTGATCCTGGTCCCACTCACAACCACGGCCAGGTCAGGCGGTGGTCGATTCCTCGGCCCGTGGAAGAAGAGGGCCTCGGATTTTTCCAACGCGACAGTGAGGCCCAGTGCACGTATCCGGCGAACCACTTGAGCGACGGAAGCGGTCGCCAGGATGACAGCGTCGCGGTAGGTCCTGGCACGACAGACAATTTCTGTGTCGTCCGCGTAACAGATGACCTCTGCACCGCGAAGCATTGCGCCGCGGAGTACTGGGTCAAAACCAATGTTCCACAGTGTCGGCCCTGCCGCCGAGCCTTGTGGAACGCCACAGTCCACTTCTTCTATGTTCCATCCGTTCTGTGTAGGGTATTGCACGGAGCGTTCCGAGAGATAGCTGCCGATGGTACGCCGCATGTATCTCGGAACGCCGTGGTGTCTTAGTCCAGCTTTTATGGTTTCCCAGGGCAGGGAGTTGAAGGCGTTGGATATGTCCAGCGACACTGCCAATACTACCCCACCCCGGGACACCTCCTCTTCTGTTATGTCCTTAAGGCGCGCTATCGCCCCAATCGTTGAGCGGCCTGAGCGAAATCCGAATTGGTTTGGACTCAGGTCTGGTCCGACGTCTTCAAGGTGTTTGACTAGACGAGCCACAATCACCCGCTCAAAAATCTTGCAGATCTCATCTAGTAGCACGATTGGGCGATACGCGGATGGACTGTCCTCCGGACGCCCGGCCTTACGGAGAAGAACCAGTTTCCCGGTCTTCCATCGCCGCGGTACTCTTCCCTGGACTAGGCAATTAGTCAATATGGTGAGTACCTGCGGCTCCAACTCCTTAATGCACAGGAGCAAGACACGTCCCGGGACTCCGTCTAGTCCGGGCGCCGTGTTCTTCAGTCCCATCTTGTGGACCGCCGCCGCCAGTTCCGCGGATGTTACGGGCGGAATTTCCTCCTCAGCTTCCCCTGTCTCTTCCGATTGGGCAGTCACCGATGTGCCCTGCTCGGCCCCAGCTGGAAACAGGGTCGAGACTACTCTGTTGAGCAGTTCCGGTTCGAGACATTGGGTAATTGGCGGGGCGGCCGGACGAAGCTTTTGTCGTACCCATTTATAAGGTTGGCCCCAGGGATCGGCGTCGATAGCTCCTAGCCACTCCTTCCACGATTGGGCCTTGGCGTCCTTGATGCCTTTGCGAAGAGCTTGACGCGCTGCGCGATAGGCGTCATATCTAGCCTCCTCTTCTTCGGGGATCCTGTTTCGTCTTCTCCTGTAGTGCGTGTACAGCCGACGGGCCGCTATAGCTTCCCGTCTCAGTTGGTCTATTTCAGGACACCACCAATATGTCTGGCGTCGGGGCTTGCGCGGTCCGACGCGCGGCATCGAGGCGTCGCAGATGTTACGCAGCGCCTCGTTCAGCCACTCCGCACACTCCTCTACATCGTCAGAGGGAAGTTGCGCCCACGACGTGACTATTGCTGCCTCCTCCAGTAGCTCTCTGTTGAGCTTACTCAGGCACCATCTCGGGCCGTCGCCCGGTGACATTGCGCGGCCTAGCTCTGATATTTGAGCGGACACATCGAAACGTATGTATCGATGGTCCGATATGGTTTCCTCTTCAGCTTCAACCCTCCAGTTGACGATTCGACCTGCGAAGTTCGGACTCGCCAGCGTAACATCTACAATGGACTCGCCCTGCTGTCTAACGCAGGTGCTAACGGCCCCTCGATTGATCACTATTAGTCCCGTGGACCCCAGCCAATCTTCCATTACTCGACCTCTTGCATTCGTCGCCGGGGAACCCCAGAGCGAAGACTTGGCGTTGAAGTCTCCAGCGACGACTACAGGACCAGATGTTCCGCCTATTATGGGAGTCAGCCGTCCCAGAAATGCCTCAAATTCGGCGAGAGGCCTGTTGGGGGAGAAGTAGACCCCCACCGCAGTGAGGGCCCCCATGCTGGCGACGACAAACCCCTGGCCCTTAGTTGTCTTCCTTGATGTTGGAGGTACAATTCCGGGGCCAAAAACTAGAGCGGCCGTTGAATCCGCGCTTCCCACCCAGTCACTTCTAGGGAGAATGCGGTACGGCTCCGACACGAACGCTAGGTCAATTGACCACTGCGCCATATTTTGAATCATAAGATCCTGTGCCTGGGCGCAGTGATTCAAATTGCCCTGCAGAAATCGATGGGTAGCCGTTATTGTTCCTCCATCTGGGCCGCTCCAGGTTCAGAAGCCACCGTAGGTGTTGTGGTGGGTTTCTGAGTTGTCTTGCTCTTTTTAGAGCGTTTCTTCTTGGGCGCTTCCTTGCCGCAGACTTTGCTGCCAACGCTGTGGTCTGCCGGCTTTCCGCTCGCTGCGCAAAGCGCACAGTTTTGCGCATTTTCGCACTGTGCAGCTGCGTGGCCCGGCTGGCCGCAGCGGAAGCAGAGCCCACTTCGGTCGACTTCGTTCGGGCATGTCGCTCGTGTGTGCCCGGTCGCATGGCATTTGTAGCACCGCATGGGGCGCGATGTCAACAGCACTACGCGAACCACGGTCCACCCTACGTACACCCTTATATTGGGTGCCGTGATCTTCTTCGCGGCTTCGACCGGGCACTTTACCCACGCCATTCCGCGTCCTCTTCGGTCCCGCTTTATCTCACCGACTTTTACGTCAGCAGCAGCACAGCACCCTGGCAGAGCTATAGCTTGTGCTATCTCTGCCGCGTTGGCGGAGTCGTCAAGTCCGTGAACTCTTAGCTCGACGCATTTTTGAGGTCGAGAGATGCGGACCTCTTCGCCTTCCATCACCTCTCTTAGCTTCTCCGCCAGCTTATCAGCCCTCTCTTTGCAGCCCGCACCCGAAACTTCGTATAGACGAGCCCCGGTCACGGCCTGCTTGAACCTTATCAGAGGCATGTCCTTGTCCAACGCAGCAAAGTCCATCCGCTGTTTAGCCTTCTCGAGGACGTCCTTGTAAGTGACGCCTCGTTTTTCGGCTTCGGGCTGCAGAGTCAGGACCACTGCTGCCGATTTGGGAACGCGGAGCTTGTCCCCCTTCTTTCCCTTCTTCTTTTTGGACACCTTCTTCTTGCTATCCTTCCCTTCCTTTGGTGCCTTACCCTTCTTTTTCACCACCTCTGTCCACTCCTGTTGTGGTGGTGCTGCCGATGTTGAAGGGGCGTCGCGTCTCGCGGCTGCCGCTTCTACAGCAGCAGCAGACTTCTTTTTACCCTTCTTCTTTTTCAGGGCCGGACCCGGGTTGAGCGGAGGCGACAGGGTCGACACCGTGGGCTCCGACACTGCGACCGTCTGCGGGGTCTTCAACGCAGACGCTGATGTTGCGCCTTGGATCTGATCTTGCCTCTTGTCCGCGGCAAGCGGCGGCCGGATTCGCGGCTGTGGCAACAGTCGCGCCTCTAGGCCCTCGAGTCGCGCGTCCATGCGAGCGCTCGATACAGCGATCGCTTCCCGCACTGCCTTTGCCAGCATCTCTTCCAGTGCCGGTGTCGCGGGGGCAGGTTGGGGCCGCACATTCGTTAGGTCACGTTTGAGTGTCGCGAGCTCTGTCCTCAGTTCCGCAAGGTCTCTGGATAGGCGTTTGTTTACCACTTCCAGGGCCCTCGTCTCCTCTGTTTTGGAGTGCCGCAGTAGCTCCGCGGTCGCCTCTTGAATGGCCTTCGTCGCATCCCTGAGGTGCTTCACGAAAAGACCGCTAAGATTCTTCGACTTTGAGGCCACCATATTGATGATCTCTAGACTTTTGGTGATGGTCGAGCCTAATTTAGCCGAAGTCACCACCTCTTCCTCTTCGTCTGACATTGTCACATCAGAGTATCTGGAGGCTTCCGACAGCCGGTGTGACCGTTGCTGCGGAAGCTCCTTAGCCATGTCCGAGATCAGCCGCTCTGCTTCCGCCTGCTGAGCCCTACGCTCTTCCAGTCGCTCAGCGGCGGCCTTTTCCAATTTCGCTTGGTGTAGGCCAACGTACTGGCCAGTGATGGGTGGTCTACCTCTGCCGCGTTTGATGGTCCGCGGGGCGGGTGCGCCCTTGCTCTTATTCAAGTCGTCTACATCGTCACTTCCACGTCTCTTCCGGAAGTGCCGTCTTATCTGTTCCATTTCGATCTGAGAGTTGATCGTCTCGTGACCGCTTTCGCCATCGTCCGAAGTTCCTTCTGAGCCGAAGAACTTACTGCTCTTAATGGATCCGGGCGTTGCCGGTATCCGTGGGTCAAGCCTTAGGTCGTCGTTTGCTTGCCTCGTTCCTACTACCGTCGCCTTCGCGACCTCCTTCTCTTCCTCCATTGCAGCGGTGGCGCCCCCCGTATACGTGGGCCAGACCCCCTCCTCTGAGGGGGTGCGGGATTCTCCAACTAGGTTGGTACCCGCCCGGGGAATATTTTTCTCGTTGCAACCTTCCATATTGTTGTCATTTTAGGGGTGATTCTGCCCCAGCGCCCTTGGTACGTAGCCACCTGCTCGTAACGCATCCCACGGCCGGGCGCCAAAAACCCTGGATTAGGGGCCCACGGGCCCATCCATCACTCATTCACACACAGATATTCACACGCAAACAAACAATAGTGTATAGAAGAGTGTAAACAAAAAAGGAAAGACAGGGTAGAAAAGACGGTGAAAGATAGTAAAACAAAACAAAACAGTACAAGAGAAGAGTATGCTACCAAAAAGAGGAGAAAGATAGTGAAGGACCGGCGTTCAGCCATCCTGAGTGCCTCGCCCCGTGTAAAGGGCGGGGCAGCGCACCCAGGCGCCCAGGGACACGAACGTGGACGGACCGGTATCACCCCCGTGTATTGCCGCCCTAATCTTACGTTGGAGAGAGAGGGGTCTCGGCAAATCTCACGTAATTTTTTGTCTCATTTTTACAAACAAAAATATTATTTTGGTCCATTTTATCCAGATTGTACTTATGCTTAAGATTTAATCGTAAGCGTAATCGTAATACGATTAAGATCATTCACTAATTCGTTCGGAATAAAATAATTTAATTCATACCTTGTCGTTATACAATTGATACATATAGCTACATTCTACAGACTGTCAAACAATCCAACGCGTTTACTTATCTCACATTTTGAAAAATCTCTCGTGAGATTGGGGTGTGGGGGAGGGGGTTGAGTAAAATCTCACGAAACCTCACCGAGGGGGGAGGGAGGGTCAAAAAATTAAAAAACACCTCACGTAATTTGTGGACGCCCTCTAAATAGCGACTGACTGGCATGCTCGCAGTAAACAAAATTCGAAACTTGAAGTAGTCAGTGCAACTTTCGTGAATTTAAATTTTAATGTTTTGAAGTCGTATACTACGCGTGTGAGCGCGAGTTTGACCTCAATGCCGGCCGGGTAGAGGTGATAGTGGGTGATAGTCGTTTAAAACTGGGGCCAATTAACGCGGAGAAAGGAGTTTAATATGCGTCAACTGGAGAGTGGAGACACCTACAGATGTAATTCACTACTTAAATTATATTTAATTATAATCTCGAAACTCACTTTTTTATAACTTTATACTACCTATTATTTCTTTACACGTTATTTTTTTCTTACTTATATTTTTTTCACTTAGTCCACAAAACCTGTGGAAATTGAAGTTTTATGGCCCTCACGCACACTCCGCGCCTCTAATTTTACCGAATTAAAATAATCGGTCAAGTGCGAGTTGGACTCGCGCACGAAGGGTTCCTTATCGTTATAGAGCAAAAGTTGGAAAAAAGTGTTTTTTGTATGGGAAATTGGGAACCCTTTATTTATTTTTTATTTTATTATTAATTAATTATTAAAATACAAATACGATTAAGAATTTTCTATTTCAAGTGCCTACCTTTACTCTTTAGCCATTATTTTATTACGAGCAAAAAAATCACAATTTCAACTCTCTAGCTATTACCGTTCTTGAGTTACAGCTTGGAGACAGACAGAAGGACGGACAACGAAGTCTTAGTAATAGGGTCCCGTTTTTACCCTTTGGGTACGGAACCCTAAAATAGGACATTATCGCTAAAGAAGTTGGCGCTTTCTCGGGACTCAATTCTCAAAGTATCTCCATATCTCATTGAAGTGTATTTAGCGTTACGCACAGTAAAACTCTGGATTGAACTATCGCCAGCAGTATTTCCGGACCAATGACTCTTAAAAGTCTTAAAAGGCCAGCAACGCAGCCTGGTTCGTCTTCCAATTACTCGATTTTGCGATATGTTTTGCAAGGATCACTGATACTGAATCAATCATCTAGACTCAATTTATTAAGATTACATAATATCGGATATTAAAAGCCTGTCAGTTAATCGATTCGAATTTAATTAATTGATTTGGTTGTTGAGGATGCTCACTGCTCAAGGAATGCCTTATCTAGAGGTATTTTGTTCAGCTCTAGGCTTTAATGCTACCGATTTGGAAGCTCTCAAATTACAGTTTGTCCATTTTATTGTCATGCTAAAACAGCGGCGCTCTAAGGCCCGTATAAATAGTCAGTACTTAAGATGCGACCCGGTCTCAAGACGCGGTTCGGCTCTGTGATTGGTCCACGTTTTGACAGCCAACCAATCACAGAGCCTGAACCGTGTCTTGAGACCACTGATTACAAGTACGCTGGATCGCTGATACCCGCCTGCCTTTTGTGCCTATTTGAAGCGGAATCAGCGCCCCCATTATTGGGGTAGAGAACTAAATTTGACGTAACCACAACCAATAACAATAGTTGTCATCACTAGTATTAGTTCCAAGTACTGCTATCAGCGCCAATATGGCGGCTTTCAAACGTCATTTTTACGTCAGATTTAGTTCTCAGCCCCCAATAATTGGGGCGCTGATTCCGCTTCAAATAGGCACAAGGAATAGCTGTCATTTCAAAGCGTATAATCTATCAGCGTACTTGTATAATAGAGATCAGTGCTTGAGACCTAGATGCATCTCGAGTATTAACTATTTATACCGGCCTAAGAGTCAATCAACAACTCATCCACAGGACCGTGAGATTCAGATTTTGATTTGCAGGTCATCTCAGCTGCGAGTAACGTAAGGGCTTAAGAAGACCTTTAATACGGGCAATCGACCCCACCTCACATTCCCACCACTGCAACTCCTGTGTCGTCAGGTTCAACAGTGGTAACCGACTATGAAAACCCTCTGATATGACCAAAGATAAAGCTAGATCGACCTCGTTAAGAGAATTTTAAGAAGTCGTTTGGGAATTTTAATTTTTAACCCCTATTGTTTCTGGTTTGTCCCGTTGGAGTTCAGTAGCACTGTCCGGACGGCGGGTGTGGTGAGCCCCACGTTCCTCGCGTGTCGAACCGCCGCCGGAGCCGCTCCACCTCCCACGTGCCCCCGCTCAACCTCCCTTGTTGACTCTGTGCAACAATTTTCCACACGACGCGATCTATTTTCGTCCTGTAAGTTTTATGGTGTTAGTGACTGGTACGAGGATGTCAAGATGAGCTATGTAGCCGCAGCTGAACGATGCTCGGGTAGGGCAAGTTTAAAGGTACCTCCGACCTGTGTTTGTGACATGTGACGGGCCTTCGATCGGCGATCATTGAGGCAAGTTTACAGGAGCGCAGTAAACTATAAAACCGTCGTAAACCTCGTGCTTCACGTTTACTGCCTCGTGAGTCGTGACGTTTGTCGTTTGACGCTACGTCGCTCCTGGAGACGCCGGCGTACTCCAACTTCAAACACTGAAAAAACGAAAGGCTCCACCGTCCATTGTTAATTTATATACAATATACATCCATCGAGGTTCTTACAAAGTTCCCAAAAACATATTTTCATAAACATAATTATTTTTTCTCAATTTAGAAATTGTATTTACCTTAGATAAATAAAATAAAAGCGTTCGGATTTTCTCATCGCATAAAATGATACTGTTTTAGTAAAATAGTACGTCCCTTAAAATTTATATTTCAATGGGTTTGGTGGAATTAATTATCTTATTTTAGTACTCTTTATGAGAAAAAGTTCTTGATCTGACATGAAAGTTATAGACTGAATAACAATTATTAGCCTTTTTGTAAAAACGGGACCCTATTACTAAGATTTCGTTGTCTGTCCGTCTGTCCGTCTGTCCGTCTCCAGGCTGTAACTCAAAAACGGTAATAGCTAGAGATTTGATATTTTCACAGATTATGTATATCTGTTGCCGCTATAACAACAAATACTAAAAATGAAATAAAATGAATATTTAAGGGGGGCTCCCATACAACAAACGTGATTTTTTTGGCCTTTTTTGCTGTCTCCAGGCTGTAACTCAAGAACGGCAATAGCTAGAGATTTGATATTTTCACAGATTATGTATATCTGTTGCCGCTATAACAACAAACACTAAAAATAAAATAAAATGAATATTTAAGGGGGGCTCCTATACAACAAATGTGATTTTTTTTGGCCTTTTTTGCTCTATATCAAAAATGGCAAAAGGTAGGTAATTGAATTTTTCACAAAATCCTTAGTTATACGTGTACTTTAATATTTAATAATATTATTAAAATAGAATAAAAAAATAAGGGGGGCTCCCATACAAAAAACACAATTTATGGCCTAATTTTGCTCTATAATGGTACGGAACCCTTCGTGCGCGATTCCGACTCGCACTCGGCCGATTTTTTAAATATTTTTCCAGTGGAAACCGTTAACTTATTATAGTTTCTACTTTCTTAGTTTTCTATCTACAAAGTTTGTAGTCCATTATGTGTTCTGCAGCCTTTTTGAACCTTCTGTGCAGTGTTTTTGAACCTTTTTATGATGCGACCCCCGTGGTAAGAAAAAATATTTCGTGCCCAGTGCAGGGTTCGCGCTCGCGACCTACAGGTTGAAAAACATTGTTCTACAATAAAGTATTTATAAATTATAGGCAGCTGCGTAAAGCGTCCCAACATACCGGGTATTGTAGTTTACTAGTATTAGCATCCGTTTGTGGTCTAGTTCCTCGTATCGGTAATCAGCAATCGATTAAACAATTAATTGTGTATCGTTATAATTATCGAGTCAATTAACAATATTCATATTGAAACAATAACCAAAATATTCCGTGTTATCTATATATTTTGGTTGGAGCTCCGATTAGGTTTCATAATGCCGTTTTGTTTTTGTGAGTCCCACTTATGTAACCATGATAGCCCATTTACATTCGCGTACGAGTCGCGAGGCGAGGGACGAGGCGACCCCGCGAGGTGCGAGTGTGAACAGACGCTCGTGGCTCGCCTCGTCCCTCGTCTCGTCCCTCGCGGCGCTCGCGTCTGGAGCGGTTTTTGGGGCACGAGTCAAAGGACCTCGCGTCGCACGCGAGTGGGTGTTTACATTCGCCCTCCCGCTTTATTCTTACTTCTACATCGTGCCGCGCAGGTTGTGTTTAGTTTTAATTTTTAAATACGCAAAAACAAAAACGCATCGTATAATGGATTAGTCGCAAGACGAAACAGCCAAAAAGTTAGCGATGCATGGGCGAGATTATCCGAAGTAATGGGAAGATCTCAAACAGAATTAAAAAATAAGAAAAATTCTCTCATGACTATATTTCGCCAGCTACTCCGGCGCAAAAAACAATCAGTAAGATCTGGCGCAGGAGAAGATGATATTTACAATCTTATATAATATATATTTCGACGTCCTCCATTGTTGCTAGCTCAAAGACGACTGAACTCGGCACGCGAGTGTAAACAGGCAACTTATTAACAATCGATCAACACGAGCCTCGCACGAGGGACGAGGCGAGCCACGAGGCGAGGGACGAAGCGCGAGTGTAAAGGCGGAAGTGGGATGCTCACAAACATTTTTTTTCAGTTCTTTTTATATTGGTTCTTACCTATTTAAAGACTGTATACACATTTACAATATTAAAAATGCGAAAGTCTTGGGTCTGTCTGTCTGTTACCTCTTCACACTAAAACTCCGTCCGTCTTTAACGCCTCCGTGGTCTAGTCACTAGTGGTATAGAGCGCGACTCTTGACTCGGAGGTCGTGGGTTCGATTCCCGCGTTGGAAACATGCTATTTCCAAGTTTGCTAATAGGACAATGCAGGCTGATCACCTGATTGTCTGACAAGTAAGATGATCCATGCGTCGGATGGGCACGTAAAAAGTCTGTCCTGCGCCTGTTCTCTCGCCAGTCGTGTCGGTCTTCCGTCCCACTGGGTTAGGAGAGTAAAGGAATAGAGAGTGCTCTTGTGTACTGCGCACACACTTGGGCACTATAAAATTACTCCTGCGTAGCTGGTCTGGATTCAATGAAACCGGCCACCGTCACCGAAACCGGTGTGGGAGCTATTATTACACTAAAACTACTGAACCGATTTTGCTGAAATTTGATATTGAGATATTTTGAGTCCCGGGAAAGGACATAGGAAACTTTTTATCCCGGAAAAATGTACGGTTTCTGCGCGGATTTTGATGCAACGGAGTTGCGGCGGGGCGTCCCGCGTCATCTAGTGCTATAATAAATAATAATAATATATGTTACATATCTTTTACTCGGTAAAGGAACATGAATTAATGAAATGAGTCTTCAAATTCAGGAGCTGATACTCTTCTTATGCTTCATATTATAGATCCACTGATCTCTATTATACAGTATAGATCGCTCTATTGCGTACGTGAGCTCCTGTTGTAACTTGTAATGAACAAACAGGGCCGGTATCGGTCACCACTCGGCACTCACCGATAATTAAATAAGACAGCGTTATCACTAATTATCAGTCGCGGCGGCGCGGCGGTCCGGCCCTAATGAACCTCGCTCACCCGCGGCCCTCGACAGCCCTCTACTGCAGCCAAACGATACTGTACATTGAGATAGTAATGTAAAAGTGGCTTTTGTCGAGGAGATGATGTTCGAAACAGACGTACATTCTGAAAGTTTCGTTAATCATACATAATGTAATATTTGTCGGTCCCTGAATATATACTTAACTCTTGGCCAAAAAAACTGGTGGGTGTGAGATATTTTGTAGTCTCCACTTTGTACCTAAAAAAAATTATTTAGCAAACCGAACGAGGCAATATTACGAAGCATCCAAGCCGCAACGTGTCTAACTCTACATTCAATGTAAACATGCCCCGCCCACTCCACCCAACGAGTTGCAAAACTCCGCGTTCGCCATTCAGTTTGCCAAAGGTCGTAACTGTAATTTACCTAAATATTACGCATACAATGTACGAAAATATCATATAAGTAATATACCGAATAATGATGTCCGCCTTTAGAGCGTGCATAATGGAGACAATTATTTCAATTTATTTCAAAATACATAGTTTCGACGTCAATAATTATTATTACAAATAATTATTATCATTTTTTTGCATTCGCGGGCGCTCGTCGGCTTTCTATTAAGCGGGGCCGCTATTGGTCGGGAGGCGGGGCTAGACCCCGGCTGTATCTGTTGCTCCGCAGTAGGCCTCGACGTTCACGCTACCACTCCGAAGGTCGACCTCCTCATTTGCAATAACTACTCGAGTTTCGTCACAACTCACACCCCCTCCGAAAAATCAAAATTTTATGCGAATTTATATTTGCCTCGCTACTATCCTTCTTTAGCACCGAATTTGACGTTGCTAAACGGCATCGTGAAGTATAAATTACGTAAATTCTTCGAAGATGAACAAACTACAAAGAAAGCATTATCAATTATTTGAGATGGCATATTTGTCTCTGACGAAATGGACAACCACTGGTTTCAATGCAGGCTGCGACAGAACGATGGGGTAGAGCAGGAGAAAGCACGCATTTCACACGCTATCACCGTTTTACTGTAAAAAATTGATAATTTGAGATGGCATTGATTGTCAATTTGAAATGGAATTTGTCTTCGACAACGTAAAGGGCAGTTGGACAATAATTCTAACACAAATCCACAACCTTGTCTTCGCTGCATGATGCATCCATTTGGTACTGGATACATTTCATCCTGGCACTGATGAGAATTCAGACTTTGCTTTAGGAAGTAGGAACTCTCGACGATGTGGCCCTAAGGCTTTGGACTTTGTAACCACATGTGTTTCAATGGTCCATGTCTTTCTGAAGAATATTTTACTATTCACAAAGCTTAAGGTGCCTCTTCACAATGAACCACCCTGGCCCACTACAAGCAGTCTCCATTTCCAGGCGCCGCGTAGCGCGCAATGGCTTGGCCTGCAATGGGCCATCGTGGACCACGTCCATCGTGGCTACTTTAGACAGCTTATAATGATAAGTACCAAAATTTGTTTGTAAACCAAAGCTGATCCATAGGGTGATTCCCGATGATCACTTCAACGCCGAAAACGATGATCCTACATTCTACAAGTGTCCTACATGAGTAACCTGAATAATTACAACGCACTAATTATACAACAGTGTTTCGAAACGCGGTGTCTAGTGGCGTACGTGACACGTCGGCGGCGCGGGTCGCCTGCCCTCCAACCAAACGGGGCAACAATCGCCTTGACGCTCTGTTGCGACGCGGCGGCGCGGCAGTGCGACCTCACGGTAACGCCGCGCAGTTTGAAGATTTGTCTCTTTGAGGATTTAAATGAGTTCCGTGAGCTGTGAAATATTCGTGTCAATGTCGCCTCTAGGTGAGCGAGTGTGGACGTGGTCTACATTTCCGTCACCGTGTTGAAATGAGCCTTATGAGCCTTAACCGTAGCCGATGTTATATGTACGCGCTAACCTAACCTAACCGAACGACGTTTTGGGCCGACCTTGGTTAGTTTACGTATAAACTTCCGGATTTAAGTAGATTATAATTACCTATTAGGGCTGCCATCATCTATATACATGCTGGGCAGGAACAACATCCGTGATCCGCCTAGTATGGGTCCCGGGCCACAGTAACGTCCCCGGCAATGAAACCGCTGACGAACTGGCTAGGTTTGGGACCGAGAGTCATATATGACCCGGAACCAGTCTGTGGTATACCTCCCAGTACCACAAAGCAAGTGCTCAAGGAATGGGGTCACAGACTAAGCAGGAAGCAATGGGCTGAGACCCCTGGCCTTGAACACTACAAGGCACTTATACCTGGCTGCAACAAGAAACTATCAAAATTAGTGCTCACCTTGGGTAGGAAGCAATTAAGAGTCCTTACCAGAAGCCTAACCGGGCACTGCAAGCTCAACAAACACCTAAACAGAATGGGTATTTGTAGCATAACGCGACTTGCAGATTCTGTGAGGAGGAGGATGAGACACCTATTCACCTTCTCATCGACTGTCCTGCTCTACTACAGAGCAGGAGCCAGGAACAGGCATCTTGGTCGCCACGAATACTCATCCACAGACCACAGAGGAAATTCGTGGCACCAACCCCACCCATATCGTTCAATTTATGAGCAGTATTGGGTCGGGGATGATACTCTAGTGCGAAGGAGTCACAATAGATCCTTATGGGTCGCAGTGACGTCAGGGCTACAGCGACCGGCCTTCTTTAAAAAAAATCATCTAATCACCCTGAATAAGTTCCAGCAGAAATCGCTTAGGTTCCCGCTCACGCACTCTATACCCTCGATTGAGTCATTCGTTAACCGGACTAGTTTACTACTTTTGGTTTAACAATGCTTTATTTGGAGTAATTTTGCATAAATAGGATAGCGAGATGTTAAATCTTTGGTGATAATTTTACATTAAAATCCTAGCATAATGTTGGTGATCATTTACTAATTTTGGTGATCATTTACTATTTTTGGTTTTGCAATGATTTATTTGCAGTCATTTTACATAAACAGGATAGCGAGACGTTAAATCTTTGGTTATCTTTTTACATTAAAATGGTGGTCTGTATTTTGGTGATCGTTTACTATTTTTGTCTGTGAAATGTTACTATTTCTGGTGATCAGTTAATTATAAGCCTAATGTTAATAGGCTAAAGCCATCTTCGATAAATATAGACTATCTAACACAAAAAGAATTTTTCAATTCGAACCAGTACTTCCACAAATTCTTTAGCTCTACAATAAAATACATATTATAATGAATGCCGAATAGTAAGTTGTACGAAAAAAGTGTTACCATATTATTTTTTGTAGAGAATTCTATGATCTACAATCTTGTTCTATCTATTTTTATGATAAAATGTACCGTTTGAAAAATAACGTAAAAAACCTCATTTTCATACCTTTGACCTTGAATAAAATTTTTAGCACGGAGGATCGCCGGGGTCTTTTGAGGTTTTATTCTTCGGTTTAATAAATCGGGCAACGGTTACCTCAGAAACTGTAGGTCCGAATAATAATTTGAATGTTTTACTTTCGGCTGTTATTTTTTTAAAGCGGCATAATATTAATAATTGTTCGAGGCCGATCACGCGCCGACCGCGTGGCCCGCGGTCTTGCATTACCGTCCGGTTCTGCTCACTGCTGCCACCGCGCCGTCCTCGACGCCACTTTTTCTCCCATCTTTTTAACCCCCGACCAAAAAGAGGGGTGTTATAAGTTTGACGTGTCTGTCTGTCTGTCTGTCTGTCTGTCTGTCTGTCTGTCTGTCTGTCTGTCTGTCTGTCTGTCTGTCTGTCTGTGGCATCGTAGCATCCAAACGGGTGGACCGATTTTGATCTAGTTTTTTTTGTTTGAAAGCTGACATGACGGTGAGTGTTCTTAGCTATAGTTCATCATCATCAGCCTGCTCATTGCTGAAATATCACGGTATATCTGGTTCGTGATAGGACGATTAGCAACTTGCAGTCGTTTGATGGATTTTATATTTTGCATCCTGGTTCGAGACACTTATGAATATATACACATTATTGGAAAGTTGACCTGGTGGTGCAGCATCACCTGGTAATCAATAGGATACCCAACTCCTCACCAACTTAGAGCAGAGGTTTCGTGTTTGGGCTCATTTTAATTGCGACAACCAGTAAGACGTAGATAAACAGTAAATATTTGCATGCTGCTGCTGCAGCATCACCTGGATTCTATAGGAGCCAAGCTCCGTATGAACCTAAAGTGGAGGTTTCATGTTTGGGCTCATATTGATGGCCTCATCCAAGAGGACATATTTTATAGATGGTATTCATTGGGATATGATCCAGTTGATAGGAATTATTCTGCACAAGTTTAAAAAGCATAAAATTAAATTAAATTAAGAAATTTAAAAAAACCCCCGCCAAAAAACTTTAAAAAGTAATGAAATAACATTTCCTGATTTTAAGTTTAAATCATTCCTAAGAGTAAAGTAATATTTTAGTCCATAATTGTTGTCAAGGTGTGTCGGGGGACCGCTAATGTAGATGTTTGATTTCACATAACAATATAAATTATTAAGGGTCTGTTCACAGCGACCCGAATCGAGAGAATCAGCGACTATTATGGCGATACAAAATGCAAAAGTCGCTGTTGTGGTAGTTTACTTAGCGGTCCCCCGACACACCTTGACAACAATTATGGACTAAAATATTACTTTACTCTTAGGAATGATTTAAACTTAAAATCAGGAAATGTTATTTCATTACTTTTTAAAGTTTTTTGGCGGGGGTTTTTTTAAATTTCTTAATTTAATTTAATTTTATTGCATATTATTTTCATCGTCGTCTTGACGTCATCGGAATTTACGTTGTTTGGCTGCAGTCGGCGTTGTACAATAACAAGTTATTACAACTGATTCATCTCGTATCTAGATATTTCTGGGTTAGGCGCCGAGTTCAAAAAACTTAGCGCCCGCGCCGTACTGCGCACTAGCGTACTCAGAATTCAGATAGACAATTATAATATTTTGTCTCATTTGCTATAAATATAGGTTTGTACGATAGAAGATAATATGTATTTAGTATTTACCAATTCGTACTGTTCGTTGCGCATGTTATTAACCTAAACTCCAAAGTGTTGATATGTATCAAAAGTTTTCTTTTTAGGGTTCCGTACCCAAGGGGTAAAAACGGGACCCTATTACTGAGACTTCGATGTCTGTCCGTCTGTCCGTCTGTCTCCAGGCTGTAACTCAAGAACCGCTATAGCTAGACTTCTGAAATTTTCACAGATTGTGTATATATCTGTTGCCGCTATAACAACAAATTATTCTAAAAACAAAATACTTAAAATAAATATTTTAGGGGGGCTCCCATACAACAAACGTGATTTTTTACCTTTTTTGCTCGTAATCAATAATGGTAGCAGCTAGGCACTTGAAATACTCACAATATTTTAATTATATTTGTACTTTAATAATTAATAAGAAAATTAAAATAAAATATTTGAGAGGGGCTCCCATACAAAAAACACAATTTTCGTGCCAACTTTCGCTCAATAACGGTACGGAACCCTTCGTGCGCGAGTCCGACTAGCACTTGGCCGATTTTTATGTCCCTTTTTGGATAAAGAAATGAACATAATATACAAGTCAAAACACTTTAAAAAATATTTGATTCTAGTCTCTATTATTTCATACAAGTTATATTCTGATATGCCTTTTCCTGGGATTTATTTTGTTGAGGTAAATGTTTTGTTTTTTAAGGACGCTATTACAAATATCAGCGATTTTCCGGTACCCTATTAAAGAATTAGGAGTCAAACTGCGAGGATATTTTGGTTTCAAATGAAAGATAATATATTCATCTCCACGACTGTACCATAAAAATTCTATAGCCGCATACAAAATTTTCACATAAAATACGTTTTAACCATCACAATAATCGCAAAATATGAAAAAAATGGGGTCTGATTAGGTACCTTAATATCTAAATACACTGAACTGAGGAAAATAAATATACAAAAAAATTGTTGCTTATTTAGTCCTCTATAAAGTCCGCTAAAAATTTTATATTAAAATAAACAACTTTTCCAGTTATAAGAAAAATAAGAAAATTTCTCAAATTTTTTCATACATTTTCGCCATACCAAGAACGCGGCGAGCATCGTAACCACCACTGTACAAGGCGCGCTAATATGAATCTTATTTTAATGTCATTAACGTCGATATTCGTACTGACAGACATCCGACCTGCTAATTAAAAAGTTGGAGCATTCTTAACCGCGCTCATGTTGGATCCGGGTTCCTCGACACACTATCTTAATAGGCTTTAATGATTTTACATTACGACCACATCAATTATAAGTGATTGTGTGTTGACCATTTCAATGGTATACTAAGTACTTACTATAATTAGGTATTAGTTAATAGTACCATTAAAAATATTGTTTTGTGGATGAATTATGTTTGTGTCTTGTTAGTTGTTAGTTGTTTTGGCTAATAATATTTAGTACCAAATATATTATTTTAATAAGTAAATTATATATCTGTTAGAACTTTTATGACGTATCTGATCAGTGGTCACTGATCAGGTTCAGACTTCTGAGGAGTGAGGAACTGAGGATACAGTAATAATTATTAATTTCCCAAGAGGGCTTCAAATAACTTATGTTCACTTATTTGACGCTAATAAACGATGAACCGTAGTTTTTTAAATGGTACTCGATAATTTTATTTGAATCTAGCATTAAATCTCACAATACATAGAAATACCTATCGCAAAAACTTAATAAATAATTATTACAAATAGAATATAGTTACTGTACTGCTAATTAGTTACATATAAATAAATATAAAACAAACGGGAAAAAAATAAAGAAACACTATAAGTATAAAACTATTTTTTAAATTATGTAATTAAAAGCAACCAGTTTTAAACAAAGTATGAACGTTGGCCGACTAAGTAGGTATATTGCTAGTTTAGAGTTGTTGACCAAACGAGATGATAATAGCAGACTTCATATTTCCGCAAATGTTCCTAAATAAAACTACTTCTTTAATGTTTTATTTCAACATCTTGAAACGTCAAGTTTCGATCCGGAGGTCTGTTAAGGTCTAATGATATAGCAGCTGCAAATAAATATTCAATAATCATTATACACTGAAAATTGCAACTTAACAACTGGTGACTCGTTATCCTTAACAATGGTTGCCTGGGCATAATGTACAGTAGTTAGTATAAATCAAGCGGGCAGTTAGCTCGTTTGATGTATCATGTATGCCTAAAATGCCTGTATTAGAAAATTAAAACTATAAATTTAAAAACTTTTTTTTATAACAGGAAAATAAAACAATTTAATTTCTAAATTCATTATGAATATTATATAAATTATTAAAATAATAATAAACTTTAATAAAAGATTAATCAGGCTAGCCGAAATATTTTATACCGGAAGTATTTTAAAACAATTTGTAAAACCTGGTAGAAAAATGAAACAGCTTATTGAAATAATGTCACTTTAGATTTAACATTAATTATTAGACTAATTAATATTATTTATTTTTTATATATATTTTTTTTCATTTGAATTTCTAACTCTTTATAAATTATTTCCGCTAACGTTTTAAAATATGGTTCTAGTACATATACTTATTATATTATTATTTATTATTATTTAACACCTGCATAGAATTTTAAATCGGCAGTCCGGTGGGCGTATTAAGGACGCTATTACAAATATCAGCGATTTTCCGGTACCCTATTAAAGAATTAGGAGTCAAACTGCGGGGATATTTTGGTTTCAAATGAAAGATAATATATTCATCTCCACGACTATACCATAAAAATTCTATAGCCGCATACAAAATTTTCACATAAAATATGTTTTAACCATCACAATAATCGCAAAATATGAAAAAAATGGGGTCTGATTAGGTACCTTAATATCTAAATACACTGAACTGAGGAAAATAAATATAGAAAAAAAAGCGGCCAAGTGCGAGTTGGACTCGCCCATGAAGGGTTCCGCAGCAGCAATAAGGTTTATTTTTATGAAATTATAAGGTTTTTGATGTATTTTTATATTTCAGTCGATTTAATGAAATTTAGATTGAGGTTTACCATTTATGACGTGTAAAAAAAACTACTGGCTAGATCTCGTTCAAACCAATTTTCGTTGGTAGTTTTTATAGGAATCTACATCATATATTTTTTTATAATTATCATGCCCCTACTTTAGAAATTAGAGAGGGGGGACACACATTTTACCACTTTGGAAGAGTCTCTCTCGCAGACTATTCAGGTTACAAAAATATGATACGAGAAACCTCAATATGATTTTTGGAGACTTATCCATAGATACCCTACACGCATAGGTTAGATGAAAAAAAATTTTTTTTGTTTCAGTTGTACCTATGGGGACCCCTAAAAGTTTTAATAATTTTTCAATTTTTGCATCAAAATCTTAATGCGGTTCACAGACTACATCTACTTACCAAGTTTCAATAGTATAGCTCTAATAGTTTCGGAGAAAAGTGGCTGTGACATACGGACAGACAGACAGACAGACAGACATGACGAATCTATAAGGGTTCCTTTTTTGACATTTTGGCTACGGAACCCTAAAAATTGTTGCTTATTTAGTCCTCTATAAAGTCCGCTAAAAATTTTATATAAAAATAAACAACTTTTCCAGTTATAAGAAAAATAAGAAAATTTATCAAATTTTTTCATACATTTTCGCCATATCAAGAACGCGGCGAGCGTCGTAACCGCCACTGTACAAGGCGCGCTAATATGAATCTTATTTTAATGTCATTAACGTCGATATTCGTACTGACAGACATCCGACCTGCTAATTCTCCGGTTGGAGCATTCTTAAGTTAAATAGTGACACAGGAATTTATCCCTGACTCACTTTGAAGTAAACGAGGACTGAATTAATGAATTCTGTCGAACTTGATGCATCGCCGGACGTAATATGAAATATCTGAGTACGAACGATGTGAAGGTAAAAAGTATTTGCTATTGTCGCATGCGGGACTGCGCCCCTCGCCCCCGAGTGCCCCCGACGCCCTATCGCCGTCGCCGTGACTACGGAGTACTATTATATATTCTGTGCCCTGACCTACTTGTCCATGTGTTTGCCTCGTCTTATCAACACGCAGTTCAAACAGTACGTCTACAGTTGCAATTTGCTGCCGATATATTTGTGTGCGTTGTTCGCGTAATGTTGTATAGACAGACACCCGGTTTCTGAAAGGCTGATCAACGCTAAAATTAACTAATCGGCTGTTAAATCTCTTGTCAAGTACCAATTGGGTTGCTAGAAGCATGATTAGTTAGTTTAATTTGATCAGAGTGTCAGTTGACATAGCTGTTAAATATTACTCGAGACTACCGCCATTTTGGGTTTCCGAAACGCTTGTCAAGCCGTGATCATAGATTAAAGGTTTGTCAAACGCTGCGTCAACTAATCGGTAGTTGTCGGCGAATTAACTTATGAATTCAATTAATTTTTTACCTGAATCTACATTTTCCCTTTGAATCTACGTTACTATAAGGTTTGTTAACATATTTATTATGAAGTTTTAATAAAACTTTGTAATAAATATGGTGATAGTGCAAAGAAACTGTTTTATTTACATTACTTGTTTTATTTGCAAAAAATGTATATTATAGTCAATATCATTTCTATAATGAAGAATAATTTAAGAATCGATACCGTCTGAAAAAATTAAACACGAAATTCTGACAAATGAACGAAAACAAACAAATCACATGTCAAATCAAAATGATCACAGATTAGTTAATTTTCGTTTGATCAATGTTTTTGAAAGCATCAGATTTCACATTCCCAGAACATTTTTTAAAGCAATGACAGTCCGCAATCCCTTCTTTTGACATTTCATTGGCATTTTTGATAGATAATAATGAACTAATGAACGAAAATAAACAAATCGCTGTTCAAATTATAAATGATCATAGATTAGTAAAATTTTGGCTGATCAATGTTTCAGAAACTCAAATTGATTTGACATCCATGTTAAATTAACAGCAGTGTTAGTTGATCATTGATTTGACAGACCTTTCAGAAACCGGGCGTATATTGTCTGTTTAACAAATATTTTATATTGTGGTTATAATTTATATATCTAGTCAGTACTTATATGTTTTTACCGGAAAGATGAATTTGAGCTTTTTGTTTTTAGCAAGATCTTCATCCGTGATGTTATTTTCGCTTTCAGGTCATTTTCGGAAGACACGTTGACATCATCAAGATAGATTTTTCTGTCATTGAGTGATTTATATATATAAGATTATATCTTATGGGTATAACTTTTAATAAAATGAATGTGTTGCTTCTGAAAAAGAGTTTTATTTTGTTAAATTCTTGACAACGAAATCACATAATATTACACATTATTGAAAAAATCTTACCTGAAAAAGAAACGACATTCAATGTTTATATTTCTATTAGGTAATTTCAATATTCTCTAACACAAAATGTATTTCCAACAATAATTTTCGGTTTTTTTACTGAACACCTCATAAAATCAAAATGCCAGTCATCTAATTATGCTACAGTACTTCTTCTTCTTCTTCTCCATTAAGCCGACACACGACAGACTAAAACTTTGATATTTGCCATGTATTGTGAAAAAAGTGCGATGAATTAAAAAAACAAACATTGAAGAAAACCTATTTTCTTTACATCTCCCCTCCAGGAGAAGAAAATTTAAACATGAATTTTCTCTCCTATTTCTACTGGAACTAGTTTAGTTATATGAAATAGGTTAGACTCGGTCTTTCTGTGTCCTGTATCTACTTCATAAATTGAATTAGATTTTTTTTCAACTATTTTATATGGGCCAATCCTCAATTCGTCCAGTTTTCTTCTATTCAGTTTATTTCCATTCTCTACGTATACCATATCTCCAACTTTAAATTCTCTGTGTTTTCTGTTTCTGTCATAGCGCATTTTGTTATAATTATGTGATTTCAAAGTATTATTAAGTGCTATTTCTCTATCTCTAATCCATTCATTGTAAATACATTCTTGGCGTAGCTCATTTGGTAAGATTGTAACGTCTGTCCCGTATAACAAATAACATGGTGCATAGCCAGTTACTGAGTGAGTAGTCTGATTATATTTTTCTACACATTCATGTGCTATTGTAGTCCATGCTTTTTTACCTCCACGACCATTTATCCTGCACCTAATCTTGTTCACCAGTGTTTGGTTTAGTCTTTCGTTTAGGCCATTGGAGAATGGTGCGTTCACTGCTGTAAATACCAATGTTATCTGCTTGTCACTAAGAAATTTTTTTAATTCTCTGGAATTTATTCCAGGATACTGGTCTGTAAGAATTATTCCTATCTCTTCTGTTTCGGTCACTTTATTAATTAGTTTGATAAAATCGTGTGCACTCTGGGTCTTCGATGTTATAATAAATGCATACCTAGTGAAGTGATCGACTAAAAGATGTAGGTATTTCTTCGTTGATCTTGAACCACCAAAACCGCCAATTGTATCGATGGACACTACTTCAAAGGGTCTTGTCGCTGGGCCTAAATGTGACATCATTCCGTAGCTATCCTGTCCTCTTGTTTTGTTTTTGATGCAAATTTCACAGCTTCTACAAACGTTTTTTATATTTCTTGTTAGGTTCTTTGTTACATACAGTGAACTAATAGTCCGTAACATTTGCCCAACTCCAATGTGGCACAGGTCCTCGTGTATTTTTTTAATAAGTCTAATACTAAATTCTTCTGTTATAATTATTTTCTCTCTGTTTCTTATTTTTTTGTAGTATACATTATGTTTTCTAATTATTGTTTTATTTTTGTTTCTCTGTATGTCTTCATTGTTATTCTGATCTATTATTATTTCTTCCAAATTAATTAAGTTCACTATTTTTAATTGTTCTTCTATATTTTCTTCTGGTTCCAATACAGGATTTCGGCTTAAGCAGTCAGCTTCTATATTTTCTTTTCCCGGGGAATATTTAATATTAAAGTCATACTGAGAAAGATAATAAGTCAGATCACCTAACTCTTCATCTGTTCTTGCTTTTAAGTTCATATTCTCTAGTGGCTTGTGGTCTGTGTAAACAGTAAATGATTTCCCAATTAACCAGTACTGCCAATATCTCAGTGCCTCTTTTATGGCTAAACACTCTAAATAAATAGCTTTCTTTTTCTTTTGTGCTCCATTTAGTTTTCTTGAAAAGTATGCCACCGGTTTCTCTTTACCATCAGTTTGTATTTGTTTCAATACTGCTCCGACACCTTCTAGCGACCCATCAGTATAAATGTTAATCGGTAGATCTTGATCAAATATTTCTAGTATTGGTTGTGAACATAAGAGGCTCTTAATTTTTTCAAATGCTTTTTGGCAATCTTCAGACCAAATAAATTTCTGATTCTTTCTAAGTAAATTATGTAGTGGGTCTAATATTATTGCACCTCTTGGAATGTAGTTGTTGTAAAAATTTATTTTTCCTAAAAACTGTCTAATATTTTTTTGAGTTTTTGGCACTGGGAAATTCCTTATTGAAACTAAGTTATCCTTCACTGGCTTTATCGAATTGTTTTGAATAATATGTCCTAGGTACTTGACTGTATCTGATGCAAATGTACATTTTGTGAATTTTAATCGAAATCCTTCTTTTAGAATTGCCTCTAGTAACTGTTCCAAGTGAGTTATGTGTTCTTCAAATGATTTAGAAAATACTAGGATATCATCGATGAAATTCACAGTAAAATCAGTTAGTTTATATTTCCGAAGTATGTTACTTAATATCCGCTGAAATATTGCCGGTGAAGTCTTCAAACCGAATGGGAGACAAGTCCATTGAAAGTGTCCTTCCTGAGTGACAAATCCTGTCTTTTTCCTGTCTTCTACTCTTAGGGGTATTGACCAAAAGGCTGAGTTTATGTCGAGGCTTGTGAAAAATTTGCAATTTCTTGTTTTCAACATAATATCTTCAATTAATGGGAACGGCTGAGCTTGTGGCACTATTATCTTATTCAAATCCCTGAAGTCTATACAAAGTCTTGACCTTTTATTTTCTTCCTTCTTAAATGCCAAGGTTACCGGTGCCGCAAACGGACTGTAGGACTCTTCTATAAGTTTATTCTCTAATAATTTTGCAATCTGCTCCGCTATCTCTTTCTTATCTTGTATAGTACATCTGTATGGCCTTTTGCTGCAGTATTTGTCTACTAATAAATCTATTCTTGCTTCATAATCTTTAACTCTTCCTACGTCATACTTGTCTTTGGCAAATACTGATTTATATTTTTGTATTAGTTTATTAATTTCTTCCCTTTTCTCTCCATCTAAATGATTCACTTTTATTTCGAGATCCTTTATATGTGCATTGAAATTTATTTCATATTTTTTTTTATATCTGTGACCCTCGCTTTTTTCTTCACTTATATCTTCCTCTTTTTTTATAGTCCCTTCATGTAAGTATTGTTTTTGTGTTATCTTTAACTCCTCATTTTGTATAAGCTTGTATTTCTTTATTATGTCTAATCCTATTAAAAATTCATACCTGAAATTTGGATCATCAATTATGTAAACGTCCATATTTTCTTCTTTATCAAATATTTTTATCTTTATATTTGTCAAACCACTAGTCTTTTTAACACCATTAATAGTTACTAAATTTTCTTCATTCAAACTATTTTTCTTGTTTTTTAATTTTAATAATTTAGAATTAATAAGAGAAACATTCGAACCTGAATCGTATATTCCATATATCTCTAAAGTATCATTTAATAACAGTTTGACTTTTATTAATGGTGTAACTATTAGTTTTTTTTCTCCGAGTCATTTAACTCTGCTTCTATTACTGAATTGTTTACATGTCTTATAGGTCTTTTAGTGTACTTATCATCATCCTTATCCTTAAACCAACATGCGGCTTCAGCATGGTATCGAGTACCCTTATTTAACCTTTCGCAAGTTTTGCATGGAGTACGTTCTTCATACTTGTTATTTATCTTTTGATTTTCATATTTTCTGTAGGCCCCAGTCCTATTTTTATTTACCAAATGCTCATATTTTCTCACTTCATTAAATAGATCCACTGTATCCTTCAATGCTTCTCTATTTATTTTTTCTAGTACAATCCTTGGCAAACCTGCCGCAATAACATCTACAAGTGTACCCGTATCTATTGATCTCCTCATATCCAGTATAAGTTTTTCCTTTTTTATGGCATAATCTACCAACGAACCATCCTTGTATTTAAATAACAAAGCATAGGTCACTTGGCTCCAACCTTGTTCTGCAAATGATTCACAAAACTTATTTTTCCAAGTTGTCCAGTCTGCGTTTAAAGTAAATTTTATAATCATGGAACTGTACCAATCAACACAAGTTTTATCCATGAATAGTCTGAGTATTTCAATTTTCTTCTCATCCTCCATAATATCAAAGCGTGAACATTCCCTTTCAAAAATATCAATCCATTGCCTTGGATTTGAGTTTTTACTCGTAAATTTTTCAATTACAAACTTCTCTGCGATGTATTTTAAATTATGTTTTTTTAAATCTTGTGTGTTCTCAATTAATTTTGCAAACACTTTTTCCAATGAGTCTGTGTCTTTTACTAATTCTCCAGATGCTTGCTTTTGTTCAATTTCTTCTAGATATTGCTCTCCAAATTGTAAATTACCATCTTCATCGATGTACACTTTACTTAAATCCTCTGTCATTGTTATCCAAACTTTTCGTGTCTGATGTCTTTTTTTTAAACTATTTTTCACTTTATTATACGCAGCTGTCTTTGTTAACTCCTTATGAAAACTAGCAGGCTGCAGTTCTTCCGGAATAGCAAACACTTTTTCATCCTTTGTTGTAATTGAGGTTACACAACAGATGTTTGATTTCCCATCACTCGCCGCCAAAATTGCGAATTCAAAACGTAACTTCTCCATAATTTTCTTCTTGTAGTTCGATAAACAAAAATGTCGTTTTATAAGATTATATCTTATGGGTATAACTTTTAATAAAATGAATGTGTTGCTTCTGAAAAAGAGTTTTATTTTGTTAAATTCTTGACAACGAAATCACATAATATTACACATTATTGAAAAAATCTTACCTGAAAAAGAAACGACATTCAATGTTTATATTTCTATTAGGTAATTTCAATATTCTCTAACACAAAATGTATTTCCAACAATAATTTTCGGTTTTTTTACTGAACACCTCATAAAATCAAAATGCCAGTCATCTAATTATGCTACAGTACTTCTTCTTCTTCTTCTCCATTAAGCCGACACACGACAGACTAAAACTTTGATATTTGCCATGTATTGTGAAAAAAGTGCGATGAATTAAAAAAACAAACATTGAAGAAAACCTATTTTCTTTACATATATTATATATATAGATACTCATTTCACATTTGCTAACTACATACCTAGTTCTGGCATAGAAAAGGATTCTTCCCTGACGGAGAGAGTGGCGGAGAGACCATCGAACGTAGATGACGTTCATGACTTATTTGTTCGTCTCGTCGTCTGTTAGAGGCTGTGACGGGTTTATTCATAGACGAAGGGTGATGGGTCACCGACCTTTGATTATCTATTTAATCGCTCCTATCAAAATTTGCATAGCCAGCGCTGGCGACAGCGTGGGGCGTGGGCTGGACCGACAGCGATGCTAATTGCTACGGGACGGACACTTGTCAAGTTTGCCTTAAGGTGACGCCATGTTAAAGTGAAAAACCGTGTTGGATGTGCTTGAGATTGCTTGTTTTCTATGCGAGGCTGGCCCGGCCTCTCATAGAAAACAAGCAATGGAACAGCAAAAAATTGAAAGGGCGTAGCGACAAAATGGTTTTTGTCGCGTAATTTAAAAACCATAAATACATTTCATATAAGCTATGGACAAATTAAAGTGTATACTAGAACCAATTTATGTACAAATTTTGGAAGCTTATATCACTCTCCTCTGTTGGCAAAATAGGAATCCCTTTTATTACAGAGGTCTTTTTGATTGATTATTCTGTGTTATAAAAGTTGACCAATCGTGTTATGCTATGGGTAATTCAAAGACAAAGACATGATGAATACTGACAATGAACTTTAATTTCTTAGCTTTAGTCATTGCTGAGAAAAATGGACATCGCTACAGCCAAATTATCACGGCGTCATCTTAACATAGTAAGTCCAAACGAACGATATACAGCTATGTCCCCTGAGATCATATCAGAGGGTTTTCGTGGTTGGTTACCACTGTTGATCCTGGCGACACAGGAGTTGCAGTGGTGGGAATGTGTGGTGGGCGGGGTGGGCCAATTGCCCGTTTATGTCCCCTGCATCGCGTCGTATAGCTCCAACCACACCTAAGCTCTACATAACATGTTTTGGGCCAACTGTAAAACAACTCTGTGCATCAAAATGCGTTAAGGCTCTTATTTTAGAGTTATAACTCTATAACTCTATAGTTATATAAGACAGTTTTGAATTTATTGCAACTTCTGCAACAGATTCATCATTGAGATTATAGAGGCCGCTCCCGGATCGACATGCAGCTCCTCCATTATGTATAAAATGAATATAATTATTTATGAACACAGTGTATACGTAATACGATGAATATAACACCGACTATATTAAGTCAATCCGAAGTAGTAACTTCGGATTGACTTTCATGACAGCACAGATGCATGAATTGAATAAATTGAAATGTAAATTTTGTGACTTTCTTGTTACATATGCGTTGTCTGTTCACACCGATTTTATTGAAACTTGGATATTTTTACGCGTGTAGTTTGTGAACAATATTTACAAACACTGCCGGGCGCAGGGACAGATTTACCGTTGCGAGTCTTCGTGTTGTCTATTACGTGGATATTACAACGTGGAATATGACAATACGTTGATAACTACAGAATAATTATTATGTCGAATATAATATTATACCTATTCTTACGTCAGTCCGAATGTTTTGTTTATAGGGTTCCGTACCCAAAGGGTAAATAAGTCTATTTGATTTTGTGAATTGTGTTGGCTGATAGCGAGTACCTGTTCCTCTTCTAATGGCGAATTCTTTCTTTTAGCTCACGGCTTGTAATCAGTGAATTTCCTTTTTAGCCAACAAAATACCTGGCCTCACTGATGACAAATCCTGCTTGCAATCAGGATACTCGAAAAGTTTTCAGTACTTTTCAGACGTTCTATTGTTGAGTTGATGTACAACCAAACAACGAGGCGCGTAAGCTTCGCTTAACATAAATCATGCTAATAGTCGGTTTAGGCATCGTGGCGGTCCACGTGTCGAGCCATTACAATTTTAAAATATTTGATAAGCTGTTGAATATGTTACGAGTTACGACACCCAGTCGTTCCGCCGCCGGCCGTCCTACATAGTACATACGACTTGCGAGTAAAGCGACGCTCGTACAATATGTATTGAAGATGTGACTGGTATAAAGTTTTTGCCAGGTTCCGCTGATTTTCAAACAAATACAAAATTTACGCAAGCAAGTTTTCGTATACTATAAGTGTTCCTACGATTTTCAATATTCTGTTTATGTGCGAAATTCGCCCTCTCACTGCTTCGGTACTATTGTATACGGACTTTGTACAGTTTTTAATTCTCTTGAACTAGCGTAATATCAAAAGTGTTCAGCAAAATCGGTTCAGCGGTTTCGGTGTGAACTTGTGAAGAGGTAACAGCCACAGACACTCGCACTTTCGTATTTATAACATTAGTATGGATTGAGTTTAAGTCTGTTTTGTTCCTTCCACGCAACAATATTTTGCTTCAGGTCGTTGCCCGGCACAATTTTACGCTTCTATGATTCTTCAAAACATTCTCCATCGTATCTTTTCAACGTATGTGAGAAAGATTTATTCGTTTTGGTATTTTGTTCGATCGTGGTAATTGCTCCACGTTTTATTAATTATTGAGACTTAATAATCGTGGAGTGGTGGAATATTTTTTGTATCAACAGACTTTCGTGTTTTTAAGACAATAAGAAATAAAATTATAATAATACCATTTTCCTCACAATTTTATTTTGTAGGAAAAACCCCATCCGCTCTGCGGGAATCGGAGCGATTGTAAGAATTTGTTTATGAAAGGGTTTTAATAATTCCTTTGCAATAATCTGTCCAAAATTATTAAGGGGCCGGGGTACCTTCGAAATTCAAATCATTTTCTCATACGAAAATATTTTACATGTTTGAGTTATTTTTCAGCTTAAAATAGTAATTATCTAGGTTCCTGCACAATTTTTTTTACAAAATATTTAAATAATAAAGAAAAATTTGTGTTTAAATATTTTTTAGTAAATTTACTACTAAATATTTAAACACCAAAAAATAGAGAAAAACACTAAAAATATATATAAATAAATAGTAAATTTACTACAAAATATTTAAATAAACTACTAAAAAATATTTTTTAGTTTAAATATTTTGTAGTAAATTTACAATTTTTTTATATATTTTTTAGTGTTTAAATATTTAGTAGTAAATTTACTACAAAATAATATTTAAACACAAAAAAAATGTGTTTAAATATTTTGTAGAAAAATTTTGTGCAGGAACCTAGGTAATGACTATTATATTTCAGCTTTAAAAGCTGAAAAATGATTTTGGTATTACGTATGTATGAGAATTTCGAGGGTAACCCGGCCTCTTAATCTTCGTTGGTGGCATTTATCCCTTATAGATACACTTTTAATTTTTTTACTTACCAAGTTTCAATAGTATAGCTCTAAATTCTAATAGTTTCGGAGAAAAGTGGCTGTGACATACGGACGGACAGACAGACAGACAGACATGACGAATCTATAAGGGTTCCGTTTTTTGCCATTTTGGCTACGGAACCCTAAAAAATTGTTGCTTATTTAGTCCCCTGTACGTAGTGATAAATATTGTATAGAAAAATAAATAACATTTCCATTATAAGAAAAATAGAAACGCTCTCAAATTTCTTTGAATACATTTTCGCCGTATCAAGAACGCGGCGAGCGTCTAACTCGTAACCCCCCACTGTACATATTATGTACAAGGCGCGCAGATATGAATGTTATTTTAACGTCGATATTCGTACTGACAGACATCGACCTGCTAATTTTTAGGGTTCCGTACCCAAAGGGTAAAAACGGGACCCTATTACTAAGACTTCGATGTCTGTCCGTCTGTCCGTCTGTCTGTATGTCTCCAGGCTGTATCTCAAGAACCGCTATAGCTAGACTTCTAAAATTTTCACAGATTGTGTATATCTGTTGCCGCTATAACAACAATTAATACTAAAAATAAAATAAAGTTTATTTTTAAGGGGGGCTCCCATACAAGAAACGTGATTTTTTGGCCTTTTTTGCTCGTAATCAATAATGGTAACAGCTACGCACTTGAAATTTTCACAAAATCCTTAATTGTGTTTGTACTTTATTAATTTATAATAAAATAAAAATAAAGTAAATATTTAAGGGGGGCTCCCATAAAAAAAAACACAATTTTTTGTCTACTTTCGCTCTATACCGGTACGGAACCCTTCGTGCGCGAGTCCGACTCGCACTTGGCCGATTATTATGTGATACTGTCCTTAAACTTATAAATTCTGTTTACACTACATTTTTTATTTAGCTTCTTAGATTTTGAAAAATGTTTCATACTCAGTTTAGCTCACTCGTATTGGTCTCTATCTCTAGACTGAAATTAATAATTTTATTATAGGAATGTTTAAGGTAATTGATATACCTATAAGAGTAGATGACGCCCGCAACCAAGTTACGCTAATATTCGTTTATCGCGCAGAAACTATAATTTAAATTTTTTCAACTAAAACTACCCGTTTCTCCAAGTATCTCAATACCAAATTTCATCTGAATCAGCTCAGCTGTTTAAGCATTAGGAGGTAACAACAAAGTTATCCTGTACTTTACATTTATGATACTAGTAGGGATGATTTCCAACTACTATATTATATTGTATAGTCGCTAGTCGCTATGCCATCGGCTAGACGACGCCTATAGTTTACGAGGCCGTAATAAATCCCACCTCTGTGATTATATCGGCAAGGACGAACTTTACAACCGATCTTTATCGCTTCCTCTGATCGACGATCACATCTCAAAATCAGATGTCATTTATGTCCTACTGAATCATGAATACCAAGTCATCCAAGCGATAGACTTTTATTATTATTATTATTAACAGCCGTTAGTATCCCACTGCTGGGCAAAGGCCTCCCCGGTCTCCTTCCATGTGTCTCTAATCTCTATTCTTCGCTGTATTTGGCCACTCTTTATCTGCAGCGTCTAGCTCGTCGCGCCACCTTTTCTTGGGTCTGCCACTGTTTCGCCGACCGTTCGGTAGCCACTCCGTAACTAGACGCGCCCATCTGTCCGGGTGCATGCGAGCGACGTGTCCATTTTAAGCTAGCCGCTTACCTGCCCACGTCCATAAGCCTCGTTTTGGAGCGCAGAGTGGTGTTTCGGATACGATCCATCCTTTTGACACCTAAGATTCTGCGCTCCATAGCTCGTTGACAAACTCCGAGCCGGGACTTCTATAAGTCGGTCAAGGACCAAGACTGAGCACCGTAGGTTAGGATGGACAGGATGCACATAGATAGAGATAGACAGCACATAGCACAAGCGGTAGACTTACATAATATTATTTTTATATTACAGATAATTATTATTGCTATACTTACTATTTTCTTATATTTTATTAGTAGATAGTGCCAAGTAGGTTGTTCGGAGGCTGACATTACGACGATTAACTGAAATTTGGCTAAAATTATGTATATTAACTCAATTTGCTAAAACTTGATCACTCCATCACCCGGTACGCGGTAATGGCGTTATGATGACGGATTACTCGGTGACAAATTTTAAGGATTTTCTAATTTCTCATTAAAATAAGTGCCTAATTCTGTTTTTCTGGAATAATTCTTGGGTTGTTTGTTCCATCTCTGAGGGTGCTAAGTAACGCTTGTTCGCAAGTTAAATTCAACAGTCACCAGTGTCAATATACTCTCTGGTGTTATCTCGCTATGTCTGTGGTCACGTCTAGGAAGTACATTAAGTGCCTGACTGATGTGGCCGATAACGTCCACTAGACGCGCCGCTCATACGAACCGCGCGTGACGACGAGGGGCTGTGTCGGTGATAGATGACAAAATTACCTAACAATTCATGTGTCTTCTTGGCAACTCGTTCGTTGGTTACTTGTTTTTGTGACGTTATCCCTACTTGTTTCTGTTCATACATACAATAATTATGCTGTCATATGGGTGTGTTGTTTTTATGCGTCTATGAATTTGCGCAGCCCGCAGCTGCATTTCTGGTTAATTAGCACATTGCGCGTCGACATACAGTCAATTCCATAGTTTATTGAAGTGACATATTTGACGCTAGCGCTGAGCCCACTGACCAGCCACTATGTATTCAGCTGGCACGCGTGTGTTTATAGCTGTCTGAGTCGCTTATCACCATCGCATCTGTCTTTGCGCCCGTTTCGTCGGGAATATCAAGTGTTGAGCTCAAAGGCGACGACGTTGATACAGGCGCGATTGTGGGCGCGATCCATGCTTCGTAGTTTGTACATAGTTTTAAACAACTTCTAAATGTAACGCGATCCGCTTCCGACGTTTTTTGTTTGAACTGACCAGTTTAATGTTATTACTCAGAGTACATAAACGGTTATGCTGTAAATGATATTGTAATACTAACCCCTGCGAAAGTTTTCGCAGAGGAAATCGTTCGTCTTATCAAAATGAAGCTACTCACGAAAAATTAGCTTGACTGTTAATCAAATGAAAAAAATGTTCTAGGGAACCTGTACTACTAGTCGAAATGATATTAGATGTTCATTTAATAACGTTATCGAGATCGTGAAATAGTTTATTTATAAACAAGTAAACGTTGATATAATAATGTGAGCATCGTGGGTAAATATGGAGGTGTGTGCCAAAGGAAACTAGCGCGGCGCGCGGCGGTTTGCGTCGGCCTCGGCGTACACAGTTCACCATAATATTACGGTGCATCAGCAGCATCACTAGCATCCTGTGTCTACGACCAATTAATTTCAAGATTTTAGTTAACTTTAGAATGCTGTTCAAGAATAAAATTACCATGGATTCAGTTTTCTGCCAGTCACAAATTACGTTTTATCCTAACTTTCTTTATGAATCTGAATGCAAACTTCTCTCGACAGTTTATTCCAGTAGTGGAATTTTTGTTTTAGAATTTTAAAATATGAAGCTTTTATGTTTTTGTTACTATGTTATCACTTATCGTATGTTTAAAACCTCGTCCATGCCATATTCACAGGCACACTCGGTGGCTCCAGGCTGTGAGTACTGAGTACGGGTTTTCTTTACTAAACCTTGAAGTTAATGCTGTACATATCATTATGACAATAACTTTATATGCTATCAGGAATCTAATTTATGCTCTACCCACTCCTCATAACTTATTCGTATTAGTGCAGTGGAATGACGTGACATAATAGTTTTATATCATAATAATAATTACTATCGTAGTAACAAATTACGATAATCCTCAAACTGCTTACGAATTAGATTCCCTGATATAACATAGAGATGATTATAATTATTATAAAACTAGCAATATGTGATATAGTTAAAAATACAATATTACAGTGTGGAATTGCGAATGCAGACTGCAGAGATGTCCGTCTCCTGAGAATTTAACCCTAATTTTAATTTACATTCTCAACCAGTAAAAACATGAAACCCTTCTCGAAACTATGCAACTGACATTAAAAAAAAACAAGAAAATTCAAAAAAAAAAAATTTTTACTGGCTGAGATTGTGTAACGTACTAACATAAAACATCGCATGTGACATTTTAATAAGTTTATTAATTTGTTTGCAGGCATGAAAATGACTATGTCCACGACACCGACCATGAGCGCGCGCGTGCACAGGAAGGTAATGCGCGCGCCGCATAAGCGCGCGCACCCGGGTAAAATGGTTCACGCCGGCAAGATGTTCCCCGGCAAGAGCATGCACCCCGGTAAGGGCGTGCACCCGGGAAAATTCGCGCACCTCGGCAAATTCGGCAAACTCGCCCACTATGCACACAGTCACGCGTTACGGCCGCCGGAGCCTTGCGACAACAGTAACGACAGCGGCCTGGGGTCCGACCCCGTCAGCAGGTGAGCCCAGTCTGTGTTGTGCGCATTGTCTAACCCCACCCCACTGATCTCTATTATACAAGTACGCTGGATTGCTGATACAGACCTGCTTTTTGTGCCTATTTGAAGCGGAATCAGCGCCCCCATTATTCGGGTAGAGAACTAAATTTGACGTAACCACAACCAATAACAACAGTTGTCATCACTAGTATTAGTTCCAAATACTCTCACTACTGCTATCAGCGCCAATATGGCGGCTTTCAAACGTCATTTTTACGTTAGATTTAGTTCTCTACCCAAATAATAGGGGCGCTGATTCCGCTTCAAATAGGCACATAAATAGCTGTCATTTCAAAGGCTATCAGCAATCCAGCGTACTTGTATAGAGATCAGTGCCCCACCCCCAACCACCGTACCCACGTAACCCCACCTACTCACAATACTCACCCTCAGCACCACACACTCACGTTGCAGGAATTTCACCACGCACATTTATGTTTTTCGCCGTAGCATCATCCGCAAAATTAATTGTTTGGTTGAAAATATATTGTCCCTTATTTGTTTTTTTTTATAAATCGATTGTACTCGATTCTCCTACTATCGACCCTGATCGGCAGCCGTATCACGTATCTTCCGAGTTGCGAGAGCAATGCGATAGCATATTGCGCGATAATTGCTCCGAAATCGCAATTTCATATCACGTATATCAGCCAAAACAATACGATTGCAAACGATCGCTATACATGCCACCATTGTTCTTATACCCAGCAATCGCTCGCACGATTATTGCTAGTGGATTGTTGATCGCTATTTTTACGTTGTAACCCTGCCGCATCCCTCCATGTTTCCCGCAGACTGATCCGCATAGCACTAAGCACACATATCATTGCTTTTGTCTTTTAAAGTCAATGTGCTGTAACCTGTTTGTTTCGCTTACATATTGGCTATAGTGCTACAGTCTGCCGCATGATCATTGATCGTACATCGTCGCGATGCTTCAGTCAATAATTTATTATGTTGCAACATGAATGTTATCAGTAAAATGTCGCTTCACCGTTTCATTAATATACATTGGAAGTTGGAACCTGAAGATTTTGAGTTTATTATAGTTATACCTAATACCTTTACTAATTCTATAAATGGAAATGTCTGAGATCTTTTAGATAAACTATTTTATCGACATAGAGAAATATCAATAATTAAGTACTCCACACAAATCAAAAAAATTAATTTAATTTTGTAAATAATATGTATAATGTAACATCTCAATGATACATACGTATGCAAACAATCAAAAGACAGAAAATACCAGAAAATTAAATGACTCCTAAAAAACTACAATCAAACAATGTCGCTATATTAAGAAAAAAAACAAAACGAAAACAAACTTAATACAATAGACATTATCGTGTATAGTGACGTGTATTTATGGATACACGTTGTGTAGTTCGCGCGTTATCTTCAGTTGTAGCCGCTATCAGAATCAGCAATGCGATAATTCTGCGATAGGCGACGGACAGATTAACGTAGGTTTAGGAGATTGTCTTTTACAATCAATCTAACTTATCACTCCACGTTATCTTTCACGCGTTGTATACGCTCGTGAAAGAAACGCTGTATAGTGTATAATATATTACGTATAGCAGAGGACTCGTGGCCCCCCTCTTGGAGGAATAGATTGTCGTAATGTTTTTTTTCATATTTTGTATCGTCACCTAAAAAAAATGTCGTGATCAAGTGTTATAAATGTTAGGAGGTTATGTGACATCGAGACAATAATATAGTTTCTGGTCCAACAAAACAAGGAAGTGTGAATGATAACCCAGATTACGAGGAAAATTAAACAAGACGACGTCATAGGGTAGTCGCTTTAAGGATAATCGAATCGTAAATAGCTATTATTTCTCTAGAAAATGTAATCAATCAAGTTAAAACCACTTTTAGTAAACGATTAAATTTACCGCGTACAGATTATTAACGACTGCTACATAAAAAAATATCGTTGCAGATTGTAGACCCATACATGATACAAGGATGTGGGCTATGGCGGTAATTTGTCCGCCATAACGTCACGTTATGGACCCGGAAGTTCTGTATTTGCCGAGTAAATACTCTTAGAATGATGATTGATGATATTATACCCATCAAAATTTTATTGATTAATTATGAATTACGATATATTTTAGCAAACAGAAATTTGATGTATATGTTAGATATTCTATGTTTAGAATAATATATTAACAGTATACCCTTGATTCATATTCATTACAAGTAATCAGTAACAGTAGATTATTATTAAAAATCCATATATATATATATATTTTTTTAATTTGATGCTAACGATGCTATCACTGACATAAAACCAGTCTATTGCGAAATATTCCAAATATTACGAATAAAGTCGAAACTAAAACGACTTAAGGCAGGTTAGAACATTGTTTTATGACTCCGAATTAAAACTAAATGTTCCACATTCAAAACCTGATACACGATGTGGCCATTCCAGCGCTACAACAAGTAGTAAGTTTTGATAAATTAAAAATAGTAATATGTGAATTCTTGATATCTAGACTGGATGTATATTATAAACTAGCTGTCCCGACTCCCGGGGAACTTCATGTCACTTTAAAACCTTCCCTGGACTTCTACGAATGTTTTAAGACTAAAATTAGCCCAATCCGTTCAGCCGTTTTCGAGTTTTAGCGTTACTAACACCATTTATGTATATAATAATGAGATATCCAAAATTAATTACTAGAAAACTAGTAAGCGCTATACAGAGCAGACCTACCACATTAGCGGGGAAAACTTGTCTTCTTTCTTGTTTCTTTTTCACAGCGGCAACATAAATAATTATTATCGTGTTAAAAAAATCATAATGAGCTAGTTACAAAAAATCCCTTAAAATTATTTTTGTTTTTTACTTTAAGCAGTTTGAAATGGCTCCTTTCTCTTTCGTAAACTCTTTCGGCCGACGGACTGGTAAAAGTTGAATCTCGATTCTCGACTCGAAGTCAAAGCTATATTATGATGAAGCACCAGTCAACTGAAGTCAGTGGGAGTAACTCCGCGCGCGTATACGTGCTAATTAATATTTTTGGCAAATACTGCCAGATGAGTCAGTGTGACGCTCGCCTGTAACTCCATATGATTCTCTTTGCAATTATCGTGTATGCAATAAGTGATTATCGAAGCTATAGTGTTTTCAGTGTCGTGGTGTTTTGTTCACTTGTATCGTCTGTGATTCCTGTTTTCGTTTAAAGAGTAGCTTCAATAGCTAGTGACTGGAGACCTATCCACAATACGCCTGTGTTAATAAATTTTATATTCACATACAGATCCAACCCCTTTTCCTAATCAAATTCTACCCCACCCCACTAATATGTATTATGTATTCTGTACCCAAAAAACATTCATATTCAAACTGCACCAGAACGGCAGATTTTTTCACAGTTATTAAAACTTGCAGTATCTAAGACTATATACCATTAAAATATGTTAAATTACACTGCAATGTGTTAATAATTAGCATCGATACTTCATTTTATAATTTTAGCAACAAAAAAAACTAACAAACTTTGCTAAGTGATTTACTTTTGAATCATGCAGTAAGTAGTACAAAGCATGTCTCGAGCACCTAACATTATCCTCACCATTCGAATAAACTGTCCCACAAAAACAAAAGTTTCTCTTTTTAATAAATTTTCTTAACTTTGGCATAAAAAATTATAATACAAAAAATTGATCAAGAAACACAATATCATAATTGGTTTTGTTCATTTCGGAATACTCACTGGAAACCGGACGCCCGTACTCTTCGAGTGCAATTGCGTGTTTGCTAAATTGGTGAAAACGGCGTCTGCGCAGATTGGCCGAGGTCGCCGAGGAGTGGGAACAGCCGGATTCGAAAAGGCGCCGCGAGAGCGAGACAGAGAGCGTTAAGATAGAGTGCGACGATGCGAACGACGCGTACACGTTCGCTCTACCCGCTGCTCCTGCTCTTGCGCCCGTACCTGAAGCCGTGCCCGCCGATCTACCTATTCCCGTGTACGTTACTTTTTGTTTATTTCCATCTTGCTTACCAAAATTATATCAAAATTACAGCTCTCAGGCGCCAAAATATATACATTAGCTAAGCTTTTTCATGCATGTTTTGTCAGTACATTTTTTTTATAGTTTTCTTATGCATTCACATTGGTTGTGGGGAGTTACCAAAGTTGATCTCTTGTTACCTCTTGACACCTTCTGGGTTTTCTTTTATTGTAATTTCTTTATTATCAATATTCCTCCATGTAGGTTTTTCAAATATCTATTTCAGTTTTGCACTCTAATTTCTTATTACAATAGAAACAAAATTTATTGAAGTATTTTTAAAAATATATATTTATCAGGGCGAGCGAACCGAGCAAGCTGAGCACTTTTATGTTACACTTTACGGAAAAAACTATCACGCCTATTGATTTGTGCTTTAACTTAATAATTTTCATTTATATGTAGATGTGCTATCATCAGTCAGTCGAGGTTTGGTTAAACAGGGTGTAACCTGAGGTGTAACCAAACTAAGGCCCGTATAAATAGTCAGTACTTAAGATGCGACTCGGTCTCAAGACGCGGTTCGGCTCTGTGATTGGTCCAAATTTTGACAGCCAACCAATCACAGAGCCTGAACCGTGTCTTGAGACCGAGATGCATCTTGAGTACTGACTATTTATACCGGCCTAAGTACGTGACTTATACTTATACAATGACAGGACGATTTCTCTCCTCCATTCACTTAGCAACTGATTTTGCAATAATACGCTGTGTTGAAGCTGGTCAGTACAGTGTGTGCTGTCAGTCTACTTGTAAGTTGTAAGGTCCTCAAAGGTTTAACTGAACTATACTTTCCCCTTATCGTTTCAACTCATTTTGCGAAACGTTATAATATGTACTATGTTGCATTTACAAACCATTTTATTTATTTCGCAACTACTCTTCTTACGATAAACGATAATTCCCTTATTATATTATAGTGCCAATCACAACTCACACCTGGGGGGCTATTACGACCTCTTATATCCAGCCAGTTTCCAGCCAGTTAACAAGCCGTGTCTATGCAACGGCCTGAAACTGGCCTGTAAACTGGCTGAATATAAGAGCTCGTAATAGCCCCCCTGTAAAGTATTGTCCTGGTTTTTTTTTATATTTTTGGTAGAACTATTTTAATTTTTTTATTTTCAGTCGTTACTTTTCGCAATTAGGAGCACTTCTTTTCTGACTAAAGTTGGCTCGTTTTTAGGGTTCCGTAGTCAACAAGGAAAATTAACCTTGCAAAAGATTTTTTTGTCATCCGCATACGTCATGAGATAGTACAAAATATGTTGGAGGCACGAGCCGATATCGTACAAATAGGCGTTATACAGTAATGGTCCCAGGTGTGAGCCCTGTGGAACTCCAGTGGGCATCTCGATATAGTCTGAGCGATAACCGCCCATTACAACAGCGGATCGATTCGATAGGTAAGATTCAATCCACCAAAGTAAATCCCGGTGGATTCCTAGCTCCTGGAGCTTTTTTAGGAGAATGAGGTGGTCTACCCGGTCGAACGCTTTTTCGAAGTCTGTGTAGATAACATCTATTTGTCCACCGACCACCGCGTTCCATATTCTCTAAAAATATATTCATAGATCATTTTCCGATTTAGGGATCTATTTGTGAAATATTAAGTTTTAAAGTGGAAAAAATCGTTAGATTCCAGTGTCCCCGCCTTCTACCAGCTAAACGGTTGCTTCTGGAAATGTGAAAAAGTTCACGGGAGTAGGAAATATGCTGAATTTAAAAGGAAAACTATCACGGCTAATAAGACTTCATAAGTTATTGAGTAATAGTCGATCAACTAAAAAAAATATGTTCGGCGAAGTATAAAGGAACTTTTCGTTCAAATTCCTTTGAAAGTAACTGAGATAATGTTGTTAGTAGTGTAAAACATGTTATAAATGGACATCCATTGACCATACAAAAATTTTCAAAAACTAGCGGTACTACGGAACCCTGTATTGCGCGTGGCCCGACACGCACTTGGGCGGTTTTTTTTATTATACTTTACGTCGAAAAATATTACCCACAAGGGTTTA
Source organism: Plebejus argus (assembly GCA_905404155.3). NCBI lineage: Eukaryota > Metazoa > Arthropoda > Insecta > Lepidoptera > Lycaenidae > Plebejus > Plebejus argus. Next base: position 23,886,326 of record FR989927.1, read on the forward strand.
CTTTTCTTTGTAATTAAGTCTTATATTATTTTACTTTGCCTATATTATAACAGTCGATGCCTATATTATATTTATAACGATAATCAATAAAAATATTTCCTATGAAATGTTATATGTACCTACTTACTTAAAATAGGTAGGTATGATATTTATTATACTCGATTCATTTATTTGATTCATCTATTTTGTAAATTGTGAGATACATATTTCAAATAATGTCATTTATAGTAAAAACTTTGATTATTTTTGTATATTCTATCATACATCAGCAGTTTTAAATACGACAAATTTACTAAACCAACTAAACAACTTTTATGTTGGAGGCGTCCGAATTTCTGGAGATTAATTATTTAGAAATGTTACATAAAATCGTCTAAAAATAACTCGTTTTACATAAGAAAAGAAAGCAGACGTTGAATATCTAGCATTCGGCACAAATAAAGCGGTCACTGAACTTGAAGACTACACAATAATTTCTTTTCATGTCGTGCGTTGTGACTAGTGACATGTCTGATACGTCGCGCCGCGCGCGGTGCGGCGGCGCGGGCGGCGTGCTTGACCTACGGTTACTTGTACTCTGCTTGTACTATTATTAATTAATATAATTCTGTGCTACGGTACTACTTTCGGCACCAATTATTTTCTCCTACGTTATCTGTGTTGCGACGTCACTGCTATTATTTAGTCTGTGGTGGTACGCATGTATTGTGACTACATTCGAGTACTTACCATTTTTAACAATACAATAATTGTGTCATTCTCTGAATTATTCACTATGCTAAAGACGTTGTTATTTTTAATTAGCCCCGCGTTAGTCTTGATATTTAAAGTAATGAGGAAAACTGACGCCCATTCTATTTATAGAAATTTAAGACGATTAGTTCATATAATATTATGTTTACTGCGAAGTGCGACTACATTGAAGTTAACAGAATATTACAGTTTTAAAAATGGTTAGATGTCGCTGCGTCTGTTCACATTGTCGAAGGCTAAAACGTTTATTACTCCAACTAGATTTGAGTACTATGTTAGAACAATGATTTTAGGATATCACTTAGGGTACGGATCATTAATTTTTTGCGATTTTTGAAGGGTCATATTTTTTTATTTATTAGTACATTAAAAAAATCGAACGTAGAGGCATAGCTTTCACAGATCCCAATAGTGTATAAAAAATCATTTGTCTAGACGCATTATCCAGGGAGGAAATTGGGGAATACGTTTGTATGGAAAAAAAGTGTTAGCGTATGCTCTTAACACCTTTTGAATTGGGACGTAGATTTGACGTAGATATGTTTGGGTATAATAATTATTAATAACGTATTGTCTCGTCGCTTCGTGTGCAATGTGGGATGATGTGGGTCACGGCGCGGGCGCTTATCACTTATCAGTTATCACTCATATCAGTCGACTCGTATCGCTGGCCAAATATCGACTGCCATCTGAATATGCACTCATTTCTGCGATTATATCGTTACTCCCATAATTATTATTATCATGGATTCGGGCATTGCATGCTTCTTTTCAGTTTTGCATGATTCTATAATCTATATTAATAAGCTACATCGACACTTACCTACCAGTGTGAGGTAAATCTAAAAAGGTAAATTTAGTACTTTTCAACCCTGCTATTTGTTCAAGTAGTCGTTTGCAACCAAACAAGGTATTAAAATTTAAGGTAAGGTTACAACGCAATAATTAAGCACTAATTTTAGACTCGCTTAAATATAGAGTCAATAAATCGGAACTTGTATGTAAAGTAATGGCCGCTGCATTATTACCGAGGCCGAGGTTAAACGACACCCCTCCCATCGACTACTGTTTTTAAAACCATTGTAACGTACCGGCGCGGAGCCCAAATTTGCCAGTTGTATAAAGATTCATTTGCGGCCCAATATTGGATAGTCTGCATATTTCGTCACACTTTGGGAGGCGGACCGCATTGAGTACACGTAGTAATTGGTGGGTATTGTTTCGTTGCAGAATAAGAGCGGGTTGTAGCATATCTAGTCCGAGCATAAGCGAGACCCCCGACAAGCGCTTCCAGGACATCGCGTACCGGTCGTGCGGCAAGCTCGGCAGCGGTGGGAAACTCGCCTCCACCAAGTACCCTGGGGGCGGGAAAGTCGGGGGCAAGCTGAGCGGCAAGTTCGCCGGCAAGTTGAGCGGCAAGTACGGGGGCAAGCTGGCCCAAGCGCTGGCCAGGCGGAGAGCGCTCGCCGCCATGACGCAGGGGCCGCCGGGGCTGGCGGCGCCGCTGTCCAGCCGCTCGCGGGACGGCACCGTGGAGCTGCAGATACTGTGCCAGCCGGAGACGCAGCACAGAGCGAGGTACGCATATTTTTCAATCGCCGGCTGGTTTCCTTGGGCCCTTCTATACGGAAGTTTCTATTTGGGATCGAATATTAAATTCGAGCTCGGCTACTTTAGACATTTGTTTTATAAACACCCTCGTTTCAGATATCAGACTGAGGGCAGCCGCGGGGCTGTGAAGGATAACTCGGGAAACGGCTTCCCCATCGTCAAGTTGGTCGGCTACGACAGGCCAGCGGTCCTCCAAGTGAGTACACGTGGTTTAAACGAGGGGGCCTGTCATCGCCCCCGTAACACTGAATAATAATTAAACTGCATGTCATCGACACGGTTATTGCTAGGTGTGAAGCTTCAACCGAACATCGAGTCTTATATTTAATTAATTCGTTGTAATTTCATTTTTAACAGTCTCCTCGTAGGAAAATGTAGACGAGGTCAACGTTTGGGCTCGTTAACGTCTACCGTTTAGCTAAACGTTTTGATTGGGTGAACATAATGATATTATGCTTCAGATATTTCTAGGAAGTTATATTGAAATCTCTTCCGCCTCCATCTCCTTCCTCTCTTTTCCTTATGCAATTATGCATCGTTGAAACGTGTACCGTGTTCAGGTATTCATCGGCACGGACACGGGGCGCGTGGCACCGCACATGTTCTACCAGGCGTGCCGCGTCTCCGGCAAGAACTCCACGCCCTGCAAGGAGAAGAAGGAAGACGGCACCGTCGTCATCGAGATAGACCTCGAGCCCGCCAAGAACTGGGTCGTCACGTGCGACTGCGTTGGAATACTCAAGGTCAGTCCCGACTCATTGTGAAGAAACCTTTCCTCAAATGGCTCACGAGAACGCGAATTTTCCGCAAATATACTTGAATGTACAGTACTTGAATGTAATGTGTGCGTTGATGGAACTTGATATTTCTCTCGTTCACAATTAAGCCATCAAATACAACTGTACAAGTCCCGATATTTGTGCTTCAAATTAATTATTAAACCTGATACACTTAATCGCTTTCTACAGGAAAGAAACGTAGATGTAGAACACCGGTTCGGCGAGGCGTTCGGCGGCGGGGCGGGGGGCGGGGCGCAGGCGGCGCGCGGCAAGAAGAAGTCCACGCGCTGCCGCATGGTGTTCCGCACAGAGATCGTCGACGCCGCCGGCCGCACCGAGACTCTGCAGGTCTGCTCGACGCAGATCATATGTAGTGAGTATCTCAAAAAATCTAATAAAACCCTTTTTTAATTATTATTATTATGGTACTTTGTCGTCGCACAACGTCCGGTGACGATTGTACAAGCGTCACCACACGTCTAATAACTAATTTATATATTCAGTCGTCATTTTTATGCCAAAGTGTACTAAATCGTATAGTTTATGCCCATAATAAAATTAATTAAAATATTATTATTAATACGCCTTGTCTTTCGCATTTTTCGGAGCATAATTCCGGAGTATCTCAACTCGGAGATCGGAGGTGGCACTTAACATTTGCTACTGTACAGCGCAACCGCCGGGCGTGCCGGAGGTGAGCCGTAAGTCGCTGGTGTCGTGCCCGTCCAGCGGCGGGCTGGAGCTCTACCTGCTGGGCAAGAACTTCCTCAAGGAGACGCGCGTGGTGTTCCGCGCGCACGCCGACGGCCAAACCTGGGAGGAGGAGGTCGTGCCCGACAAAGACTTTTTGCAACAGGTACCTTGCCATCTGCTTATACATAAGAAACATGACTATTATTCATAAGAAAAATGCGTAGCTCCGTAAACTCTACTCATCTGATCTTCCCTCTAGATCACTTCTAGATAGTCAAAGCCTTGCCTATTGTATTAGCGAATAAAAGAAAGAAATGTTGACGTGGTTTGTGTTTTCAGACGCATCTAGTATGCTGCGTGCCGGCGTGCCCGCTGGAGCGCGGCGCGGCAGTGGCGGCGCAGGTGTTCGTGCGGTCGGGCGGCAAGTGCTCGGAGCCGCACGCCTTCTACTACACGCCGCCGGCGCACGACACCGGCCCCATGCACGCCACGCGTCACCACTCGCAAGGTACGTCCGCCTCCCGCCCACCGCACCTCCCAGTGCCGCCCCTCCCGCCCCGCCCCCGCCCGTCGCCGAACAAAAGTTGCGCGCGAGTTATTGTTGCGTAATAATTAATAAACCACCATTCTTGAAATAATACTCGTTCCTTTAGTCGGCTACGACTTTTCTCTTCACAACTTGTCGTAACGGTCCATTATTTGATTGTTTGTTGCCGTCACCGCCTAAAAATATAGCGAATGAATGCGAGCCGATCGTCGCCACTCGACCGAACTGAACCCCACCGATGTAATCTTTATGTTCCGTTCCGACGTTTGTCTCTAGACTCTAGAGTTATTTATTCTTATGCGATACATAATAGTCCTGTCGAAGATCTAATAACAATGATCGAGAGTAAACAACACCCGCTAACTTCATTTCGGTCGAGTTCGGATGAACGATGTACTATCAAAGAAGTTGATTCATAGACAGATGGGGGATATACGTAATTTGGTCGAGCTACGTCAAACCCAGCCGACAGATCACAATTAACATTTAATTGACATGATCTGACCAAATGACGTTGGTCTGTCAACTGCCTAGGAATGCAAAGCACGCTCTGTTGTGGAGACAAAAGTCACTCGGCAGCGGGCTTCGGTTGGCCGAGGCGGGCCGGAGCGTACCGTGTACACACCTGTGACGTTTGCGGCATACGGCATGACTATTATAGTTTGAATAACATAGCCGGTGTTCCGTGTCGCTTGCCGTAGATCGCGAACAGCGCTCCGGCCGAGATGATCCTCATGTTCCGCTTGTTACTATTGCTTTATTTTAATAAAATATATTTTAATTTAAAATAATATTTTTAAGAGTAACATGAACGTAACATTGAATAGATTTTATTTTCTAATACGATGGCTTTCTAAAATATGTTTGCTATTTGGATTTTCCTTGCACTAAATTTTAACGTTGTCATTTTTATTAAAATTATAAATTAAGGATGCCATTGTACACTTTCGATTATTTTATATCATAAAATTTGATGAAAGGAAATATAAATGATGAAAACACAATGCAAATAAGGGGGACAAATTTTATAAACGTTTAATTTAGAGCGATCCCAGATATTCAGCAGATTCTAAATTGCGTTTTCATCTAGCTGGAGTCGATCGATGGGCGCTTGTGGTGTGTGGGCATGAGGACTGGGTGTCGGTGTGTGATGTTTATCATATAATGTAAAAGTTTAGAAGAAATTACTGATGCGCATACGCGTACTCTTTCTTCCCCTCTGTTCCCAACTAGGTCTGTCTAGGTAGCGAGCTCGGCTGCCGCCTGCCGCTGCCGCGCCTGCCGTTACGGTATTGACACGCACACGCACGCACCATTGTGCGAACACACACACACACAGAACCGATACATCACACGTACAACGCGCGTTACTTCATAATTCTTCAAAATTTTTGTGATGTTACATAAGCTTTTGACTCTGTTTATCATCAAAGAATATTTAACCAACATTCTTTTTTGTCGTTCCGTTGATATTGTAACTATTTCTAAAAGATTATATGCTATATAGTTTACATGTAAAGTCAGTTCTATTATAGTTATCGAATAATTTTATTCCTTAGTAACGGTGTTCCTCAGGGTTATAATTTCGAACCTATTCTTTTCTCCATGTAATACGTCAAGCGAACTACTAATAATTGCTATGATATTATTAAAATTTACTTTATTAAACTTTCCTCTAATTCCGGACTATCGTTCGAATTTCTACATTTACACTGGCGAACAATGACTCAGAACACATGAAGCTCGAACTTTACACACACTACCTAGTTACATCACAAGAACTACCTTCTACACATATTACATACTTATACACGCATATCCGTGAAACGTACACACTTGGTATACAAGGTGTGACAAAACTAAGTGATAATACTTTAGGGTGTGTATGTGTTCCTTATATAGAGTTCATTGTGGAAGTAGCAGCGCTGAAAAAGCAATTTTTTGTGATTTGTATGGGCAAGCGTCCGCGCGTCATGTATTTTTCAATACAAAGTGAAAAAAAAGTTGCTCTTTCAGCGCTGCTACTTTTACAGTGAACTCTATGTAGGGGACCCATACACACCCTAAAGTATTGTCACATATTTTGTTACACCCTGTAGAAAAGAAAACGTAGATTTAGATTTTAGACTTTAGTGAAATATATCAAATTTTCACAATGTTCTCTATCCTTTTTATTTTTATCGGTATAATTTTTAATATTGATAGCTTTAGTATTTGATTTCTGCTTGCGTTATCCTTGATTCTTGAACGATTGGATTATTATTCTGAAGAGAGAGAGAGAGAGAGAGAGAGAGAGACCACACGTGACACAGCACACTCGCACGTACACGGCACACCGCACAGTGACACATGGCCATCACTGGCTAAGCGATCACACTCCCCACATGTAGCTAGATGATATCGTGCCAACTTGTTCTTCTTTTGTCGCCTACTTCTCTATCCATTTCAGTCCACATGCAGAGAAGAATTTTCAAGAATTTTATTTAACTGTCCTACTTAATAATAGTGCTTCGAGATAAAATCATTAAAGACGGATCGCGTTATGCTTTTGTTTTTCTCTTTTTTCTACCGTTAAATGTGCCTCTGCTGAATTAATTGTACAAAACCAGAAAAACACTAATTTGTCCATATTGTAATATAAGTCGATGTAATGTACTCGTTTCCGAGAAAATCCGTTATAATATTTTGTTTCACTTAGAAAATAATTAATTTTAAATTAATATTAAGCATCTTGAAAATATTCTTTGTATTAAAATTATATTAAAAAAGTGAATATAAAAAATATTATTTGAGTATTTACTTAACTGATTCTCCAAAGTGCTGCTTTCTTATTAACGTTTTTATAAGAAAAATTGCCCGTTCTACGTACGATAACTTTTACCCGCCAAAGATTACTTTAGTGTAAGAGCTAACGCGCACTACGACTATTTGCCGCGCGATTATTTTACCGAGCGACAAAAAAAAAATCACTTTATGATAATAAATAGTCTATACAGGGTGTAACAAAACTAAGTGATAATACTTTAGGGTGTGTACTGTGTATTAGGACGGGAGTGCGGAGGCGACGCTATGCGAACCTCCTAACTCTCGTCTAACGGGGCTCCGGGAGAGGATGGGAACCTCCCCGGCTAGCCAGTCCCGGCGCCGAGGGGAACGCTTCAGTTTGCCTAAGCGTTCCCTTACCTTGGTGGAGTCCCGTGTTTGTTAGATCCGGGATATCCCTCTTTTATACGGCTGAAGGCGAACCGCAGGTGGTTTTAGTGAGTAGGAGTCTCACATACCCCCGGGGTGCTGGGCACATACCCAACCCGGGGGACCCATGATGGGTTTCCCCTGCGCATAAAAAAAAGGGTGTGTACTGTGTATGTGTTCCTTGTAGAGAGTTTACCTACTCTGAAAGTAGCAGCGCTGAAAGGCCAATTTTTTTTTCACTTTCGTATGGGCAAGCGCCCCAGCGTCACGAGTTTGCACACATATTATACACTCTAAAGTATTATCACTTAGTTTTGTTCAACTCTGTATAGTGATAGTACTCTATAGGTTTCATTTTCTACCGACATTGGTCTAGCGAGTAGCGACCTATGCGACTGCTGCTTTTTTTAGTGGCATAGAGCAAAATGAGACCTATAGCGTATGTCATAAAGAGATTTGAATTTTTGTAGGTCGGCAAAATAATAGCGCGGGAAAAAGTGGTAGTGGGCGCAAGCTTTTATTTGATTTCGGCATGACTGAAATGGATGAGAGCGGTAGCTTGGGCACGCAGCTAGGTGGTGCGTCCTCGTGCGCGGCCGATAACATGTATGTGTGCGCAGGTGAGGAGTGCCGCTGGGGCACGGGGCTGATGCAGCCGCCCGCGCCGCCCGCTCCGCCCGCCGCCCCGCCCCGCCGCGCCTCGCTGCTGCCCGACCCGCACGAGCCGCTCGGCCTCAAGAGCGAGGTGAGTTCACGTCCGTCCCGTCATCTATCCTCTGCTCTACTCTCTTTCGGCCGCCTTCTCTCCGTATAGCGTCGAACGTCCGAGGCGCCGCAGATGTGCTCCTACCATTTTTTTTTATTTCGATAAAATATCTCCCGGAAAACTTTAACCCTATCGACGGTTAGGCATGGTATATATTAATGATTTACAAAAAATTTAATAATCAATTCTGGATAATTAATATGCTATCTCGGGAGTGCAGGTGGACGACTCCAGCCAGCACTCGCTGCTGGACGGGTCGGACGGGTGCGGGGGGGACGGCGACGACACACGCGGCCCCGACGTCATGGACTTGCGCCTCAAGTCGGAGACCTCCCACGACGCCCAGTCGCAGGTGAGTACATAGACGGGTCGGCCCGGATCTCGTGCAGACGATGGATGATCGCGCGCATGAGAAATTATTTATAATAAATTGTGTTTGTGCCCGGCCTCACCCGACTTCCCTCGCTAATGTCCGCTCTGATCCAGCAGGTGGGCTACGGCGGCGGGTACGACTCGATGAAGCTCTCCCCGTCGACCTCCTCGCCCAGCGCGCAGTCGTTCGCGCAGACCCTGCAGGCCATGCACAACCAGGTCCAGACCGACAAGATGGTGGAGTCCGTCACCGCCGCCATCTTCAACTCCGACAACGCCGGCCAGATATACGAGGACCAGCCCATCATGGCGTCGATGGGGGCGATGGACCCGATGCGGCGGCTCATGTCCACCAAGTCCACGATCGAGCGGCTCGAGACCGACATGAAGGCGATGAACTCGGAGCTAATGCTGGCGGAGTCGTCCGCGGGCGGCGCGCTGCCCGCCGACCGCCGGGTCATGGTGTTCGGCCAGCCCGACCGCGCCGAGAGCTTCAACCCCTTCGGCGCCATGACCAAGATGGACGCCTCGCAGATTGAGGAGCGGCTGGCGCGTCAGACCGCGCACATGGACGCGCTGGTGGAGGATGCCATGAATGCCATGAAGGCGACGGCCGCCATCATGCCCACCGCCGACGACAAGCTGGACGAGCTGGTGAACTCGCGCGTGGAGGATCACCTGTCCTCGTCCACGTCGCCGGCCGCCTCGCACGCGTCCGACGTGCTGCTGAGCCCCGCCGCCGTCGGCCGCACGCCGCCCGCGCCCGACCTGCTACCGCTGCCGGCCGCCATCTCGCCCGACGTCATCCTCGACCCGCAGGTGTCGCCCGGCCTGCTGTGCGACCGCCTGCCGCCGGGCTCCGCGCAGGGCGACCTCATGATGATGTCCGACATCCCCACGTCGGTGAAGACGCCGCCCGCCGCCGTCAAGTCGATGATTTTGAGCGCCGCCGCCGAGATCCTGACGTCGGACAGCACGATGAACGCGCTCGTGACATCGGCCATCAACACCGCCAACATCCTGAGCACGGAGGGCGCGTCACAGGGCGTGCCGGGCGTGCCGGACACGCAGCCGCCCGCCGAGCCCGCGGCCGAGGCGCCGCTGGCGGCCATGTCGCACGCCGTGTCGCAGGCCGTGACGCAGGCCGTGTCGCAGGCCGTGTCGCACGCCGTGTCGCAGGCCGTGTCGCAGGAGATGTCGGCGCCGGTGCAGGGCCTCACGGACATGAGCGACCAGGACCTGCTCTCCTATATCAACCCCAGCACCTTCGACCAGGGTGAGTACCACATGGACCTCGGCTACTACTGACCGCGCGCCGGCCGCCCCCCGGCACTTCTCCGCTGCCGACACGCCTAGACCCAATGACTTTTAGTGAAACCTCTTCAAGGTGGAAGCCGCTCCGTTCTGCGACCACATCACGCGTCATGAACGTCAGCGGCGACCGACTATTTTATTATTTTTTTAATTAAGTATCTTTATTATTCTTTAATTAAGTTCGCTCGGCCTCCCCCGGAGCGTTTTAGTTATTTTCGAGCGAGGCCAGGCTGCTATTGTCAAAATAATTTAATTTATTGTCATATTGACAAGTTTTTTGAAATGGAGTCAATGATCGCTACGGACAGAATTCAGCCATTTTATTTTGAGAATACCATGTGTTAACTATTCTTATATGAACTGCATATTGCTTATATTTTAGCTGCTTCGCGCACCACCCGGTAGGCGGGGTCTCTCGTTGTAGAGCGACCCCGGCGCCGGGCGGGCCGAGCGTGTGTACTAACGTGCTGCCATCTGTTGCAGTGTGAGCGCGCCGGCCAGCTCTGCGGGACCCGCGTCGAATGCATTTCTTAGTGGAGTACGGGCTCAAAGCAGTTTCTATGTGAATTTTTAATAGATGTTGCTAATGTTAAGCTAGTATTAGGACCGGTCGCGGCGGCGAGACGGTGCGGGATCGCGGTGAGAGCGACGACGCCCCGTCTTGGCGGCGCGCGCCGGCTGTAGGTCGATGTAATCTCCATGCGCTTGACGAACTGTGTGACCGAACGATCGAGTCAATTAATTATGAGTCAGTATTACAGGGCCTTCGAGTGTTCGAACGTTCGCACGGACGCGTAGGGCAGTGAGGTGCTCCGAGTGTCGCGTACACTGCGGACTGTGAGTGGATCGGGAGCGAGTGCGGAACGTTCTACTGATGATATTGTACATAGAGTAGCTCTGTATTATCTTTACGATTACTGGTAGGGCGCAATTTTGACTTTTTTTGTTTCAATTTGTGTCGGGACGTTCGGCTCGAATGTTTGCGGTGGTTTTGACGGTAAGCTAAAATAAATTCCTCGGCTGTTTATCTTCACTCTATTTACTCTTTTTAGAATGTTTGTCGCCATCTTGCGACCGCGAACCGAATTACCCAGCTATGCTACTTGTCAGTGCGACTGTCAATACCGCCATAGTAGAGACGGCGCGCCGCGAGTCGAGCCGACCGTCCCTCGCCTATGTATTTAAGGATTTATTTATTAAAGCATCTGTAGTATTACGAGTAAATGCAACTAAGTTTTTTTGACTTAAGATAAATTGTGTTCCAAATGTTAGAACATTAGGCCATAATATAATTATCTTGTATTTTGAGACGTAGTTATCTTGTATTTTAAGTCGTGTTAAGGGCGCCTACGATTTAGCGTAGTTTATGTGGCTTAGCGCGACGCCGTCGGCCGTAGTATAACGGATGTCGTTTTAACGTAAGGAAAACAGTACTGATGTTATTAGAGCAAAGATTATATACACGTAGCTATTATGTATACAAATGTTTATTTTTATAGGTAATGTGGAAAGCTACATATTATGCACATGTGCCATTTATCGTGGACGGCCCGCTCCTGAGCCGCCGCCGCGCCGGCTCCCTCGTGGGGGCGTTTGTACTCTGACTATTGTCGACCTCCCCTCTTGTCGAGTGGGGGGCGGGGCTCGTTCACGTCGCGGCGCGAACGCACGCGCTAACAAAACGCTCGGTGCGTTGTAGATACGTAACTGCGTCGATTGGCATCGCAGCTCGCCGAGATGCCGCCTCAAGGCTCGTGCACAAATACAATAATCTTAATAGTAATCATTGATTGTAAATTAAAAATGTCAGTGGTTAAAAAATCGCCCAAATTCGAGTTGGACTCGCGCACGTAGGGTCCCGTACAACAATAGAGCAAAAATGTAGCTATAGCGGTTCTTGAGTTACAGTCGGAGACATACAGACAGACGGACAGACATCGAAGTCTTAGTAATAGGGTCCCGTTTTTAACCTTTGGATACGGAACCCTAAAACGATCTATGTCATGCCATAAATGTATGGCATCATTTTTAAACGACGTCGCACTGCTTTGTGAACGAATCCTTGTGGCGTGTCTCACATGTGGGCGTGTGCGTTCGCGCCGCAGCGGAGTGAGGGTGTGTGCGGGCGCGGGGTCCGCCCACTCGTTGGGACCGACGACTGCGCTGGGTCTCCTAGGCCTGGCGCCGTTCGACGTATACATATTCACGCACATATTATATCATTACGACTCTATACAGACACAGACTACGCTCCTGCAGAAAGCTATATATAACTCGTCTGTATAGAGTTTTACGCGAATCTGTCAAATATGGAGGATACTGGGTTATTCTAATTTCAAACCTGATCATATTTGTAGAGTTTCGACTATGTTATCTTTATTTTTAAAGCGAATCACGGCAACTCGACCGCCATGAAACGAATACTCCTTCAGTAAGATACCTCACATAACGGTTATATTATATCACATCACATGTGAACATTATACGATACGTTCATAGTTCATACATGTTAACTCCGAGAAAATAGTGAGTTGTAAGTTGTAACTATTAGACGAGTATTTAAAATGAATTAGCGGGTGCAAGTGCTAATGAAACTAAATCGATGTTTTATTAATTTTTGGCATGTAATTGATGACCAAGTTTCATCCATATTTCACAGTTCGTTAGTATTTTATTATATTATATCAAAACATAATTATATTATTATATACATTTTAGTATATTAAGTTGACAGTATGTTCATATTGAGTATACATAGAACAGTAATAAAATGAATATTATCGCTTCACTACCTGGCAACTTTAGCTTAACCTCCTACTGCCATAACATTAATATATTTCATAATATATTTCTGCAAGCGATAGTATTCTCGAGTCTGCGACGACTGTCCTGCGGTCACGACCACGGCCGTTAGGGTCAGTGGGCAGACGCGACCGCGACCAGCGGTTCGCCCGTGCCTTGCTGTGCAGCACCCGGGGACCACGCACGATATACACGACGATGTACTAAATATATAGCTATACAAACCAAAATATACTATGGAATCTGTTATTGATTGTAGTTATTGTAACTCTCGAATCTCTGTGTTACAGCTGATCGATAGATATGAGTATATAAATTTATATTTAGGGAAATGTTCGAATTGTTAAGTATGTTATAAATGTAATGTTTAATGTATTAGAACCCGGGCGTATCGAGAACATGAAATACTTTTGAATGATATTTTTGATAAACGATTATAAAGTTACATCACAATCTACTGTTACATCTCGTCTTCCCGTTCGTTTGTATAAAGCTTTTTGTATTCTTCTGGCGAAGTCGCACACGCCGACCGCTCAGTCGCGGCTGTCGCGCGTGTATGTAACGTGTCGCTGTCGCCTGTCGCCGGTCGCGTGTGCGCGTAGCGTCGATCTCTAGTCGGTCTAAAACAATGTAACTTGCCGAATGGTTATGATAAATCTATGTTATTTGTTTTGATGTAATTACATATTATATGTTTTAGAAAAAGAACGTGTTTCATTTATATTTCCCAAGTTTTTACTATTATCTAGTGCACAAATAAGGTATTCTAAATCTGCTAGAATCTAGCAAGCAGCTAGCTCTTAATCTAGCAGCTAGATTAAGACTGCTGCTTCGACTAGTCAAGTGTAAACTTTGCAATAAGTTTATTATAAGGTATGTTATCAAGATCCATTATTGAGGACAATAATTATTATAATCTTTATTTGCTGACACGCAGAACAATAAGTTACTTACAATGAGATCAAATTAAAATTATTTACTTGGAAGCTTTAAATCGGATGCATCTCTAACATGATGGAAATAACAACCAATACTTAACATGAAATTCGTTTATTACATATAATATCTCTATACACGCAGTGCATCACTGAATTTAAATATAGGTACCTACGCCCGTACAGTATACTTCTTTCTGTCAGAAGTCAGTCAGTAAAATGTCAGCAGAAAAAATTAGCTGTGCTGACAAAGAGAAATTATTACAAGTACTTCAAAATTAATAATGCGCATGCAAATCTTCGCAAATTGTAATCACGGAAACACCCGAATCTATGGTTTCGTAAGAGCCCCAAACAATGCTTTTGCATTTTGCACCTTGTTCGAAAGAAATAGAAGTAAATATCTTATTAATTGTCTCTATTTTTGGCGCATGCGACACAAAACCTTTTATTGCGCATGTCCAAATCATGTCATGGCAACGCCACCAAGTTGCTTAAACAGTTGGCGTTGCCATGGCATGACATGATTTGGACATGCGCAATAACAGGTTTTCTTCCGACGCTCGAAAAAAACGATCGTTGCCGAACAATGACGAAAATTTCTATTCGCATTATCACTTTGGGAGCACTGTAATTTTACTGACTGAGATTAATCGGCGTTCCTAAACTATACCAGTATGATTTGACGTCACTACTGCAACACTCAGCGAGGCCATCATATAAGGTAAAATACACTAATTTATACTAGCGCAGAGTCGAAGCGCATCGAAGCGAATTATCAAAACTAAACATAACAAATTCAACCTTAACCCCATAGCATTAACGCACATAATATTACTTCTGAGAATTTAAAAAGGCGCACTCGCGCGAATTCGCTTGACCAGCACTTTTGGGTGCGCGCGCATTCTCGCGCACCCATGCGCCCACAAGCGAATCTACGCGTCATCACTGTAGGCATTTGGCGAATTCGCGCGCATTCACACGACTTGTTGCGAATTTGACGCTTCGACGCGCTTCGATGCGCTTCGACTCTACGCTATTATAAATTGACCCTAGACGTATCAAAGTCACTGAAAATCTGTCACTCATTCTACTGTGTTCTTGCTAAGACTGATTGCCGTAATGCCACGCTGCAATATTGTACTCGCATCACGCATGTGACTATTTTCTATCAGTCTGTGGTTATTTCTAACCAGTACACTAGCACTTTCGGAATCTATGACATAAATTATTATTAGCCACCAATAGCATCATATTATACCTATACTAGCGATGTTTGTGGCGGCCGAAAAGGCCGAAGATCTTCCGACCGAGCGAGATAGCATGCTCGGTCAGGCCGAAGCCCACTGACGTCATTTCAGACGTTGTATACATCTTGCCGTTCTCCGAAACTTCGATAGCGCGATGCAGGATTGTTAGGCGAATTGTGGGTACCGCCACAATATCATACAGTAGTAACACTGGAATAGATTAGGAACACACGCGATAAATAGTGCTTTAATAATTATATGTAGGTGGCGTCTACGGTGGTCGGTGTTATATGTCGAGGTACGCGCACAGGCAGAAGGTGCAGAACAGCAGGAACACGATCACGATGATGGCGATCCACGCCGGTACGGTGCCTGCCGGACACATACATGTTTATATTAGAAAGAACAATTACACGTGTGGCACAATGAAATATTTATACAACTAGTTATAGATATAATATTATCTAGTGCGTAGTAATACTGGCGCCCGCTAATGTATCGATGTAAATTAGTATCTACTAATATAAAATGATAACTTGTTTGCTTCTGTGGATTCGTGCTAGGTAAATCATCTTATGCAGTGGCGGCCCTAGGGGGTGGCGAACAGGACGATCGCCTCGCAAAGTATTTTTTCATAAGACAAAGGGCCTCGCAAAGACCTGTAGCCCAGGGCCTCGTAAAGACCTTCCGCCCGGGGCCTCGCAATACGGTAAGGCCGCCACTGATCTTATGAATTATATGGACAGCAATGTTGAATGCCCATAAACAATAATCTCGGAAGTCCAGATAATTGCGATTTGCTAACGTTCGTTTTGTGAACCAATAGTTCTACTGAAATGTACACACACAGTAGGTATACACAGAAACGAGCTATTTTTCCGCAAATACCAATGCACGTGCTAGCAAAGGCTCGTTCGTCTTAGGACAGATTCTGGTTTGGACAGATTCTTGTAACGACAGATTCTTGTTACGGCAGATTCTTGTTACGACAGAATTAGTACTGTCGCATAGAGTTGGTCATAATTTAAATACTCAGTACTTAATCTTATTATTATTAATTTAAATACAAATTAATCACAATATATTGTGGACGTGGAAGAGGCAAACAAGAGGGGTGAACAATGGCGGGCGATGTGAAAGTGGGGGCGGATGTGGGAGAGTTCTAGGTTACCATTCCCTCCCCCCATCCGCCCTTACGAGTTTTCCTGTATCACGTCGACCCCCACTTCCACGCCGTCCGCCCCACGTGGAAGTGCCATGCTTCGACACGAATGAGCTGGCTCAGAGAGAAATACCACGGGCTCACTGAACACCGGCGTGAAACAGCGCTAGCTAGCTACCGGAGTCTGGAGGCCCAATCCGCTACCCTTTTCCCTTCCCTACCCTCCCCTACCCTATTACCCTATTGGCCTATTCGCTCTTAAAAGGCCGGCAACGCACCTGTACCTCTTTTGCTGCGAGTGTCCATGGGCGACGGAAGTTGATTTCCATCAGGTGATCCGTTAGCTCGTTTGCTCCCTTATTTCATAAAAAAACACCACCATCCTCGACTTCAATACCATCCTCAATTACACTTCCGCACTGACCACCCCCACTTCCACACCGTCCGCAAATACTTCCACACCGTCCGCTCCTACTTCAACACCGTCTACCCCTAGTTCCAAATCATCCGTCCCCACTTCTATATCATCCGCCCCCTGTCCACCCCCGCTGGTTCTCCTCTACCGAGTCAACCCCCACTTCTACATTATCCTCCCCACTTCCGCACCATTCACCCCCACTTCTCCACCATCCTCCCCCATTTCTACTTTGTCCGGACCCACTTCTATTCTGTCCGCTTCCCACAAAAAACTTTCGCCAGTCAGTTGTTGTGGGTTCTAATTTAGTTTTTAAAAATATAACATAACAAGATAACAATTCTTACTTTTGTTGGTCATGATACTTTTGTCGTAACAAGAATCTGCCGTAACAAGAATCTGTCGTTACAAGAATCTGTCCAAACCAGAATCTGTCCTAAGACGAACGAGCCCTAGCAAACTTCTAGTTTAATAAATAAAATAATAAATAAATAAACGTTTATTCAACAAAAAAATTATGCTCGTTTCTATCTTGTCTATAGAAACACACGAGTTTGTATAACAATAGATGACGCCTCCAACTCCGTTGCGCCAACACTCGTATATCGCGCGGGAACCGTACATTTTTACACGATAAAAAGTATCCTAGGTCCTTTCTTGGGACTCAAAGTATCTCCATACCAAGTCAGTTCAACGGTTCGGGCGTGGAGAGGTAACAGACAGACAAAACAGACACACTTTCATATTTATAATATATAGATATTCACTAGCGTTTAAAAACGTCAAAATGTTAACGAACCAATCAGTAATGCTATTGAATCATTCATGATCCTGTCAAAAAAACCGGGCACTAGACCACTTGAGCTTGGTGTAATGTTGTTATGTAATGGTGGTCGGTACTCACGCTGTCGCGGCACGGTGGTGACGGCGAGGCAGTTGTCGACGGAGATGGAGAGCAGCGCGGCGTCGGAGCGCGCGCGCGGCCCCGCGCTCGACACCCACGACAGGCCCGTCACGAACATGCGGTGCGCGCTCGACACGTACGCCACGCGCTGCGGACATATCGGTGTTCATTAGGAACATATTACAATGACTAATGAGTAATGAGGGTGTTTGAAATTCTATTAGTTGGTCAGGTCGAATGGGTCGAACCCTGAGCTTTTAGTTATCTCATTGAGCCGAACCCAGACGATCGATTGTATTGTGCAATATCATGCTTCAATTTTATTGAACAGTTTATTTGACGATCAGATTGAAGGCGCGCGATGTTCAATATCGACCCTAGACGGTCAATAATATTACACAATACGTGATGGCATATGGCGCAATAAAATAGCTCGTCTAGGGGCCCGCTTAGAAAACTCATAGGAATTTTCTAAGCGGGCGGGCGGTAATGAGTCTGCCACCAAAGTTATTTATACTGAACAATAAAATGACGAATCTAATTGACACCATTCTGATTCATCGGATCAGCAACTTAGCCGTAGCATGTCTGGCATTGTTAAAAAGCATTCAACAAACATACATACACATTACACAGAGTAAAAATTCATTACCCTTTCACTGGCTTCGCCGTAGTAACTAATTAGTGAAACATGTCGGTCGACCGAGTTGAGTGCTTGTATGGCTTGTGTTGTAACACTTGTAACACGTTACTGGTACCTACTGGTGCGCCGCGCCGCGCCGCGCCGTGCGTGTTACACGTGCTCAGAGCGCTCAGAGTGCTCAGACACGTGGGACGTGACACGTGACACAGCGTTTATTTATTTATATAATGTAACACACATAAGTTATTGTAATTGAAAAGGTACCAAAATCTAAAATAATTAAACTCAAACTCAAAATAATACGTGTAGGTACTGTCGAAGTCGGAATAACCTTCAAAAGTGATGCAGCATATTGGTTTTCGACTGCACCATTTTACCTCATTTTAGCATTTGAAGAAAATTATTATATCATCTAAAGATCTACTAATTGATTGAAATAGTAATATAGCTCTAACTGGCAACTGCATTGTGGCGGTAATACTAGCACACAATACTAGCGACCCGCCCTGGCTTCGCACGGGTATTAATATATAGCCTATGAACTCACTGTAAAAATGATTAAAATCGATTTAGATCAAAACTACCTAGATTTATATTCATTATTCATTACTATTTAGTATTTACTACCCGTGGCCCGCATTGGTCGGTCGGCCGCCGCAAAACTCAAAAGCTACGTCCCGCAATTTTTTAATCTGAAATATCTTCGAAACTATTCATTTAAATCATATGCTGTAAAGGGCCTTGTAGATCTACATTAAATTAACAATGTATTAATGAATGTTAAAAAACGGACGGATGGACGGACGGACGGACGGACGGACAGACAGACAGACAGACAGACAGACAGACAGACATGACGAATCTATAAGGGTTCCGTTTTTTGCCATTTTGGCTACGGAACCCTAAAAATGCGATACAGAGTGCTCTAATTACAATGACGCCGAGATTTAATCAAATCGGTCCCATATAAAAAGTTTATATTATATTATGCATTAATGGGTATCCCCTACGGCCGCGTAGTCCATTACCCAATCAATGACATTACCCAATCAAAATCATTTTCATTCTTGCTTTCTAGAAATCCTGTTAACAGATATACTCAACCTGCGGCCCGCAGGGACTTTATTAGTGGCAAGGGTGAAGTTGAACCATTTTTAAATTCACGCCCATAGGCAAAGTAGTGCCAAGTCTTCGTTAAGTCGAGACAATTTTTCCACTTTAATAATCTCTAATTTTGAAATAAAAAAGTTGAATACCATGACTGGTCTCATCATTCATGAAAGCATCGTACCTGCAAACTAAACGCGACGTAGATGTGTATGGAGCCGGTGAGCATGGTGCCGACGCCGACGTAGCGGCCGTCGTCGCGCACCGCCAGCGCCGACAGCGACTCCTCCACCACCACCGTCCGCCGCAGCTCCCCGCCTCCCGACACCCCGCACACCCCCCACAGCTGCACTAGCCCCCGCTGCTTGCCGCTCCGCGAGAGAGGGTTCGCGATTGTGAACATTCGGTATTCGCCCGGTTTATCCTCGATTGCACCGAACCTGAATACATGATAATTATTATGAATGCGAAAATTTTATGTTTATTAGGTATTGAATAGAATTGGATAAAACTGTGATAGACCCTAGATTCTATTCTAGATAAACTATAAAGGCAGCTAGTACATTTTTTATTTTATCACATCGAAACTTATGGTTCTTGCAAAATTTCTGAGAGATATATCTCTCAGAAATTTTCATATTTCATATTTCACAGTGTCGATTTTATTTGTGTGCACTGTGCCCCTTATGCAAAGGTAAGTATTGTTAAAAGTTAAAACTCATTCCAGCAGTAAAAATGATGATCAAAATTATTATTGTCATGCATATACTCTATAGTTTATAAGTTTATATATATTTACTAGCTGTTGCCCGCGACTTCGTCCGCGTTAACATAGTATAATAACGGAGATGGATAATTTTCTCCTTTTTAAGGTCCCTTACTCAAAGGGTAAAAACGGGACCCAATCACAAAGATAAAATAGCAGCCTGTCCGTCTGTCCATATCCAGGCTGTACCTCAAGAACCGCGCTTGACAGTTGACATTTTCACAGATTATGTATTTCTGTTGCCGCTATTGTGTATATACGACTGTTAAAATATATTAATAACTTTGTTCCTAAAAAAGGAAATTTAAAGGGGGATAGGGGGGGGGGGGGCAAAATAAAGTTTCATGTTTCTGACTCAAGAAATGACGGACTTTCATTCAAACTTTCAACCCCAATTTCACCCCCTTGGGGGTAGAATTTCCAAAAACGCTTAAATACGTATTTATTCATTTTTATTCAGTAGCCAAAAAATTAAGTTTCATGTTTCTAACTTAAGAAATGACGGACTTTCATACAAACTTTCAACCCCTTTTTCACCACCTTTGGGTTAAAATTTCCAAAATTCCTTCCTTAGTGGGTGTTTACTTTATAAAACAACCCTACCCACCAAATTTCGTGGCTGTAATTTTAACAGTTTTTGCTCAGCGATGATGAATCAGTCAGTCAGTCAGTCAGTCAATCAGTCAGGACTTGTAATTTTATATATATTATATTATATCTACACTACTATTATAAAGAGGAAAGATTTGATTTTTTGTTTGTTTGTTTGTTTGTTTGTTTGTTTGTTTGTTTGAGTCGAATAGGCTCCGAAACTACTGGACCGATTTGAAAAATTCTTTTGCTATTGGAATCTTACATTATTTCTGCTGAACATAGGCTACATTTTATTTTGGAAAAAAGTAGGTAGTATAAGATATTTGAGTTTTTCGGACGCAAGGTGTAAAAAATCAGCTAGAAAAGTTACTTATTTTGCGTACGCTGCCTAAACTATAAAATATAGAATCATAAAATGTTCTAAGTAATTGTAGATCTTATAAATATCTACAAAAAAGTCCGCGACACACTATACCTATCTATGTCGAGTGAGGCACAATAACCATTTATTTATTTAAAAATCCTTAATTTTTTTTGGACTACATTTAAACGGATATATTTTACTCACGCTATTAATCCTTATCAAAATAAATTATTTTATCACTAAGTACAGTTTATGTAGATAATATTTGGTCTTTGAATGATTAAAATTGGACGGTTTGGTTTTGAAATTATGGCGAAATTAAAAAATTACGATAGTGGGCGTCACCAAAGCGCGTGCGGAGGGAAGACAATATTCTTGTAATACTCTTTGAGTAAATTATTTTCATAAACTGAAATTATGTGGCCATTTCCGGTGCCGATGTAAATTATTTAAAATGATTTTAAAAATAAATTAATATTATTATTATTTGTATTAAAATATATAATATTTTATTAGGTATTAAGAATATTTAAACAAATTGTTTGTAATATAATGATTTTCTTGGATAGGAAACTGCTCTCCTATTGGTCAGATATTTTTAACCAATCAGGAACGACCGCCATCTTAGGTGGTCGAAGTAGAGGGGAAAATAGAGGGAGAGCAGGGTTCTCCTCAAGAGATTCATTCTGAGTTGTGCTTTGGTACAGTGAAGTGATCCTAATAAAATTAGTGAGTGTTCATCTGGTTGTTTTATTATAAAATATAACCAGGAATAATGGAAGAAGTTAACAATTTTCAGAAGCGGGACGATAACACGTAAGTAATATTTTTATAGTATAAGCTTGTTTCATCTATTTTTATTAAAAATAAAATATATTAAATGTTCAATTTCAATCATCTTAATATTATAATTTTAGAACATCTTAGCATTATTTGACCATCTTTAATGATGGATAAATGTTCAAATTTAATTAAACTATTAGTGATCGTTATTATTATTATAAAATATACAAAATAATTACATTATCTTTATCGACATGTCTAAAATGTGTTGTTAATATTCATATTAATTCTTTTTTCGCAATTTATCAATAAGCAAGGTTTATTTAGTGACAAATCTAGTCTTTATTAGATTTATTTAGACTTTAGGATGAAAATGAAACAATATATCATATAACAAATCAGTGTATTTTTTAAATTTTATTATTCTAAAAAAGCAGTCACTTGTACATCTGTTTACTTGAGCAGTTTATGTCGGCATAAATTTCCCATTTCAGGTCTCGGTACACGGCTACAAGGCAAAGTTCAGGGCGTGCATCAAATATGCGTCATGATGATAGAGGGCGAGAGCTACGCACTCCTCATAGAGATAGTGTTGGCCGTCGAGCTGCACATTCAACTTCGAGATACAGCCGTTCTTCCAGGCGCAGTCGAAGCCCTATATTGCCGTGTGCAAGGAGCATTTCACCCGCTGAAGGATGCCGAGAACGGAGTCGCAGTCGAGAATTTTCAAGACGAGATAATATAGCCCACCACACGTCGTCACGACAGAAGAATAGGGCATCACGTTCGAGTCATGTTCGGGACCGCAGTCGAAGCCGCAGTCCCTCTCGGCAGCGGCCTCGCCGGGAGGATCGACACCGGTCACGTCGGGATGATCGTGGTGCGAGCACTGATGGAGCGCGTGAGCTGTTTTCACAATTTACTAATTTTATGAGGGATATTAGCAATAGTAATATAAGCTCCAAAGAGAACTTTACTAATATTAATGTTATTCCTGAATTCAATCCGTCCATGAAAAATCAGACCGTCGATACTTGGCTGACTAAAGTCAATGAATGTTCAATACTTTACGGCTGGACTGATAGGCAAATTATACACTACGCTCTTCCAAAGTTGACGGGAGTAGCGAAGAAATGGTACGAAGGATTACAGTCGGTTTTATTTACGTGGTCTGAATGGCAAGATAAGTTGCGTTCAGCTTTTCCTGCGACAGAAAATTACGGACAAATGCTGTTTGAAATGCTTAATAGGAGAGCTAAGTTTGGGGAGTCATTAGAGGATTATTTCTATGAAAAGGTTTCTTTAATTAATCGTTGTGATATTAGTGGTAAAAGAGCGGTTGAGTGTATACTACATGGCATCGATGATAGATCTGTTCGAGCAGGCGCTGAAGCAGCACAGTATAATGATCCAGATAAATTATTAGCTTACTTGAGAAATGTTAAAATGTATAAAGTTGATAGATTTCAAAATAAAAAGGTAACAAATACAAACCCTAATCAATATATCAATTTTAAAAAAGAATGCGACTAATACTAAATCTACGTTGCGTTGCTATAATTGCAAGGAGGAGGGACATCCTGTATCTAAATGCCCTAAGCCTATTAAAAAATGTTCGAAGTGTTCTGTTATAGGGCATGAAGATACAGAATGTTATCGTAATAAACTTCCAGAAAAAAATATTATGACTATTAATGAGAGCAATAAAATTGCAATTGATAAATATGTACAAACTGTTTCAGTTAACGGAGTAGATCGTTTAGGACTTATTGATTTAGGAAGTGAATTAACTCTTATCAAAGAGACTGACGCAAATGAAATTTTTAAAGAATGGAATAAATCTGATAATAGATCCATGGTAGGGTTTGGGGGCACAATTGTAAATTCTCTGGGATCTTGTGTAGCAAAATTAAAAATCCAAAACGTAGAGGCTTTTGTCTTGTGTGTAATTGTGCCGGATGATCTTTTAAAACATTCATTATTAATTGGTCAATCTTTCAGCGAACAAAAACATGTTCGAATGGTAAAAACTGATAAGGAGCTTTTAGTGTTAGATATACATGATTGCCAAAAAACTAATATAAAACGTTTAGAATTAAAAGTGATGGATGATATTTCTTTATCACATACTAACCTTTGTCGTGTCCAATGTGGATCAGATTATGATGGTTCTATTTATGTACGTGGCAGTTACAGAGATCAACCTAATCGCGAGTATCTCGTTGAAGAAGGTGTTTATGCATTGCAAAAAGGGGAAGGAGCTATCCTAATTTCTTCACTTTCAAATAAACCAATACGATTCAATAAAGATGAACTAATTGCTAGAGCAGATACTGTTTTAGATTCTTTCCACTTATTTCAAATAAATAGAGTAGAACGTGGCGAATACACCCCTTTTAAATTAGAACAATTGGCCATAGGAGACATACCTGATAGTGACAAATTAACTCTTCTAAATTTAATAAATAAATATAGAGATTGTTTTGCTGCAAATTTAAACGAGCTGGGGTGTACTGATATAGAACATATGACAATTAATGTAAATAATGAAGAACCCGTAGTGTACAGACCGTATAGACTTTCTCAGAAGGAACGAAAAGAAGTACAGGAAATGGTAGATGATCTTTGTGAAAGTGGAGTAATTAGAGAGTCAAATTCCCCTTATGCTAGCCCCATTATTGTCATAAAGAAAAAGACAGGTGATAAAAGATTATGTGTTGATTATCGATTATTAAATAAGAAAACAATAAAACAACATTATCCTTTACCACATATGGAGGATCAAATGAATAGATTAGCCGGTAATAAGTATTATACAACTTTAGATTTGGCTAGTGGGTACTACCAAATTCCGTTAAGTGAAGAGTCTAAACCAAAAACTGCTTTTGTTACTCCCGATGGTCAGTGGGAGTTTAACAGAATGCCCTTTGGTTTGGCCAACGCGCCAGCTGTATTTCAAAGAACTGTCAATAAAGCATTAGGGTCATTAAGATTTAATACAGCTGTAGCGTATATGGACGATATTTTGGTGCCTTCAGAGACAATCAATGATGGTTTAATTAAACTTGAAAAAATTTTCCAAAAATTTCGTGAAGCTAAATTAACATTAAAGTTATCAAAATGTTACTTTTTTAAGACATCTGTAGACTTTTTAGGTTTAGAAGTTACATCTGATGGTATAAGGCCGGGCAAAAAGAAAATTGAGGCTGTTGAAAATTTTCCAGTACCTAAAGATGTTCACAATATTAAGCAATTTATCGGTTTGGCTAGTTTTTTTAGAAAATTTATAAAAAATTTTGCTGTAATTGCTCGACCGCTTACAAAATTGACAAAAAATAATCATCCTTGGATTTGGGGTAGTGAACAACAGCAAGCTTTTGATGAATTAAAATCAAAATTAGTGACTCGTCCAGTTTTGGCCTTATATGATCCAAATTTCACAACTGAATTGCACACAGATGCCAGTAAATGGGGAGTTGGTGGAATCCTACTACAAAAACAACCTAATGGTGACCTTAAGCCCGTAGCTTACTACAGTAGACAGACATCTCCAGAAGAACAGCATTTTTCAGCTTATGAATTGGAAACGTTAGCTGTAGTAGCTTCACTTGAAAAATTTAGATCTTATTTAAAGGGTATGCCATTCTCAATAATAACCGACTGCAATTCTTTAAGAGCAACTTTTCTAAAACGCGATATGATTCCTCGAGTTGCCCGGTGGTGGAGTATTATACAAGAATACGATTGTGATATAGTTTACAAATGTGGCAAAAGTATGAGCCATGTAGACGCTTTAAGCAGAAACCCAATTTCCCGGGATTTCGAAGAAATAGAATTTCCATCTGTACTTAATATTACAAGTGATTGGTTAAAAACAGTTCAATTAGGTGATGATGAAATAAAACGTATAAAAGAAATTTTATTGGATTCGGAGGCTAGTAATGTGGTAGAAGTTAAAAAGAATTATGTTTTAAAAAATGGTAATATTTATAGAAATACAGAAAATGGACTTAAATGGCTTGTACCTAAGGGAGTACGTTGGCAAATCTTAAAATATTGTCACGATGATATTGGTCATTTTTCTTTTGATAAGACTTATGAAAAAGTTTCTACAGATTATTGGTTTCCTAAAATGCGCAAATTTATCAAAAAATATGTACAGTCCTGTTTAGAATGTGCTCATAGTAAAGTCCCTTCGGGAAAGAAATCTGGTTATTTACACTCCATAGAAAAAATATCTATACCCTTCCACACACTTCACGCAGACCATTTGGGTCCTTTTAATCAAAGTAAAAACAAAAACAAATATATTCTGGTGATTATAGACGCTTTTAGTAAATTCATATCTCTTAAAGCTGTTAAAAGCACAAAAGCTTCGACCACAATTAAAGTTTTTAGAGAATATTTTGCAACGTTTGGTTTGCCAACGAGACTCATAACAGATAGATATTCTACATTTACTGGGAAAAAGATAAAAAACTTTTTTACCAATTTAGGTATAAAACATATAATGAATGCAGTTGCCACTCCACGTGCAAATGGACAAGTGGAGAGGTACAATCGTACAATTTTAGATGCTTTAACTTCAATGAATCATGGGCGTGATGAAAATTTATGGGACGAAAAGGTCTTAGATGTACAATGGGGTTTAAATAATACAGTTAATAAAGGATTAGGACGCACTCCAACTGAGGTGCTGTTTGGAAAAAAAATTGAGTGGAATATCAGATGGGTTACTAAAATCAGTGGTTGATGATCCTAAAGAATATAATTCAAATAATTTAAAAGCAATAAGAGACGAAGTAAGTGAACATATTCAAAAGGATCAACAACGACAGAGGACCCTATTTAATAAAAGTCGTTGTAAGCCTAGAAAGTTTTGTGAAGGAGATCTTGTAAGGGTTGAGAGGTCCGTTGTTTGTCCAGGAAAGAGCAAAAAAATTGTACAGAAATGTTTTGGTCCATATCGAATCGTAAAAGAATTAGAAAACGATCGTTTTTTAGTAGAAGATACTCCTATAACAAAAAGAAAGGGTAAAGCAACTTACAAAGGTGTATATCCAGTAGAGCGTATACATCCATGGTTAAATTTTAAAAGATTTGAAGATACTGACGATAATTTAAGTGATACGAGTTGTGATAGTATATGCGATGAAGATAATGGAAGTAATGTTGTTAATGCTGAATAAACTAATAATATCTTGACAGTTATAGCAACTTGCAATGTAAATTTAACATAAAATGATCATATTGAGTTAATGAACAAAAAAAAAAAGGGATTAGTATGATTAATGATTATACATTATTAATTTTATGTGATTATTGATGTAAAATGTTTTGTTTTCCTAGAAAATATTATTGTGATTTGAATAAGTGAATACAAAAGCTAATTATAAATGATTGGAAGGATATTGGTATTTTTTATGGAAGGATGAAAGGATTGTTAAAAATATTAATTATTTAAGAGTATGGTCTAGTGATTGAATTAAAATGAATTCATATTTAGCTTAGTATGGTCTAGTATTGGAATTAAAATGAATTTATAAAATAGCTTAGTATGGTCTAGTATTGGAATTAAAGTGAATTTATATTTAGCTTAGTATGATCTAGTATTGAAATTTGGATTAAATTTAAATAGTTTAGTATAGTCTAGTACAGTGATTTAAATGAGATAGCTTAGTATGGTCTAGTATGGGTGTTTTAAATTGAATTATGAAATGGTATTAAAATGGTAAATAGTGGATTGTTAATGTAATTTGAATTAGTAATTGTTGGGTCATGTTAAAATTGTAATTAGATTATTCTTTTTTAAATATTAGTCACGGGGACGTGACTATTAGTCAGGATGGACGAATTGTAATACTCTTTGAGTAAATTATTTTCATAAACTGAAATTATGTGGCCATTTCCGGTGCCGATGTAAATTATTTAAAATGATTTTAAAAATAAATTAATATTATTATTATTTGTATTAAAATATATAATATTTTATTAGGTATTAAGAATATTTAAACAAATTGTTTGTAATATAATGATTTTCTTGGATAGGAAACTGCTCTCCTATTGGTCAGATATTTTTAACCAATCAGGAACGACCGCCATCTTAGGTGGTCGAAGTAGAGGGGAAAATAGAGGGAGAGCAGGGTTCTCCTCAAGAGATTCATTCTGAGTTGTGCTTTGGTACAGTGAAGTGATCCTAATAAAATTAGTGAGTGTTCATCTGGTTGTTTTATTATAAAATATAACCAGGAATAATGGAAGAAGTTAACATTCTGTTGTAGAAATGAAAATTCTGTACATAAAAGATATGAAATGACACCCGAAATTACACCTTTGTCACTACATTGCTACAGAAGCCAAAAATGTGGTTAGTTTTTTGTCTGTCTGTCTGTCTGTCACTCTTTCTGTCTGTCTGTATGTTTGTTCCAGCATCACACGAAAAATACTGATCCGATTTGAATGTGGTTTTCGCAGATATATTTATCGTCTTCCAACTTAACATCTGGTGTATAAAAATTTTCCCCCCACCCCTCTAAGGGGACAAAAGAGGGGGTCAGATTTTGTATCAAACTTTTTTCTTTAACACGAAAACTACTGATCCGATTTGCATACGGTTTTCACAGATTTGCATACGGTTTTCACAGATTTGCATACGGTTTTCACAGATATATTATATTTGTCTTCTTCCAACTCAACATCTGGTGTATAAAAATCCTCCTCAACTCTCAACCCTCTCTGGGGACCAAAGAGGGGTCAGATTTTGTATACAACTTTTTTCTTTAGTGGACTTACTTCATATTAGGTATTAACTGTGTTTTTCAACTTAACATCTGGTGTATGACCTTCCCCCCCACACCCTCTTAGGGGACAAAAGAGAGGGTAAAACATGTATCAACTGATGATGTAGAAAATATACTTTAAATGGCAAAACAACGTTTGCCGGGACAGCTAGTTATAGATAAAAAAATTTTTAGTTCCTAAAATATATATACCTGCATCTCCTAAAGAGATATTTGGTGCCATTAGGTGGACAGCATGTTAACTTGAGAACAGGATCAGCCTTAGTGTTAGTGGCCCAGATGTGAGCCAAGCCATCCTTCGCTATACTCACGAGTCTCGTGTCGCACGGACTGAAGTCTAGGTCATCTAACTGGAGAAGAAAGAGAATATTAGAAAGTGTATTTAGTCACTAGATGACACCCGCAACTCCTTTGCGCAAAATTCGTTTATAATGCGGAAACCGTACATTTTTTCAAGATGAAACGTATCATAAGTCTTTTTTCAGGACTCAAAGTATCTCCATATCAAATTTCAGCAAAATCCGACAGGCAGACAGACACACTTTCGCATTTTAAATAATATTAGTATGGATTGCATAAAACAAAATAAATATTTAAAACTTATTAACAAACAAAACAATAATTTCTTATCTCCAAAATACCTGATATTTGTTAGATTTAAGTTTGAAAAGTTCATGAGACCAAATAAGAAGATCTTACCTCTTTGGTGTGTCCACTCAATTCAAAGAGTAACTGCATTTTTGGGAAGGACCACACTCTTACAATTCCATCTATACCACCAGTAGCCATCAGTTTACCATTGTGGCTTATTATCACTACCCTTTGTAGTGGCTCTTTTCTACAAAATATTATGAATGGATCATGTTAAAAGCAAAAAACAGCTTATATTGTACAAACCTATTAAAATTATGACATTTATAATTTGAACAGGTTTGTTTACATTTTTCAATACAGAGTTTGCTTTGACCTTAATAGGTTAAAACTTGTTTTAAGAAGCAAAGTGGAAAAACCAAATATTATAATAAACAATTGTGTGAATACAAACCCGAAGTCTGTTTGGACACTATCACAAGGCCGAATTTCAAATGACATTCTTTTTTCTGTGGCACTGCAGCTGTCCATTTTGGATATGTTATCATTTTCCGACACGGTCCGACGACGCCGCCTTATCAGCCCATTTTCAGCCCGAAAACTCCCTCTTCTCATCTCAGCCGGATCCACCATTTTCACATTCACCTTGTACAACTGGCAGTGGCTCTCCTGGCCCGCTGTCAGGTATATTTTATTCTGTACATTCCTTATGGCGCAAGTCATCACAACATTGGGGCCAGTCTCGTACCTCATCACCTCCTCGGCTACATACTTAAAGCCATTATGTGATAATTCAAATATTTCCTTAAAAAGATATTTTAAAATAGATAAGGAATAAATTAAGTGGGGATAGGGCTTGTTTTTTGAGTGAGTTAAAATTTTAGGACGCAAATAATAAATCTTTGAAGTTTGAACACAGCTTCATTGTCATATTGTAAATCATGACTTTTATCTCAGCAAAATGTTGATAAGTAAATATTGGAGTCATCAGTCAACACTAGGAAGTTCACTTAGGCGATAAGAGTAGTAAATAATTAATGATTGCGAAGTTGCTGACGCGTATCAAACTTTAAGCTCTTTGTATTGTTTTTATTGTTTTTGAGCAGGCAACATATTGAACACTTACGAATCCGTTTGCTACGCCCGTGTTCGACGCTCCTCCACCTCCTGCTACCAGAACATGTCGATTTGTAAGCATTTGTAATGTATAAAGAGGAAAATCGACCTTCGCAAGTAAGCCATCATCCTTGCTACTGGACATCTTAACTTATTTTAAATCTTTTTCTAATAAATATATTGGCTACTTAAAACACTTTCTAATTGCGCGAAAACCACACTCATCAGTCTTTCGTAAAACACATACTTATCAATCATATGTTTCAAATTAATTAAACAAATTAATTTTATTTGTACTTCACTCTGGAAATCGGAATTTGCAATTTGGGACTTCCAACATGACAAAAGTCAAAGTCAAATTTACGTCTGTTTGACATTTGTCAAGTTGACAGTGTTTTTTTTTAATTTTTTAATATTACTGACTATAAACATACACTCTGACATTGACGATTCACAAAGGAGATATAATTTAAAAAGAAGAAGAAGAAGACTATAAACATTGACGGTGACGGTTGACCTCGAACATGCACAAGCACAGAATATATAATAGTACTCCGTACAGAAGTTTATCTTAGAAAATGTATCCAACGAAATGTCTTCTTTAAATCTATAAACATAAGGTACCATTTAGAATGACTCAGAGTTCAGCGCCTGTTCGTTTATTTACCTACAAAATTTTTTTACAATCCAATTTCATTCTTATGCCTACGGATAACGATCCATATTACACTGAACCTATACATTGAGCGGCCCGCTCGAATGTACTATTGTGCCGCTAGGGCAGCTAGGGCTGAATGTACCAAAAAAATACCTGCGCGCGGTGCGCTATTAATATTATCATGGTATTATAAACCATAAACTACTTTTTGTGATGATTAATGGAAATTTCTTTAGATAATTATTATATTCAGTTTAATGAGAGTAATTATTTATTTATTTATTTATTTAAACACTTCATGCAAATATTTACATAGGCGGGCTTAATGCCTAGTGGCATTCTCTACCAGCCAACCTTGGGGTGATGATGAGAATAAAAAATAGGCGCATTCTAAAGCAATATGAGCTAAAATATGATGTAATAAATAGTTTTATTAATATTAATGTTTTATATCAACTTATTTTAACTTATACCTACATTTTATCATAATAAACCTACATATACCATACTTACCTGTTACATACTAATACACACTATAATGTTATAATAATACCATACATATTTAAATATATAATTACAATATACCTACATAAAATATGAACATAATTAAAATACTAAATTACTAAAAGAAAATAATATTGAAAAATATGCTAAATATGAATTCCTGTGGAAACTAAATCTAATTACTCATTAATATCATTCAACAGATTTTTTAAATATAATTGACGAACTCTGTGTTTAAAGATATTTTTGTTTGGGGACATCCTGATTTCTTGAGGGAGGGCGTTCCAAAGGAGGATGGACTGTACAAAGAAGGAGGAGTGGACAATGCTGGAATTATGAGGAGGACAGTGGAGGCGCAAGTTTTTGCATGATCGAAGTTCCGTACTATGGGTATTACTAAAGAATTCAAGGTGGGAAGATAAATATGGAGGAGCGCTAGGAGAGTAAAGGAGAGAGTACAGCATACACAGTGCACGCAGTGAACGACGTTGACGGATTGGCAGCCATTGCAACTTAGACCGGTATTGAGAGACATGATCAAACTTACGAAGATTGAAAATGAACCTGATGCAGTTATTTAGCATACGGTCAAGTTTGTTAAGTAGTTCTTCATGAAGTTCAAAACAACAAACGTCACCGTAGTCCAGCAGCGGAACTATGAGGGCTTGAACCAGTAACAACTTTATATTAACAGGTAAAAAGTTTTTTAATCTATAAAGAGATCTCAAAGAGCCGGTAACATTACGACAAACGTTTGTTATGTGTGTACGCCAATTGAGATTATTGTCTATATATAGCCCGAGATCTTTAACACTAGAGCTAAAAGGGATAACACTATTACCAAAAACGACGGGTGGAAGGGCTCTAATGTCGATTCGGCTCAACAAACGAGGACTGCCAATCAAGATTGCTTGACATTTACTGGCGTTTACATGCAGACCGAAATTTGTAGACCACGCGTTTATAGCCTCTAAGTCCCTGTTCATGTTTCTAATCGCGGCAGGTAAATCTTCAACCTTTTCTTGAATATAGACCTGCAAATCATCGGCATAAAGGTGATACGCACAATGAAATATAACTAAGGATATTAAATTAATAAACAATGAAAATAAAAGAGGAGAGAGAATACCGCCTTGAGGTACGCCAGCTTCAAGATCCACCCAACTAGAAGAGGAATCATCTAATCTTACACTCTGCTGGCGTCCTCGAAGATAGGAACGAAACCAATTTAAAACTTCGGGTGAGAGTATACGGGAAAGAATCGACAAAAGAATGTCATGGTCGACGTTATTAAATGCACTAGAAAAATCAATTAGGACTAAGACTGAGATTTTTGAGTTCTCCATGCCAGCCCTTACATCATTAGTTACTTTTAACAAAGCAGAGGTGGTACTGTGCCCCGGTCTGAATCCAGATTGTAGTGGTGAGAGGATATTGTTTTGGTATACAAACTCGGAGAACTGCTTCAGAACACATGCTTCTAGGACCTTGGATAAAAAGGGGAGAATGGAAATAGGACGAAAATGGGACGGTTGTAAAGGATGAGGGATTTTAGGTAATGGACGAATATAGGCTTTACCCCATATTTTAGGAAATGTAGAGGACTCTATAGAAAAGTTAATAATGTGCGTAAGGGCTGGCAGGAGTTCATCAATAATAGGCACTAACATCTGCCGACAAATGTTGTCACAGCCTACGGCTTTGGAGTCAATGCGTTTGATGGTAGCTTTGATCTCACCCGGAGTAATTGGAGAAAAACGGAAACTTTCATCGATAGCAAATGGTAAATTTTTTAGATAGGCAATGGTCTGACGTTTGGTTTGAGCGTCCAATGCAGTATAAGAAGAAAAATGGATATTAATATCATTTAAGTTTATGGAGCTTTGCAAATCACATTGTCTCGGTTTGCCAATACCAATCGTGCCAAGAAATTTCCAAATGCTAGCGGATGAAGAAGAGCATGAATTTATATTATTTAGGATGTGACGGCGTTTCGCATTGCGTATCACCTGATTACACCGATTTCTTACAGCCTTAAAGTCGTTCCAATTATCTTCAGATCGATGAGACCTAAATTTGCGGAATGCCCGATCCCTCCGTCTCATAAGCAATCTAATATCATCCGACATCCACGGTGCTGGTTTATGTTTTAATTTAATCCTTTTAAATGGTGCGTGGGTGTCGAATAGATCGTTGATTTTACTATTAAAGATCTGAACCATATTATCGATAGAGGTTTCTGACATAAGAGGCAACCAATCGATCTCCGCTGCATCGAACTTTAATCTGTTGGTGTCTACGCGAGATAAACAACGTCTGTATATAATTTTAGGACGGAATTTTGCAGGTTTTAGATTGTACCGGACAAAGATAAGGTCATGAAGAGAAAAGGAAGGAGCTGGATACTGACCATGAGAAAAAACTGATGAGGGACTAGATGTCAGAATTAAATCTAACCACGTGTCCTCACCGCTGATGTTGTGATGTGTTGCTTGAAGAGGCAAGTTATGTAAACTGCAAGATTCTAGTATTCTTTGAAGCTTTTGAGAGCGTGGTGATAAATTATCTAAAATAAGTTTAAGTTGAAAAAAATCGAAAATGGCGTAACAGACGTGCCAATAGAGCAACCAAAAAGATACGGGCGAAATACTTTATTATTGGCATTTAAGAATGCTCCAACCGGAGAATTAGCAGGTCGGATGTCTGTCAGTACGAATATCGACGTTAATAACATTTAAATAAGATTCATATTAGCGCGCCTTGTACAGTGGCGGTTACGACGCTCGCCGCGTTCTTGATATTATGGCGAAAATGTATGAAAAAATTTTTTTGTATATATATTTTCCTCACTTCAGTGTACTTAGATATTAAGGTACCTAATCAGACCCCATTTTTTCATATTTTGCGGTTATTGTGATGGTTAAAACGTATTTTATGTGAAAATTTTGTATGCGGCTATAGAATTTTTATGGTACAGTCGTGGAGATGAATATATTATCTTTCATTTGAAACCAAAATATCCTCGCAGTTTGACTCCTAATTCTTTAATAGGGGAATCGGAAAATCGCTGATATTTGTAATAGCGTCCTTAATGGCCGTCACAGACCTAGCTATAATATATATTAATATATTTATAGCTAGGCATATTAATATATATTTATTATTTTCTATACAATTTTCGCGTGACCACACACTCAGCTATCTACACTTCTACACTACTATTATAAAGAGGAAAGATTTGTTTGTTTGAGTCGAATAGGCTCCGAAACTACTGGACCGATTTGAAAAATTCTTTCACCATTGGAATCCTACATTATTTCTGCTGAACATAGGCTACATTTTATTTTGGAAAAAAGTAGGGTTCCGTAAGATATTTGAGTTTTTCGGACGCAAGGTGTAAAAAATCAGCTAGAAAAGTTACTTATTTTGCGTACGCTGCCTAAACTATAAAAGATAGAACCATAAAATGTTCTAAGTAATTGTAGATCTTATAAATATCTACAAAAAAGTCCGCGACACACTATACCTATCTATGTCGAGTGAGGCACAATAGCCATTTATTTATTTAAAAATCCAGATTTTTTTTTGACTACATTTAAACGGATATATTTTACTCACGCTATTAATCCTTATCAAAATAAATTATTTTATCACTAAGTACAGTTTATGTAGATAATATTTGGTCTTTGAATGATTAAAATTGGACGTTTGGTTTTGAAATTATGGTGAAATTAAAATATTACGATAGTGGGCGTCACCAAAGCGCGTGCGGTAGGAAGACAATATTCTGTTGTAGAAATGAAAATTCTGTACATAAAAGATATGAAATGACAACCGAAATTACACCTTTGTCACTACATCGCTATAGAAGCCAAAAATGTGGTTAGTTTTTTGTCTGTCTGTCGTCTGTCACTCTTTCTGTCTGGCTGTATGTTTGTTCCAGCATCACACGAAAAATACTGATCCGATTTGAATGTGGTTTTCGCAGATATATTTATCTTCTTCCAACTTAACATCTGGTGTATAAAATTTTTTCCCCCCACCCCTCTAAGGGGACAAAAGAGGGGGTCAGATTTTGTATCAAACTTTTTTCTTTAACACGAAAACTACTGATCCGATTTGCATACGGTTTTCACAGATTTGCATACGGTTTTCACAGATATATATTATATTTGTCTTCTTCCAACTCAACATCTGGTGTATAAAAATCCTCCCCGGGGCCCTCCCCTCTCAACCCTCTCTGGGGACCAAAGAGGGGTCAGATTTTGTATACAACTTTTTTCTTTAGTGGACTTACTTCATATTAGGTATTAACTGTGTTTTTCAACTTAACATCTGGTGTATGACCTTCCCCCCCCCCACACCCTCTTAGGGGACAAAAGAGGGGGTAAAACATGTATCAACTGATGATGTAGAAAATATTATACTTTAAATGGCAAAACAACGTTTGCCGGGACAGCTAGTAATATATATTTCTGGTCTCAGTGTGTTTAGTACGGTATATTAATATATATTATAGCTAGGTCTGTGACGGCCTTAAGTATATTATTTTAAGGAAGTGACTAAATAAGTATGTCACCGTGGCAACGTCCATCGCGTATACGGCAAAACAACGGGACAGCTAGTATACTTAATATTATATTACTTATTATGATTTATGTTTAATGTATTACCTATATAATGTAATAAAATGTACCTATTCAAAGTACAAATAATACTTTGCAGAGTCATATTATATTACTTACTTTTCAGCGTCCTTAGGTAACCAAAAAAAAGATAAATTTGTATCGCAATCAGTTTTTAAACATTTGAATACAGCACCATACATTTTAGGGTGTTTCTTTTTATTTTCCATTTTAATAAAAACAGTTCAAAACTTAAAAAGTGTGTCCGTCGCTGCTCGCTCGCGCGCGGCACAGCCCCACTGAATTATACCCTGCGCAAGGGCAGCCGCGCGTAGGTATATTTTCGATACCTACGCGCGGAGTGAGACAGGCCTGGCACAAGTGTAGGAAAGTGATGCATTATCCAGAAACGTGCGATTTTGTGTTCCCTCCAAAACTCCATTGAAAGTTTCAGTAAAGCATCTACTACTTTACTGAAACGACCGACTTGACTCCTTGACTGTATTGACTTGTACTTAGACTTTGACTAGACTTATGACCTGACGATATTACATGAAAACGATGCTGAAAATTATTATAGGAGGAATACGGTTTTCCCGCCATATTCCTTACCTTTTTACCTTGTCTGTGGCACAACATACACATACTTTGTGTCAAGTTGCCAAAAACGAAGAAAAAGAAAGAAAGAAAAGACCTCGAACATTGGAGTTTTGCCGGGAATGTGAAAGAGTGATGTTGTGATTTTGTATTATTTTCCTAAAATTGTGTTAAGTTGGGTTTTTAATGTGTAATATTGGTAGAATATTAACCATTAGATATTCTTTATCGTGCACAAGTGTAGTAAAGTGATGCATTATCCAGAAACGTGCGATTTTGTGTTCCCTCCAAAACTCCATTGAAAGTTTCAGTAAAGCGTCTACCATTTTACTGAAACGACCGACTTGACTCCTTGACTGTATTGACTTGTACTTAGACTTTGATTAGACTCATGACCTGACGATATTACATGAAAACGATGCTGAAAATTATTATAGGAGGAATACGGTTTTCCCGCCATATTCCTTACCTTTTTACCTCGGAACAATATGCTTTAGTTATTGTTCCGAGCTTTTTACCTTGTCTGTGGCACAACATACACATACTTTGTGTCAAGTTGCCAAAAACGAAGAGAAAGAAAGAAAGAAAAGAAAAGAAAAAAGACCTCGAACATTGGAGTTTTGCCGGGAATGTGAAAGAGTGATGTTGTGATTTTGTATTATTTTCCTAAAATTGTGTTAAGTTGGGTTTTTAATGTGTAATATTGGTAGAATATTAACCATTAGATATTCGTTATCGTGCACAAGTGTAGGAAAGTGATGCATTATCCAGAAACGTGCGATTTTGTGTTCCCTCCAAAACTCCATTGAAAGTTTCGGTAAGGCGTCTACCACTTTACTGAAACGACCGACTTGACTCCTTGACTGTATTGACTTGTACTTAGACTTTGACTAGACTTATGACCTGACGATATTACATGAAAACGATGCTGAAAATTATTATAGGA
Organism: Plebejus argus; assembly: GCA_905404155.3. Lineage (NCBI taxonomy): Eukaryota > Metazoa > Arthropoda > Insecta > Lepidoptera > Lycaenidae > Plebejus > Plebejus argus. The sequence goes on from FR989927.1 coordinate 23,923,915, forward strand.
GGAATACGGTTTTCCCGCCATATTCCTTACCTTTTTACCTTGTCTGTGGCACAACATACACATACTTTGTGTCAAGTTGCCAAAAACGAAGAAAAAGAAAGAAAGAAAGACCTCGAACATTTTGTAGGTAGGTACCTACATTTTGTACTATCACTACTATCAGCACATGATCAGCACAACTATCAGCTGCAGCGGCCTGCAGGCCTGTCTCACTTCCATATAAACGGCGCGAAATCGTCGAGATATTTACCAACTATTTTTTTTTTAATGAAAAAAGGGGGTAAACGAGCAAACGGGTCACCTGACGGAAAGCAACTTCCGTCGCCCATGGACACTCGCAGCATCAGAAGGCTGCAGGTGCGTTGCCGGCCTTTTAGGGGGTAATAGGGTAGGGAAGGGAATAGGGGAGGGTAGGGAAGGAAATAAGGGAGGGTAGGGAAGGGAAAAGGGTAGGGGATTGGGCGGATTGGAAACTCACTCACTCGGCGAAACACAGCGCAAGCGCTGTTTCACGCCAGTTTTCTGTGAGCCCGTGGCCGGTATTTCTCCGGTCGAGCCGGCCTATTCGTGCCGAACATGGCTCTCCCACGGTAAACAACCTAATATCAACCTTTCGCATTGCGCTTAGCATAATTTGTGGCGTTCATAGTGGCCGCGTTGCTTTATGGACGCTATTACAAATATCAGCGATTTTCCGGTACCCTATTAAAGAATTAGGAGTCAAACTGCGAGGATATTTTGGTTTTAAATGAAGATAATATATTCATCTCCACGACTGTACCATAAAAATTCTATAGCCGCATACAAAATTTTCACATAAAATACGTTTTAACCATCACAATAATCGCAAAATATGAAAAAATGGGGTCTGATTAGGTACCTTAATATCTAAATACACTGAACTGAGGAAAATAAATATACAAAAAAATTGTTGCTTATTTAGTCCTCTATAAAGTCCGCTAAAATTTTTATATAAAAATAAACAACTTTTCCAGTTATAAGAAAAATAAGAAAATTTCTCAAATTTTTTCATACATTTTCGCCATATCAAAAACGCGGCGAGCGTCGTAACCGCCACTGTACAAGGCGCGCTAATATGAATCTTATTTTAATGTCATTAACGTCGATATTCGTACTGACAGACATCCGAACTGCTAATTAAAAAGTTGGAGCATTCTTAATAGTTGATTTGTCTAATTTCGCTAAAAACGTCTTCTTCTACCGTTCCGTTTGGCGACCGCGGTCGTCTTACAAGAACTGTCTGCCGTCTCGCTTCAATCTGCCAGGGGCCCAGGGCTGTCAAGCGAGTGGCGACGCGACGCGGCGCGGCGGATGGGCGGCGAGAGCGCGAGTCGCACATTTTAAATGAGATGCGATGGCGCAACGCAAAAACTTCATATAGCATAGCACTCTTGACAACGCGAAGTTTTACGTTGCGCTCTGCAGCGTCATAGATTTATACGATGCGATGCCGCAACCTAGTGTTGTGGCCTGGTCAACTGCCTAGGAATCAATTTCCTTGGGTATACATTTATACAAAATATAATATTACCCAATCACACGTTCTGATAAATCTGCATTTTGATGTACTTACCAAGATGTACTATAATATCAGACTTGGAATCGATTTCTTCAATGATACAATAAGCATTGATATCTTAATTAAGAGGTATCACACAGACAGACATACTTTCGCATTTATAATATTAAGTAGGGATTATTATGCAAGGTAAATAATAATCAGTAAAGTGATTGAATAATTTACTTTCTATTAACAAATAATACTTTAATAATAACACAATATTGACAAAAATGTTTGAAAAAGTTAGTCAAGAGAAACAAAATCACAATCACACAATCAATTTCACTGTACTCTTTAAAGTTTAAAGGCGTCGAAATTTTGGCAGTGATCTAAAAAAATATATACAACTACTGTTGAGTTGTCATTAATAATTAGTAGTCTCCTAAAATAATAACTTCAACAATTTGTTGCATTACAGTATGTAGTCTGCAAGATGCAAATTATTTGAGCATTTATATTATATAACATAGCTCCCATCGTCAGAGAAAAACATCATAATATCATTTCAATAATCTGAGACTTTTGATTAAATTACCATCGTGATTCGGGATCTGTGTGATAGATTTTACACACAGACCATACATGGAAAGGATCATAAGTATTATACTTAATATTATGATCCTCTCCATGTATGGTCTGTGTACTTAAAGTATATTATAATATACTAGCTGTCCCGGCAAACGTTGTTTTGCCATTTAAAGTATAATATTTTCTACATCATCAGTTGATACATGTTTTACCCCCTCTTTTGTCCCCTAAGAGGGTGTGGGGGGGGAAGGTCATACACCAGATGTTAAGTTGAAAAACACAGTTAATACCTAATATGAAGTAAGTCCACTAAAGAAAAAAGTTGTATACAAAATCTGACCCCTCTTTGGTCCCCAGAGAAGGTTGAGAGGGGAGGGCCCCGGGGAGGATTTTTATACACCAGATGTTGAGTTGGAAGAAGACAAATATAATATATCTGTGAAAACCGTATGCAAATCTGTGAAAACCGTATGCAAATCGGATCAGTAGTTTTCGTGTTAAAGAAAAAAGTTTGATACGAAATCTGACCCCCTCTTTTGTCCCCTTAGAGGGGTGGGGGTAAAAAATTTTATACATCAGATGTTAAGTTGGAAGAAGATAAATATATCTGCGAAAACCACATTCAAATCGGATCAGTATTTTTCGTGTGATGCTGGAACAAACATACAGCCAGACAGAAAGAGTGACAGACAGACAGACAGACAAAAAACTAACCACATTTTTGGCTTCTATAGCGATGTAGTGACAAAGGTGTAATTTCGGTTGTCATTTCATATCTTTTATGTACAGAATTTTCATTTCTACAACAGAATATTGTCTTCCTACCGCACGCGCTTTGGTGACGCCCACTATCGTAATATTTTAATTTCGCCATAATTTCAAAACCAAACGTCCAATTTTAATCATTCAAAGACCAAATATTATCTACATAAACTGTACTTAGTGATAAAATAATTTATTTTGATAAGGATTAATAGCGTGAGTAAAATATATCCGTTTAAATGTAGTCAAAAAAAAATCTGGATTTTTAAATAAATAAATGGCTATTGTGCCTCACTCGACATAGATAGGTATAGTGTGTCGCGGACTTTTTTGTAGATATTTATAAGATCTACAATTACTTAGAACATTTTATGGTTCTATCTTTTATAGTTTAGGCAGCGTACGCAAAATAAGTAACTTTTCTAGCTGATTTTTTACACCTTGCGTCCGAAAAACTCAAATATCTTACGGAACCCTACTTTTTTCCAAAATAAAATGTAGCCTATGTTCAGCAGAAATAATGTAGGATTCCAATGGTGAAAGAATTTTTCAAATCGGTCCAGTAGTTTCGGAGCCTATTCGACTCAAACAAACAAACAAACAAACAAACAAACAAACAAATCTTTCCTCTTTATAATAGTAGTGTAGATGAACGCAGCCAGGATATTATCACTACCACAATAGTAGGCCGACTTCAAACAAACTGACGAATGAGCGCGAAGCGCGAGTACCACTGCTGTCCGCTATAAGCACGCTAGGAACAGCTGAGCAACGCAGCGTCGCGGGCTCACTGGCCAAAGCGCGTGCCGGCCGATATGTCATAAGTCATAACCTCATAACTCATACTAAACGTATCGAGAACACTTCTAACTCGGCCAACTGGTTCGTTCTGCATATTGTGTCACTACGGCCAGGATATTATAAACGCCACTACAGCTATAATAGAGAACGACTCAATTCGACAGCTCTTTACATAGCGACATACATTTTTCACTCATGTTCTGAATTACCCTTTTCACTATTTCACTGTTATTCATAACGTATAAACGCTAATCATTTAAAGCACTATCCGACATTAATTCATACTTTAGACTGTGTTTGTTTAGTTATAATAATAATTATAAATAAAAGTTCAAAATTGTAGCTCATTTACAAGAGCTGCAAAATGCAAGGCCTCAGAATGTCATTTCACTTTCTCGAGGCTGTTTTTGGCACTAGAAAGCAATGTTTTTACTGGCGAGCTCCCATCTAGCTGCTGCTGGACCGATTTTGCATGATATGGAGATACTTTGAATCTCGGGAAAGGACATAGGATACTTTTGTCACGAAAACGAGAATACATTTTTTTTTGCAAAAATTGATTTTTCTCGGAGCTGCCATTATGTGGGTTGGTACTGTTTTGCGTAAATAGGTCCTATCAGGGATCGGAAACCGGTTTATTTTAAAACCGGTTTTGGGGTCAATGACCGAAACCGATTGGATTCCGGTTTAGGTTTAGGTTACCGGTTTAAAACCGGTAACCTAAACCTAACCGGTTTTTTTATAAACCGGTTTGGTAGAATTAACCGGTTAATTTGAGAAACAATGCCGTCTTTTGATTTTTGAATATTTACATGCACTAACGACGTTGTTGCTTGTCTGTAATTGAACAAGGACAGAATGATAATGTATTTTGTAGAACTGTTAGTACGTTTAGGTCTCCCGAGTGGGATGCTGTGTGAGAATGAATCCTTACAAAAAAAATACGTCACGTTCACCAGACAGTCAACCATTTTTCACGGAACTGGAGGAGGATAACATTATTTTTAATGCAGATGCAGAGAATGCCGATGGTAATTAGTATGAAAAGTAAAATAAATGTTTTGATAAATCATAATCATTATCTTTGTCTCATAATTAGATTGTGTGTATATGTCGCAGTCATCTGGTTCAATCTGTGATTCGATTGAATGACTAGCGTATTCATTGAATGACACCGTTCTATTGAATGACTGAAGGACAACTAGTCAAGACGCTGACTGTAACGTTTAACGTCTTGACTAAACGTCATCATAGTGAAGTCGTTAAATGGAATGCTATGATTTTTTTAAAGTATTTGTTGGTGGCGTACTAATAGGTTAATCTAGAAACTGACTTCAATTATGAGGCGACGGCTACTTCTGGGTGGTTTACAAAAAAAAATAACCACGATGGCTAAGGCGGGAGCTTCGCTGCGCTACGCTCCCGCCTTGCCATCTAACCTAACCAAATCCAATCGTATGGGACAGACGGAGTAATAAATACATTGCTATTAATTACCTAAGAATTATATACTGTTCTTATATATTTCCTATTCCGTTAAAAATAAATACATTCAATTACTTGACTGATTTCATATCCGCTCTCTTCAAAGGGCTATGTTAAAAATCGCTAACTAGTTGAACGTTGAGTAACGATTGTTCAATCAACGTTCGGCCGAGTCATTCAATTGAATGGAGTCATTCAATGAATGCGCTAGTCATTCAATCGAACCGCAGATTAAACTAGATGACTGCGACATATATAATGCTTTTTTTATAGGTAACAAAGAGTCACAGTCATTGATATCGACTAATCCTTATGGAAAGGGCAAACAAACGCATACAGACATCCCGGATAGCTTGCTTCCTGTAGCTAAAAAGTGTCGAATTTCTAACATAGAAAAAGGTAAGTGTCATATTAAAATCTATTTTGTAATTCGCATCGTAATTTTTGTCTACACTATGTGTCTAGGCTTTGTTTTCATAATAATCTTTATATTATTATTATTATCTTTAGGGTATATATGCGGCGTAATCACGTAGAACGAATCGAGAACAACACATTTAATTATGTACTGTGATTTATTAATAGCTTTTGCCTGCGGCTTTGCTCGCGTTAAGGAGTAATGTTGATATTTGTTGTCAATTTTTTTTAACTTTTTAATATTAAAAGTATATTAATTTATGTTACTTCTATTAAATGCAAGTTCCATGAAATAATACGTCATGTACTGTTTTATTAGCTATATTTTTTATTTCAGATGAAAACTCTGCGACAAGAAAATATGACAGTATTTTGAACAATGAACAACCTAAAGAGTTATTTTCTAAGAATTATAGCAGTAATAATTTAAACAACAACGAAGATTCTAATGAAAATGATAAATTTTCAGCAGCTAATGAAAATGAAGACGTGGAAAATGAATCAAATTCTGCATCTGATTTACATAATATAAAAAATGCAGATAACGTACAAGGCGAGGCGTGTAATGAATGTACTTTTGACAAAGAATTAGATGAAAGAAATTACGATTTCGGAAATTTATTAATTGGAGAACTTCAATTTTTGCCGCCTTGTATGCGATCTGTCATCTGAACCATACATTACCATATTAAAATACGTAGATTCTTTAAAACAACTACATCGTAAAAGGCATAATACTTAATTAACATTATTTTTTAATAATTATTCAATAAATACACTTACAGTGAATGTTTTTAAAGTAAACTTTCATTAAGAAATAAAATAAGTTAAAACCTAAAGAGTATTTTTTATTATTGTTCGTTTACTTCCTAAGCCTCTCTCCTCTCATGAAGCTGCTTAAGTAGCACTGGTTTTTTTCGCCACACATTCACATTTACTGTGATGGCCGACATACTATTATCTAACAAGTGAGGTAGTTATTAAGAGTACTTGGGCTTATGGTCCAAAAAAATTAGTACCAATGGGACGAATGACTAGATAACATTGAAATAAATAGATGACTAGAAAACATTGAAATAAAATTAAAGTAGGTATTTTTCTATAAACTAAAATCACAGCCCCCCTAGACAAGTGTCAAAACGCTAACGCTAACTCTAACGATACAAAATGTATGCGATTTGACATAAGACATCGCTTCGCTAGCGAATACTAATGTCAAATCCCATACATTTTGTAACGTTAGCGTTAGCGTTAGCGTTAGCGTTTTGACACTAGTCTACAGGCCCAGGTTTTATTATAAAAAACATCTTAGGTGTACCTTGTAATTGTGAACTTATAGTTCACTAGCTGTAATTGCCCACGGCTTCGTTCGCGTTAGCATAGTCAGGTCACGTCCAAAATATTATTTTTCAAAAATACGTATTCAATGTACAGAATTGACTTTTCTACAATTTTATTCAGTAATCAAAATCCTATTAAAGCGAACGCCTTCATCATAGAAGCTCAAATCTTTAATAATTTCAGTGCAATCAGTCGAAAGTCTATGAAAATTTCTAAAAACTTTCATCCTTTATTTCATCCCCTTAGGGGTGTAATTTATTAAATTCCTTTCTGAAGGGATGCCTTTATCATAGTATCTTTATGCATACAGTCTAAGACCGATCGGTTTAAAATTGACAAAGTCTCATACAAACTGTCAACCCCAATTTCACCCTCTTGGGGGTAGAATTTCCAAAAATACCTATATATATGTCGCAGTCATCTAGTTCAATCTTCGGTTCGATTAATGACTAGCGCATTCATTGAATGACACCATTCAATTGAATGACTCGGCCGAACGTTGAATGAGCAATCGTCACTCAACGTTCAACTAGTTAGCGATTTGTAACATGAATACGCTAGTCATTCAATCGAATCACAGATTGAACCAGATGACTGCGACATATATATATATATATATATATATATATATCCATTCAATTTTAATTAGTAACCCAATAATAAAGTTTCATGTTTCTAACTTCAGAAATGACGTACTTTCATACAAACTTTCAACCCCTATTACACCCCCTTTGGGTTAAAATTTCCAAATTTTCTTCCTTAGTGGGTGTCTACTTAATAAAAAAACCATGCTCACCAAATTTCGTGGCTGTAACTTTAACAGTTTTTGTTCTGCGATAATGAATCAGTCAGTCAGTCAGTCAGGACTTGTAATTTTATATATTGTATAGATATAAGATAATTTACTAAGTTTTAAGATATTAGAATTGCCAGTAGGTCACTCAAATAATATTATTATGTAATAATATTATAATTATTAAAGTATGAGTAATACTCTTCATACATTATTTTTTCTTATTTTCAATAATATTACAATTTTTTAACAAAAATAATCCTATGTTACATTAAGTAATTGGGTCATAATTTATATAAAAATATTTTTTTATATAATAATAATAAATCAAGTATTAAAATTTAAAAATGCCTGAAATTAGTCTTAAGGGCCCGGGTTACCCTCGAAATTTTCATACATTCTTAATACCAAAATCATTTTCTCATGCGAAAATATTTAACATGTTTGAGTTATTTTTCAGCTTAAGATAGTAATTACCTATGGTCCTGAACAAATTTTTTTTACAAAATATTTAAATACTAAAAAAAAAATTTTTGTGTTTAAATATTTTTTAGTAAATTTACTACTAAATATTTAAACACCAAAAAATAGACAAAAATACTAAAAAATATATAAATATATAGTAAATTTACTACAAAATATTTAAACTTTAAAAAATATTTTTTATTATTTAATTTACTAAAAAAATATTTAAACACAAAAATTTTTTTTTTAGTATTTAAATATTTTGTAAAAAAAATTTGTTCAGGACCCTAGGTAATTTCTATCTTAAGCTGAAAAATAACTCAAACATGTTAAATATTTTCGTATGAGAAAATGATTGTGGTATTAAGAATGTATGAAAATTTCGAGGGTAACCCGGGCCCTTAAGTGTAGTAACATTCGTTAAAATTCGTTAAAACTATTTATAAAATTATAATCTTATATAAAGTCTTACGAGACTTTAACAGTAATTAACGTTAGTTTAAATACTTTAATTATCTCAAGTCATTCGTCCCATTGGGACCCAAAATGTTGGGGACCAATAGCCCAAACATCGAATATATTTTGTTTTCCTTTTTTCTTCCCATAATTATTAATTTACAAAAAGAAGAAACCAACACTCGCGGCGAAGGACGAACGAAGTAATTAAACAAACCCCGCGCCGCGCATGCGAGATAGAGAAGAAAGGTGCGCGTGTGACGAGATGGGAGATAGTGCGGAGCGGCAACAGCGCGGCGATGCAAAAGTGCGAGCCGCGCGCCGTTCAAACCGGTTTATTTCGGTTTGTTTCGGTTTGTGAGAGCTTAAAAATTTTGTTCTTTTTACCGGTTATTCTATTTACCGGTTTTATGGAGGAACGAAATTATATCGGTTTATCGAACGAAATTAACCGGTTTTTCAAAACCGGTTCCGATCCCTGGGTCCTATTGGTTGTATGCTCGATGGATACCAGTGGTTCGGTGGCAGGGCTAGTATGTGAATATGATGGATCTTATGAGTCCGTCGCGCACGGAGTCGGCGCTCTGCCCCACGCCGAAGTTGAAGTGTACGGCGTCGGCGAGCACCTGCTGCGCCGCCGTGCCCATCGGGTACCACCCCACCTTGTTGAACACGATGCCCACCTTGTACACCTGGGAGGAGAGGGGCATGGATTATGAAAATTGTAATACTATCAGAGAAGTTGATTCCTAGGCAGATGGGGGACCTACGTAGTTTGGTCGCGTTATGTCAAACCCAGCCGACCACACTAGAAGCAGCATCATCCAACACAGACAGTAAACAAAAAGGTTTTGTTCGACGTTTGACACTGGTTCTGTCAATATTCTGATATGACGTGTGCAACATGTCGGGTTTGGTCTGCACCATAATACCTAGCGGAATAGAGCAACAATCTCGAGCTGTCAAACGTAACCGAAATTGGTTTTCATCTGTGTAAAAAATATGTGTACGTACTACGTATACACTTACACAAGCATGATTAAACATGAATTCTATGAGATTAAATTGTCAACGGGCTGATCCGGGCTGACTGGACGTCAAAAAAAGAGTGCTGCTGCCATGTATCACACGTCTCTTTTTACCACGCAGTGTTACTCATAGTGACATCTCGCTTGCTCAGGCCTTTGTTTCTCTATTCCGCTAGGTATATTAACTTTGTGGTCTGCACTCTGCAGTCTGCAGGTACTAGTAGCGCCCTTTGCTCCGACCGTAAATTTGCTAGTGGTGCATAAAAACGACGTGTGACCCAACACAGGTGTAGCACTGTACCTTGTTCCGCTGCACGTACACGGGTCTGTTGAACATGATGTCGAGCAGGTGTCGGTACAAGACGCGCGAGGTGTAGTGCGTGTAGGTGAGCCGCGCGCCGTCCGCGTCCAGTAGGTGCGCGTACAGCAGCTCGCAGTACCCGCCCGCCAGCGACTGCCCCGCCCCGCCCTCCTCGCTCGGCGCCTGCGTCGGCACCTGCAAACAACCACACTAAACACTCAATACTGAAAGGTCGCACCATAAAAAAGGTTGATAAACACTGGTTTCACTTGAATTTATTTTGTTAATTGAATCATGTTTTTGTGCACAGTAAACTATATATTTTGTTGTTGTTGTATGCCCTACATAAGTGTAGTCATACTATTTGATGTAATCACCTGCACGCCGAGCACACAAATGTTCTTATCGACCATGAATGTGACGGAGCTGTCGAGGACGCTGGTGTTGAGGAAGTCGGTGTGGGTGACCAGCGCGCGCCGGCAGTAGCTGCGGTGCTCCCCGCGCTCCGCCCCCGCCGCCCCGTCAACCGCGCCCCTTGCCAGCAGGGCTGCAACTGCTGCAAGGATGTGGAATAATTGGCCAAGTGCGATTCGGACTCGCGCACGAAGGGTTCCGTACCGGTATAGAGCGAAAGTAGACAAAAAATTGTGTTTTTGTATGGGAGCCTCCCAATATTTTCTTTATTTTAATTTTATGCGTAGCTATTACCATTATTGATAACGAGCAAAAAAGGCCAAAAAAATCACGTTTCTTGTATGGGAGCCCCCCTTAAAAATTAACTTTATTTTACTTTTAATATTGTCGTTATAGCGGCAACAGTTATACACAATCTGCGAAATTTTCAGAAGTCTAGCTATAGCGGTTCTTGAGATACAGCCTGGAGACAGACAGACGGACAGACATCGAAGTCTTAGTAATAGGGTCCCGTTTTTACCCTTTGGGTACGGAACCCTAAAAATCGACACTTGTAAAGTGGTAACAGCTACGCACTTGAAATTTTCACAAAATCCTTAATTGTATTTGTACTTTAATAATTAATAATAAAATTAAAATAAAGTAAATATTTAAGGGGGGCTACTATACAAAAAACACAATTTTTTGTCTCCTTTGCTCTATACCGGTACGGAACCCTTCGTGCGCTAATCCGACTCGCACTTGGCCGATTATTATTTTTTTAAACAATGTGTTCTTTACAACAATCGTCTGATCCTTTCCCAGAAGATTATTATGTGTTATACCTTCATGGCGAGCGGGTCTGTCCCAGCCGGCGCGGTCCCAGGGCTGCGCGCGCTCCGCGCGGTCAGGCCGCAACTCCGCGCGGTCGGCCCGCAACTCCGCGCGGTCGGCCCGCAACTCCGCGCGGTCAGGCCGGTGGTCGCTGGACGGCAGCCACACCACGTCCAGCGACACCGGGCTCGGCGTGTCCACCGCCGACACAGACAGGCTGTAGTCCTACAAACATTCATAAATCATTAGTACAGGCAAAAAAATACAATTTTCTAGGATAAAAACGTACGGACTACGGATTAACTTCTTGAAAATCGGTTTTGTAAATTTAACTTACGACATGACATTAGATCAGCATTGACAACAACTTAGCCATATCCGTAATCCTTATCCATCTTGCATCTTCTCAAACAACATCCATTTCAATATTATACAGCATGACTGGTGAGAGTGAGACATGTTCAATACTCGAGGACGTGATATTTGGCTATTATATTAGTTGGAAAAAAATAATATAAAAATGACCTTAGCGCGCGGCGCGGGGCGGGGTGGGCCGCATAGTAATTTACGAAGTGTCTATGGTTCATTTGTTTAAAGGGAAATTTGGTCAAAAATTAAGTACTTACCTAATTTTATTACATAATTATAATGAGAATCGAATACCGAGTACTCCCCTTAAGTATCGGTCATGTCTCACCAGTCACCAGTCACCAGTCATGCTGTATAAATGCGAAAGTGTGTCTGTATGTCTGTTTCCTCTTCACACCCAAACCGCTCAACTGATTTTGCTGAAATTACTATGACTTATATTACTCAAAGTAATATGGGGATACTTTGAGTCCCGGGAAAGGACAAAGCATACTTTTTATCTCGGAAAAATGTATGGTTTTCGCGCGATAAACTAATTTTGACACAACGGAGTTGCGGGAGTCCTACACTAGTTTAGTATGATAATATTATATAGGGCTCCCACACAAAACTGCGAATTCGCATCGTATCGCAAATATATGCGACAAAACTCGTAATAAAAACCGGCCAAGTGCGTGTCGGGCCACGCACAATATAGGGTTCCGTAGTGCCGCTAGTTTTTGTAAATTTTTGTATAGTCAAGTAGTCAGTAGATTGTTTTACACTACTAACAATATCATCTCAGTTACTTTCAAACTACTTTACTTCGCCGAATACATTTTTTTAGTTGATCGACTATTACTCAATAACTTATCAAGTCTTCTTAGCCGTGATAGTTTTCCTTTTAAATTCAGCATATTTCCTACTCCCGTGAATTTTTTCACATTTCCAGAAGCAACCGTTTAGCTGGTAGAAGGGGGGGACACTGGACTCTAACGATTTTTATCACTTTAAAACTTTAAATTTTTCACAAATGGATCCCTAAATCGGAAAATGATCTATGGATACTTATAATATTTTTAAAAAACCTATCCAACAACACCCCACACGATGGGGTGGGGGCGAAAAAAACATTCAACCCCGCTTGATGTGTAGGGGAGGTACCATTTATGTACCATTTTGTCGGCATTATTAATATGTGTATTCATGCCAAATTACAGTTTAGTAGATCCTATAGTCTCTGAGCAAAACCGCGGACGGACAGACAGACGGACAGACGGACGGACAGGCCGAAACTATAAGGGTTCCTTGTTGACTACGGAACCCTAAAAATGACAATTCGCAGTAATGTGTAGGAGCATTACCGGCGCGGCGAAGTGCGAGCCGAGGAGGGACTTGCGCGGCGTGCGCGAGGTGGAGAAGCCGCGCGGCATCGGCACGTCGGACGTGGACAGGATGTTCATGAGCACCGCGAACGCCTCCGACTCCGTCAGCAGCGTCGAGCGCGCCGGCCCCGCCGCGAACTGCTGCGCCGACAGCGTCAGGAACCGCACGCGCTCCAGCGCCGGCCGCACCAACGCGCGCGCCGCCGCCCCCGCACCCCCACACGCCCCCCCGCACGGCCCCGCGCCTCCGCCCGCACTGCCACCTGCTGAGATTTAACATGGGCTAGTTCCGGATTATTAAAACGTCCTAAGTGTATAAGCTTTATGTTTAGTTCATATAATAATTTACGTTAAACCTCATTACCCTCATCAATACCCTCCCCTATTACCCTATTCCCTCTCAAAAGGCCGGCAACGCACCTGCAGCTCTTCTGATGCTGCGAGTGTCCATGGGCGAGGGAAGTTGCTTTCCATCAGGTGTGAGGTGACCCGTTTGCTCGTTTGCCCCCTTATTTCATAAAAAAAGCATTTTGTACGTAATATAAAATAATAAAGAGTTAGAAACATAAGTATTGGATTCATTGATTATATAAGTTTTCGTAGAAATACATAGTAAATATGAACATGCGTCATAGGTTTTTAAAATAGTTTTTTACATTTCTCTGTCTTCTATTTGCAGTGCATGTTACATACCTAAGTACTACATAAAATAAAACTGATTAACATAATATCCAGTACATAAACATTTTAACCATTAGTGAAATGAGTTTAGACAATAAAAAACAACGCGCCATTTGGATTGTCCGACGATTTTTGTATTGACCAGCTAAAGGGCCACTCTCATTTCCAAAGTGAAATAACTCTAAACGCATGATAGTATTTAAATCACCTTTAGGTCTGCTAGTCTCGGGCTGGGGCTCGTGTTCGGCGCGGCAGGGCTCCGGCGCCGCCGCGGGGCTGCTCTCTGCACTGCTCTCGACGTTTACCACCTACACAATACAGTTACGTGATGAATTACAACATTTTTTTAATGGATCCATCACATTAGGCTACTTGACCTAATTTTTTTCTTCATGCTAATCGCTTCTTAATCATTATTTTCACGAAATAAACTAATATTTTATTATTTTACACAGTAAAAACCCATAAAAATGTTGATTGAAAAATACGCCTTATAAATGGCGCCGAAAACACTGTCCGCCATAGTGTGACGTCATACTGTTTGTATTTTAGAGTCTCTTTATTTAACATTTTTTTATGTGCTAAATGTACGAGTCTTAAGGTGCCCAAAAATTATAAAAGAATTAAATAAGAAATTAGAAATCATTTGTAATGTTGAAAACTTTTGGAGAAAAGATTTGGCCATTTCATTTCCCGTCTACAATAAATGGAGATAATATATTGTTACGTGCTAAGGTTCGATGATTCGGAGAAAAAGACCTGGTGACTCTCTTGAAGACTTTTATTTGCACTACACTTAACACTTACACTACACTTACACTAGATCACTATGTCTAAACACTAAGCACTCGGTCCAAACACTATGCACTAAGTTCAAACACTAAGCACTATCACTGGTTCACTCACTAAGTCACTTGTTTCTCACTTCCGAAGTCGCTTTGATTATCGCTCACTCGAAAACATTCGAAGACTGGCTCCCGGCGTGTTTACCTGCCCTATTTATACGGGTCGAGGCGAGCTCTAGACCGTGCGAGAATATTCCACAACATGTAAACAATCGTGGGAAAATTCCAGAGTGTACGCGCAAATAAACAAAAACATGCAAGTAGCGGCATCTGGTATTGAATAGGGGATTTACGCTGTCTGTGATGGTTTCGCCTGGTTGCCGCTAGATGACACTACGTGTCCGCATTCGTAACACTACTCCCCTCTTAGAGATGCTCGTCCCGAGCATCATTGTTACTGCCATGGTAACGCGCCAGACGGTCTATGTGTACCACTTTGAATGTCCCTCTTGGTTGCTTTTGAATCCTATAAGTCACATCATTCAATCGGGTAACCACTTTGTATGGGCCGTCCCACTTGGTCTGCAACTTTGGAGATTTCCCTTTTCGACGAGTTGGGTTATGCAGCCACACCAGTGTCCCTTCTTCGAAGCCGCTCGTGTTCGATTTCCGGTCGTATCTGGTCTTCATGTTCTCACTTGAATGTAACCCATTCTCCCGAACCATGGCGTGTATATAGCGCATCTTTTCCCTCAAATCGCAGACATAGTCTTGTACGGTCTTTGGTTCCTCCGGTGACCCTCCTGTCAAGAGGTCTACTGGTACTCGTAGTTCTCTACCGTAATTGACATATGCCCGGGTAGCCTTTATGCTCTCATGCTCGGCGGTACGGTACGACAGAAGGAAGAGCGGTATGTACTTGTCCCAATCCTTTTGTTTTTCATCTACCAATTTCGCCAAATGCCTCTCAAGGGTCTGGTTAAATCTCTCAACCATTCCATCGGACTGTGGATGGTACGCGGTGGTCCTCGTTTTATGCATTCCCAAGATTCTGCACACTTCCTGGAAGACCTGCGATTCGAAATTCCTGCCCTGATCGGAATGGATTTCCAGAGGCACACCAAAGCGAGATATCACTTCTTCCACAAGCTTAGAAGCAACTGTCGTAGCTTCTTGGTTTGGTATGGCGAACACTTCAGGCCACTTGGTGAAGTAGTCCATGACGACCATGAAATACTTGTTTCCCGACTCCGTTACAGGAAATGGCCCAGCTACATCAACTGCAATTCGTTCCCACGGTGCGCCAACGTTATACAACCGCAGGTTCCCACGGCTCCTGGTTTGTGGTCCCTTCACTGCAGCGCAAGTAGTACATTTGCGGCACCAATCCTGCACGTCATCTCGACAATGCAACCAGTAGAATCGTTCCCGCACTTTTGTTAACGTCCTCTTGACACCTAGATGACCTCCTGATACGCCATCGTGCATTTCACGGAGAATATCTGGTACTCTCGCTCTTGGGACAACTATCTGAAGATGGAACTCTCTGCCGTTAGTCTTCTCCCATTTCCGGTAGAGTATTCCGTTTTGAAGTACCAGACTCTCCCATTGCGCCCAGTACGCCTTAGTGACAGCGCCCGTGGGTGCAACCTCACTCCAGATTGGTTTTACATCACCCCGTTTCTTCCATGTGATGATGTGCCGAAGGTCGTCATCTGTTTCTTGAGCCTCTCTCATAGCATCATTCTCCCATGGGCCCAAAGGACTTGTTCTCGTTAACTTTATTGTCACTTCATTAGATTCCTGCTTAACACAATGTTTGCAGTCTTCTGAACACGGCCTTCGTGAGAGTGCGTCGGCGTTCCCATGCGACTTTCCGCTGCGGTGTTCGGTCTTGAAGTCGTACTCCTGGAGCTGCTCAATCCATCGTGCTACTTGACCTTCTGGGTTCTTGAATTGCAGTAGCCACTTCAAGGCTGCGTGATCAGTTCGCAGTAAAAACTGTCTGCCGATGAGGTATTTGCTGAAATGTTGTAGCGTCTTTACAACAGCCAAGAGTTCTCTTCTTGTCACACAGTAGTTTCTCTCTGGCTTGGATAAAGATTTGCTGAAATACGCAATCACAACTTCTCTTTCACCCTGTTTTTGAGATAACACCCCTCCAATGGCCGTGTTGCTTGCGTCCGTGTCGACTATAAACTGACCTTCAGGTTGTGGATACCCCAGGATTGGTGTTTCACACAGATGTTTCTTCAGTTTCTGAAAAGAATCTTCAGTAGTCTCGTCCCAAATAAACTGTCGTTTATCTTCTGTCAGCCGATGTAATGGCTTGGCTATCTCCGAGAATCCCTTAGCAAAACGCCTGTAGTAGGAGCATAGGCCGAGAATTAATGCTCGCACTTCAGTTTTGTTCTTAGGGGTTGGCCAATTTTGAACTGCTTCCAGTTTCTCCGGGTCCGTCTGGATTCCATCACTGGAGATAACATGGCCGAGATAATTGACCTTACTCCTGAATAAACGACACTTTTTCGGATTCAACTTTAACTTGGCCCCCTCTATTTTGGCGAAAACTCGTTCTAAGTTTCGCAAATGGTCCTCGAAGTCGCGGCCAACAATGATGACGTCGTCCAAGTAAACTAAGCAAGCCTCTCCAACTAAGCCTGCCAGTACACACTCCATGAGTCGCTCAAATGTGGCAGGTGCGTTGCACAATCCAAAGGGCATGACGTTAAACTGCCATAAACCTTTACCGGTGGAAAAAGCTGTCTTCTCCTTGTCTTTTGGATGAATTTCCACCTGCCAGTATCCAGATTTCAGGTCCAGGGTCGAAAACCATTTCATGCCACTCAAGGTATCCAGAGTGTCGTCGATCCGAGGTAATGGGTAGCTGTCCTTCTTAGTGACATCATTGAGACGCCTGTAGTCCACACAAAATCTTGTGCTGCCATCTTTCTTCTTCACTAATACCACAGGTGAGCACCACGGACTTGCTGACGGTTCAATTATTTTATGCCTTCTCATGTCCTGCAAAAGGCCTTCCACTTCCTTCTCCTTTGCAATTGGTATCCGTCTTGCTCGTTGACGAATCGGGTTCTCGTTTCCGGTATCTATCCTGTGCTGAACCATCGACGTTCTTCCAAGGTCACCTTCCTGACTGGAGAAGATATTCGCGTGGCGCTGTAAAAACTTCTTAGCTTTCATCCTCTGCGAATAAGTCAGATTACTCTTGCAGTCATCGAGTAGCTCAGTCACTAATCCATTGTTGCTGCTGTTTGCTGGGTCTGCGTCCGTCGTCGAACTGCACTTTCTCATCCAGACAACTTCCTCGCACTTTCCAATGACGTCACCTTTGTTCAAGCAGATCTCGCGTTCACCAAGATTCAAAACCCGGACCACAGCGTGACTGCTTCCACTCACAAGGGTTCTTGCCGTCATCAGTTTTCGTGCTGATGTCTTGGTGGGTGTGTCTTCGATCAACACGCATCTGTTAGACTTGTTCTTTCCAGCTGGCGGTAGTTTCACCAGCACCCGGGCTTCCGCTCGTCCAGGTATAAGGACTTCTTTTACACATGCGACTTTCCCGCAGGCGCCTCCAAGGATGAAAATTTCTTCTTCGCCACACTTGAAAACTCCGTCAGCGACATTAATCCTGCAGTTATGCTTCTTCATGAAATCCAAGCCCAAGATGCAATCATCCATTATTTCAGCCACGATAACGTCATGAGGGTATGAGGACCCCCCTACATTAATCGTAATTGACATTTCTCCCAGGACGGGTATTGGCTGACCGGAGGCAGTAAGAAGCCGACAATTAATTCTCCTCTTATGTCCCCTTGCGGCCTTTACCAGATTTGGGTTCACTATTGTTCTAGAGGCTCCTGTGTCTAGAGTAATTTTGCAATCCGTCCTGTTAATAGTCCCCTGAATCACAAGACTATTCCCGCTGCTTGCTTGGGAGACAACAGTTATTGGGGCTTCTTCCGCGTCAGACAGTACTTGCCCCTTAGTCCTGGCTGAAGCCCTTTGCTTCTTCAGCTCCTCCATCTGTTCCTCAAGCCTTTTCATTCTTGCCATCTGGGTATCCTTCTGCGGGCAGTTGAGCTGAAGATGACCCCTTTCGCCGCACTTGTAGCACATGGCTCCAAAATTTCTCTTCGTAGGAGCCTTGACCTCCTTCACTTCCTCCGGGACCTCGCGGATTTTATAGGTCTGCCGTATGTCACGCCGGACAGCCTCGACCTCTAGAGCATGCGCCAACGCTTCCTTTAGCGAGGTGTGGTGACGTAGCCTTACTGCAGCTCGGACTTCCAGATCCCTGATTCCGTCGACAAAGGCTTGAATAGTGTTTGAGTCAACCATCTTGGAGTCTGCTCCTGGATGTGCCTTCTTGACCAGTTTTTCAATTTCCAACGCCCATTGTTGTAGTCCCTCTCCTGAGCGTTGGACTCTGTCACGAAGTTGGGCACGGAACACGTGCTCCAGGTGTCGCTCCCCGTATCTGGATTCAAGCGCCTCCATCAGATCTTGGAACCCATTTCCTGTGTGTGCTTCCAGGACCGACAAAGCTTGCCCTCTGAGCGCAACAGTGAGAGCGGTCAGGCATTGGTCTTCCGTCCATCCGTTGGCAGTAGCAACCGTCTGGAATTGCTGACGATAAGCGTTCCAAGAAGTAGTACCGTCGTATGGTGGCACTTTAACTTTTGGTCCTTGTACCACTACTCCGGTAGTTCCACTCGACGTCGCGACTCCTGTGGTTTCCAGGCGCACTTTCCACTTCTGTAGTTCTGTGAGGCCACTTTTCACATTTTCCATATCCACTCCTAGCCCGGTAATGCGTTCTTCCATTATGTCGACATCTTTCCGAAGCTTGGTCACCGTGTCACCAACATCCTTTATTGCCAATAGCGCTTTTTCTTGGAAGTCCCTTTGTTGCTCTTGAGACTCCATCATTGCCCGAATGTCAGCCCTTTGAGAATCTTGCAGAGCGCCGAGCTTGCGATCTTGTGATTCCATCATTGCCCTTTGAGAATCTTGCAAAGCCTGGATTAACCCAATTATGCTTTCCAATTGAGGAGCCATTTGGGGGGCCGTAGAAACTACGGGCGAGGCATGGTGGCTGGAGCCAGTTAATGGGGCTTGATCAGTCGGGGCCTGGTGGGCGGCGCCAGTGGGCGTGGCCTGGTGGGCGGAGCCAGTGGGCGTGGCCTGAGTGGGCGTGGCCTGGTGGGCGGAGCCAGTGGGCGTGGCCACACCCAAAGTGGGCGGGGCCTGAGGGGCGTGGCCAGTGGGCGGGTCCCGGTGGGCGGGGCCAGTGGGTGAGGCCTGCCCCGCAGTGGGCGGAGCTTGGTCCCCAGTGGGTATGGCCTCCGCAGCCTGTTGCGTCCTAGTCCTGACACTTCCCTCGAAGTCTTCTCCCGGAGTCACTGGCACTGCGCCGTTGTCCTCACGCTCCCCTTGAACTCCTCTCTCGGAGTCGATGGCAGCAGCTCGCTGTGCCCTTGTCCTGACACTCCCCTTGAAGTCCTCTCTCGGAGTCAATGGCATCTCCAAATCTCACTTCCGACACCAGTTGTTACGTGCTAAGGTTCGATGATTCGGAGAAAAAGACCTGGTGACTCTCTTGAAGACTTTTATTTGCACTACACTTAACACTTACACTACACTTACACTAGATCACTATGTCTAAACACTAAGCACTCGGTCCAAACACTATGCACTAAGTTCAAACACTAAGCACTATCACTGGTTCACTCACTAAGTCACTTGTTTCTCACTTCCGAAGTCGCTTTGATTATCGCTCACTCGAAAACATTCGAAGACTGGCTCCCGGCGTGTTTACCTGCCCTATTTATACGGGTCGAGGCGAGCTCTAGACCGTGCGAGAATATTCCACAACATGTAAACAATCGTGGGAAAATTCCAGAGTGTACGCGCAAATAAACAAAAACATGCAAGTAGCGGCATCTGGTATTGAATAGGGGATTTACGCTGTCTGTGATGGTTTCGCCTGGTTGCCGCTAGATGACACTACGTGTCCGCATTCGTAACAATATAAAACTGGTGTTTTATTTGAATTACTCAAGAAAATATATTTTGCAAATCTTTCTAGGCTTATTCTTATTATTTATGTACAAATAAACTTACACATAACGAGCGCGATAAATAAAAGATATTAAATTACGAACATGATGACGTCACATCCAAATCGGAAGTACTGCAAAAGCGTTTTAGTCAGTACAAATCATATTTTCATAAAATCATATTTTCAAATCGACTTTATTTATCAATCATAAGCTTTTATTTGATGATAAGGGTGAAATACGGTTTCCTACGCCAAGTTCTACTAGAAATATGCATTTGTTCAATGAAATTGAATATAGGTCAAGTAGCCTTTTGTGACTCCTGAGTAGCCAGGATTGATAGTGGTGAGACTCAAAAGTCAAACATTTTTATATAGAAGCGCTGTCATCGTTTTAACGAAAGAATGAGAAGAGTAGAGAAAAAGAGAGCAGCCGTTTTTTTCTTTCACCTATTTTCTGTTCTACAGAAAGTTAGGTGTGTGTCAACTGCAAGTATTCTGATAGACGGCAAGCACACACACACAAATAGATCGCGGCTATGCGTATCATAGCCGAGAGATGTTACACTGTTCCTATAAAGTGGTACAATATATTATTTTGAATCATACTTGCTCCCTCTCCTGTGAAGTAGAAGGCATGATGCTCTTCCTATCCGAGCTGGAGGTGCTGGCCGCAGGACTTGCGCTTCTCTCTGCATTCCGCCTTTCTGCAGCTTTTGCGTATCTTTAAGTAATAGTAATATGATAATATTATAAAAATAATGATCATTGCAGCAGTAGAAAACATAAGATGATAGTTTTACATAAAGTAGATATTTTTTTGCGTACACATTTCTTATTCTTAGTACATAATATTATCTACTTAGAGTGGGTTGCACCAAGTTACTCTAACTATAACTTTAACCATAACAAAAAGTTAAATGAACTGTCAAATCCCTAGTTAGAAAGTCCATTATGGACATAAACCTATAATGCATAGACCAACAAAGAGTGCGAGAGAGAAGAAAATCCTTTATGGAATTATAACAAGATGAAAAGAGAGAGGCAGTCTAATGTGAACTGTAACCACTTTTATATGACAGGTCGTCACAAGTCGACACGCGTTTTTGTGCCCTTTCGGTATTTGCAATTTATTGTTTAATCGTTTGTTATTTTGAACAAATACTATTATATATAACAATGATAACTTGTTCTGTGAGTGATTGCAGTGTAAGTCATAGGAATAATACTGAAAAATATACATTTCACGGGTAATTAATCTTCATGTCCTAATTGCTACGATGTGTTTATTTTTGCTATATTCTGTCTTTAGTTCTGTATTTCAAATAAAATAATATCAATCCTCCCTTTTACTTTCATATTTTGCGTAACTAAAGATACTATTGTTCTTAAATTACACAATTTTTGATGAAAAATTTTTCATAAAAAATTTTTACATTTACGCTAGTGCTTGAATCAAATTTATCGATATACTTATCGGTATTTAACAATAACATAAAACCAATCTAAAAATGTAATGGGTGTGTAAGAGTATTATGATATGTATTTAATTTAAGAATAAATAATATACTATGTGTGTTGTTTACTTTCAACATTATATTTGCATTTCTAATAATGTAAGGGCTGATTTTTCAGATAGCTTTTACCTGAGTAATAAATAAGTAACTTTATAATATGTATATTATTTACTCTTATAAGAACCTCATATCATAACATATCCGACGATTGAAAAATCACCCCAAACGAAAATGTGTATCTATACTTTTCGATCGTCACCTTTTTTCTGCCAAATAAAATATAATATGATACCTAATTTGAAATACAAAATCTGCCAAAGTTGCATATTATTTATTAATTATTTCTCATAGAAACTCAGGTAAAATAACTCGAACGGACTATACTATCGATAGTAAAAGATACATCACTAGTGCACGCACACATTGACAGATCGAAAATCGTCACGCTTTTTCGGGTTGTCAGGTGGTCTTTACGACAGTATATTATAAGTCTATGATTATGGATGCCATATTTGACGATAACCTTAACTTTAACTACGCCTGTGGTGCAACCCACCCTTACATAATTATTATTTACATATCAAAATATATGTACCACAGAATATAAATATGCTTCTGTACAGAATGTAACACAAAATATATTTGGTAGGAGAAGACAAATTTCTTAGGATGATTGGGATTGCATATTTTTTTGTTTTTAATATTGTGTTTATAATTCTTTTCTTCTAAGTTCTAAATAAATATTATATGCATTATGGAGCCAAGTCATACCTAACAATAGCTTCAAACAAGTCCAGTTCGCTGTCTATGTTCAAGTGGTCTAGGGAGAACACTGTGATCACCGTGTTTATGTCCATCTCCTCGAAGCTGCTGTCGTTCAGGATTTCTTTTGTATTTGTACTGATTATCTGATAAACAAACAAAATGAATAAAAAAGAGTTGCAGGACTATGGAGCAATACAGAAGTCTCATGTGCTCTTAGCAAGAATCTAAACCTTCATTTTATTTATGTACTTATAAAAAAATCTTAAAAGTGTTTATAGGCAAGTTCTTATTACAATAATTGTTTAGGTGTAAGAGGCACTAACCTGAATACATTTTTCCATCAAATTATTTTCTTCAAAAAGATTAGCAAACTCATAAGCTCTGCAAGCATTCCTTGGGTATAGGTCTGACCACAGATATCTCGTACATTCTTTGACTAGATGCGGCAACATGTACTTCTTGGCTCCGTAACAAAGTTCACAGGCCTTGTCGAATGATGTGATGTTTATATTGTCTGTGTATATGTATCTGCAATAGTTTATAAATACTCAAAAGCACTGGGTTAAGAACAGTCTACAAGAGAAAAACAAGACTTACTCTAAGAGAGCCTTAAATGCATCAATTTGAACATCCAAAATTGGAATAGGCTCATTTCCCTCAGCCATTCCACCGAAAAACATGGCTTCGAATACTGGAGACGCCATTGCTAGGATAAGTTTGTGGCCTTCGATAACGACTTGGTTAGGCTCAGTTCCTACCAGGAACGTACAGTCAGTCCATTGGCCTGACTTCAAAAGGTAGGCACCTCGCTGCTTTAGCTTTGTACATTCTAGCTGCCAGTCGTTAGGAGCTGCAGCCATTTTGAAACTTTTCTTGGTTATATCGATACAAAAATCCTGTAATATAACAAGTAAACAATAATATTATCATAGCTATGAAATCATCACTGTTCTATAATTAGTAGCAAATTATATAAACAGTACTTACCGGAAACGAAACAGCAGTATGAGGTTCCTCCTCTTCCTCAGATTTAAGTATCTATGTACTATAGCTATTTAATTACCAAATACATTCATAAACAGAATGTAAATAACTAGTAAAGCATAGAACCATTGAGGTATTAACATAGAACACATTTACTCGTAAAAATACCTAGTAAAGTAAGCTAAAGTACCTCCTAAAAAAACAAAAACGAATTTTCCGAAACTTCGAGCAGTGTACTGGCAAGTACCAAATGACGTCCTGGTAACCAATCGGATCGTGTCAAAACACTAGCTAACATCACTATAATACTCTAATCTGTGGCTAACATACTGTTCTGATCCTATGTCAATGTCAGGTGCCAAATTATGCCAAAAATCAACAAATTCAGCTGAATTCAGCAAAGTGGTATTTTATCATGAAATTGTGAATTATTTAAATAAACAAGGCGAGCAAGGCGATCAGTATGAATCATGAGGAAATTAAGTCAGTCGTGCAGGAAAAATTCCTGCCTAGTGAGAGAGTAACCGCATTCCTATGTGACGCAAAAGTGTTTCATCCAGAATGGGTAAAAAAAGACAGACTTCTAGCAATTGTAGATTATGGGGACGAAAAAGCTGTTTTTTGTTTATTTACTTCATGCTACCCTCCCAAGTCGTTCACAGATTTATCTATCGAGATCGTTTTACCTATTGACAACAGCTTTAAATGCGAAATTGATAATAAGCCCTCGGACTCGGAAACTATTCTTTATTTAAACTTACAGTCTCAAGATAGCAAATTCAAGTTTGAAATTCAAATGACTCCTAGAGTCGATAACTTTGTCGATGAGCTGTTTCGAGGAATCGAGTCCGCAAACAAAGTACATAAGCAACAAGAATTCACTTGGCTTAAAAAATACAACAGCACAAGCGACGACGACATCATAGCTCAGAGTCTCGTGATGCCGCGCCCGGGCGTGTCCCAGGGCTCGGCCCCGGTCGCCATTAGAGAAAGTCTGATCAAACGCAAAATGTGTGATAAAGAACTGGAATACACTTACACTAGAAACTTTACAATATTTTGCGGGACCTGGAATGTCAATGATAAATCTCCTGTTATACCACTCAAAGATTGGTTGAGCATTGACAAAGATCCACCTGATATCTATGCTGTAGGTTTTCAAGAATTAGATTTATCAAAAGAAACATTTCTCTTCGACCAAACTTTCCGTGAAGACGAATGGTATTCTGCTGTGTGCGCTAACATCGACAAGAGAGCTAAGTATCTTAAAGTAGAAAAGGTGAGACTCGTAGGTATGCTACTGATTGTTCTTATTAAAAAAGAACACTTTCCATATGTCCGTAATATACTCTGTGATACTGTTGGTACAGGAATAATGGGCAAAATGGGTAACAAGGGTGGTGTGTCAGTAAGGTTTGACTTGCACAACACCAGCATATGCATTGTAAACTCGCATTTGGCTGCCCACGTGGAGGAGTATGAGAGAAGGAACCAGGACTATAGGGACATCTGCAACAGAGTGAGGTTCGTGCAACCCAACCAACTGCCTAAAGCTATCAAAGACCATGACCACGTGTACTGGCTGGGGGATCTTAATTACAGAATAACAGAGCTAGATCCCCTAAAAGTTAAGAAACTAGTTGACGACAACAACTTTGCACCTGTGATTGAGTTTGATCAATTGAAGCAGCAGCACAAACTCGGTACCGCATTTGCCGGCTACACTGAGGGTACCATTAACTTTAAACCCACCTACAAGTATGATCCTGGTACTGACAACTGGGATTCCAGTGAAAAGCATCGTGCTCCAGCCTGGTGCGATAGAATCTTCTATAGAGGTAACAAAACCACACAATTAGCATACAGGAGTCATCCCACACTAAATATTAGTGACCATAAACCGGTCTCAGCTCTGTTTAGGTCTGAAATTAAAATTGTTGATGATGAGAAATACAGAAAAATATATGAGGAAGTCATCAAACAACTGGATAAGTTGGAAAATGAAATGATTCCGCAGGTTAATGTGGATATAACTGATGTTGACTTTGGAACAGTTAAGTACTTGGAGCTGCAAGTGAGAACAATCACAATAACTAACACGGGCAAGTTACCGGTAGAATTTGAATTCATCAAGAAATTGGATGAGGCCAGTTTTTGTAAAGAATGGCTGATCGTGGAACCATATAAGAAGTGTATCAGTGCGGATGAGTCGTGTGAGATACAACTCAAAGTGCTCATAAACAAAACCTCAGCATGTAAGATGAATGCCGGTACAGACAAGTTGTATGATATTTTAGTTCTGCACTTGTATGGAGGTAAAGACATATTCATAACCGTCAATGGCACATATCAGAGGAGTTGTTTTGGCTGTTCTATCGAAGTCCTGGTCAATCTCAACATGCCAATAAGAGAAGTCCCCCTGGGAAAACTAATTGAACTCGAAAACAAAAGGGACCAATGTATATCTAATCAATCGACCTATTCAATTCCCAAGGAGATATGGTTTTTAGTTGATCATATTTATTTACATGGCCTCAAGGAGCCCAATCTGTTTGAACAGCCTGGGCTACATGCAGAGGTACTCCAGATTCGTGACTGGTTGGACAGCGGCTCCATAGATCCTATTCCAGGCAGTATCCACTCTGTTGCCGAAGCGTTGCTGCTTCTGCTGGAGAGTACCTCAGACCCCATCATTCCGTACAATCTGCAGGAGGTGTGCCTGCGCGCCTCCGCCAACTACTTGCAATGCAAGCAAATAATAATGGAGCTACCAGAATTTAGAAAAAATGTCTTTCTCTATTTATGTGAATTTTTACAGGAAGCTTTGCAACACAGTGCTGAAAATGGACTGGATTCTAAAACATTATCTACACTATTTGGTGCAATTTTTCTAAGAGACAATCCCAACACAGTTCAGGTGACCCAATCTCGAATAAACAAGCAGGTTATAGATAAGAAGAAAGCACAATTTGTGTATCATTTCCTAGTTAATGACCACAGTGACTTAATATTTGCCAGATAACTTTATCATGTCATTACCCATGTATACAAAATCATCCAATACTCGTGTACCACGTTATATTTATGAGCAGAGAGTTTTACTGACAAGAGCTCAGTAGTGACAATGTTTGTGTGTCAATGTAGAGTTAATTTATTCATGAGTGACCATTGTTCGTAACTTTAAGTTAGCTTTAGTTACTTTAACTTTACATACATATTCCATGTTAGAAAGGGTCAATAAAATTGAATCTTTTAATAATTATTTATCTTTAAAGTATTATAAATAATTAGTAATTTATATTTATTTTTGTGAAAAAAAGCTTAGGGTCCTTGTATTATTTTTTATTTATTTCATTTTTATCAGATTTACTATTTACATGTATTATTATGATATTATTGTAGCTTTATCAATAAGTTTAAGATTGTGTTGTGTTATTTTAGTGAACCTGATCATCGAAACTTTAATGCGGCCAAGAAATGATTGTGATTCTGTGTGGACATCTACTTAGCTTTTCTATGATTTTTACACATAAAAAGTCTTAGATTACTATGCTTATTAGGTATTGCATTTGTGTATGTTTACCCAACACAAAAATATTATATTAGGTACCTGTATTCTTTGTTAGCATAATGTAAACTATAGTGAAATTATACCTAAATCTTTGTAAAATTATAACCAGTTAAATCTGTTAACCAATAACTACAATACTTATAATATTAGAGAGACTATGTATGGAACTTTTTATCCAGAATTTTTACCTATGTTTATAAAAATACTTAATTTAAAGATAAAAGTCTGACTAGCAACCGGTAAAAAAATGCAATTATTGCAATACTGTTTATTTTACAATGTATTCAATTTTGTAATGACACATTACTCGTTAATTTATTAAATGTAGTTTAAAAATTAATTGTTTTACTTAATTGTTTACTGGTATAGTTTTTTAGTATTCGTAGTTTACTGGTCATATATCTAGGTATACTACATATTATAAAGCTGAAGAGTTGGTTAGTTTGTATTTGAACGCGCTAATCTCAGAAACTACTAGTAGACTGATTTGAAAAATTCTTTCAGTGTAACATTTATCGAGGAAGGTTATTTAGGCTATATTACTTATTATATTATTATTTAAGCTAAGACGTGTTTATTTAAGCTTCTTGGCTAAGACCATTGAAGCGAAGAAACAGAGGAAAATATGGAAAAAACGGGGAAATTGTATGAAATTGCTGGAGAAATGATGTTATTTGGCACACAGGAAGAATAGATCACGTGAAGGGATATAGGATATTTTTTGCGGAAAAATGTTCACTTTTCGTGAAATTCCCAAATTACGGGGGCGAAGCCGCGCTGAACATCTACCCTACGTTGGCGTTGAAAACGATCGAAACCATCGAATCGAAACGCTAAAAATAGGGATTTTCAGCGTTTTGATCGTTTTCAACGCCAGGTGGAACTCGGGGCTAGTAATATTATTCAGAATGTGAGTCTTTACACAATACCTATGCTATGTAGTAGTACAATACCTATTCTTTGGTGTGTTGTGACCTTGTGACCTTTTTACGTTTACCGATGAACTGATTGTGTGTGATATAATATAATATTATATGGATAGTTTAATTATTGTTGCAGAAAATTGTACGGTTACCATGGGATAAATGTTTTTTCTAGTATCCTGTAACAGCGCCACCTCTGTAAAGACTACGAAAACAATTATGTTTACATGAAGCAATAGATGGCGTAGTAAACCACTTTTGGCGCTAAACAAACTTGAAATAAAAAGTGGAATAAGTATGAATTCTCTAATCTCTTCTACGTGGTAATATTGATTCGATTTGTATTTTTATTAAAAATAAATTAGACTATAATATTATTATCACACCAATGCAATGTAGTATAGTAAGTTTACCTCACTGATCTCTATCTTGTTTAATAGAGATCAGTGGTTTACCTGTATAAATTATCGGTTTTGTAGATCATCGGTCGATCTGTGCAAATGATGCACATTCGAAAAGGCGGCAGATATGAATTCAACCAATAGAGAAGAGGTTTTAAGCCGTTATGTCAAATGGTGCCAATGAAGTTTATTTTCAAGTTTCAAAAGAAACAAAAACATTGTTTTCGTTTTCAAGTGAAATACCCACTTGGCAAAATATGGCACTTCATTTCCTGCTATCATCTTTTTGAATTCAATTCGTAACTGTTCAACGGTGTATTTGGATTTAAGTTTATAAATAAGGGCATCCGGAAAAAGCATTTAGATATTACTTGGCTTTTGAGCTTATCGGACGAAGTTCCTTTGCACAGATTTTCCTTTGCCATTATCTCGTGATCCGGCCAAGATACCTGCAGGCTGCTGAAGCTGCTGCTCAAAAAAACACTACATAGTTCTTTGTTTAGAAGTTCCAAAGCAGTAATGGAAGTTGAAACCAAATGTAAGTGCAAACTTTTGTTAAATATTTTTTTATCTATAGATAGTGAATTAAAAATAAGAAGAAAAAATAAGAAGGAAACTACCTACTCAGTAAAAACTTTTCCTGAATTAAAATGGAAAAGTTTTTACTGAGTAGGTAGTTTCCTTCTTATTTACGTCCTAATAAAATATGTAGATACTACTTTCCTTCGGTTGGTTTATTCTTATACGTTTTTGTATACCTATTATAATATATAAGTTTGTAAGTAAACTGCTAAAACTGCAATATAAAGTGTTACCATTTAGTGCTACTCTAAATCTCTATTTAGTAAAACCCAATTCTACTGTACTCCGGAGTAAAGTTTTCCTTACCTACTACTATAATTATTTTAGTCCTGAGTTCTGACAATATCCAATTGAGCACAATATATTTGCACAACAAGATTGTTGTTAATTATTATTATAACAACATGACGTGTGCATATTATGGGGTGCTTGATGATTTAGTAGGAAGTTTTTATTATTATTTTACTGCTAGTCTTATTTTTATACTAGGCGACCCGGTGAACTTTGTATCACTTTCATTCTAATAAATAAACTTCCCTTCAGGGAAACTTTCAAGACTAAAGTTATCCAAATCGTTTCAGATGTTCTCATGTTTTAGCAAGTCTTGAAAATTATTATTAAATTCATTTTTATGTACAATAAAGAAGAAAAGAAGTAGTTTCAAAATACATAATTTAAAGGGTTTATCAGAAGTGTGGCATAATTTAATCTAGATAATATTATAATTTATAATCAATAGTATAATAATATTATCTTTTTAGTTTTGAATGCCCTGAAGCCTAAACCCTATGGTTTAAAATTTTTTTAATATCCATTATATTTGATTTCCACATACAATAAAGAGTTATGGGAGATTATTATTATGACATGTGAATATTAAATGTTATTAGATACTGGTCAAAGTGGAGAGCCTTTGATGATTCTTCAAAAAAGGTTTAAGTACTTCAGATAAAGAATATGATGGCAGGTATTTTTAGTGCTAAAGAAATTAATTGCCAGTCTCATGGTTAAGTTAATATTTTATTGTATTAAATATAATCTGGCATCCCATATTTCCTTACTAACCGTAAGCCAGCATGACGTGTTCTTCAACTTATTTACATCATAAGTAGCAGCAATCATCCTTACTGATACTGCTTTCTACCTATTCACTTTGAGGAACAACTTAAGATTTAAGACATTAGGTATTACACCACACTGTATCTATCTCTAAATAATGTATAAATAATGTATAAATTAAAATTACAGATTGAGATTTAGGCAAATATCGATGCTCTCGCAAAGGGCCACACCTTCCCTAAATACAAGGCCCTGAAAAAGAATTGGTAGCTATATCAGAATTCAGAAGGGATGTTTATCGTCAGTTATGTTGATAGTAATTATAAAAGTCACTACATTATTAATTAAGTATTATAAAATCATGATTAGTGAGAAGAGTTTTCTCGTTAATAGCTACGAAATCTAAAATTCAGGTTCCTTTTTACTTTTACGAGAAAGAGGCGCTTAAACTAAATTGGAAATATTGGGAGGTCCATTTTCTTATTAGAGTGTATCTTCCAGACGTAACTTTTTGGTTACGTCGCGTTGGCTATGCTGATACATTTTTTTTTTGATGCGCAGGGGAAACCCTTTATGGGTGCCCCGGGTTGGGGGTGTGCCTCAGATATGGCGCAATTTCACTGGTCGATACCGCATGCGGGGTGCGGGAGATTTCTGAAACGCATGCCACGACCAATGAAATGAATTAACGAAATGAATTAACGACTAATGAAAATGCGCCATTAAGCTGAAGCACCCGGGGGTATGTGGGACTCCCGGCGAGAGGCGCCGTGCTTACCCACTAAAGCAGTATACGGAGGGATGTCCTAGATCTGTCTAACACAGGAATCCCTCCTCATAAGGGACCGGACTTCCACTAAGTTAGAGAACGCTTCGGCAAACTGAAGCGTTCCCCTCGGCGGCGCCGGGACTAGCTAAGCCGGGCAGGTTCCCATCCTTGCCCGGAGCTCCGATTAGACAGAAGTTTGGAGGTTTGCACTTTGCATAGCGAAGCCTCCGCACTTCGGTCCTACGCCTGGCTATGCTGATACCTATACTCATACCAGGTACCCCGTAAATTGATAGAAAAGACCGCAGAAGATCACAAGCGCTCACTTTGCTCTTTATCTGTCGATGCGCATGAGCTTAAATAGATTGTGTTTCGTCTTCACTCTT